>CM054113.1:31475616-32701449 GCA_028673005.1 Tanypteryx hageni | reverse complement strand
GAAAAAAGGTTAACAATGCTATATGAAAGGAAAAAATAAAATTTTTATCATCAACGGAATGAAACTATGAAAAAACACTTTTATGTTTCCTAACATGCTATTTTGGTCTGCCGAGGGGTTACGTCATATCACCGTCACTTTCAGTCGGCATAAAATAACAATCTTCTGGTATTCACGAATTAATAAATTGCGGTTTTCCCTCGATTTTGATTTTTTCAATTGCAAAATTTACCATAAAATATAATTTTTATTTTCTCAACTTAATATTTTGCTTGAGATATTTGCAAACAGTTTTATAGGTGAGTAGTTTTGTTGTTTTTTTTCGTAGTTCAATATTCAGGAAGAAGTTTCCTTAAGTGGCCGCCACCTACAGCCGAGGAGCCGTGTTTAATTTTTTAAAAGGATTATTGTCGTTAGAGAATTACCTTGAAATGAGCATGTGGTCTAATCAACCGTTTTTTGGGTGTAGGAGTCATCATGTTTGTCACAAGCTTGTATCGACAAATCGTCTGGAGGCGAGAGAAAAGGAAATAGAGTTGATCTGTGCTACCCTTTTACTCATCGAAAAATATTTCACCGTTGCACTTTTCTGTTTGTCCTCTCCTGCTTCCGAAAACCTGCTCGGTCCAAACACATCAAGCGCAGCCATCCTCTCCCTTCTTGCCCCTTCCTACTTGTACTTCCTGCGCAATTTCTTTGTGAGAGGTCCTTTTCCATTAACGCAACACGGCCTCCGCAATTTTCAGTTCCAGTGGTCTCGTCGCGAATAAAAAAGCGAGGTATTCAGGCCACTTCCCAAATGCCGTCACTCGTCCTTGTTCTACGTCCGCTTAAACGAGCGTTATCCTCAATAGTTGCGTCTCTCTAACTTGTTAATGCTGACTTCTGGAAATCCGAGCGTCCTGTTATATATTTCGCGAAAATAGTTTTTAAAACAACCGAAAAACTTGTGGTAAATTGTTTTTTTCTAAATATGACACTATGCATGAAACTATTGCTTATCGAAATAGTGCGCTGAATCTTTTGTATGTCAAAGAATTATGTTGACGAACCTCTAAAAATTTTTAAATATAAAGTACAAGCAGTGTTTATATTTGAGAAATGCTACTTTATGAATCCAACATTTTTGGAAAAGGGAAAATGGATATGTGAACGCTTCGATATAGATATTTAATTGTATTCTTTTTTAAATTCGTAATTTTGATCTCTGATTGATCAAAATCTACACTCGAGTGCCAACCTGTATCAAGTTGAGGTTCTTAGAGCAATGAAAATTTGCTTATGATTTTCACGAGGGGAGAAAGGCCCATTATTTTACCTAAAAGCAATTTTTCTGGAACTTATGTTCACACGGTCGATTTGATTTTATAAAATATGATATGCATTTCAGGAAGTTACATGGTGCATTCATTTGGGTGACTCTTGGGCGTGACTCCCCTCAAGAGTTTGATCGACTTTTACTATAAGGAAACCTGTATCAAATTCTGATTTCAACTGCTGCAATTTACAATGTAAAACAATTTATAGCATATTGTTCGATGAAAATACAGTGGGACTTCTATGAGTCTAACCCCAAGGGAAACCTTCGAGCTGTAGAAAATTCGACTTATGGAAACACGTTTTTCTCATGGAGATTTTTCCCGGTAAAATTAATTCACTTCGGGTTATGGAAAATTCGAGTTACAGAAGTTGGAGTTATGGAAGTTCCACTGTCCTCCCATATGTACGTATTACATTATTTATTTCCTTTGCTAGCGATCGACGCGCCGCCAGACAAAATTACAGTGCTCTCATGACACCACCCAAGCCCAAAGCGAAACAGTCACGAAGTAAATTTTCGTTTAGATTTAGAGAGAAAAGGCGCTCTCAGAGAAGAAGCTCGAAAGAGGTTTAATTCACATGTGCGCCTGAAGAACGTTGAACAAACAACCTTTCAATCACACCAGGCGGTTTAGTCAAGTCCAAACCTCATGATTCACTTGTTGTCGCCGCTGTTTTTCACGTATTGTTCACATATGGTCATACTCCGTTTAACGATGGATATGCGTTCCAGAAAACGAGAGAGCTAACTGAATCAGCGATACGCGGGGTCATTTTGGTATAGTACTTATGTAAATGTGTTCCCAAAATCGCAATTTATTACCTATTTTCAAAATAATAGTATAGCCGCTCTTCTCTCCGATACTCTAAAATTGTACTGTAAATAATTAACCCTTAAATGTGGAATGTAGCAGATCTGCTATATACTGGAAATCCTGCAATATAATAATTACCGCAGCTTTTTTTGTCATTTTCTCACACTCTAACAGATTCCACACAGCCTCCGCTTATAATCAGCGCCCATTACCACCAATAGGTGTCCAATTGCGTGAGATATGTAAAGAAAACCATACGTCGCTCTGCAGTCTGAGAACGTGGTGTTTCTACTGTGGTTCGTTTGGTGATTTCGGCAGTTGTTTTCAATTATTTTGACTGAATTTTTTCCTATAAATAAAATGCAATAAAATCAAATCATATTTTGTAATTTTTCATTATTTTTTTCCATAGCGTAACACTTAATAACTTAAAAATTTTAAATAAAAAATTTGGTGATGATCAGGTAATTAGTTCTTGAGTTAGAGCCCACAAAAACGTATGGAGAAAGTAAAAATTGGTCCGATAACAAAGAATCAGCGTTGTACGAGGCAGCGTTAAACATGGTATTACTGTATGTGTGCCTCTATACCAGGCAGCATCGTAATATCAAATGCTCCTGTTATCGCAGGAACGATGTACGTTTTTTACTATCATTGCTGGTTAGTACGTTTTAATTAGGATCTTTTTTATTTATTGTCTTATTATTTTTATAGAAATTCTAAGCAATGTTGGATGGTATATTGGTAAAGAAATGGTAGAGTAACGGCACATACTGTAAATTTGGATTCCGTTCGCACTAACCTTCTTATAATTATTGTATTATTGTCGAATTTATCGAATGCACCGAAAAATCTACGATTCTTGAATTTAATACTTATCTAAGACAAGATTCGGAGTGCAAGACGGATTTCAAGCGCATCTCTTGCTTCAAAGGGCCAAGGTTCGAAAGTCTCCGAGCATCAATTCCCCTTTGCAGTTCCCACCCGTCGGTGTCAAACAAACGACGCATCCGAAAGGGAAAAAAAGAGAAGGCAGGTCGAGCGCATTCCCATCTGGATATTTCCATAGCACAACCGACAGGCACGTGTTCCGTTCGTGATCCCGGTCGTTCCAGGGTTTCGCGAAAAGTGACGACGCGCAGAAAAGATCCAAGTTTCGATCGCAGTACGCTCTTCCAAGTGTTGCCAAATCGCCTTACGTCATCCTTGCGACCTGGAAGATGCGTTCCTCGCGAAAAAATTTTTAAGACACAAACGTCCTCTGCGCACCTGCGATAGACTTTTTTTTCGTTCGCGTGTGCAGCGTCACGCGCCGTCGTTCTTCTTTTTTCTTTTCCGCTTCTAAGTTCTGCGACCCGAGTGACGACTTCGAAAGAGTCGCGGCGATTTTTTTCTTCTCCGGAGAGAGATCTCCTCCATCTTTGAAACCTTAATCCCTCTGCACATCTCTCTCTCTCTCTCTCTCTCTCTCTCCGGTATTCTTGGTTCGTCCACAATTCCGATTATCCATCTTCTTCTTCTTCGTCTCCTTGGCTCAAGAATTGATGTTCGTCTTTTTTTTGTTCGCAAGCGTCGGTGTCTCGTCTTAAATTTTCTTATTTTTTAAAAACCTATTTTGTCTTCCCTTCCATCCCTAGACGTCTAGCCTCCTTGACGAGCTTTATTTTTAGCGATGTTTTTGTTTTCGAAAGGAATCTCGTGTGTTTTTCGGTTCGTATGCCGGACGGAATTTGTTTATTTCGCAGCTCAAAAAGTTTTTTCTCATCTCACCGTTATCTATAGCATTGTGTTATTTAACGCCTTGTTTATTATTTCTAATGTTTATTTACAATTTTTGCGTTTGATGATGCCGCATTTATTTGTTTTTTCACTCAATGCCTTTTCAACGTAACCTGAGCATTTTGATTTTTCGGAACTGATCAAGAAATAAAACAAGTTATCTTATGCAAATCATCTGAGCTCTGCAAGAGACTGTCATGCTATTATCTTTTTCCATTATAAACCTAATATTTGTCTCATACAACCAGTACACCAGAGTTCAAGAGAACGATCTGTGTAACTATTAAATTTTGTTGATTTTTAAGAAGTAATTTTGTTCTCTAGACATTACGAGTTAAAAATAAAAATTCGACGAAAGAGTATTTTGGGATCAGAGAATTACCCTCGAACCAGATTTGTGCTTCCTTAGGTATTAGTTCGTTTCGTGTAAATTATATGACAGCAGTAAAATGGCAATGACATTAAATTTCCCTGTATCTTTTAATTTACTAGATCATCTTCATCATGGTTTATTGTCTGGTACTTCAGCGCTCGCTGTATAACAGAATAACTAATTTGGCCTGTTTATATTTTTGGTAAATCAACCTCTTTCTTTATACTAGCCATAGTTCCTACCACACCAGACGCGCACGCAAGAGGGGGGAGAGAAACCCGGAGCCGACGTTTGCCTACTCTCCGACCTCCGCCGGATTCGAACTTGGAATCTCTATCCACTCCGCCACCGCCCCCCCCTCTAGGACTAGTTTGGGAGAGAAAATTCATAGATGGCATTATCTAAACGAAGAGCCGAGGCCTGGTGTCTAAACTATTTGAATTGTTTTGCAAAGATGATCGAATTCTTACGAAAGTGGAAAGCTTGGGAAACTCAGCGTTCTCTGGTCGGCCATTTTGCATTTCATTAAATTCGCCTTTTCCATATTAATGGGTCGATGTATCATCCGCTCGTTTTTGCGTTATTTCTCCCAGGAAAATGCGCGAATTTCTTATTTTATATCTTCCAAGGGTAGACCATTTGTCTCGTTTTTTTCCGCACATTTTTCAACAGTGTAGATAGTCGCTTAAATCTTCAGTTTAGACGGGGACTGAAATATCTTAAGTTTTTTCTTAAAAACGTTTCCATGGAAAAACTAACAACGCTTTCCATGCGTCATTTACTTCCTTGACAGCATTGCCGTTTTTACTCGCGAAATTTTCGCAAGAAGCTCATTCATTTCAAAATGGCGATTCTTCATTTTTTGCGCGCTTAGACATGTTCCGAGTGGTTTTCTGCTTTCCTCTCATGCATTCTATTCTTCCGCCACTAGAGAAGAACACGGCCTCCCTAACCTCTCATCCGAGACATTAAAACGATCTAACCTCAGGAAAACCAACATTTCACCAATCAACTAGTTGAAAAATTGCCAAAAAATTTTTTTTATGGCTATTGGAAGAACAACTTTTTTCAATTTGATTTTATCCATAGACTGAGTTCGATATTTTTTTCTAAAATCAATCATCCGCTTATTGAAAAGGGAATTATTTCGTGACCTTAGAGTACTGTAAAATGGAAGGAAAATTGATTTATAACTTCGTTATGGGCACTGCTGATGATAGGAAAAGCGTCGCAGAATGTATGTGACGATTATATATAAATTTGCTCGTAAAAGCGTTTTTAAAAGAACTTTTTCGTGGCTAAAGAAGTAACTGAGATCATCCATTGCAATGCTTGGTTCCAGAAAGAATTATCAAGCACATCTTATGGTTGAAATTTGCGTTGAAAAATAATGTTTGTATGGTTAGAGAATCGGGAAGTCGCTCATCTTCACCTTATTACATATTTATAGACAAACATTTCAACCCCAATTATTTTCTTTGTTCAAGGGACTGTATTTTTCTGCATGCAGCATGACATACGTTTGACAGCTATATGAATGAGGAGCCATGATATATTATGTTCGCATTTCAGTAATTGTATAGTTATAATAACTACTTATGGAGTAAATTAAACAAGAAAACAATACAACGTGACTGTATATTTCACAGTAGGAGCTGGAGGGGCTGACTACTGTTTTATGAATAACGCCAACAGTAATTTTCAACTAATGACTTTAGATACGAAATCTTGGAACAAGTGAACCAAGAACATAACGGGAGGCAGGGCCGTTGTGACACTTGGGAGGTTCTTTAGGCAATAGGAAATTTCGGGATCCTTTTACTGTGGTAAAGCCCTTTTTAAATACCCTCTTTTTCTGGAGCCCCCGTGTCCCGCATACCCAGCATGCACCATCAGGCCGGAAGCGGAATACTTGATTCGGTACTATTTGCAAATTTGAGGTACATATATTCTATTAACTGATTTTGAAACAAATTTTATTAGATTCAACTCACAGTGCTGGAAGCTCGACGATTTCCAATATTGAATTTTTCACATATGATCTGTTACGAGTGTGCACGTATGCAAATATAGAGACACAAACGCACGTATACACACATTTACGCCTATCCTGAGAGCTATATTAACTTATTTAACAGTAATTTATCATAATATAATCATCATAGGTAATCTATTCGTAGACAGGTCCATGGTTAGTCTTGGTGAAACCTGGTTCTCCATACATTCTTGCTTTCCGCAGTCTTCTTTGTCTTGATAACTCCCTTTCCCTTTCAAGTAGTCTATCAGTTGAAATCTTTTACTTCCTCTTTCTTTTTTTCCTTCCAATTTTCCTTCTAACAAATCTTTAATCACGCTCTCTCTCCTCCTCTCCATTTCGCCTTCTCCTTTTTTATAGCCTGAATTATCACTCGCTTCTATTCTATCCTACTTATTATTTTCCCGCTTTTCATCCTATCTGTCCATTTTATCTTCAGTATTCATCTCTACGCCCACAATACGAAGTTTTCTAACCATTTTTTACCATTCTCCCTGAATGTTCATATTTCTGCTCCATAACAAGTGATACTCATACGTATAATTTTATCAATTTATTTCGTATGTCTTCCTTTATAACCCCCCTTAGCAGGGGTTTATTTCTTCTAAAAGCGGCTTTTGCTTTCGTCATTCTAATCCTTAATCCATCTATACATTTTGCGTCGATTGTTATGATGCTTCTATGGCATTTATAGCCTGAAACTTGTTCTAATGCCTTTCCACCACTACATATGTAATTATATTTTATATACCTATTTCCATCATCATCGAAGATCAGTGGGTGACCATTGACATCGGATGCTTTGTATTTTAGATGCACACTTTATTGACCAAACCTCTCAGTGGTAGAAATGGCGATATATTGTGTGCAGTTGATAAAGCATCGCTAATTCGACTTCGAAAACACGACGCACACAACGGAGTGTTCTTTTCTAATCTCTCTCTCGAAAATGCCGCCCCTCAAATGAAAAGGTCGCCGCCGTCCCTCGCGTGGCCTTGCGAATCATTTAGCAAGAGCGTCGTCGACGCAGCGCCGCAAGATCGGTACCGTTTTTCTCGACGGAGCTGGAGCGAAACCTCGTGGCAGGAAAAAAGCCGAACATAAATCACGTTTTGAAAGTGAAAGTGGAGCGCCATTAAAAACTTTGATTGATCGCCCGTTTAAACTTCTCTTCGTCTCTCTCTCTCTCTCTCCTTCGAAGAGAGAAAGATCTCCATTAATTTCCACGGAAACAGAGAGAAAGAGATGGATGGATAGACAGAGGGGTAGATAGATAGATAGGGAGAAGAGCAAAGAAATGATTATATCGTAATCAAAACTCACTTTTTAGGCGTTTCTTTACGAAACGTAAAAAATAACGAAAGCCTCATGATCAGGTCGTGTCCGGATGTTTCATCTCCGAAACTATTGAGTGCATTTTTATGAAGTTTAGTACTAAAGAATTTTCGGGGAAAGGATAATAAGAAAATTATACAAACGGTTCACATAACCCGAAGAAGGGGTGCTACCTTTACCCGAACAGGACGGTTTTTCTGAACATATAATCAACTTTCCGTCATATGTCGTAGAAAATATATTAATCACATCAAAACAGGCTTCTGAGAAAAGTTGTAGAATTAGTTATTAAATACGATTGCATAATTCGTAAAGAACGTCTCTGCCTTGCATGCAGGCACGCATGAACATGAACACTTTCCTCTTTGGGAAGAATAATTCAACCATAACGCGTTCTCCTTTCCATCTTCTCCATTAGAAAAGGCGCACCGAAAAAGGTTAAACGCGTGTAAATCATCGCTATTCTGGATATCGCCTGTATCGAATCCAGGCAACGGCGGCTTAAGAGCACGCTCCCCTTAACAACCTGTAATTGCACGCTCTCTAAATAGGCGTTAACCAGGTTATGTTTTGATGAAAACCGACACCGATCGGCAAACGGCGATACGCGAGCGTCGTAAATCTCGTGAAAAGAAAGGCGCAAACTTCAAAGTTGAATCAGCGACCTCAATGTTTTATGACTTACGTCAAAGAAAATAATAAACCGACTCCTGAGTATTACTCAACGGTTTTATGACTGCAGCGATTACTCACATAATTTAATAAATCAGCAAATATTTTAAGATTTCCAGTCTGAATGACAAATATCCGACATAATAAAGTATTGGATGCGAACTTAACGTATTTATAGAAACCTATATCATCGGCAAAAGTAAAGGGAGGGGGAAAAAGAATTTTTAAAGGAAAGTTAAAGGAAAACAGTCGCACAAACGTGCTGCAAAGTATCCACTTTCTATTTTATGAAAAATATGCTCATTATTTAAAAGACATCTCTGCCATCTCAAGACCCTTCTCACTTAAGACACCTGCGAATTTAGGCTTGTAAGAGCAAGTCGCACACAGTATAGCGCAAGGAGCTGCATATAAAAAGACAAAATAAAATCGACGGGCGCATGTTCTTTTATTTTGAACATGCAAGGCCTCTGCTAGGAGGTGCTCTTTAAAAAAGAGGACGATGGTGAGACGAGAGAGATACTGAGAAAGAGAGAGAGAGAGAGAGAAAACACAACGTAACGAAACAAAGTAAAATCGCCAAGCGCAGTATTTTTTGTAACACGCTCCTCCTACGAGTTGGCGCTTTTTTTTAAAGAAACGATAAGAGACGTGAGAATTGCGGTGAAAGTGTGTGTACTGCGCTAGAAGAGCAAGGTGGCGAACGACCTAATGAAACAATAAAAACAATCTCCGAGCGTATAATTTTTTCACGAGCGCGCAAAAAAGGAAGCTTTGTTTTATTTTTCTTTTAACAAGAGAGAGAGAGACAGATATACGAGAAGTGAGAAGGACGGCGGCAATGGAGAAATTAGTTTGCGGCATGCGACGGTAAATGTGTTCAACAGAACCATTCCAGACAAGATTGGGGAAAGAGGGGAAGTTGTTTAGGAACGGATGTGTTGTGAGAGGGAGGAGGATGAGGGGAAGGGAGGTGAGAGGAAGGGAGATGACGGGGAAGGCGGATGAGGGGGAGGAGGAGAATGAGGGGGAGGGGTGAGGGGGTGGGTGGTGAGGGGGGAGGGGACGAGGGTGAGGGGATGATGGGGAGGGAGAGGAGGGGGATGAGGGGGGAGGAGAGGGAGGATTCATTGTTCACAAAATGGGCAATATGGCCTACATAGACCGAATTGGGGAGACTTGGACTAATAAAACATATTCCGTTGGAACCACATGACATCTCAATGAATTGCCAAACAAATCGCACCACTAATAGTAGAGATAATTATATTGTAGAATGCCTAAGGTCAAATTAATTAATTAACTTTTACCTGTACAAACAATGACATAACCAACGTCTTGAAATTAGATGAACAAACCATAAACGCTGGTCTCAAACAAAACACTCCACCAAATTCAGCCAACTGAGCGCGCCCAGCGGAATTCCATATAATCACAGTTGTTAGCAGTCTACCGATATACTGCAACCACAATTATCAATTTTGTCTCATAGTACGTTCGATACGGCGTTTAGGCCATATTGGGGAACAGAAAATAAGGTGTCGAGTTACCTTAGCATAAAAGCCCGTTAATATGACGGTAAGGAATATATTATTTACGGGGAACTTAGATATGAATAATAACAGCTGTAATTATTGAGTAAGAGCTAGTATAAAATTTGCCAAAATAGAGATTCGGGAGAATTTCTTTCTCATTCTTGTTTTCTCCAATAATGAGCCCCTTGTCAAGTAAAAATAAATAAATAATAATATTTCCTCCCTCCCTCTCGCCGTCCCTCTCTCCCTCCCTTTCTCTCTCTTTCCTTGTCTCCCTCTCTCTGCCTCTCTTTTCTCCCACCTCCCCCCTCTCTCATTCCCTCCTATCCCAATCCATAGCTCTCCCTCTTTTTCTCCGTCTCCCTCTTTATCTCTTTCCTCCCGTCCTTTTCTAATTCTATACTTCCCTTACTCTCCTTTTACCTTCCATTCTATATCTCTTCCTTCCTATCTCCCTCCCCACATCCCCCTCTCTCTTACTCTACATCTATATAGTCGTTTAGATAAGTTAAAGAAACCAAACTAAATCCCAGTCACATTAGAATTACGTAATTTCACGAAAAATTCTACGATAATTTTAGGCAATCTATGCATTCGTATATATTACACATATGCGGCTTGAAACAACAATTGATTCTCGAAGTTTAACGATGACATGGTCGACAAGGCAACATCCCGTTTAAAAGCCGTTATTTTCCCAAAATATGTGATTTAAATGTTAAGTATGAGAAATTTCGAGCTGTAGGCAGAAAAAGATGAATAGAATAAGAAACTTCTTTAATTTTCCTAAATCATAGTTCAAATTCGAAGATTGTACGCCAATTCTTTCTAATGTTAATTTCAAAAAGAATAAGTCTGAATTTTAAAAAGTCGCTTTTTACGTATTATCTTAGGAAAAATGGAAATCGCCCCCATGGAATCGAACCCGGGTTTTTTCGCATTTTTTCGTCATTTCATTTTTATATCTGAATCAAATAATCCTGCGAAGTCTCAACCTTCCACCTAATCGAGAAGTTTGTTAAAAACGGGTTAAAATGTACCATTGATGACGTCAGCGTTACACACAAACACACACATCTAGGCTTTTATTATAAAACTAGTGTATTGCCCGTAATGACGGAATAATAATATTCCCTCTCGCCGTCCCATTCTCCCTCCGTCCGTTTCCCTCCCTTCCTCTCTATCCTTCTCTCTCTCCCTCTTTGTATGATTTAGGTACATAATGTTTATATAATGTATTTTGTTATACCTTATTTTATTCTTTTTCTTGTATTTATTGTATTGACGAAGGGTTAAATGTAAGAATGGACCATATGGTCTAAATTTTGCACGAATAAAGACGATTTTCTATCTATCTATCTTTCTCTCTGCCTCTCTTTTCTCTCACCTACCTCCCCCTCTCTCATTTCCTCCTGTCCCAGTCCATAGCTCTCCCTCTTTTTCTCCGTCTCCCTCTTTATACCGTTCTTTTCTTATTCTATAACTCCCTTACTCTCTGTGTACCTATGTACATACATTCATTTCCAAAAGTATTCCAACAATTGGAGCGGCGTCGTTTTCGCGGAAGACAGAATTTTCACCTCCTATCTACGTGAATGTTAAGTCTGTCGGAGAATATGTATTCCTGCCCACCTCAGCCTTCAGGGTATATTGTTGTATAAAATACGACGTATTCTTGCGTATCGTCCTGAGTTGACAAAGATTATTCCGCGTCTTGGGCGATCGTTTGAACGTACTATTATAATTCGCCATTGTTATTTAACAGTCATTCTTGCATCGTGATGATAGCGTAAGCAGACCCATGGAATTGTTTTTTGTCCAAGTGAGGAATTGTTGGGGGAGGGCTGAAGAAAACCCGCTGCGTAATTATTTCTAATAATAGAGTGGATTTACGAATTTCGAACCGACGATTTCATCGGTTTTATGAAATTACCCGGTTCGATAGTATTTGTTACATAACTCAAATAGCGAAAGTGACAAGGCGCAACTCTCAAAAACAGTCGAGATATATGCGTTTAAAAAAGTAAAAAAAAAAGCTTTTGCAGTTTCTTCTTCCATTGCTTACTTGATAGCATTCTATTTATATTCCACGTTAAACACCGACGTAAGAAGTCAGTTTTAGCTGAGGAATGCACGAGATTGTAATGCACTGTATCTTTTTTATAATTCATCGAGTTAAATTGTTGTTGCAGTCATAATCATTTCGTTTCACTTCGTTATTAAAAGTGAACCTCGTTTTCACAGGCGAGTCGTAGGTAATTCCAAGATAAATCAATCTCCGGAGTGTGTGTGACTGTTCGGTTATTCATGCAGATTTCTGACTGACTTCGCAAAAGTTTTTGCGGGTACCTCTAGTTTATTCGTGCGCACGCAACATTTGGAAAATTAAGGGAATGTATATTATCTAGGACGAAGAAATGAACGTAAATACGTCTATTTTCTTTACGTATACACAACGTTTGTAAGTGTAAAGAAAAGGGTAATTTACGACGACGGTATTACATTAACATACAGATTATATTACAACTATTCGAGTAAGGTATGTTTTAAGAAATAGTCGATTGTATTATTAATTACAATTGATTAGGAAAATAGTCGATGAATCAAAAATTCGATACTGGCATTTCAATTCGTAGAAATAATACTAAGCCATTAATATTTTATTTTATGACATGATTGCATAAATCGTAAAAAACGCCTTTGCCTCGCTTGTCTGCTCGCATGATCTGTGCATCTTTACACTATTCTTTACTCACTCCATACGTAAAGGGGAGGGTATTGTTTTAATGAAAAAAATCGACTTCAAAGTTTCAACGGAAATAGACGTTTTGAGGTCCCCAGAACACGTTTTCACTATTTTCTCGATGATGTATATGTGTTTGTGTGTATGTGATAGAAATATTAAGTGTGCTCTAACTCAAAAACTATTAATCTTGTCGACGCGAAATTTTATATTTGCCATTTTCGTTAGAGAGACAAGAGTTGATTAGTTTTTGGTAAAAATCGGCGAATCGGAAATGAGAATTTACTTTTGTCACATCCGATTTTTTTTAAATAATTGCTTTAATGTTAGACGATGATGAGCGAGGCGGTGGTAGTGGTGGTGGTGTTGAGCATGGTGGTGGTGGGGAGCGTGGTGAGCGTGGTGGTGGTAAGCGTGATGGTGGTGGTGAGCGCGGTGGTGCTGAGCGCGGTGGTGCTGAGCGCAGTGGTGGTAGTGAGGGTGGTGGTTGTAGTGAGCATGGTGGTGGTGGTGAGCGTGGTGGTGGTGTGCGTGGTGGTGAGCGTGATGGTGGTGGTGAGCGCGGTGGTGCTGAGCTCACCACCACCACCAGGCAGAGAAGGGATGAAAAAAGGAGAGGGGAGGAAAAAGAGGGAGTTAAAGAAGTAAAAAGATTAAGAGGGGAGGTAGGGAGAGAAATGGAAGTGATGGTAGAGGAGGAGAGCGAGGGAGATGGAGGGAAGGAGAGAAAGGGGAGGAAAAGAGGGAAGATAGAAATGGAAAGAGTGAAGGACTGATTTGTTGATGTGGTCTTTATTTGAGGCGAGATTGAGACTAAGAAGTCCAATCTTCCACCTTACCCCTCGTCATGAAACATATATAATAATACATAGTACTTTATGTAAATACAAGTTACAATAAAAATACAAGAATTGGAAAGAAAAGATATAATTTTGTGGTAAAAAATAAGGACTGCTGAAATAATGAAATCCATGTAAAAAACCCACAGCAGGAAAACCCACACAAGAAGGGGGGTGTGAAAAACCTGCGAAACCTACTGAGATTCACTAAAGACATTAATAACTGAATATTTAGAACAAAAGATGACTACATGACAAATTTAAAGCTATGCATCAGGAAAGATTTGGCACAATACGAATACATCATTGATGGAATGAACATATGAAAATGACAAAATGAATAGATAATAACACTGTTATGACTAAAAGAAATAGAGGAGATAAAATAAATAAATGAATAAAAAAGTATTAATCATGCACAATGAGTATTGTTTTGCCAAAATCAAGATTGAGAAACAATTGAAGCGTTAAGTGCGTTTAACTGCTCATTTGAAAGGATAAGAGAGATAGATAGCAGTGTCGTTTGAATGATGAGAGCGAGTGCAAGTTTTTTATTGTTTGGGGAAGTTCGTTCCATAGTCTGCAAGCAGTTGCAATGAAGGACTTGTTGAATATTACCGTTCTGTGTTGAGGAATAAGGAGTTTATGGCACCCTCTGGTATTACGGTTATGTACAGTGTCTATACTCCTGAATTCCGTTGCAAGATAATGTGGATTGTTAGAAGTAAGTAAGTAAGGAAAGCAAGTCTTCGGGACTCCAAATTTAGCCAGTTTAGTTTGGCGAGTGAATCTGAAATATGGTCTGATTTCTTCAGGTTAAAAATATATCTAATGCACGCGTTATGAGTTCTCTGAATCTTTAACGACAGCTCTCGAGATAAATCTTGGTACGCTATATTGACATAGTCAAAATGCGGAATAATGAGTGAAGTTACCAGATGCTTTTTTAGAGAAACTGGAGTACTACTACTTAACTTCCTAAGTGAGTGAAGAGATGAGGAGGGACGGAGCGAAAGGATAAAGTCTAGAATTCATAGAAGGGATGGAAAGCAGATGAGAGGAGTATGAGTGAGAGAGAGGGAGGCAGAGAGTATGTAAAGGAGGGAGGGAGAAATTAGACAGACAGAAAAATGTGTCTATTTTGCTGAGGTTGAGACTATTCAGCCTGCTAAACGAACTGCCAAATGTCTTAGAATTCCCATATAGAGTGTTAATACATAATATATTTACAGATCACAGTGAAATTAGAGAAATGAAAAGAATAGAAAAAGTCAAATATAAAGTAAAGAAAAGGAATACAAGTTGAGCATGAAGTTCAAATAAAAAAATATTTAGTTACTGCAAGCGGTGAAAGAGTAAATACGAAGAGAGCTTATCATATTTAGTAAAACCCACTTGCAGGAAAACAACCACGAGAAAGTAGAAAACCTGCGAAAACCTATTCTAGAAGTGCTGAGGAAACATCATATAATTAGATGTGCAATACAGTGCACATAGTAAAGGGTAATTATACCAGACGAAAACCGACGTCAGAATTAGATTAGGGCAGAGAGATGAAGAGAGAGAGAGAGAGAGAGGAGGGAGAGGAGGGAGAGATGTGTGAGGGGGAGGGAGGATGAGAGGAGGTGCCAACGAGTTCGTATGTGTGTATGTTTTGTGAAGTCTTTGTGGGAGTTGCCAGAGAAGATCGGGAGATGGCGCGGTATGGGGAGGTTAGGGTGGAGGCGGAAGAGGCGAGGCTGGGAGGATGAGGGGGTGGCGGTCGCGGTAGTGTGAGAAGTTAACGGGGAGGATGTGAGGAAGCAAAGGGGGCGTGGATGGGTTTAACTGCTTATATATCGACTCTTGTGGGCCGAGGCATTGTATGTGACCCAGTTGGAAAACTCACTTGGCGTTAGCGTTTTTTATTATTTTCCGCTCGCGGCGCGAAGCTCAGTGCCGCGGGCGTTACCATAGCGACGCAACTCGATTTTCGTGTCGGTTCCGAACCGAAGAAATACAAAGCGACGGGAAGTGGAGAAAAAACCGAAAGATTTTTACTGCCGTTCGAGATATGTTCTTCTTCGTCTTTATCGCTCGTGAAAAATTTTCGCCTTTAACGGATCGTTTCCTTGGAAAACAAAACTTTTTTTCGGCAGTTAACCGTTATCTTAGGTTTTTTCCCGAGTGATCGGATGAAAAATCTCCTCGCGCAGGCCGCCTTAATGGGAAACCGTTGAAGTTTCTAATCTATCTACCGAACTAACATGCAGCATAAATTACGACCTTCCTCTAAATATCGTTTCGAATTATTTAAAAAATTATGTGGTTCGGGAATTGAACGGTTTATGTTCTTACACAATGAGCCGTAACTTTATAGAAGTGCATATATTGGATAATATAAAAAATAAAACTTTTTTACTTGGATAAATGCTACCAGGTTTCGATGTAGAACGTCAACATCGGTTACGGAGATTGAATGCCAAAAACACATATTAATTTTCAACCGATAATAACGAATCGATCAATCATTTTTTAACTCTCCGTAAGAGTTTTTACTCAATATTGCCAAATTTCCATATCTAATACACTTCTCTTCATCTTATGAAAACTATTACCTTCTTTTAAGCTAACCAAATCGCCATTCTCTCTTCATTTTCTTGGCTTTGTATATTAACATCCCCTATAAGTTTTTTCAGTGGTTTATCACAAAAAATTGATTCAATGAAAAGCTTGTATTTTTGCCTTGTTTAAAAATCATCGCCAGCATAATCCCCTCAAAGAGATTAGGTTATGACAAATTTAATCCATACCGTAGAAGGGGCCCTGTGAATTTTTCTGCACATTCTTCGTCATTTTACTGTGTTGTTACATTTTGCTACTTTAAGGCCATTTTACAAAGGAAAAGAAGTAAAAGTAACTTTCTGCATGAAATATTTCTTAAACGTATACACCTTAAGCAATGCAGGGCCTCCCAAAAGTCAACGCCGTAAATTATGAAATGCATTTCAAGACGGCTGTGATAGAGTTACGAGCAAGGCACTTGCACTCTTGCACTTAATGAGACCAAAAAAGAAACATTACCTTCGCCGAACCCATTCAATTACTACGTAAATATGACTAAAATTTCGATAGAACCCAAAAAAGGGAAATATTCAATTTAAAGGCCACTGGATCGAATGGTCCTGTCGTACCCATAAACAAAATATTCAATTGACACACACACACTTTTATATATATATATATATATATATATATATATATATATATATATATATATATATATATTGACTTAAGGAAAAGAAAAGGTAGTGATGAGGGTGTCAACAAGGTGTTGAAGGAAGCCCAGCGGACACTTACCAAGTTGAGGACCAAGTTGGCAGGCTGCTGGGGGCGTCGAAGAGAGACACGTAAAAAACACGCACACAACAAAAAAAAACGAAAGCTTATCGGGCCTATTCCCTTCTTCAGCGATAGAGTAGATATATATATATATATACACACACACAGGGTGTCTCGCGACGCGAGGTCGATACTTCACCTACGTATAGGGGAAGTCATTACAAGTCGAAAATATAGAACGATAATATTGCCTATTCTCAATAATAAAGGAGTAATAGACATTTGAAGTTGTTGATGGAAATAAGAAGAAAAGCAATTTTGCTGTTTTACAATGTTTATTCAAGCAATTACTTGTTACTATAATTGCTCAAAGTGGCCACCATCTTCTCTTAGGCAGGTTCTTGCTCTCTTTGAAAGAGAACTTGTTGCTGTGTGTAGCATAACGCCATCCATTTTGATCTGCGCTGCAGCATCGTTGATGCGGTCTGACAGTTCTTCTACAGTTTGCCCTTTCGTTTCATGAACAAGGCTTTTCATATGGCCCCATAAGTAATAATCTAAAGGGGTCAAATCTGGCGACCTTGGCGGCCAAGTATGTGGCCCTCCCAGGCCGATCCAGCGATCTTCAAACCGCTGGTTTAAGTATAGTCGTACACATCTTGCAAAGTGTACTGGTGCACCATCATGCTGAAACCACATACCTCATCTAACCTCAAGTGGCACATCTTTCAGAAGTTCTGGTAGGTGATATTCAAGGAAGTTAAACGATGTTCCAACACGAACGGTCCAATAAGTTTATCGTCAATAATCCCGCACCAAATGTTTACAGAAAATCTGTGTTGAAAATGAGTCTCGTTTGTTTCATCTGGATCCTCCAAGGCCCATGAATGGAAATTTCTACGGTTTGTTATTCCGTCTCTAGTGAAAATTACCTCGTCAGTAAACAAAATTCGTGGAATCAGCTGATCATTTTGAACAATACAGTTGCAGAATTGCATACGTGCAGGATAATCTTCAGACTGGAGAGCTTGCACATTCTGATGGTGAAATGGATAATAACCACGACGGTTAAGAGTTCTCCATACACTCATTCGTGGCACGTGGATCCGTTCAGATATTCTACGAACACTGATGGTTGGACTATTGTTCGCCATATCGAGTATGACCTCTTCCTCGTCCACTGTTTGCTGTTTGAGATGTTCAGTCTTTAGCTTTGATTATGCACCTAAATACCTGCGCAGGCGTGAAAACACTCGTCAATCAGGTGTTTGCCGATTTGGGAATCGCGATCTCGTATTCTCGGACAGCTGCTGTCGCATTCCCATCGCAGAATCCACAAACAAAATGAATATCGGCATATTCTCCATCAGTGTACACGGACATTATGAAAAACAACAACAATTACCATGAGTCACACTATGCAGTGTATAAAGCAAATTAGCTACGCAGTGTAACAAGCGAACTAGGTACTATTGAACTAACTTGTGTCGACCTGTGGGCTCAGCAGTGGCGCCAGTTGTTGCTTTTCTTCTTTCTAGCTACTATCGAATGTGCCGACCTGTGTGCTTAACAGTGTTCTTATTTCCATCAACTTCAAATGTACATTACTCCTTTATAATTGAGAATAGGCAAAATGATTACTCTTTATTTTCGACTTGTAATAACTTCCCCTATACGTAGGTGAAGTATCGACCTCGCGTTGAGGGACACCCTGTATATATATTGTATACATAATATCCTTATTCTGTTGGTCCGTCCGTCTGTCCGTCCGTCCGTCCGTTGGTCCGCCGGAACGCTCTATAGAAATCCCCATAAGAAAACAATTAAAAATACCTTTTTTCACTTTCAGGCTTTTTTTATTTTGTAAAATTAAATTAGAAGTAATTGACGTAAAATCTTCGAACCTAAACCATTTTAAAGAAAAATAAACATAGATTCTTATTCTATTGTCAACTTTTGCCTTCGGCTCGAAATCGCTCAAGTAATACCTTTAAATCACATTTATTGGAAAATTTTAAGGTTTTTAAATATATGTTGTCTTGCCGACCGTGTCATTGTTAAACCTCGAAATTGTATTGTCGTCCGTATACTAAATGCGTAAGGAAAGTGTGTTTTGAATGCTTTAGTACGAGAGAGGGAAGGCGCCCGAATTATTTATAATTAAAATCGTGTTTTTCATTAATTTCTTTTCGGTTAACTTCCTATTGAAAATTTTGGTAATTAACTATTTTTATAGTTATTTTCATATTTTTTTGCAGTGCATCTTATAATTAACCGGAGTTATAAATTCGCATCGCATATATGAATCACGCAAAAAGCCACTCCTTGGCATGCAGACCTTTTTCGTTTACATTTTAAAATATTTCAAGGATGAGGTATTTAACTTAGTTATGCGAAGAGAAGAATTTAAATCTCATTCGTAAATCTCCAAAAATTACGTTTTAATATGATTTTTCACGTTTTCACACATTTTATTTATATTGGACCATTGTTTTTCCAATTTTTTAATTCTATTCTTGGCCTCATCAAAAATGCGCCAATTTAGTGCTTTAACATGGGTCAGACTTTTATACAAGGGTATGACTTATTTACTGAATCTATTAAGTATGTAATTAGAGGGAGGAAGGAAAATAGAATGGGAATGAGTAGAAATTGAGAAAGAGGAAGAGGACCTAACATTTGTATAGGATTAAAAGGAGCTGCAGTACAAAAATAACAATAATAAATTATAATTGAATTTAAAAATGTTATACTATTGGATCATGTGTCATTGCCAAATGATGGGAATTCATCAAGTTAAATATAGGTCACGTAATTTTCAATGGATTTCTTTAACTGATAATACAGCAAATATTTCGAACCGAATTTCAAATTGGAGTGAAAAATTACATTTTATGACTTTTATTTAAATTTCTTTTACTAAAGTGATTTTCCTGGAAAGTTTTCAAAACTAATATGTATAGTTAAAAGAAAAGTCCGATCTTAAAATATAGTTAAACTCATAGCAGTTCATGTATTTAGTTAATAGTAAGTAAGTTACTACACATTTTTCCTTTAATGGTAAATTGACAGCTCGTTCACATTTAATCCTATTTTTTACGAGGTAATAAGAGTAAAATAATTCATTTATTAAGTTAAATTCTATACGTTTTAAATAACTTATAATTTGCTCAAATATTTCAAGTAAATTTCAGCTACTTCTTTATGCATTATATCTTATTATTTCAATTCCCTCCCCCCCTCATTCACGAAATCATGACTATTCAAAAACAATATTAGTATGTCGTGATTATAACGCTCAGCCAAATGTGTATAAGAATAGCGGCGATATGAATTTATAGCATAAAGTACCAGAACGCGAACGCGGAACGATGTTCCTTCTACACCAATGCAAGTGAAATTAAGCACGAGAAACTCTCATTGGAGGATGGATTGTGGGTATCACTCCTGAAAAAATATAAATTTTATGACAGTGTGTGTTTGTTTAAAATGCTATAGGATCTGTAATCGTTTATCAGTTTGGGAAAACCTTTATTTTTGCATCTTGGATGGGGTCGGCATAACTTGTTGCACAAAAGACACTAGAGACGCCCACCTACTTTTCGGCAAATAGCGTATGGCGACTGATCGTACCGTGAAAACAATGTGTAAGGATTATGGAATCTAGCCGAGAGTAAAAACAATGCAGTAAACCGATCATTTTGTTTTGTCTCCTACCAACTTCGGAACCCGCGGCAGCTTAGTATGGTTCGTTAACCCCTCAACGTCGAGCGACGTACCGAGTACGGCGGAGGCAAACTTCATATGCCGTCGAATGACGTACGGACCTTTGGCCTACCTATTTATCGTCATTTTGAAATTTATATTGTCTTTCTTATAACATTTAACATGCATTAAATTTTATGATTTTTCACATAGATACGGGAATTGGGGAAGAAACCCCTATCCAATGCTGAGACGAACCGTATCTCGACATGAATGCTACTAAAACTGAAAGGAGATTTTTCACTCTGCTTATCTGCTCGCAGATTATGTCTGCTGCTATTTCTTGAGCGAAAATGAATTCGGAGCGAGCGCATGGGTCCGTACGCTCTGGTCGCAGGGGAAATATTCTCGTGTCGCTCTAAAGAAGTTAGACTGAAGGAAACCTTCGAATTGTGCAGTGGCACTTTAATTTGTGTTTTGTAGTGTTAATTTTTAGGGATTAAATAATCATGGCATCAACGAGTAGGAAAAGGTCAAGCGAACCAAGTAAGGAAATGAAGACGGAAGTGTTAATTAAAAGTGACTCAGAGAATAGTATTGCCTCAGACAGCGATAATGATAATTGTATTGAAGTTCATAAAGAAGTCTATGTACCAACATACATTGACAAAGAGCAAGAGGAAGATAGTGTAGAAAACTTTGTTTGGGAGAACATGGCAAGTTACAAAAACAAAAAGCAATTTTCGCAGTTGGAAGCGATGAGTGAGGAGGCGAAGTGAGGTAGGTCTCCCCTGAATGTGATTTAACTGATTGCAAGCAAAGTAAATGCTAGTAAAAAAAATCAGTATAGACGACTCATTGAAGTTGTGATATTTTCGTGTAGTGAATTTTATGGTAAATTGGGTAAAGATAACTTTAAAGTTAAAAAAATCATTTCTATTTTTTTATTACGCGTACACTCCGATACATACAGCGTCATATCTCCGCTTCTACTGAACGAAATAAAACAATTTTCACCATGTAACTTCTGTAATGATGAAGAATAACTACTGTATTACTCAGAACTTTATAAGCTATATTAAGTGTCTTTTAACAATATACACAACGGAAAATTTATTTCAAATTTTTGGTCAAGACATGATAAAGTTGATTTGCGAGAATCTTTTTCCCTATTTGGTTTAGATGGGTGCATCCAGCGAATGAAATGTATATGAAAGCTAAAATCTTTCCTTGAAAAAGATTGCATATCAATAACGTTAATAGTTTTCAAAATTCTGAAAGATATATGAAGGCACGGGTGCGTGCTTGATTGGCTGACGATCAGAGTGATCTCTCCTATCTCCTGCGAAGAGTGTGCTTGACGTAAGAAAGTGTAAAACATATTGTTTAAAAATGTCATGTCTACTAAAATCCTAAAAAATTTAAAAACGAAAAAGTTGTAAATTTATCAATTTTTGGGAACCGAAATAGCAATTTTAAAAAAACTCCTCCCACCTCAGAAATGGGATTTAAATAAATATGTTCCGCGCTTGAGACAATAGCACAAGGGACATTAGAAAGCAGTGTCGGGAATTCCGAATGAAGTTTGGCACGAAAAATTCCTATTTTCTCTTCCTTTTTGGATGTTTGGTGTCAAATTACATTATTTGAGTGTCGTAAACCAAATTAAAAGTCATGATGTATAATTTCGTAGAACATGAAATGGTGAAATATCGACACTTATCGACGACAATTTATTTCTGTCTAATTTGAAATTTTTGTGAATTCGATGGTTATCGACATTTATCGATTTAAATCGAATCCTACCAAGCCTAAATATAACATACACGGCGTGTATGTTATGCAATACCGGTATCCGGAAATACCGGCCATTTTTTCAATATCGAAATACCGTAATACCGTTCTATTTTATTTCGGTATTAAAGGATATAAAATTTGGCAACGAATTACCAGTTGTATACAATTCACCATCGCTATAAAAACATGACCGAATGCACATATTAACACACTCATCATCATCATCATCATGCTTCTGTCCGAAGACAGGTTTTAACTGAATCGCTGCCTCGTACTTCGTCGGGATTAAAATTGTGCGATACGTATTTTAAAAGCCAAGGTAAATATGACATTCTTTTCGTAATGATGTTAAAATGTAAATTATATATGTAATAATATTTTCAAACAAACTGGCCTAGCCATCTCATCTATCTGAACGGCCAAGGTCGCCAGACGTTTCGATTTGTGCGAGATTGTCCCGTACGTTAGCACTATGTCCCGTGTTCCGTTATGATAATCGAATATCCCGCCAAGAGCGTAGACGTAGCCGGCTTTTAAAAATCTATGTGTAATTTAGAAACGAACTGTATTTCGGTTCGTAGACCAGAGGAGATGTTTATTTGACCATGGATGGCTCTCTCTCTCCAGACGAATTTCGTTTTCCAGCTACTCAGCACTTCGTGAGAACCAGCAAGTTGGGAGGGGAGGGAAGAGAAAGAATATTTCCCAGCACCCAGGGCTCTATTTTCTTTTCCGTCACCATTCATTAGAGAAAGAAAAGCGTCATTGTCTGCACGTATCTGAGGACAGTTTATTAAAAAGTTCCTTCAAAGATATTTACGATCAGCAGTGGCGGATTTATGCCTCCTGGGGCCCCTGGCGCTAAACATTTTGGGGCCCCTGGTGCTACACATGTGGAGGCCCCTGGCGCTAAGCAGTCGGGGGTCCTGCAATTAAATATACAGTAACTCCTCGTATAACGCGCGCCCGCATAGCGCGTTTTCGCAATAACACGATTTATTTTTTAGGGACAATTTTTCACATAAAACGCTCATCCCCGCAATTGCGCGCAAAAAATCGGGCGGCGGACTATTTCGCGGAGTGGTTTGAGTTAGTATAAATTTTTAAATGGTGGGATTGCTGCACTGTGCACACATATACCTATATACACTCACGCAAACACGCATTTATTCACGCACAGTGTATGGCAGTGGGAGTATTTTAACTTCAAGCCTCAGAACTTGACAGAGAGTTGCGTTGAATCATCCTCCTGCTGAACGCGCTATACGATTCGCGCGTAAAAAATGAATCACGAAAGCTACAAATGCGCACGCTAGCTACACACGTAGCTATTTTGTGCGTTTAGTGATTTATGTTCTATTGTAAACATTATTATCCCTTATGATGAGTGAAAAGCGTGTGCAAAATGATATCAATGCAAACAAAAAATTCCTATTACTGAATACTACGTAATACATACATACAAGCATGCTAACACATACTATACATGAAAATAACAATAACAGTAATAAAATAAAGGTGTGAAATGTCAGCCGAAAACGCAATCCATCCATTTTCCATTATTTTTAATGGGAAAATTGTCCCCGCTTAAAGCGTTTTTGCTTAGCGTGCAAGTTTTCCCAAACGTAACAATCGCGTTATCCGAGGAATTACTATATAGTGACACCACTTCTAACGGCTATCTTCTTTTGTGACATCTCTTAACGATCGTTTTTTTTATGGAAGCATAGAGAGGTTCCACTGATTTTTATATTGAGACATTTAATATTTCTGAGATTATATACACGAGCATTTTTTCGGGGCCCCTTAATTCACGGGGCCGCTGACGCGCGCCATGTGCGACCCCCCCCCCCCCCTAAATCCGCCACTGACGATGAGGCTGTCTAAGGAGAGTGTGTTCGGATTGCACGAGAAATGTGCTCTAGAGATGTTAGTCTGAAGGAAACCTTCATCCAGCTCGGAGAAAGCCGCATACCGATATTAAAAATCTAGCAACCCTGAGGACTGCTCTGTCAGTAAAACAGAGTAGATTATCCGCAAGTTATCCAGTTTGACAGAATTATACTTCTGGTACCTAACTATTTGTTTTACATTGTTGTAATTCATTTTCATTTAGAATTTTCTATATTCGACAATATACTTCTATATATACATATACTAAAACGGTCTTCGTTCGTATGCCTCAATAAAACTATTTTGGTATCAAAATTGCAGTTCTCATCTAAAAAAACTAGGTAACTGTTTAATAATTTTCATAATGATTTCAAAATTACAATTATAAATTGAATTGCTATTTTGAACAAACTACGAATTATATGATATTATATATATTTATTATAATATTTGTTTTACAGCGGTGCTATCCATTTCAATTTAGGATTCCCTTAATTTGAGGACGTCAATCGATCAATTTTCAATTGTCTTCTTTGAAAAAAGGTAAATATGTAGTACAGAATTCCACCTATAAGCTATTGTTAATTTTTCATTGGGACTATATTATTAATATAAAATTTGTTTTTAATTCGTTTATAAACTTATTTATAACATAAATTCTATTTATTATTTTGGTGAGAGTATGTTATTATAACTTATATTGTTGTATTAGGTATGGTCAATAATTTTTATAAATACTTTATTATAGATAAACGTTTTTGTCATCAAAAACTTTTATTATGACTGATGATAATACAACGTTAATATTTGAAGAGTTCAAGAAAAGAAACTTGGACAATAATTCTGTTTGGTTTTATTTTTTGCGAGAAAAATCTGGATATCTGGCTAAATGCAAGCAACGTTCTAAAACAATTAAAACTGCTGGAGGAAGTACAAGTGCACTTCACACACATCTGAGAATCTGCCATCATATGAATCTGTTGAAAAGAAATGTCAGTGACGAATCAAGTTCTAATATAGCTGGAGGTAGTACAACGCACTCGATGAACTAAAAAGGGATCACAAGTTATTTTAGTAGTGACAATGATAAATCATTACCTGCAGTTTTGGCTCGAATTACAGGTAGCGACGGGTTACCCATTGAGGTTTTCTGTATCTCCATAGATCTGAGAAAAGCATTTTCGTGATATTCCAAAATCAGCACATACAATCCGATATATTGTTTTGGACTAAAGAAAAAAGTACGTGCTTCAATGATAAACAAATTTTCAGCTAAAACTCGAAGGAAAGAAGTTTAGTTTAACTTTAGATGAGTGTATATATGCAAGAGACAGGCGATACTTAAATATTAACGTTCACTCAAGCAATAAAATTTGGAACCTTGGATTTATTCGAATACATGGAGCTATGCCGGCGGAAAGATGTGTTCAAACTCTTGAAAACAAACTGAAGGATCATAATCTATGCATTAATAACGATATTGTGTGTATTACCACAGATGGTGCATCTATCATGAAAAAGATTGGTAGGCTATTGACTGCAGAGCAACAGCTTTGTTTGGCGCATGGCATCCAGGTGGCTGTGATTGATGTCCTGTACAAAAGAAATGAAAATGATGAAGACGTTTCACCACCTGAACAGCCTGAATCTGAGACAGAGAGTGAAAACGGGGAAGAAGTCGTTCTAGCTGATGATAGCATAAAAATAATACACAG
Organism: Tanypteryx hageni; assembly: GCA_028673005.1. NCBI lineage: Eukaryota > Metazoa > Arthropoda > Insecta > Odonata > Petaluridae > Tanypteryx > Tanypteryx hageni. Next base: position 32,675,572 of record CM054113.1, on the reverse strand, counting down.
TGACCAACCAAGTTCCAAAGAAGCTTCATGTGAATTTATTAATCGGCAGGAATTGCCTAAATTGATTGCTAAAATTAGAAAAGTCGTTAAACTGTTTAGATGCTCACAAAAAAAATGACCAAGTTCTTTAAAGGTATGTGAAATCAGAATTTGGGAAAGAACTCGCATTAGTTTTAGACTCGAAGACTCGTTGGAACACTTTGCTTGCTATGCTTGAGCGTTTTGATAAACTTAAACATTGCATTCAAAAAGTTTTGATTGATCTGAATTCACATATTACTTTCACAGCAGTTGAAATGCAGCTCATATCGTCTACAATTTCTACTCTTCTTCCTGTAAAGCTAGCAGTTGAAGTTTTGTGCCGTGAAGATGCCAACCTCCTTACTGCTGATGCAGGCTTGTCCTTCATGATGAACAAATTGAGTTATGGGACTTTGAGCATGGATATGAAACTGGCGTTAGAGACTCGAATTGAACAAAGGGGCACTAATTTATCCGGTGTTCTTCAATATCTTCACAATGCAAATCAGATTACTTATGAAGAAGATGCTTATTTTTCATTTACGCCACACAGCAAAAGTTTTATTGCCAAACGAATAGAAAGTCATGTACAGCGTTTATCGGGTGTTTTAGTAGATGCAAATACTTCTTCCCAATCAGAATTTGGTACCATTAATACAATAGATATAAGTATTGGTAATGAAGCAACTGCGTCTTCTGTATAAGTCCCCAAAACAATGCAAGAAAGGTTACAAACGGCTATAAATGATAAAATGAAAATTAGATCTAAAAAGACATTGAAAAATAGCTGTTCCAGAAATATCAGCAAACTTATTAAAAAGGAAATGGCCATCTTTGAGGAAGAGGGTGCTCGAAGGGTCAATTTAAAATTAGTGTACCTTCTCACCATTCCACCAATGAGCGTGGAATCTGAACGAGCCTTTTCATCTGGGCAAATTTGTACGAAAATTTGTTCACGTCTTACAATTAGTGATGAATGCATTGATGGTTTATGTTTATTGCGTGCTCACTTTAATTCAATTAAAACAAATAACAATTAAATAGTTTTTCTTTTATTTAAGTTAAAACTTAAATTTTACTGTTCGTTTTTGAACCAATAACATGTTTTCCACCATATATTCCATGCAATTACAACAAATAATAATTGAAGTATGCTTTTAGTAAGTCTTTTGTTTCTTTTACCTTACTATTCCTGATTTTCTTTGTTTTTGTAATACCGGTATTGACAGAAATTTATACCGAAATACCGGTATTGATTTCTGCGACCGGTATTGCATTCCCTAATGCACGCCCCTGTTCTTTCTCTTATTTACTAACTGTCTTGATTCTCGAACTCATTGTCAGTGTATTTTAATCGATGGCGTTTCCTCTCCACTCGTAACCGTCATCTCTGCAGTCCCACAGGGTAATGCCCTTGGTCTTCTTCTTTTCGCGTTGTTTGCCGATGGCATTGTCGAAGTCAATTTCTGACCGTTCGTACAACACACTTCTTTATGCTGTAAATGTAAGATATATAAGCAAGTCTAAAATTCAAACGATGCTCTCTATGTATGCAAATTGAGCTGGATTCACCTGGCGCTTCCCGGTGGAACTTAAGGACTAATCCGTCTAAATGCAAAATTTTGACTTCCACGCTGCGCATATCATCAACTTTCTCCACATGCAAACTGTTATCCCTCAGACTGATGTCGGAGTGACCTTTGACTCAAAACTAATTTTCTTCGTACACATTCGAAAAATAACGTCAGAAGCCATTTCCCTGCTTAGTCTCCTATACCGTTTCACCAAAATCGATGGTTCTCTCGCGCTGAAACCATTTTTACAGTCTGCCTCATACCAGTCATCTACTATTATTCTGAAATCAGAGCGATTGCTTCAACTTAGTAGTATTTATCGCATCCCGAGCTTCTACATAGTAATGCTTCGTAATAGACTCCCCTCTTGACGCCACCTTAACAGAGACGATACAGTCATCGCTATTGGACAAGATACTCCTTTTTCTCCACCAAATAAACTTCGATATCAACTTCCTCCATTCCATTATTACGTCATTATCAGGTCACTATGTTTTACTTCTAATTTCTCTCTCCGAACCTCATCTTTTAAGCCTTTTTTCATATTCATAATTTTCACCTAGCCATTTCTCAACGGTCACACTTCTTACGAATTCCTCACACTAAGAATCCTTGCATAGACATGTTATTAGCCCACTTTTCAGAATGAAAATAGGCTTAAATGTAGTTTCTTCGTTGTATCTGTCTGCCTGTCCTCCCTATTAACTTTTGAAGCAATCGACCGATTTTCATGACACTCGGTGGAAATCTTTTGCTACTGGGGCCAAGTTCCCGAGGATAGTTTTTGTTGCGAAGATTGAAAGTTCCGGGTTCGATTTCAGGAACTATTCTTCCCACTTGATTTACATGGGAAATCTGAAATCCATCGTGAAGGGTAATTTTCTTTTGTACATTAAAATATCTTTGAAATGTAATATCGGAGCGGGATTTGTGCTATTCTCTGAGGAAAGGAATGGAGATTCTAATTTTTATAATAATAGAATTTTACTTATCGATCGTATTTCTTAGAATTTCGCGTGAATACAGGCGTTTTTGCAGTTTTCAGCAATCATTACGAGAGTGTTGCCATCGCAACGACTATTGTTGAACTCGGATTCGGTATAGTCTAGTATAGGGGCGTGCAACCTACAGTCCGCGAGTCGAATGCGGCCCGCGAGGGCATTTAATGCGGCCAGCGAAGCTTTGACAAATTTGCTGTCTGTTATATTTTTTTACAGATAGGTTTAAGTAAATTTTTGTCATAAAACATTGCTTGGTGAAATTTTAACTCAGAAAATGGCAAAAGTATTATTGTTAGTTTTATGACCACATATGATCTCGTGAGATTTAAACTCTAATCCGACCCGCCGAGGCACTCGCGATCTCTTCTTATCCGGTCCACAGAAGCACTTACGTGTGTGTATGTGGCCCGCCACGTAAAAAGGTTGCTCACCCCCGGTCTAATACATACGCGCGTTATGTTTTCCACACAAATACGCGTGATCGGTTTAATTTTCCGTTCGAATGTGTATTTTATATTTTATAACGCTAAATTATGAAATTTTGGAACACAAGGAGCACTTTAGCTTAGTCATTGAAAGTTTTCATAATATTGATAGATAACGAGTAAAAGACTTTTAATACAGACACTAATCAATTCTATGGTAATCGACCTGTAAAAAAATATTATAATCTGTAGCTGTTTGGAGCATAAAAACATCTGAAGATCTGATTCTAAAAAGTGATGTATTTACATTCATTTAATTTCAAATAATTATATGGAAAGTAGGCAACATATATTCCGTTTGGATCGCCTTGTTTATCTATTGTAAAGGCCTTGGTGCTGTTTATGGATTTAATAAATAAATAATTACGAATACGACTTCACGTAATGCCGCAGAATTTTATCGTCATGCACTAATTTGGCGTAATTTCGTTTGCGTTTGTCAATCAAAGTATCTAAAAGACGCAGCGGAATTAGAAGACCACGCGATCTTCTGTACCACAACCAGCTCTCACAATTTACACCCTAGTTAGAATCAGTAAATTCAATTTATTTATTTATTTTAACCTTATTGTGATTATTTGGACCATTATCTCTCGTAAAATAATAGTGTTTTCATCTACAGGTCAATTGTAAATTATAAATATAAATTACAAGCTTTCGAAAATTTACTTGAAGCTACCTTGTTAATTTAAAGGATACTATATTTTTAGTGAAATATATTTTTTATCATACTGCTTTAAAACCAGAATGTCTCATTCTCCTGTTATACGCGCACTTTTTAGTAGAGACTTTACAGAGCCCGTCTTTCGACTGCAGTGGATTTTTAAATCTAGTATCGGTGAATAATGAAGGCTGGCTGACAGATGAAACACGCAGATATTTTTTTATAACATGTTTATGGTCATTGGAGACATTTGAGTTTAAACTTATTTATTCAATTTGTTTTTAAGTACTTATTCCGTCAGTTAATTGCGCACTCTTATATAAATTCGAGCTGTGGCAATGTGGTAAGATGCATGACTCTGTTGTCTTCGGGGCAGCTTGATCATTCTGAAGATACTCATTCTAGGATGTTTTTATTTAAAAAGGAAAATAAAGTTAACAATATATTTTAAATGCCTCTGTGTACTGTAAATTTGTTCAGATTTAAACGTTACGCTGCACCAATTCCATTCATTTTGAAGAAATAAAAGAGACCTTACCCTTAATTAACTATTGGAAGAGTAAACTCTTATTTTTCCGGTTTATCTATTTCACTTCTGCCTTAAACCTTTTTGAAGGTAATTTGGCGGTTAATTGAATTTTTCAAACTTTCTATTTCGGGCGATTCTCTTAATAATCTGTTCGGCCAGAGAAACCGATGGAAAATTAACTCCCATTTTTCCACCCAAATCCACAAAATGACCTAATTATTTCGCCATTTTCATTCAAACTTAGTGTATAGGGCGTAACTTTGCGGCAATTGCGCACAGTAAAACGAAAATAAAATCGGGTGTGGGACGCTTATTAACTTTTAATTGAATATTTTTAAGGCAAGACAAACGAGGATTCGGTTGGTCTCGCGCATACATAATACGTACCGTACACAGTACCTAACTCATATTTTTCTGAGTGGTTTGGAACAAATTTTATTCTATAAAAGGGAATTTTTCGGGAAAATGGAAATTAAAAATTAACCTTAGAACTCGATGTAAAAAGTTACGTAAAACATATTTCTTTATAATAGATAAATGACATTAATAATCGTCTTGGGGAGGCTCAGATTGTTGCGAAGCTATGAAGCATTGCTCCTTCAGTGTTTTTCTCCTATAAACGAGCATTATTTTCGCATAATTCCCTTTGTAACTGCTATCTATTTATATAATAAGCTATGTTTGTCCCTCACGCTCGACTGTGACGCCGATCTTAAAAAGGCTTTATAAAAGAGCGGGTGAATCGACAAATATTTACGACTGACTGTAATGCAATTTTAACAAACTTTCCGAGTAGGCAGAAATTTGAAATTTGGTAGAAATGTTTGTTTCTTATAGTAAAATCATTTACGAAAATAATCCTAAGAAACCCGGGTTCGACTCCAGTAGATAATTTCTATTTCCCATAAGATAACACAGGCATTTACTATTTTCCAAATTAAAATTAGAAATAATTGACCTACGATCTTCGGACCTGAAACGTTTTAAATAAAAATAAATAAAGTTTCTTATTCTTATTGTCAAATTTCGCCTACGATTCTATATCAATCATGTTATACGTTTAAATCATATTTATTGGAAAAATTTAAGCTTTTTTAACGATATTTTGCCTTGCCGACCGTGTCATTGTTAAATCTTGATATTGTATTGTCGTCTCAACTCTTATACTATATGCATGCTTTTACTGTTTTAATACGTGAGGGAGAAGTAGAGAGAGGAATAAAGAAAAGAGAGAGACAAGGGGGAGGGAGAGGAAGTGAGAGAGGAGAGAGAGAGGGAAGGAGACAGAGGAGGGAGACAGAGGAGGGAGAGGGAGGGAGACAAAAAAAGGGAAAGGAAGAGATAGATAGATAATGTTCTTTATTATGGCGAGATTGTGACTAGGAATATATTTTTTCAGAGAAGGAGAGAGGGAGGGAGAGAGAGATAGTAAGGGAGAGAGAGAAAGTAAGGAAGAGAGAGAGAGGGAGGGAGGCAGAGAAGGAGGGAGAGGGATTGATAGATAGTTATTGGTCTTTATTAGAGCGAGATTGAAACTAGGAAGTCTATTTTTCCATAGAATGAGAGAGGTGGAGAGGGTGGGAGAATGGGAGGGAGGAGGATGGAAGAGAGGAAGAGAGAAAAGATGGAAGAATTGGTGGTGACTGAAATTTAATACTTAATTCACGCATACCCGTCATATATGACAGGCAATTACGCTAGTAATTATATAATTTATATTGCAAATAAAGGCGGCGTGATTTAAAGAAATCAATTAGAATATCCAGTGCGTCTTCCGCATCACCAAAATGTCATTCAGAGACTTAATAATCAGCTGAATTCATTTCGCAAAAGCCAAATTCCTTTAGAAGTTTATTCTGGAAAAATACGGAATTTCATTATAGTATAAAAATAAGATGTCTGTATGTCCCTTTTTGAGTGTTGCACGGTTTTATAAGTATTTTAAAGTAGGCTAAAATCAACCTACAAGCATCTTGATTGTTTGCGCGTCTGAAAGAACGTACTTTTATTACAAGGATAAAGAATTCGATTCAGTAATGAGACTAAGCAAAATATGCTAATTGTGAGAGAAAACCCCATTTTCCATTCTTAAATAGTACAAAACTATAGTCAGCGTATCAAGCCACTACGCTGTCGTTCCATTCAAATTTTGTAAAATTTCAGCCAGAATCTGCAAAGCATTTCATATAATCCATAAAGAAAGCGACAAGTTCTATTTATGAAGTTTTTATTTTTCACACAATACAATATTGCACACACAAAGGGGCTTAATTTGTTTCAAAATTGAATCAATAGCAAGTGAAACATAAGCTGTAATATGTAGTATCAATATATTTCGTTTATTTAACTTGTAATTTATTGTCGTAGAAAATTCGTTGAATAAATAACGTATAGAACGCCAAGAAGATTTTTGTAGAACGTTGACGTACATACATCAACATGTAAAGTTTTTGGAACTGTACCTCATCGCCACCACGACCTCTGTACAATTTATTTTTTTAATAATTTAAAGTTATCGTCTAGCATACATATTGCTGCATTGTGTTAGGATCGGCTTGGCGTATTTATTTATCAAATAAATATAAAATCGTGGCCCAAGAGTAATCATTTCATTTTGCTGAGAAGAGCTCCTACATGTGTCATCATATCTTCAGTTCTGTAAATAACGAAATATTTCGAACAAATACTATTCTATATGCTCTATATGTTAAGCTTGACAGCGTCTTTTGGGAACGTGAGAGTATGACGATACTTTAGTTGAGTCTACTAAAATGTTTCATGACGAAGTCAAACCTCTACAATTCGAACGCCAACAGCTCGAATTTTGTGTCGTTCACGACGACACTTTCCGATTTGTTATTCATGCCCAGTGATTTGGAATTCTCTCATTTCGATATTCAACGAAATGATTTTTTTCTGCCTTTACCTATGGTTAGAGTCGTAAAATCTTCGGCTGCATTATTCCGACTCATTTCATATTGTTACAGCAGAATTTTTATTTCAGTTCGGCGGGAAAGGAAAATGGAAGAGGAGTTATAGGGAGTGTAGCAATGAAATAAGATCTTATTGAAAGCGTTCCACCCGAGCTCTCGCCATCTCCTTCCATTACCGTAAGCCAGACGCGCAGTTCATCAGTCTGCAGACTGGCTGCTGCGGGTGGAATTGGAAGGCGCGGCGGCCAAGTTTTAAGGGAGGAAATTGGCGGGGTGAGTGAAGCGAGGATGTGCGTCGCCTAGGACTCTCTCTCATTGTGGGAGGGGGTGGGGTGGGGGGTTGGAGGGGTGGGGGGGTTGGTGTAGTAGGGTGTTGGTGTGGTATGAGGTTGGTGTGGTGGGGGGTTGGAGGGGGAGAGTAGATAGGTCGATAGAGTAAGAATACGGAAGTTGGAACGGTAGACGAAAGAGGGGCAGAAGAGGAAGAGGGAAAGGAAAGAGAGAGGGAGGGGAAGTGGAGAGAGAGGGAGGAGAAGTGGAGAGAGAGAGAGAGGGCAAGGGGAGAGATGGAGACATGCGTGGCGTGATCTCGGGTTTATGCAATGCGAGTACGTTTTAGGACATGGATGTCCGACCGAGACGCTCGCCTAGGTCTCCCGTGTCGCCCGAGGAACAAAAGAATGACGAAATCGTTCCCACTCCTGCGTTTTCCAGACACGAATTTTCTCGTGTTTGAAATTTTATCATTTGACTGTTTCGAGTTGCGCAAGTGTCCGGTCAAAGATGGTAATAAGAGCGTAAGATAAGTAATAACCCAGCGGAAATTAAATTTTCAGAATTTTAATGCTACGAGAAAAAGTGCGAAAAGAGATAGGACGTTAACAGTTAACGGTAGGCACTTCGAATAAAATAATAAAAAATCATATAAATAACAGCAAAATGTTCATTGTATATTACTATCCTACCAAGATCTCGTTTTTTATTTGTGAAAAGATAATTCCTTCCTTTATAATTTAATATTTAACTTCATTTAAAATCTTGACTCCATCTAGAAAAAAATAAACGACCTAGCTCCAATGTGAAAATGTTGGCAATGTGATCGTTACTTGGCTTATCAAGTTGTTTTTTCACTCGGGAGTCCCAGCACATTTTCAAACTCAATCGCCTGCTTCCTTTTCATCGAGTGGCGTTATAAGCTCTTAACGTACAAATTAAATGGGATACGAACGTTTAGGTGAAAATTAAACTTAGGCTGTTAGATGCAACGTAATGGAAACGTGAATAGATAATGTGAGCAAAAAACGTTAGGTTTTTTTCATGTCTTTACAAACTATTGAGCTCAGTGTGAATGGATAACGTTATACCATTTCTTCCAAGTTTTTTCAAGATAAATGATACTTGCTTTAAAACTGAAGTGGCATGCGATATACTCCCATATCCATAAAACTGTTGAGGAAACCATCAAAACGGTTACTCGCGTCTTTTATTCGAGACGAGTCAAAATATGGCATCCCAAATTCAAGATTTACTGAAAAATCACGTTTCTTCCCCAATGGATAATAACATATTTCTGTATCTATCCTTAATTTATTGCGGCCTCGCACTTAAGCAACTGCCCATTTCATTCCATTTCAGACAAATTACTCGTCATTGGATTGCGAACGTGAGAAAGATGAAAATATCTGACTTGCTTAGGAGGTAATTGTTAGGTTGATCTTCGGTCATAGCTGACGTTCCATAAAAGGTAAAAAGGTCATCAACGAAAATGCCTCCGCCTAGCGCCGGATTCGTGAGGCTCGATTCTGACCTTCTGTGAGTGGACTCAGGTGGGGGAAATCGCTCGGAGCGATCGAGTCGAGTGCCATTGATTGCCTTCGATGGTCAACGGGATTGCGAGACTTCGTTTCCATTGATCTTTTCTCCTCAGAGGAAAAAATAACGACTACGGATTATTTATTCAAATGCCAATCCGACGAGAAAACGGGTTATCGCCGCGCGGAATCACAGTCGATTTTATTTCGCTCTGCCAATTAGTCGACGAGCGATATTTGGCGTTTTTGTTATTGTTTCGAGAGAGATAGGGCGAACGCAAGGTGGGAGACATCGCAAAATATACGTACATACATACATACACACACACACACACACACACACACACACATATATATATATATATATATATATATATATATATATATATATATATATATATATATATATTAACTAAAGGAAAAGAAAAGGTAGTGATGAGGGTGGCAACAAGGTGTTGAGGGAAGCCCAGCGGACACTCACCAAGTTGAGGACCAAGCTGGCTGGCTGCTGGAGGCGTCGAAGAGACACGTAAAACACACGAACACAAAAACATATATATATATATATATATATATAAATCCCGGTCTCTCATTGAAACGCAGTCGTTAGGGCTCTCTTTCTTGTTCGATGGAGAGCGAGGTGAAATCTGGAGATAAAAGGCGATCGAAGTTTTCCTGGAACGGATCCGTTCCCCCGGAGACGTTAATTTTTTTTCGTTTCGTTTCGTCCGCAAAAATGCACTTTCTTTTCTCTTCCTCCCTCTCTCTTAGGAATGCACCTGCGTAGGAGGTTCGAGGAGTGCCAGGGTAAACGGTGGACCCCTTAGCCGTGCGTTGACCTCCGAGACGAAATAGCGATCGCGACGCAAAAGCGAGTTCGAATGGACGGCGGAGGGGGTGGGGGGATGAGTGAAAAGAGAGTGAGGGAGGGGAAGGGGGAAGAGGTGAACGAAACAACTACTCCGCAAACTGTGTGCGAATGATTTTTTAAAGCGCTGTTTGCGCTTGAGCAATTTTTAAGTGACCCAGAGTAAAGGGGGATGCTGGAGTTTAGGTGAGTGCGGTGTTTGCGGGGGCGAGAAGTGGGGAGGCTGGAGGACGAGTGAGTTATAGAAAGATGGAGAGAAAGAGAGAAACGGAGAGAGAGAGAGAGGAAAGGGTGAGCTAAGGACAGAGGAGAGAGAAAGAGAGAGGAAAGAGATGGCTAGAAAGACGGAGAGAGCTAGAGAAAATGATAGACAAAAGAGGTGGAGAGAAAAACAAGGGACAGGGAGTAAAAGGGACAAATATGGAAAGGGCAGAGAAGAGTAAAGAAGAATGATAGAGAGAGAAGGGAAGGACAACAGAAGGACAGAGAGAGAGGAACAGAGAGGGAGACAGACAAGTCTTTATTCGGGCTAAACTGTTACAGTACAGTCCCTTGTTGGAGGAGAAAGAGGATATCACGTCAAAAGGGCGAAACAATAAAGGCGAGTGTCAAAAGGGCGAGCGCCAAAAAGGCGAAAACAAAAAGGGCGAATGGAAAAAAGGGCGAGCGCCAAAAAGGCGAAAACAGAATGGGCGAAAGTAGAAAACGAAATTAGTAAAGGAAGAAAAGTTGGAGATTTTATATGCTTGTACATATTTTCGACTAATGACTAGGATGGTTAAGTGGTTTGGGGTTGGGTTCGTTCTATTCATTTCCCCAGGGTTGGGTTAAGTGGCTGGGGGTTAGATTCGTTATATTTCCTCACCTCGGGTTGGGTGAAGTGGTTGTGGGTTGGTTTCGTACCATTTTTCAAATAAATGTGGTGGTCACAAAATTTTTTGGATTTAATAATAATTATTAATTATTTTTATAATACCTGATTATAACTAGGCATTGAGAAATCTATTGGAAAATTCTGTGACTAGTAGCCATATCTGCTACAAGAAACCACGATTGTTTACAAAGAATCAATTATTTGATAGAAGATATGTTGCGGATATCATTTGATTGAATGCAACTCGAGTCACACGCCAATTTATACATACTACCTTTTATTACTTAACTAATTTCGTTTTCTATTTTCGCCCATTTTGTTTTCGCCTTTTTGACGCTTGCCCTTTTGACGCTCGCCCTTATTGTTTTGCCCTTTTGACGCTCGCCCTTATTGTTTTGCCCTTTTGACGTGTAACCGGCGAAAAAGAGAGGAAAAGAGATAAGAAAGAGTGGGAGACGAAAGGAGAGAAAGAGAGTTGCAGAAACTAGGAAGAGAAGAAGTGTAGGGCAGATAGCGGAGATACATACAAAACTTGAAAGAGAGAGATAGGGTGAGAAAGATTGGAGGGAGTGCTCGTTAGATACAAGAGCGAGGGGTGGGAAATACAGGAAAACGAGAGGTTGGGACGGAGAAAAAGGGCGGGGATAAAAGATGGAGGGAGCGAGGGGAAGAGAGATAAAAAGAGATGTGCTCAATGAGAGAGAGATATATATATATAGAGAGAGAAAGGAGACGGTTGTCTCGTTGAGAAACTTACAGTTGGACAGATGCAGAGACGTGCGTCACTATGGATGCTGATGAATCAGCTCAACGAGGGATGTATGGCGATACGCTCATTCTCGATCTCCGAAAGCAATTCTTCATGTCGTGTTTCCAGTGCGCTCGGACAAGTAGCTCCACTTTTTTTAATGCGAGTGAAATTCAAAACCTGCCCGTAAGAAATATAATTTGTATCGTTGCATGCCTTTGCCTGCTGACAAATAAGGGAATGGAGGATACGATTTCGAGAGTTAACGCCGGTGATATTTTTGCCGTGATAAATGCGCAAGCAAAGGAAAAAAATCACACAGTTATAACCATTGTTTAGAGCTGGGGTTTTCAACCGGGCGTAAGCATACTCCATGCCGCTACTACTAAAAAAAATACGTCCGGAGTTTAAAAATTGGTTCGAGAAAGTGCTGAAGATTATAATTTTCTTCTTACTTCATCTTTCATGCATGACTTTGGAATCAAAAGTTATGATTTTACGACGAGGAATAACTTTATGAAACAGTAAACCGTGAATTTTAACGTTATAAAATTCGGTTATCCATTTCAACGCGAGTTCTATTCATCTATTTATCACACTTTAAAATATACTAAGGGGTAAGCTACCATTAAAAATATGCACAAAGGGATAGGTCAGCAAAAATGCTGAAAAGTCCTGGTTTATAGGTTCTAATGACTTTTTGAATATTTTTTAATAACGAAACAGTTAAAGTGTTTTCTGCAACAGATAAGTACATTTGCAACAAATGTTTACAAATACGGCGAGTCTAGTGTGAGCCATAAAGCTATAATAGTTCAAAACGTCTAATAAAATACTTTCGTGCGAGATATACATGCAATTCATCCGTTATTATCAATTTTTAGGGCGCTCCATATAAAACGAAACAAATTATATTTTGGAGAGTTTAGCAAAATAATGCTGTCCTTTCCTAATTTATTGCTTTTAGCTGAACGATTTGTCCTAAAATAAATCGGTACCAAAATTCCTTTTATAAATCCACTTTCGGCTATTTTCTAAAAACATTTTACCTTACGATTTTCAGCTTCCAAATACTCCCGCGGCTCACAAAAAAGAGCGCATACTAAATTTAAGTCTCTGCGTAACTTTTGGACTACTCTTGTATATACCTACGTCTCTGACGGATTAAAAAAAGCAATGAGAATTATGACTCGAAACCGACACGCCAAGACAATTCGTGTTGTGTACCATATTCGGGGATATTGCCACTAGTTCGTTATCTCTGATAAAGACAGAGATATGTCATTTTTCGAGCGCTTCGGAAATGCTTTCAAAAGCAAAATGAATTGATATCGATATTCCAATTTATTGCGCGCCATGGCCGATTTATTAGGATACGCGTCGTGCTTTTAAATGGCTCCATTTTGCGATACGCTTGGCAGGCAATATGTATTGCGCCGAATGATTGAGACAGGCGTAAGTTTTTTCGTTGCTAAAATTATGCCCACACCCATTTCACGAACCAGTTGTGCCTATATAATTCCAAAAGTTTTGAGATTTTTGGTATTTATGAGAGAATAATTATTTCTTTCGTAATTTCTTTTGTAATCATGTTAAGGAACCAAGTTTTATTTGATTGCCTTCAAAAATGTTAATGAAGTCGAGCCTCTGTTCATCTAATCTCAATGGAAGACAAACTACAGAAAATTCAATTTATAAATTCTCGCGTTATCGAACTTATAGGATTGTTAGCGCTAAGAATTGCCAACTAATAGCTACAAAAAATTTAGAGTCACGAATGGTCGAGTAAACGAATTTCGCTTGTATTACATAACAAAGACATTCTAAAGGTTTAACTAAGTGAGTCTATAACTTTCATAATTTAAGCTTGAACTGGTCCTGTTTTTACGAAATAAATTAAAGATTTCATCACCATTCTAGTCGGCATTTATCTTTTTTAAGTGAAAAAGCGCTAAGCAAAATCAAAAATAAGAATTTCTTCTACATATCGTTAAAATGTTCAGAAATAGAAAAAAGAAGCAAACACGTTCAGGCTGTTCATCTTTATTGTCGGTTACTCATTAACTTGAATTCTGTTATATAAAACCATACGTAGAAATTTCAGAAAAAGTATAGGCAATGGAATGGGTGGTGATCCATTAAAAGTAGACGCATTGGACACAAGATCCGCATCGCCTATTGAGTGGTAAAAAATACACACGTTCAAGATATTCTGACTTAAAAAATCAAGAAATCTATGGCGTTTCGAAAATCGAAACTAATAACGGGAAATATGAAATAAAACAGGCGGTGATGAATTTTTGAGATCGTTCCCACTTTTTTTACTCCAAAAATCAAAATAAAACTCGTCTGGTAAATGCGGCATCACTGCGCTTATCTCCGGCAACACAAGAATTTGTTTGGTTTGGTATATCAAACGGAGTTTTGTTATAATTTATATGAAAATCAAGTTAAGAATTTTAACCGTAGGAGGCCACAGAAGCAGGTTAACAACCGAGGTCCGAAATCCTCGGCACTGCGAAGCAGAGGTCATCATCACATATCGTCGCTTTATCCAGAGAAATACTTCTCAGCACTTTCAACTTCCGAAGCGGCAAATCTTCAGGCGGAGAAAAAATTAGCAAAGACGTGAAGATAAACTCATGAAATATCTCATTATTAGGCCTCTTTCTCATGCTGTGTCCGCAAAACTTACATGTTCTCACTTCGCAACATTTTATCGCCGCAGCATGCGTCGTCTCATTCATCCATTTGTCAGAAGGGGAAAAAATACGAAGACGGCGACATTTCCCGAGGAAACCCATCAGGTGCCGCGAAAACGCGTCGCTATTCATCTTTTTGTATCTCTCACTCGTGGGCGCCTGTTACAATGTGCAACTCCAACAGAAATACTATCTTTTTTTGCTAAGCCGCCCGAAGAAACAAACCTTTCCGAGAAGCTAATGTGTATTCGCGCCCTTTTCCGAATGCCTGGACGCGATTTTTTTTAAAAGTCTGTCGGTAAATAGAAAGCTCGATTATGCTTTTAAAAGTTACAACAGAGAGCGTTTGTTTGCGCTGAAGATTAATAAAATACCCTTCCATCCCCATAACCAAAAGGCTCTCCGTGTTCCCCTCGTACTCCTGGGCGCGAAAGGAATGAGAAGTAGCTGAAGATGACGGATAAAAAGAGGAGATAGAGCAAGAAATGAGAGAGAGAGCGAAAGAAAGGAATTGAGGGAGTGAGAGAAATAGAAGGAGAATGGCGGACGGAGTGACAGACGATATACATATTTGTTTAGATGGTAAATAAATGCGGATGGACATGAGAGAAAAGGAGAATAAAATGGAATTGAGAGAGGTGGGAGGGAGATATTGAGTGAGAGGAGGGAGAGAGAAGGAGGGAGATAGATAGATAAGCATCTTTATTCCGGCGAAATTTGGATCACGAGGTCCAGTCTTACATTTATAGGGAAGATCGTTAATACAGCATAGTTGTATATCGTCATAAATATATAAAGACATTTAAGTAATATACACATGAAATATATGTAAAGGAGGAGGGAGAGAGGAGGAGAGAGGAAGAGGGAGAGATGAGAGGAAAGAGGAGAGAGGAGAAAGAGAGGAAAAAACCGAGTGGAGAAGAGGGAAGGAGGAGAGAGAGATGGGGAGAGAGAAAGGGAGGAGAAAACTGAATGGAAAGGAGGAAGGAGGACGAGAGATAAATGAGAAGGGAGAGAGAAAGAGAAGAGAAAACGGAATGGAGAGGAGTGAGTGAGGAGGAGGGAGTGAGGAGGAGAAAGAAATGAGGAGGGAGAGAGAAATGGAGAACACGGAATGGAGAGGAGGAAGGAGGAGTGAGGAAAGGAAGAAGGAGAATACGAGATAGGTTAACGAGTCAGGAGATGGGAAGAAGACAGCCAAGGATCGAATGAGAAGGGGAATGGGAGTTTGTAAAGAGAGCAAGAAATGTAGGGGGAGAGAGGGAGGGGAAGGGAGGTAGTAGGAGGAGGGAGGGCGAGCATAGAGAGGGTATAAAAAAGAGGGTGGGGGAGGAGGATGAAGGGAGGGTGAAAGATTTAAAGTGGGAGGTTGCATTACTTGGGGCTTTCAAATGTGACAGGAGTTCGTCGCCCTTTGGTAAACTAGGTCAGGCGGTGCGCGAAGGGGGAGGATGGCACTATAGAAGGAGGTAGAGAAGGGGAGGAGGGAGAGAGGGGGGAGGGAGGTGCAGGAGGGAGAGGAGGAGGGCATGAGTATGGTTGCGGAGGTGGGATATGGGAGGAGAGGAGGTGAGCCGTTGGGGGAAGATGGGGTTGGGTGAGAGAGAGAGAGAAGGGGATTGAAGGGGAGAAAAGGGTGCGAGGGGTTGGGTCGGAGGCGGCAGTGTTTGAGGCGGCGCGGGGCGTTGGGAGGCGGGATAAGGGAGTCGAGGTTATTCGGAGAGCAAGGGGAGAGGCTGTTGAACGGAGATGAAGGATGAGATTAGGATAGAGTCGCCAAATTATTTTTAAGGGAAGGAAATCCGGGACACCGTTTTATTTTTAAGGCGGAGTGTGTTATCGAGAAAAAAATAAATGAAAGATGTAATTGATTCGTTATTTGTTTTGGAAAGGGATTGCCGCTTATATAAACGTAAGGCATCGATCCCAAAAGTAAACAAAGCGAAAATCACCTCGAATTCCAAGTGCGTTTCGTTACTTTGTCCTTTGATGTAGCACGAGTAATGGAAAATTCGTAGGAAAAAGGAATTTATTATCTCATTTCTATTTCCTTCCGGCAAATATAGATATATATATGCCATTCAAAGGTTTTTTATCTCAGTTTATTGATAGATTAATGATGGATGTGACTGATGCAGAAATTCAAATTTTGAGCACACAAAATAATTAACCTTTTTATAGTATATAGTAGTAGTATATAGTAGTATAGTTTTTATAGTTACAAATTTTACTTAATATACGGGGATAGAGGTCGCTGATAATTTAAAATACGATACATTATCATAATATGCCAATTTGAATTCAAGGTTTTAGCTAATGCCTTGTCAAGTAAAAGATATATGAAGTTAGGCAACCACGAGTTCCAAAAACCCGAAAAACCATAATCTCAAAACCTCCATCACGAGAGAAGCAATATCGAAAGGACGAAAACTCTAGAGAACATAAACCTAAAAATAAAATCTAAATGTTTCATCAACTTCATTATTGCTATTTTTATAGTTTAGTATTTATATTCGATTTACATATATATGTTATAAAACCAGGTCAATGCAAAACAACGAAATTTTCGAGATTGCCTTTTATATGTACCATATTTTCGAGAGTTTTTTTGTTGAGATTTTCGGATTAGAGATGGCATGCGCATAAGAATGTTGAGGCTGTGAATCTCTTTGAATAGTTTCGAATTTAGCGCTTTTCTTACGACGAAGGCTTGTATAGTGCTGCCACCTTTTGTTGGCTCTTTGTTTCTGGAACGAGGAACTATAACCAAATCTCCTCTCCTGTCACTATCGTTGCAACCAAATCCTAACCATGTTAAGTGTATTGCACCAATAATGCCATTTCCAGACAGTCGTGTTTTGTTGTTTTAATATGGCTGTTGCAGTTACCTGATTGCTGTAATTTGTTGTTTTTTTAAGACAGGTAAATACATGTTTTTAATGCACAACTGTGGAACGATTGTTGGAATATCTGTGTTGATTTAGATATAAAAATATTTGCGAAAATTTCTCGAGCTCTCTCTCTTAAGGAACCATTAAACGATTAACCGTTTTATCGCCATAGGAATTAAATTAATCATTTGTTCAGTATAGATATATCACAATTCAAATAACGCAATCATAGCAATGGCAGAACAAGAGAGAGAGATGTGGGTTCTCACTGAATTCTGGAGATAAGAAATAAAATGTCTCCGGGAGCTCTGGTCACGAAGCCAAAAAATCCGGGACTGTCCCGGATTTTCTGTTACGTCTGTTAACCCTAGATTAGGAAGTGGGATGGGGCACCGCACTTGCAACAAGGAGGGAGGGTTTGGTGTGGATGGAGAACGTCATGCGAGTTGGGTGGGGCGCGGTGCGGGGATCGGAAGTAGGGTTGTATGGCGGAGTTGCTACGTGGAAATGGATCTAGGCGTGCAAGGAGGAGTGGAGTGAGACGAAGCGGAGGGAGAGCAAGTGGGTGGAGCGGAGGATGTGTGTTGGAGAAAGAGGAGGAGGAGGGGAAGAATGTGGAGGAAGAGGGAGGGAGGAATGGGAAGGGGAGAGAGTGTGTGTGTGAGAGAGAGGAGGCAGCGTGCCGTGAGATAGGGGGGAATGGGATGTTGATCTGCAGTCAAAAGAGGTGCGGTGGAGGGGGGAGGAAAGGGGGTTGGGGATAGAGGGGAGGGTGCGGATGTGGGGCGTGCGAGTTGGTGCGGAGGGCGTGCTTCGTTGGGCGGGGTGCGTCGCTCGGATACGGGATGAAGGGGAAGTGCGAGAAGAGGAGGAGGTTGCATGGAGGTCAGATGAGAAGGGGTGATGGCGTTGAGGGGAGGGAGAGAAGGCGAACGAAGGTCGGGGGGGGGGGGGGGAGAAGGCGAACAAAGGGTGGGGGCGGATGTGTGATGTAGGGTGGGGGAGAGTGAGAGTTAAAGAGGGTTGGTTTTGGTTGCGGGAGGAATGGGTCAGATTGATGATAGGGAGGTGGAAAGAGGTGGCTTGTTTTTTTCGGGGGTTTTGGGAATCGGGCGCGATTTTATATCCGAGGGGTGGGGGAGGGGGATATTGTGTGGTGACGGGCGTGGTTGCGGAAATACGCGCCGGTACCTAATCGGTGGCCATGGGAACCTAATTGATTTGTTCCAGATGAACGTATTCACCCGAACGGTGACGAAGAAGAGGGGAAGCGTTTATTCGTTTGATTCGATCTTTACAATATTCGGCTATTAATTCAAGTTATAACGGCTGGACATATGCGATATATGGCGCTTATTTCCTTTAGAGTTTTTTTTGCCGGTTAACGAAGAAGTCGCCGGAGTGAATAACCTCATAATGTACGTTACCAAGCAACCACAATATCAAAAACTTCCCTCGCCTGAATAAACCTGTATTCACAGTAAGAGGATGCCCCATTTCATTATCTCCGGTTCACTTTGTTTTCGTGGAATGAATTTTACCATACTTCTCGGTAAACTGTTTCAAATAATAGCCTAAAGTTGGCCAAAAATAACCACTTTTGATAACGATATTATAAAACGATCACGAATAAGCAGCAAAAACGAAGAAAGACACGTGCTGTGCGATATGAGATTGAGAACGAAAACAAGGAAAAGGGTTAAGATATGAAGAAGCAATGGAGACACGCGAAAAACAGAAGCGAAAGCGATAAGAGGGCTCAAATAAGTGATATGGGAGAGGAAAGTCAATAGAGCATTGCAATAGACGTCAAGCAAGGGAAATTCTGAAATAATGAATAAATGATTTCAGGGAATCAGAATGAAGTGCTTTTTGAGCTACAGTATGGGGAGAATCAAATTTGATCGGAATTCGCCTTCGAGGCCAGGAAATTGAGTCTCGATCAAATCCGCTGAAAATCATTGAATAAATTACGCAGTGACTCGAAGATAAAAATACTTAATCATCTGAAATTTTAATAATATTATTCTGGAATAATAGTTATTTCTTCAATCAATGAATGTTGTCGAGATTATGAAGAAAACTGATCAAGGTGAAGAAAGTTTTAATCATAAGTTGTGTATGGATATTCATTGATCAACACTACCAAAAAAGGCCTTAGAATATCGTAAATAATAATAAATGACGTTATATACTACATAAACAACGCCAAAAAACATAGATAATAAAAAGAGACGGAACTTGGATATAAAAATGCTTTTATTCGAACAAAACAAAAAACTGAAGTAATTTTGGGAAAATTTTGAGGGCGGATGTTTCGTTAAAATGTCGATCTAAATGACAAGGGTAGTATGTTGCAAGCTTCTAATAAGCTTTTACGTATTAAAACGTTCGCATTGTCTTTTTTAAGTGAAGGAGATTGGATTTAACTTATCGCGTTTCGCGCACATGGGCTTCCATATAACACGGATTCACTTCAACACGGTTTGCTCATTAACTCCAAAAATTCAGACGGTTCGCATTGTCGCGGTTTGGGCGGACTTGTAATGTGGGACTCCAGATTTCTGAGAGAAGGAGAGATGTGTTGAATGGGCTGAGTGCTTTGTTTGTGAACTTAGAAATCCAACAAAAACACTAATTTCAGGAACAAAGTATGCATATGAACGACCCAGCGCCCTCTCCGGTCTAAGGGCATAGGAAGAAACTAACGTTTAAAATATCCCCTTGTCTTATTAACTTAGCCGGAATATGACCTAGTTATTTAGTTTTATGCGACAGGTCTGAAACTTGAATAATTACCTTAATTATGTGTTTAAATTTCTTTTTCCTCGCTCACAACACGGCAGGTTTTGAAATAACTTGAAACGGGATGTGAAAAGTTCGCTCGTGCTTTATGCATTAATAGGTTGTATTCGTGCTTTATCTTAAATTTTATTTTATTAATATTTGTTAATAATTTATTACTATATGTGCGTTCATTTCTTCGTAACTTAAGTGTATTTTTAAAATAATAAGGCTACTCCATGAAGAAATTCCGGATCCCTCTATCGATAGAATCAAAGTTTGGTACGGTCCAACTATTAGATAGAGAAGAGACTGCTGCGTTTATGATCTATCGCTCAGTCATTATCGAGGGGCGTGGTACGCGAATTCCCTTCTACTACGTAGAGCTAGGTTCAATTTACGCGGATCAACACCAAGCGGCACATTTTTATAACGTAGGAAGGGCGTGGTGTTGAAAAATATATTCGATGCTACGTGCCGAGCATTAACCTCTTTTTTCCCCATTTTTACAATGTAAATGAAATCAAACCCATATATCAATGCGATTCGATAAGAGAAAAAGACGGTATCTTTATGCGCAGTTTATTCTGATAAATCGTTTTCTCTCAATATGTTATATTTGCGATTAAAATACGAATCTTTTGCGAAAATCATCCAGTTCTCCAGAGCTGAAGGTTGGGAAAACACCGCATCAGAATTACATTTATCCATATGCTTAATATTACCAATACTACTGTTAGCACGCCAACTTTGAGAATGTCAAAAATAGATTATCATGATAAAATTATGCGATATCGACGTGATTTGATATCGATTGGGACCTCTAGCCCACATTATCGTTGCCTTGCAGGTCGCGGTCTTGGCAAGTTTGTCAATGATTCCGCATAGGATCAAAAATTATTATTTCCAAGGCTTCTTCGTAATCGAATCTGAATAATCTGACACATTTTTACAACCTTTTCTCCGAAAACCGATAAAAATCCAGATCCGTCCCTCCTACGTGAACTAATGGCGTAATTGCGAAAGACGCTATATCATTACCCTTTTCCCTAGCGTAAAAGCGATCTGATTTATTTCTCTATAACTGTTGTAACAATTCTGGATCTTAAGGTCCTCGTTCTGGCACGCGCCCTTCCCCCCACTTCGTCCCTCGCTATTGCGAGAGAGTTACGCCGAGGCACGGCACCGGTTCAAATTCGTCTCTACTCAGAATCGTTCAAAATAATACAATAATCACATTTTTATTAAACACCGAACTTCGTTTAGTACGAACGGTGGGAACCAGAAGTTGTGCGGATCGGCATCTGCTACGTTATAAACAAATTTCTCTTCCTAACCAGTACAGTACATATTTGTAAAAGCTAATAAAGCTAATTAGTTAAAGTTAATGAATTTATATGAGGAGCACATGGCCGAATTCCACGAACGTTACGGATTGGTCGAATGATCACTTGCCAACGGACAAGTGTAATTATTCTGATCGAACAACAATTAATTGTCATAGGCTTAACTATACATTTATCCCTACCACGGAAAGGAGTTTCGTGAGAATATTGTTCATGTTGATGTTTAACATTGAACAAATATTTCACAAATAAATTCTTACGTAATTAGTGTGCAAAATACCGACTTTTAAAGCGAAAGGTGTTGTTTAAGATACGCTGAATACGTAATGGTAATGATACAACCCCCGTTTGATGCGCTATTCTCCCGATCTTTTGAACGTCCTTAATAGTAAGATTCCATCTAGGTCGAGCATTTAGAGGAAGATCTTTCCCCACTTTATCGATGTGCTATTAATACGATTCAATAGGATGAAGGAAAAAAAGTCTCCAATGCCTGTCGGCAAATCTCCACTGAGAGCCGTAAAGAAAGCCCATTATCCTCCCTAAGGATATAAAAGGTAAGATTTTTATTAGATAGCGAATACTCGGAAAGAGATTCCTGCATCAGTGAAGGAAGGAAATCCGATCTAAACACTGAGGAAAGTGGGCCGGCTACATGAATAGGTTCTCTTCAGAGAAGAGAAGGAAAAAATAGACGAAATCACGAAAGTCGTTTCAATGGGTCTAGCTCTATTTCGCTCTTACGAGAATACGGAAGTGCATTTTAATGTCTCCAGTTGTAGAGAGGGGGAAAAAATCTTAGGTAAGGTACGCGAAGGATGGAACCTTTTATTTTCTTATCTTTTAAGCAAGCGGGGGTGGGCGGAGACTCGTAGCTAAAAAAGAGCCATTATTCAGAAGAGCATAGCGCGCGTTAAAACGGGCACCGAGTTCAAGGGAGAACTAAGCAGATTAAACAAAAGATAGACGATTGCAGAAAGGGATTTCTATTCAATCCTTTTCGTAAACATTGCTACAGTCGATAGATGCATGATTCGAACTTATATAAATCGGATTTTGGAGAAGCAGGAAAACAGTACCTAAAAATAAATGCGACTCCTATTTGTACGGCCGAAATATAGTCTAAACTTCGAAGCATGGACGGAAATCGGTTTTCAGACCTAGAGTTTAACTCTAATTGGCTCTTTTCTACTCTATTTTCTCGTGTCAGAAATCTTGGTGACATAAAGTGACGCATTTTATTATAAGCAAACATTATACGCTTATTTGTAAATCTGTAAAATATACATGTAGACTCATACTTGAACATTTATTTTGGACTACTGTAAAAAGCATTCCAAAGTCTTCTTCAAAGACATTTGAATTAATTAAAAATTCTATAGAACTGTCCTCTGCCTTTGGGACAATGGGTTCCAAGCTTCCTGTAAAAATCAAAGGTATATGATGTCTTGCTATCCTTAAAATTCTCCTGTAGTTCAAAGTCGTGCTCAAATATCATATTAACAATTCTAAAGTTTCACCCTTTGACGCATCTTGGTTCAGCAAAATATGTAGTAGTATATGAATTAACATTAATAGTAAGATTCACAAGAGACCATCTCGTCTTATAGCGGAAAAAATTCGAAAAAGAATAAGTTCTTCTCTTAGGGTTTTCATAAACTTTTTATGGTTATGAAAAATATGTATATATTTTTTAAGTCTTTGATACTTAAGTGCTTATTCTTGAATTTATCAGTTTGAAAAAGCTATATTCGCAAATAAAACTTACGAGAAATTTGAGTAAAAAAGTTTCATGGACACGTAATTTTAAAAAATTTAAAAATCCTGTTCCAAACAAAACATTTTTACATACGTAATTTTACTTATCATGGTTATTTTTAGAGTTGCACAGAGTCGTTCTCTTGATTTTTTTTGGAAATTACCAGATTAGCCCGTGATGTTATTACAGACAGACAGATAAATGGCTCGTCTTATTTCCAAAATCAGTTTAAGACGGACTTTATATCGGTCCCGCTAATTTTAAGATCCAATAACTTCTTCTTTATGAAGACCAGAAAATCTAGAGAAAAGACCAGAAAATTCGTGAAATTAATAGTGTTATCGCAGAAACGGGATATTTATGCATTCCGCATGGCAATAGGTAAAATTGTCTAAATGAAAAGTTTTTTTTTAATCCTGGAAAGTAGTATAAAATGTGTGAATTGCAACACGAAGAGGTGGCATATTGCGCAGCGCGAGCTATGAGGCAACGAATGAGTTCCTAGAGGCGCAAGAAGGTGAGAGGTAGGAGACGATGTGAATTACATTAAATTTTTAAAAGGCCGTTGAAAACCTAGAGACGGAATCTCATCTCAGGGAACAAGAAAAAAGTGGGATTACACCTGTAATTGTTCGGTAGACGAACACTCCCGAGCGAGAGAAGGCAAGGGAAAGAGTTTGGGTGAAAAAAAAATTTTGCCGAGCGAAAATGCGGGTGTGCTATCGTTCGGTACGGTTATATTCTGCAGACGAGATGAACAAGATGGCCGATGAGGTTGAGAAACCGCCCGCCAGAGGGACGGATGAATTGAGGAATAGCCTCACAGCCGCGAGTTGAAAGAGACAGGAAGTTAAGAGAAAATATTAATGAGAAAAAAAATAAACACACACACACAATAAAGTGCAACTACATCAACGTGATCAATTTTACTCACTAATAAAATAAATCCCGATTTGCTTAACTTAACGATTTTTTCTTCTAATAACCTGGCGCAGTGGTTCTCAAACGATGGGAGTCGCGGGAGGATTTTAGTGGGGTCGCAAGCACTCTTCGCCAAGGCAAGTGAGTATATTCTGGTTTTAGGAGTCTTGCAGGTTTTAATTTATCAACATGATTTTTCAAAAAATAACAAAAAACGCTGTAGGTTAACAACGTACAAAAACCTTTTTAACAAATGAGTTATTTTTATGTATGTAATAAAAACAAAAAGAAATTATATCTAAGTAGTGACCAGTGCTTAAAAAATTAAACTATACACCACAAATTATCTGAATGTCTTGAATAGAAATAAGTACCTACGTATTTGTAAATGAAATAATTTATAGTGCTAATCTTGTATTTATAAAGAGCACAAAATGAAAAACTCTCTTATTATTATCTTCCTTATCATCGTCATTCTCTCCTGTATGGAGAAAACTGGAGTGTTTTTTTTTTTTGCTTCTCGAATATTCTCGGGGGGTCGCGGCGACCATGCATCCGGACGGAGGGATCGCCTGACGAACCCGCCTGAGAACCGATGACCTGGCAGATATAAGTTTTCGTCTATTCAGATTCTTTATGGATGTTTTGTAAAAAATCCGCTTATGCGTTCGGTTTGTCAGTCTGACGCGTTAACTCCTAAACGGAAGCAGCTAGAGACTTTGTTTTTTCGCCAATCGATTTATTATTGTCTCGTTGTGAACGATTTCTCGGTTTTTCCGTCTGTCGAAATTAAAAAAAAACCTTCGCAAAAGCTTGGATCAAGCAAACTTTTTCGCTTAGGATGGTCGCAAATAGATTCCGCCGATATCCGCACAACTACGCGAAGGAGGAATAACAAAAGGACGGAATGAAAGGGCCACACATATTTTCCACTAACGGTAAACGCGTTTTGTGGGCGCGATGGTATTTTTCTCGACGCACTTAAAAGCAAGCCCGTATCCATCGTCGGACTCGTAAAAATGAGCGAAAGACGTTATATTCCCAGTCTCCCTCTTCCAGTTGGTGTCGCGCGGCACCATCGTAACCCCTTTCGTTTCGTCTGGAATTACGCGATTACGGCGAGCTTCAAAGCGGCTCCACTGAGCCGAGTCTTTACCACATTTACTCGAATCCAAGTCGAGGTATTTTTAACGTACAAATTGGGATCGCCTCGGCATCAAGCACGGAGACGAGCGCGTATATATAGTACATTAATTTTTAAGGCCGATAGTTAACATTTTGAAATTTCGTGAGTGCGGTTTAAATACGAAAATAAATCGTATCATTTACATGGAAATCCTTTTAAAAAAAGTCGAAAATACAATTAAGAATGTAATTAGCATAATTTTTCATGTATAATACAGATTTGTATTTACGAGAAATCGACCAGAAAGTTTGTATGCGTATTATTCATGGCAACAAACGCAAACATATTTTGCAACTGGTAAATGATAGTTCTTTCCGGATGCATTTTCACCGATAAAATATAATTGTTAAGAATGTTGCGTTTCGATAGGATTTGTTTAAACGTTTGTTTCAAAAGCCAAAATAAGAATGATTTTTCTACCAGTTTTCTAAATATGGTTTTCAGAAGAAATTATAAAGAAGAAGTGTTTTAGAATTTTAATATTTATTATAAATACATGATATAATCAATACATATTCGGAAATTTGTCCAAATTGCGTTTTATATTATATTTCAAGCTTGTACTCGTCTTCACTAAAACCAGCACGGATTACATTGATGTCATTACTACAATTTTAGGTACATATTATACATGGTTGTAAGACAATTTTGACATTTCAATTGTGAAAACCTAAGCGCGCATTATATTGGGCGCGTATCATAATCAGAAAATTACGGTACATTAGGAGAAATTTATTTTAGGAATGAATGCCAGGCATTTGAAACATTTATATTATAGTTTTTTGTATATAGTTTTCCGAGAAATTTGAATAACTTATCTCTTTACCGCCGTGTTTATGAAAGGAACTGTCGCTTTAGATGCGGATGATTAAAAAAATCAAACCAGAAACTAAGGAGGGGAGGAGGGTAAAAAAAACTCGAAATTCAAACCTATTGTCGCTTAGACAACAAAGAGTTAATCCTAAGTTGACAGATTTCCCGGAGAGATGGATAGATTAGTGTCAGGGTCTTTTTAGATAAAGTGGGTGAGGAGGAATCATTTACAGAAGGACACGGGCAATCAAGGCCTGGTCTATCCTATGTATTAAGGACAGCATCAGAAGTGAGATGGTTTAAAACGTCCCGACTGCATAGGTCGTGAGAAGAAAGAGACAAGGTCGACCAGAATCGAAACATACCGTGTGCTGTCACATGTCCCCAAAAGGTATAAATACGATTCGAATTGAAAATAATATCAATTTATGCCAATTATTCAAGGCTAAACCTGACGAATTTTTTGAGGATTCTTGTAGACGAGAACGTGTTTGGAAATTTCAGACAAAAACATTAACGTCCAGCCAGAACAAGACGAGCAAACACTTAAAAAACGAAAACTCCGTTTCTCTTCTAGTTGAAGATAACTGTGAACTAAGCCAATGAAATACTACTAGTGGTAGTTGAAACCCGCTTATTTATTCGTTTATATGAGTGGGATAAATGTACTATTAAAAAAAAATAATTTAACAACTGTAAGGTAATCCTTTCCCTCATATTTTCCGTCATGTGAGAGAACAGGAACTTTGGCTTGGTGTGAAGTAAAATTCGTCATAATATGGCGGCATGAGGAGACTTAGGACGTTTAAGACGATTAAAATTGCCTTAGGGAAACTCTGTGACAAGTAGCTCAGGCGGTGATGCAAGGAGGTCAAGGGAAACCTTTCAGGTTGCGTAAGTCGGAATACATTGAGACACTGATAATGTATTCACGTAAGTCTATTATATATATATATATATAGTTATTTTAGGAGTGTATACATTAAATTTCTCAAGCGTTAGGAAGTTTGCAATAATATTTTTAATTTTAGTCTCTTTTCAACAAGTATCGAAACTCCGATGGCGTCCTTAGAGGCTTTTCCCGATAAAATATTGTTCGGGCAGTAAATTGATTCCAATTTGCAATGTGCCGTGGGCAAGGACGTATAAGTTTTCCTTGCTACTATAAATTAGTCATTTTAATTGGTCGGGTGTATTTTTAAGAGTAAATGGCGAATGGAAATTAAAATATATATATATTAAGTGAATGACAGGTGATATAACTGTAATGAATGTGAAATGATTTTATTATGCATGCAATAAAAATAAATTTATAAATGGCTGCTATGAAAATCCTTTTAGTAGAAGAATGAAGAACGATAAGGTATCAAGGTAACTCAAGGTATCGAGACAATAATAGCGTCGACGGATATAGCAGCAACGGCAGATGTTTTTTTTCCTTAGACACTATAGGTGTGCTCCGTGTTTAAACCTTGAGACAATCGAACCTTGAGACTTCCAAAAGAAAAAAAAACCTTGAGTTTATACCGTTAGCTTTGGTTTGATGTCATCATTTATCTGCATTGGAAAGCACCTTCTATCTACCTTACCGGATTTCAGAATTCTGGCTATCGTATTTCGTTAAGATTTTCCACCTTCACGTCCCCTGTGTTTCTTTTGTCTGTATCTACTTACTGCAATTGAAAAAACAACTCTCATGGAAATTGCGGTCTTTTCCAATGTCTCATTACCCATGCGATTTTCCTAAACTCTTTGGATTTGCATGTAAAAAGTATATAAATCGTTTCAATTACAATACAGGTTTCCCTCTCTTTATGCGAGGGTTGCGTTCCAGGAAAGTGACGCATAAAGCAAATTCGCATAAACAGAACCCATATTTACATGTAAAAGATAAAGATACGTTCTACAAGCAATCCTAACTTCCCTCCAAGACGCTCTTCTTTCGCTCCATAACGAATTCTTATGCGCTAAATACAAACTTCAAACAATTAACACTGAATTATACTCGCCAATAAAATAAATCAGACGAGCACACGGGTGGCATAATAGTAAGAGGTTTAAAGTGCTGGAGGGACGCAATTCCCGCGGGTAAGGAGACAAAACTTCGTGTAGTGGAGAACTTTCTTTCATTTGTATTGCACTAGCCGCATAACCGCATAAGAGCGAATCAAAGACGCATAAAAAGCAATTCCGGTAGCAATAAGTTTGTCGCATAATAGCGAATTCGCATAAAGCGAACCCGCATAATGAGAGGGAAACCTGTACTGAAATGTTTTTGTGTCAGTGCCGTGCTTATAGGACCGTATAAGGCATTATTTATTTATTTTCGCATGTCTCTTCTTTACACAAATATTTTACGCATAATAAGATAAATTTAAACATCATGCTTCTTTTATTTTGATATCAGTTTGGTAAGTTGTGAATATTTTCCTATTACTTCTGCCAGTGTTGTGCGTGTATGCGAAATTCGAAAAACCAATACAGAAGTATTATTAAAGTGACAACCGTACCGATTTACTCAGCGCTATGCTACTTTGACTGTGTTTTACCGACAGACCTTCTCTACTGATTTTTGTATCGATCCTTGAACATTAAAATTCCTCACTAACTAATTTACCTTAATTCGGTCACTTAGCTCACTCATCGGTATATATGACACCTCGATTTCTTTCCTCCTTATTACAAACACTGTTTTCATACCTGATTTTGTAGTTTAAATTGTTCATTGATCGACTGAAATTTAATCATGTAGTACTTGCACAAACTGGTACAAAAACTTGTAACTTGTGAAGTTGATACCCCAACTCTAAGTGTAAAAAGCTTGCAATAATTTTTCGCGTTGATTCCAACACTATTGCTGAATTCGTTGCTTTTTATTAAAAATTCCATTTTTTTTACCGGTTTAGGCTTGAGAAAATTGTTCGCTTTTAGAACAACACAAATTTTTTCTCCGGTGTCTCCTATCCAAAATACGTAAAATTGTTATATGAGTCGTTCTCCAACGCATTATACTACTGACAAAGATTCAAACTAGGATTGAAAGGAGCCATAAAACGCATTGTCCTTGGAGAATTACGGCGAGACAGAACGGAGAAATCTATCCGCCGATTTGATGATCGCTTATGAAATCGCCTCGGCGCTCCCCATCTCCTGCCACTCTCCTTATTATCTCACCAATAAATGCAAATGAAAAAGCGTATCTTTTTGAACGAAGCGAGGTGTCGTTTCTCTCGATCTCTTTGGCAGGCGTTCAAAGGTGTCGTTGAACGGCGATTATCTAAGCTGGAAGGGGCGATTTCCAGGCGCCTCCTTATCTCGCCACTTTCCGACCTTTTGCAGCCTTGCGCTCGTCGCAAGGCCGGAGGAGATTGCCGTGAGTTTGCGCTTTCCCTCCCCCTCCTCACCTCTCGTCCCTTTCTTACCGACCGGGTTGTTAATCGTGGGCGGTAGGCGCCATGGCTCTCCCCGATAAGATGACTACCGCGTCTCCCTTGCTTACAGAGAACAATGCGGCGAATCTCCTAGCGACGAGTATATTCGCCGTCGGAAGAATCGACGTGAAATAGACGCGTTCGCACTATCTTTGACAAAATGAAAGGATTTTGTCGAACGAACAAGTCGCGTTCTTATCAATACGGTAATATACGCGAAGTTCGAAATTTGAAGTTTGAAATCTTAACAACGCGGAAAATACGCGTGACGAACATTCTCCAACACCACCGCAGTTAGCAGTTAAATTCTGTGGCGATCCCTTGGAAAATATCTCTGTTGGATCTGCTTTGAGAACTTGTGTCGCAACTGCTCGATCAAAAAAAATCAATGTCGCAGCGTTAAGTGTTCATAAAAGTTTTGAAAATAACGGACGGCAGAGAGGTCAGATTGCGCTAGGTCAATACGGTCAACCTCCATTTCTACAAGTTTTGAGGAAATTCGAAAATAACTCGACTCATAGAAAGTTCGAGCGATGGAAATTAGAACCGACGCGCAGTAATACTAACGGCGAGACTTATTTAGTTCGAGGCATTTAGAACTTCAGTTATAAACGTCCGTATTGTGGGTTGTTCGAACGAAGTTTTATAACGGCATACAGCACCGTCCTGCTCGGCCGGAAATAGGAAGGAGAGAATAACAGTAAATAAAAAGAGGCGATTGACGTCTTAACGGCGATAGAGATCGAGAAAAGCCTTCGGGAAAACCAATTAATTCGGGCATCAAAATGGCGGGAGGGGGGGGGGGGGGGAGAGGGATTCTCCCATCGAATGCCTCTCGTCCTCGTTCCTTGTCACCCGCATCCTCGGAAACCGCTAGGTAAACCCTCCCCCACCCAACCCTCTCTTCTTCTTCCTTTGTCTGTGGCCACTGTCCACCCTTCCTCCTCTGCCTTCCCTTCCCTCCCCCTCCGTCCCTCTTTCACAGTGGCCGCTCGAGGCCACATAGGTCACGCTGGCCTTCACCTTCCAAAGAGGAGCAGCTGTTTATCAATCACCCCCGTAAAAAACACAGCGAGTAACTTTCTCCTCTCTCTTTCCTCCATCTCACCCACGCATGGCCTACCCCTCTCCACCATCCTCTATAAAAACAGGCCATAATTCATTATTCGGCGGCGGACACAAGACGCACCTCCATATTTGCTTGTTTATGTGTTGCTAACGGACGGATACTTAAACCGAGAGGAATACATACGTAGACATACATATCTTTCTCTTTCTGCCCAACTTTTGGAAGTGACCTTTACTGTCACAAGAGTCCGGGTTCCGCCCAATGTTCTTTTAAGATCGCAGCTCCTTTATAAACGCGCCGTGTAGTCTTTTGTTTGTTATTTACACACCTCTGTTTTTTGTCCGAGGTATATTTCGCAACGAACGAGTTTTGTTAACTCCTATCTGTCGTGAGGATGCAAAAAAAGAACAAGTTGCAATCTCGATGTTCGGCACGTATTGTTAAAAAGAATAGTCTGCCGACGGAATATATCTCCTACAAAACTGATTAGTTTATTGAAATATTAATCTTTATTGAACACCTGTGATGATTTTCTTTTTAGTATGTTACGTTAGCAAGTCCATGCCCAATGATAGATATTTGGCGGCTGTCACAAAAAAGCGAAAGAAATTATGACGTCCTTTAATGAAGAGAAGCTCGAAAGAGCAATGCAATCTCCGCAGTGACTTGCAGAAGGAAGACAAATAAACGAGCACTCGCTTTATTTTCTTCTAACGACAGCTATAACAGGAGTTGTCACATACACATTTTAAAAGATAATCCATCATGAGGACAGGGCCAGACGAAAGTGAATACATACTCTTCCCAACAAAATTCTAACGGATATAACGACATATTCTTTAATTTTTTACATTAAGCATGCAATTTAACAGTGCGTATTTGTATTATGAATGGTTAATTTTGCTTTCAACAGACATTTTACAAATAATTTATTTATTTCTATAAACATATTTACGTACTTATACTATTTATTTATAGCCTTCGGTTTCCTTGTTTTAGAAATCATAGCCAAAGAATAAACGCGCATCAAATAAGCACGAAATTATATAGGGAATTGTAATCAGCAAATAAATTCCTTCTGGACAACCTTTCTTATGTACAATTTATGCATTGAGATGAAGAGATTAATTTATACTTCACTGGTAAATTCGAGTGAACATATCATTTGACGTGGCGCAGATCTTCATCAACGTGTTTATACATCTCTACTTGAACTCATTATTACTGCCTAGGTTGGGTGTTTTCTTTATTCTCCAAACTCTTCCTTTTTCCATGTCTCCCTCGCCCCTTCATCTCACGTCTGAAGAAGATTCTAATCGCGTGACTACGGCGGGGAATTGATTTTTTTCGCGTCTGAGTCCGAATGAAAGATTGTTTCGACGCATAATTTATTCATCGCTCAATTGCTTTCCTACTCGAAGCTTGAAACGATGTTGATGAGCATAATGATTCAATCGGACGTTAAAAACATTCTATTATTCGTGCGTGTTGTCACTGCTTGAGTTTTCCCTGCTCTGTAAACACTTCGGATCGATATTAAGAGAAAATGCTATTGATTGAAATTGTCAGGGGTCCGAGTCGAAGGCAACTTTTGTTTGAACGCGCCTCCTCGTTGGCGTTAGTCTGTGTTGAATCTTAAAAATTCACACCCTATTCAAGTTACGTATCAAAGAAATGTTATGCTCTCGATAGTGCATTAAAATTACTATAGAAGCTGCGATCTGATACGTTTACGGTTGCACGGAAGCCACAAAACGAATGAACAATATATTATCCATATTCAACCAAAGTATTATCTCTCAATAACTATATAAATCAGGCCCTGATTATTGTTCATTTTCAATTTAAAACTTTGAAAGTGACATTTATGTGAGCTGAGATCATTCGTATCTAACATTTCTTGATATCATCACATTAAGAGCGTATTTTAAAATATAAAGTCGTCATGAAACCTCTTCGAGGTATTTGCTTCAAAAGGAAAATTAAAAGGCTTGAGATTTAAAAACAACTTTAGTTGCGCAAATTACCTGCTTCCTTGCTCACGGCCTTCCAAGAATTCCAAGGATAAAAAAATATCGAAAGATCACTTAATAAAACTCTCCTTAGGTTTAATTGAAGGTAATACTCATATTTTAAGGGTGGAAAGTCTGTGAAATTTAGTTCAATCATGTCATTCAATTTAGGACAGGGCACCTCCTTTAGCCCAATAACGTTTGAGGAGGAGGAATACTTCGTGAAAAAATCAGTCACCATCCGAGGTAATTAATAGATTTTTAGATTCTACCAAGAACGTTCAAGCCTATAGGAGCAAAACTTAATAATCTATTGCAGATTTATTCAAACTTTTCCAACATACGGACTCCTATTGGCCACCTAAAATCCTATGGATCCACGACTGTGGCTAATTATGTAAAAATGGTATTAAATTAATACGAAAGCAATTTTACTGAAAGCTATCGTTGATTCTCCGCAAGGATTTTCAGACTCCCATTATGGAATCTCTGATCTATCGGGTTCCAACTGTAAGGTGAGCTCGACGGTTAATTTATGGAAACATTAATGTTTGAACCGAAGTTTATTGCACTGCCTCAGCTCGACTTGACAATTTAGCAGAACGCTGGATGTGAATCATCTGAGAAAAACTGACCTAAGCCGTGTCTTAATATATCTCCAGTAACATAAGGTTGCTCATGCGGAAATTATTCAATCAATTACCGCGTAATTTTAAAAAAATACCCTTAATAGAACGGCTTAGAGTTTTTGCATAGTTCCTTGAATCGGCGTATTTTTCCTTGAAAATAAGCGTAATTTTCGAGGATTCATAAAATGAGAAAACAACTTTGATTTTCATGAAAGTGCGAGATTTATCACATCATTTTCAGCCCAAGAAAATTCCCTCTTTAATGAAAAATGAACAGTTATCGAATGTAAAAAATGGAAATAAAACCGCATTGGTGACAGTTTCATTCACTAAAACTAAATCAGTTAAAATAAAGCAAATCGCAATCTTTCGTGACCAGGAAAAAATTATGATTTTGTGGAGCAAATAAGCTAGCACCCAACGTTACAAGTATTTCATTTGAGTTGGCGATTCTAGAGACTATAAGGAAATGATAAAACAGAGAAAAAGATTGAGAGCGCTTAAAAATAACGATGTATCGTAAAAGTTATCAGGCTGAGTTATTTATTGCTAGTTAACTATTTATAAGCAATGATTACCACGGATGGGCTGTGGAAGCCAGAAAAGTTGTTTGAAACTGTGTGAATGAATAGCAGTCTTTCAAACCAATTACAACGGGATAATCAAAATCACTAGATTGAAATTCAACATTTTTGCAGTATTTTGCCGTAAGTTATGGTACCTTTCTAAACAGACTGATCTTTCCTCATCCTCGGCAAACTTGTAACGAAATTATTAATTTTTAATGATATGTTATTCTTTCACAAAAGGTTATTTATTTATTTTCAAAACTATTCATTGACTGCCGAAAATACTGATTCGCCAAATCAATCATTAATTTAAAGACCAACTTAGTTGCTTATTCACTCCCTCCGTGGCTAGAACACCAAGAAAGCCGCCTCAGCCTTGGCGCGTTAACAATAATAAAGAGGAACTTAGCCACTTAGAGGAATTAGGAACATCGGCATGCTTTCAATGCCGTAACAAGTCCGACCTCATTCCTCGTGCTTATAAAACCATCCCGATGATGGAAAACCATAGACCCGCAACTTCCTCCATTCTGCCCTACTGCTCCGGTGATCCCGTCACGTGTTCCCCGCACAATTTACAACCTTGTCTCCCCACCACCCTTCCATCCCTTCTCCTTCCGCCCTGCGTCGTGCTATTCCAAGATTGCCCACCTTTCCTCATCCCACAGCTCATCCTCATTTCTCATCACTTCCGCCTGCGAAACCTCCCCCCGAAATATAGCTCCTCGGTGTTCATTTCGTCTTAATCTTACATCATTTCCTCGGTGCCTTGAATCTGGTTGTTATTTATCTCCTTCTTCCCTCCTTAATGCCCTTTCTCTTCCTATTCGGTTGCTGATGCTTTGTTTCGTTCGTTTTTCCCTTTTATTAATTTCCACCTTTTATGGGGCGGAGTACATGGACATCAAGTAAAAATTCTTGGCTTCGAAATTTGGGCGTGGAAAAGAATGTAAAAAATAAAAAGGGAAGGACAAAGGTATGAAATAAATTTTATAAATTTAAAAAGAATTACATTTGCCTTTTGTACGAAAAATAAAATCTTAAGTTTATATTAACAAGATCATTATAAAATACGTATAGCACAATCCGTTGCATAAAGCGTATTAAATGTATTTTGATTTACAACTAAATACATTTTCCACCTACCCTTTTCATTAGACAACTTTTAGTTGAAATTCACGTCGTTTTGTTTATTTTCAACATATAAATCCGTATTATCTTGATTTCCTCATATGTAGGTCTACCTTGTGATCTTCTACAGAACTATTGCATGTAAACGTGTACAATTACGACCCGGGTCGATTCCAAGACCATTTCATTTCTCCCTCGAACAACATGGGAATGAGTGCAGCATATTTTTTATTTACGTTCTAAAATTACTTATAATAATCGAACGAATTTGCCTCTTAAAGCAAAGGACGTCTAAAGGAATGAAAATATATTTTCCTATCGTCGATTTTCTGGATCATGCCGCAAATTTATTTTGAATGTGGAAATTCGACGTTTTTTCAGGTGACGATCTACCGCTGTCATGGAGAATGTAATTGTTGCCGATTACGCGAAATCGTGAGTGTTGATTGATTGGAATTAAAATCATTACAGCTTTTCTCGGTTTATTCATCAAAAAACCCATTGGTTTACCGCATGAACGCGTTTATTCCCGCAATTCTCGGTTCACCCACAAAACCAATGTGGTTATTCCCGCAACATTCGGCCTCTCCGACCAACAAACGCGCTTTAAATAATTTATTCGGATAGAGCACAGCATTTTTCACAAATAAGTGTGCGAGAGCACATAATTACGACTTCAAGTTTTGGAGATAAAAGTTCGAGAATCGCCTTTCGATGCCGTTTTGTACGTAAATCCCATTATTAACTCCTTTGAAATCTCTGTGCATGGAGTACACTTTTCTTCTTGTCATAGTAAATAGTATATCATAGTGCATAGTACAGTAGAGCGCCGATTATCCGGTGCCCGATTAACTATGGGGGAAATTATCCGTGATAGTAAGCGGGGAGTAGAATTATTTTCACGTTTACGTTGTTGGAGTCATCTTATATTCTCACTCCCATTATATTTTAAGTTTAGTTTGTCGTAGTTCTTTCGCAATGTACATACACGTTTACATTATTGGAGTTGATCTTATATTCACACTCTAATTAAAGCAAGAGTTAATATTAGTAGACTGAGGTGTCTTGTGATATTTCGTGATTTGAAAAAGTTCCCGGTCTTTTGGAAATTTCAAAGAGAAATTAATAACTTTTTTGTCATTCTAGCATGGTATATTTAACAAGAAAAATTTTCTCTTTGTCGAAGTTATAGTAAACCCTTTAAAATGTCGAGCAAACGAAAACGGGTGGTTTTAACGGTTGAGAGGAAATGTGAAATAATTAAAACACGCGAAAAAGGTGAAAGTGTTTCAAACTTAGCGGACGAATTCGGAATTGGTCACCATACGGTGCGGGATATTATCAAATACAGGTGGCAACTTGAAGAATTTGTCTCTAATTGTGAAACATTTGCTGGAGAATCTCAAAGAAAATCAATGAAATGTGCGACGTATGAGGAATTTGCTTCGGTCGTGATTAAAGTGGTTCCACCAACGAAGAGCAGAAGGAACTCCAATATCGGGGCCGATGATTTTGAATCAGGCATTGTTTTTCAAAAATTAGAGATTATTGGGACATTTGAATTTTCTTCCGGTTGGTTAAAACGGTTTAAAGCGAGGCATGGTATAAGGGAGCTACAAATATAGTGTGAACAACTCAGTGCCGATAACGTTGCAGCTATAATGTTCAGTGACGAGTTGGAAAGACTAATCAAGGAGAAGGGTCTTATTCTACAACGCTGATGAGATGGGACGTTATTGGCGAGTGATGACCATTCGAACGTTAGCGTCCGTCTAGGAAACGCAATAGACATGAAAGAAGTCGCTCCATTAATTGTTAAATCATTGAAGGAAGTCGAGGGATTCCAAGATATGGACAAATAAAATGTCAATGTACGGTTAAAGGTCGACGAAAACGAACCTGGGTATGAAAGAATGACGGGTGATGATTTGGTCCAAAGTGTATTAGGTGTATTGGTCCGAGCAATTCTACAGAAGCAGAGGAGAGAGAGGATGACGAAGAGCTGCAATTATCCTGTAACGTAAGCTGTAAAGAGACACTCTCAGCTGCAGAGACATTATTTCAGTTCATGGAAAATCAAGACGACGTTGTCTATATTGACTTGTTACAAATTCGTGGAAACATAAGAAAAATCAAAAACAAAATAATCAAACAAAAAAATACGGACTTTTTGAAAAAGTGGCCGGTTTTAAAATAGTAAATCATTTCATTTTTATTTTTACATATGTTTATAACGTAATCGTATATGTGTAATTTTGTTTTAATTATGTATTCTATTAATGTAACAATTATTCTAAAAAATACATTCAATTTGGATTATCCATGTTTTTTAAATTATCCGGGTCCCGGTTCTCCCCCATTTACCACGGATAATCGGCGCTCTACTATGCATCATAGTATGATGGTAGGGTCAAAATGGAGTTAAAGCTAAAAAAAGTTTTGAACTATCCACGCCTAACCTGACTCACACCCAAAAATATTTTAAAATGCTATGAGCGCTACAGCAAAGATGATTTATAAAGAAACCAAAAGGACTCAATATGTCGTATAAATAAGAAGAGGATAGAATACCCAATTCACTCATTCAAATGCACGCGTAGTTGAACGGGATAATACTCCTCGCAGGTACACAACATGCAATCAATCACTCAATCTTATACACACACAAAGTAAAGGTTTAGGGAGAGACTAAACCTCGCCAGGGACCCAGGAGTCGTACGTCAAGTTTTCGCCTTTTCCTTCAGACCTCGCTTTGTGGTCGAAATACATATAAAGTCGATCCAGGAAGAATATTCTGCGTGTGTTTTCTCTGACTAGGGTCCCTGGCGAGATCTAACCACCCCTAAATCCACATGTGTGTCTTGTGCTGCTTGATACATTCCCTGGTGTTGGATTAATCTCTCGAAAACTTGTGTGTGAAGACGGATGAATGATGTTTGATTGATTGGTCACTGGTAGGGATTCCAATTAACCGGGTTTTCAACTTATCGGGATATCGAATAATTTTTACGTGAATTATCTGAATATCCGGATAATATTCGGATTTTCAAACATTAGGTACAAAAAATAACCTAAGAGAGGAATGAAGAGAAACATTAAACTTTTAATTAATTTGTAAAATTTATTTTTTTACAAGCAAACAAACTGTTTACAGACAAAAATTTATATTCTTTATTTAAATTTACTATTTTAATTTTCTTCTATAAAAATACTTTAGAAATACTAAGGAGCTTAACAATTTAAATTGCAGTCTGTTTCTGATCTTTGTTGAAAGTATGCCAGCTACTGAGAAAACACACTGCTGGTTGAAGTTGGGTGAATAGTGCGAAAAGCATTCAAATGCTTTTCCAAATTGGGACTGAAGGTTCCATTGATTTCAAAAAGTTTAAATTCTTTTTCCAGCGCTGTAAAATTATCTGCTTTTGTTGGAGGAACATTTGAGACGAATGATTGCCGATGAAAGCGAATCATCATTCTCGTCCTCTGATTCAGACAGAGATTGAATATTTTCATTTTCTGGCAGATATAACCGTTTCATCATTCCCTTCGCATAATCAATGAGAGTTGATTTTGAAGCATATGTGAAGTCATCATAATTATCATTTCGAGAAATTGTAGAATTTTGGAGAAATTTCATCAACGACACCATTTCTTTGTTTCTCCTTTTAGAAATGTAAAGTTTTAGGGCGATTAACATTTCTTGGCTTGACTCGGAATCAATCTCTTTTAACTTTTTGAAGATAAATTTGAAAATACCTTCGCTGGTTAAAAGAGTTGCTTCGTTCTTACTTAACTTCTTGACTTCCAATTCAATTGGCTTTAGAATATTTACAATGTTTTATAAAACCAAGAAATTTTCTTCATTATAATATCGTTCTTCCGATCTTATGTCGACTATAGTTTGCTTAATGCAATTTTTAAGATTTAGGAGTCGCTCGATCATAGGAAATACGGAACTCCACAACGTTTTGCAATTCCTTTTTTCTTGCTGGATAACGTATTTTTGAAAAATAGTATTGCGGACAGCAGAAAATTTGAAATATTTTATGAGCTTTCGCGATTCGGAAAGGACACGCTTCATATCCTGTGTCATACGAACATCATCTATGATATCGTCAACTACAAAATTGATATTGTTGTCAGCAATATTGCGATTAATATCATCATCAGACTCATTCTCATTCCGTTCACCATCAAATTCATAATTATCATCTGTATCAAAATCAATAGTTTTTTTCTATAAAAGACATCCATTGCGGGTAGATGGATGCCGTGATTGTAACAAAGTTGGCTTTCCGCTGGTATAATTCGCCTATAATTCTGCATAACTGCAGCGCCATCATGTGTGGAACCAACGATGTCGGAAAACTCAAGGCCGAATTCTAATAGTTTGAGGCGCATTTGCACGGTTCAATTCGATTGAACAATCCGGTCGAATCATCCAAATGGGGAAAAAAATGAAAAGTATAAACAGGAATTCAATGTCACTGAGCAATCGCATTGGAAATTGCAAGAAGTAGGGTCTAGCTCCACTTTTGTTCAATTCTATGAAAGCAATGGGAATGAATCACCCACATTGAACAATGATTGATTCGTGTAAACAGTGAATTTCAATAGCATTAAAAGCATTTTCTTCTTGAGACATCACAGATGCTCTGGTTTTAAACCGTGAATGAATTGCCGGGAGTTGTACAGAAGAATCATGGTTTTAAATTGGAGAGAGGACCATACACCGTTGTTTTTGGACTTGATAAAAATTACGAGTGTTTGTGGAATAGCAAAAACAGTGATTATAAAATTAAGAACTCCAGAGAAAACGCTATTCAAAATTTAATTTCTGATTTAAATTTAGAGGGAGTGACGGAACAAGACGTGAAGGCCAAGATGAAAGTTTCAGCCTGGCACTAAGAGCTTCTCTCATTACGGTATCTCATTTTTGAATTAATGGCTAGACCATATCCAAGAGTTTTTCAAATTGCTCCGGAGACATTCTGAGATGATTTTTTATCATCTCGCGATCTTCTACGGCCCATTCCCTCAACAAAGATTCCGATACTCCTAAAATATCTCGTCTCATGATCCATATTCTTATCCAAAAACGTCGAGTTTTTCTTTTTTTAATTTTTGATAGTATTTTATAGCACTCATGTATTAAATGATCGCAAATAATGCGAATACCCGCACGAACGATTTCATTTGGCGCCATGTTGAATTGAATTGGTGAAATCAATTTCAATGATTCGTATAAACAAATTCTATTTCAATGCGGAAGTTCAATGTTGCTGATTCAATCGGATCGTTCAATGGCATTGAACTGTCTAAAAGTACAGTACACTTACCCTCCCGTACGATGTTTAAAACAAAAGCACAAGCGATGAAAAGGACAACAACAGCAATAGAAACAAGAGTCGAAAGCATGATACTGTTTATACTATAAACAGTATCAGTAAACTTTATAGTACCATAAGCTGCAAGTACAAATGGAAGTTGTCTTTTGTCACAGAGCTGCGTCAGTCAGCGCATGCGCAATTATGCGTAGAGCGAGGAAAGTATAAAAAGTACAGCAACAAATAACAATGAAACAAATAATAAAACAAATGAAACACAAGGAAATACAGTGGCGATGAAAATTTTTTGAAATTATTTATTTAATTATCCGGCGGTTATTTTTTCAAATTATCCGGTTATCGAATAATTCCAAAATTATCAATTATGCGGATAATTCTACCCGGTTAGTATTCTGATTGGATTCTCTAGTCACAGGCGTTGGTTTAATCGCCCGTAAATGAATTGTTCTCCTTATTTTTCCAAATTTTTAATATCTTACGTGAGTTGGTGAATGAGTGGGCGAAAGATTGTTGCGTAGGCGGTGGGAGGATTATTTTCCCGCTAACCCTGACTGCCTTTTTTAGTTTTATCTGTTAGTTTAGCCTTGTGCGTTTGAACGTTTGACGTGTGCTTGGAGGATAACTGGCGCGGAGTAAATTCCCGTAAACGCACTTATTCTTCTTTTTTCCTTTCTTATCGTTTAGCGTTGATTTAGTCTTGTGTGCGCGCCTGTGTGTGTGTGAGACAAACACTCGACGTGCGACTACCGGGTCCCTGGCGAGGATTAATCTCCCCTAAATCTTTACTTACTTTGTGCCTCTAGCTAGCTTCTTCGAATTTTTCGTGTGTATGAGATTGAATGGTTGATTGCCTGTTGTGTACCTGCGAGGAGTATTATCACGTTAAACTACGTGTGTATATTGAGTGAATTAATTGATTATTCTTTCTTATTCATACGGCATATTGAGTCCTTTAAGATTCTTTATACACCTAATAATGCCTCATCTAATGAGATGAAATAACAAACAAAACTAATCCGAGACACGAAAATTGCAATAGTTAACTGGAGTGAAAAACCTCTTCAAACTTGAATATTTTCGCGAAATTTGACGGGACGACGTTAAGGTTAAGCGGATCGAATTCCCCTGGAAAAATGTAGGTCCTATTTGTTACTGATGCGAGTTTTTTATTAGTTGAAAAATATTGCTTACGTTTAAATGCAGAATATCAGAGGAAATATTAACAAAAAACAACAGATATTAAAATTTCGGGAAGAACTGATTCGCTCGCTTGCGATAGCCATTTTCGCAAACAATGGATATGACAGAAAACCTTTATTCGAAGTATCAACTCTTTTTCTTTTGGAGAATCAAAAAAAATCCGGGAATTTCCCCAGATTTTCTTTTGGCACAAAGGAATCGTTTTTCTGACAGGAAACGAAGCTCCCCACGGTGGCTAATTAAGCACTCCCCCTTCTCTCCCCCCTACAGGGGATGCGATTTTGGGGGAAGGGTATGAGATTCCAAAAGAGGAAGAGATGTGAGAGAGAAACAGAGAGAGATCTGTGCGATTCCGGATATTTGGGATGAGAGAGACAAAGAAACGATGGCAAGTGATCGATTGGAAGGAACAGGGGGGAAAAGGGCATATGATAGGATAAAACAAAAGAGAGAAGGTCGATAGCACAATTCGTGATCGAAATCGCACGACCATCATACTTCACATTCTCAAAGGGCAAAAATGTACGTTTAAAACTTATTCTATTGGTCCAGAAATTAAATTTTTCAAAGGTTATCATTTCTAAAGGAAATATCAGAGCCCTGTGGTTAATACAAATGACAATGGAGAAACCTTCTAATAATCGTAAAAAATAATAAAAAGGAAGTGTTGTATTTATGGCCGGCCTACTGAGGATGGAATCTTTGTTTCCGAAATGCGTATTTAGGCATTTTTAAAAAGGAAGCACACTTGTGTGTTTAATTGCTTTTGTGTTTTGTGCGTGTGTGAGAAAAAGAGTCCCTGGCGTGGAGTATTTAGTTTCCCCTAAACTGTCATGTAAGTGAGTTCTACCTTTTTATTATTTTTTATGGTTATTAGGAGGGTTTTCCATTATTATTATCACATCTATAAAAAATCCATCTTCCCATCATCTTCTAAACACAACTCTGTTTCTACCAATGACAATATTATTAATCGATGACGGATGAGCTTAAAAGACTCGAATATTAGGAAAAAACGGGCAAGCTTCGAACTCTATGAATTCATTCCCGAGTAAGCACTTTATGTAATGAATATTGGAAAAAATTAGCGCTCGTCTTACTTATCTCCAATAGCCATAACAAGGTTATATTGGAGATACCTCAGACAAGTGATTAATTTTCCAATTTTTGATACTTAAGTGCCTATTCTGGAATTTGTTTTCACCCATAAGACGAGCTCTCTATGAATGTATGAATTCAATTTCACAAATATATCTTTCTGCTTGCAGAAAATTACATTTATAAGCTAACGAATATTTTAATGTTGAAATGTATTTTTTTAACGAATCATTCAAGGCGCGTTTCATCACGTGATCTCGGATTTTCTTAACAGAAACGTAGTGTTCTCCGAAACCTCTCAATTCTTCTTTGGAAGCATTTCCTTTCATATCGCTGCTCTCATTCTTTAGTCCCTTTTTCTGGAATTCCTTTGTTTCGAATCAAGCGCCGAGTTACTTTTCGCAGTTCTTAGAACAAAAAATAAATAAATCCCTTTTCAGTGGGTTCCATAAGCTCCTCTTCGTCTCACAATTTGGAAATTCTAAACCGATTCGCACCGCCTCGAGGCCTTGATATGTTTGCCACTTCTCATTATTCCGAAAGAGTTCCGCGAACTCTTTTTAACGCTTCGTGCGAGGCGAGAGAGGAGAAAGAGAGAGAGAGAGAGAGAGAAAGACAGCCGAACTCGCTTTTTTTAAGAACTCGGAAAAAAACCAATGTCGATGACCTCATTCGAACGCCTCTAATTTTCAAGCCACTTGATGAAGCACTTAACGATGAGATCATGGCATTTTTGCACTTGTGACTCTTTCGACGAGTAAATCTCGCGCCTTCTTTATTCGCCCATTAAAAAACCGCTTTCATTTTTATTTTTCGACTCTTTTCGGCATTTAACTCTCGCAGCCCTTATTACAAATGATATTTCATTGATTTTTTCAGTATTATTTTCCGTTGTGATCAATATCATTCGTTCGCTTAATTTTAAAATATACTTGGACTAAAACATCTGTATAAGCACTCTAATATACATATTTATGTATGTTAACTCACGCACACATATATATATAATTTTCGTGCACTTTCGATGATAATTTATATACTACCATTGGCCATAAAATGTTGGAAAATCAGAATTTCTACTACCAAGCAATCGTCCTCAGTGATGATTCTACTGACAGTAGAATCACCTCTGAGGGCACTTTGAAGAGGAAATGCGCATTCGTTTTCCCCAAACTACTGCTATTAGAGCAACCTAAATTACCAATTGTATTTCAGGCACAAGACGAGTTCAGTAATTTATTTTTAAATTCACAAACATGGTGAAAATGCTGACCTAAGACCAAGAAAAAACAAATATTTATCAGGAAAGTAACAGATTTTAAATTTAAGAAGCTACATAAATCACAAATAATGTTGCATCAAAGGGCCGACCAACCGCAACGTCAAGTTTCAGCTGTTATCTAATTATAACGTAAAAGAGGTTATTTCAATTTTAACATTTTCGCGTTGATAACGTTTCTATAATACACATTATATGACGTGGTAGCAGCTAATTTCGTTATAAGTTGAAACCAATTACAAGCGAAGACATCATGATGGTTTAACACGCATTTACCCTCAGGTTAATAAAATTTGATTGTTTTTAATGGCTGATTGAATACATGACAATAATATTTTTTGGTAAATTTCAGTTGTACGAATAATCAAGATAAAAATAGAATGTTCCTTAAAACTGTACACGTGATCGTCTTTTTTTATCAAAGTCCGGCAATTCAATTTTGAAGTAGCGATTCAGTCTGAATTCCTTTCCCCGCACGTGTACTCCTTTAATTTGGGTTTTTTTCGCCGATGTCCTTCAGTTTGAGAGAATTATTTCCAAGCGGCCCTACCCTTTCATTGTTTTATCGCTTTTCTTCAGCCATATTATGTTACGCGTTTAGTCTGATATGTATTTAGGTATACAATGTGGACACGCAAAGGTTATGCTGAGAGGGGAAAATCTCATGCAAGCCTAACATAGCCAATAAAAAGGTCGGTCCAGTCAATCAATCAACTTCTTTGGCTGCATCCCCTCTCTCTTCATCTCTCTCTTCTCCCCTTCTCTCTCGTTTCATCTTTTTCTTCTCTCTCTCTCATTATCTATTTATCACTCCATCTTCCCCTTTCACTCACCCTTTCTCCCTCACTCTCTCCCTGTTTCTCCCTCCCTCATCCATTCACCCCTATAACACTTTGGCCCGCATGGACGGCTGAGGCAGACTGCCAAAATATCCTTAAAGAGTAGCCATAAGTCAAGGTCGCCTTCTCACCCTTATTCTTTTTTTCGGCTGTGCGAGATGCTATCATCAGACGCCAAGTCATATGCGTCCCGACTAGTTTCTTTTGTCTCTTAAAGGTCGGGAACTGCTCATGAATGTCACTCCTAACACGATACTACGG
Source organism: Tanypteryx hageni (assembly GCA_028673005.1). Classification (NCBI taxonomy): domain Eukaryota; kingdom Metazoa; phylum Arthropoda; class Insecta; order Odonata; family Petaluridae; genus Tanypteryx; species Tanypteryx hageni. The sequence goes on along the minus strand of CM054113.1, from coordinate 32,630,796 downwards.
CCGATATATTTTGTTTGCCCTTCATTTTGTGTTCCCATTGGGAGTTAGTTCAATCTATCGGTCAAGAGTTTCGCAAAGATTTGGCAGCGTCCATGGCGGCAGCAACTTGTAAGAGCGGTCCTGCCCCGTGTCATACCATAAGATGCAAAAAGTCCAACGCGTTAAGCTTTTAGTTTCTCGATATTTCCGCTTAAAAATTAAATGTTAGAAGGAAACCTATTGTCTCAATTTCGCACGAATAAAGTCCTTTGTCTGTCTGTCTTTATTAGAGGAACAGTAGTAATTTTTATGCTGCGTTTTTCAGAGTCCAGAATCGGACTAAACCTGAATTGAAAGTGACGCAAGAACTATCGCAAATTTGGAAAGATATAATGAAGTAAGCATAAACTGAATTTTCGATTCCACCATAAATCCGCCTGTGCTATAAAACACTAATATTACCACTGCAAGCTAACGCATTTGAAACTTTTAAATATAGACTAAAGATATTCCAGCTGATGCAAACCGACAAGATTTTTAATTAGATCTTGCTTCCTTTTGTGAATTTGCCTGGAAAACTAATGTCGGCGCATGCAAATGAGATACGAACAGATGGACCCTCTCGATATGATAAAACGGATGTCATGGTTACACACGCGTTGAGAAATGAGGGAACCCGTTTTCCGAATCGTGAAATTTGAATGGATTTATGCAGAAACCTAATTCACTCTTTATGTTAACGATTTTTACTTCGTATGAGTGGATGTTTGAGCGAGGAAGGGGAAGGAGGTGCGAGAAGAAAAAGAAAGATGGAGGGAAATAGGAGAACGAGAAGTGTGGTATTGGGGTTAAAACATTCCCGAGACTAGATTCTTTCGTTGTAACCTTGGGTTGGATTACTTCCATATTTTCACCGTTTCTTACGGAACATATATCAATGAACGTCAGCGGTTGAAAGTCGTACACGAACTGAAATATTAGGAGTTCCTCTTTTTCCTCAACAATGGAGCAACCTTCATTTGTCTAGCGCAAAGAAAACGCCCAAAATGCCTCAAACGATAAACGTGTATGAAACGTTCTCTCTCACGCATAAAAGTCTAAGTCACACGAGTTTAATACTGAGAATCGTTGCAGCAAGAATGGGGTTGCATTCATCAGGTGTAGGGCAATTCGAAGTGTAACGGATATTATCGAACAATTTACGATGTGTTGCGATGTTTTATGGCCTCAAAACCTTTTATGCATCAACACGTTAATGACGAGACTGCACATCGAGAGGTGTAGGCGGCCACGTTCCACGAACGACGGTTAATTATGGTATCAAAGTCAGTGGAACGAAAACCGTAGAAGAGCAGGTCGGTATGCGAGAAAGACAAATTTATAGCCGAGCGTTGCCTAGGAAACAACGAAAGCTCCACCCACTAATTGTCGCAAAAAAGCCTTGCAGGCTGTAAACATTAATCGTCCAAAATTAACGAAGTTTTCGCCATTTTATAGTAAAAATCCCACTTCGCACCTTTCGCCATTGACGAAATTCTTCTTCGGTTCCTATCGAACCGTTATGTATGCGATTAGATCGATCGATCGATATCGTTTCACATCGCGCCGAACCCATCTTTCCCGCCGAGACGAAAGGAACAAATGGAAATGTAGCACGCTCATCGAGTATTCATCTCATGAATGTTCTCATGGAAGGAGGATGGAAAGAGAGAGAGAGAAGGTGGAAGGAAGAGGAGAGAGACACACACTCATAAAAAATCGCCTAATTTCTTATTTTCCTCGATATGAAAAATTTTCCCGCCGTCTCTATGGACTAAGACGCCGTTGAGCCTTGGTTTTATGACCCGTTGGCCTATTTCGAACCGATTCTTATTATTTTTTCTTTCTCTCTTTCCTCCTCCCAGCCCCTCCCCGGGCTTACTAAACCGGCTTCGCGGCTTGCAGATGATGCCAAGGAGCGTGGGCTCCCTTAGAGAGAGAGGGAAGGGAGGACCAATATCCAACCTCCCTTGCCCACCTCACCCGACATTCCCACGGAGGCCCTCTCGAGGGGCCTTGGGGAGGCCGGGATAGCAAAGAGTAACGGAGGGTTTCAAGATTAAGGAGAGAGAGAGAGGGGAGTGGGGCGTGGAGAGGAAATATGGAGAGAGGGGGAAAGGGAAGGAGTCTGGGAGGAAAAACGGTCTAAAAAGGAGATGGGGAAAGGGCGGAGGGAGACATTGGGGCACTCGGTTCTTCTTCTTCCAAGGCCCCTCGGCCAGACTGTTGACAGACTCACGCTCGCAAGGACGAATCACTGCGAAGAGGGGGGTCCCACTAATGCTAATATGGAGGGGAGTCCGGTCCTAATCGCCGGAACCATCTATCTTCGTCTCTTCTCCTCCCCTTATATATATATATATATATATATATATATATATATATATATATATATATATATATATATGTGTGTGTGTGTGTGTGTGTGTGTGTGTGTGTGTATCTCCGACCTTCGATCTCTTCGGAATCTCTCTCAATCATTCTTCCACTCGTATATCTATTTCCCGTGCCCCGAAACATCATTGCTTCCTGTTCCTATATCCTACTTTGCATTTAGTTTCCCTACTTTCGATATCTGATATACATGTTCCGTTCTCGATATTCACGTCCTAGCCATTCGATGCTCCGACTCCCTAATTTCTATTCCTCCGACTCTGCTCCCTTGCCCTGCATCCCCTTTCCTACGATATGGATAGCCCTATCCTTTTCCTCATTACCGATTCACGCGGCACAAATATTTTCTAGATAAAAAAACGCCTCATTACTATTTTCGAAAAAGTATCAGTTTATGCAAATAACGACAAAGTAAAGGTAAAAGTAAAAAGCAAAGGTTTCTATTTCGTGTATAATCTCCCGTACGGTGTCACATAAATGGAATGCGCCGTTCTTTCCGGGATTAGTTAGATAAAGCTGCGCCGATAAACGGGATGAGAGGTAATTTAGGGATACACCCTTAGAAAACGTCGCCGTAATTCTACACCGCTTGTTCATCGAGTGTTTAGTTGCAAATATAAAAATTTCCGATGAGATAACTAATATCTTCTTATCTCTTTGAGCAATGTTTCTTTCATTGCCATTCATGCAGAGCTCCATATCTCTCATCCCTTTTTCTTATCTTCCATTCGCCATCCATATTTACCATAACGTGCCCCATCGATCTCATACATAAACCATACATTCTCGCCCGCGCTCAATTCCCATACGCCTCACATTCCCTTCCATTCCTCGCTTGATCCTTCTCTTCCCCTGCCTCTGCCAATCCCTATATCTCTTCCCATCATCCACTCTCCTCCCTTCCCTTCCCCACACCCCTCCCCCCTCTCTCTTTTTCCTTTGACTGACCCGAGTCCGAAAATAAGAAATCCGAACCGAAATTTTTAAAATTTTAATTCCGCAGGGAGACGAGTAGGTGGCAGATCGTGAATTTTACACTCGATGTCCTTTAAGCGCAGGCAGAATTAATTTACGAACCGAAATGAAAGGGTTGTTTTATTTTAGACCGAGAACTAATCCATAAACGAGAGTCAGTCGTTCACCAGTCGCTGAAAATTTTACGCGCGCGGAGGAATCCGCCGAAAACGCAGCCACCTCGGCCTGACGAACGAGCTCCGCTTGCTTGAACTTTCGAAAGCAGTAGAGGCATGCGGAGATAGAAAAAATTAGACAGTACCGAGCCAAAAAAAAGGTTCCGCGAGGAGGAAGTCGAAAGATATGTTACGTCACACGAGACTGTAAAAAGGGCGAGAGATAGGGAAAATTCCGGTTCGGTTCGTCGACCTCGCTTCTTTCGCTGTTAAGAGGTTTAAGACGTTAATATCATTCGAATAAAGAACTCGCGCCTTGGCACGGTAGAAAAAAATGAAGCGTTAGGCTTAGAAGAGAAGGTTATTTTCGACCTTTCTTTTTTTGACGCTCCGTTCGAAAATATCTGGGTCGCCACTTTGGAGATGGCTTCTTGTGGTAGGTCGATTTTAAATAAGTCGTCCGGAGGGATCCCAAAGTTCATTTATCTTTTACAACTTGAAGGCCATTTCATATAAGTAGTTTAATCGCGATCCCTTTCTCGACTATACAGACTAGGCAAATGCTGGAGTCCGTGGTATCAGGTGGCCCAGAATTAGATTTTATTCGATGAAGTTTTGTTATTTGTTCGTTTGCCTCACTGGGGGTAGGGGGGGGCATAAATCATTTTTGTGTAGAGCCCATGTTATTCTTAATTGGCTAAGACTTTAATTATACCGTGTCAAGTCTCCCTACGTAAATTCCAATAAACAAAGAAGTCAGAGATGAAAGAGAAACACCGTGTAATTCAACAAATCACACTAATGATCTTCGCTTATAATCAATGTGAAAATATCACTTACGTTGACAAAATAAATTCGAATTAATATAATCCGTCATTTTTAGGCTGGTTTCAAAAGGAAACAAAGCCATATGAAATGGTCCTGTGTGTGTGTGTGTCCCCTACAATCACAATAAAACTTGGTATGAGGCTCGTACTGCCAGGGCTCACCTCCGGGCTATATTTAATTTAGCAAAGATTGAAGTCCCGGGTTCGATTCCAGGAACGTTTTTTTCCTATTTGATTTACATATGGAAACTCAAATCCATCGTGCAGAGATGTTTTCTTTAATAAATTAAAATATCTTAAAATTATGATATCGGAGCGAAGTTTGTACTGTTCTAACGGGAAAAGAATGTAAATTCTAATTCTTACCACCGAAATTTGATAATTGGTCGTATTTTCTGGAATTTTTACTAAAACAGCGTTTTTGCGTTTTAAATCGCATTTTATCGGATTGTTGCCATGGAGACGATTATTACTGAACATTGAGCATAGACGAGTGAACAAATGGGTTATTTTCTTTTTCGCTCGACTATTCTTCAGTAATGGACAGTTGATCCATACATATTAGCGTATAAACTGAAACATTTATTAAATTCGTTAATTTAAAAAAATTCATGCAAAATATGTCATAAAGATTTTGACATTGCTTTTAATATTTTAAACCTGATAATGCTCTATTAATTTGTTTTCCAATTTTTCTCTATCATTGATAAACTATGAACTACAAGTGGTATTAATGCTATGATAATTCCTTGGAATGACTAACATATACTGAAATATTTCCTGTCAATATCCTTATATAATAATTCTCGATTGTCCGTTCGTCTGTCTGTCCCAGTAGTTTTGGGCATTTCGCAATGGAATTAAGAGCTGAAACTTTCACAGTCGTTAATCCCCCATGAGGTGGTCCTTAAAAAAATCAAACATCCCGAAAAAAGTCCCGGATTCGACTCCGGGAGACGATTATATTTTCCCATAAGTTTACACGGGATTTTCGATTTTTCAAGGTGTAAGGTTTATTTCATTTAGTCATTAAAATATGTAAATATGGACCGAATTTCCACGTTTTTATTTTATTCGACGGATAAAACTATAAAATATCTTATTCTTGCAATTTTTAAATGTTACACGGAAGAATTTGTCAGACACACGCATTTCTTTTCGAAATTTTATAAATTTTTCGTACTCTTTCCGGGTGTTGTCAAGGCGACCCCCATTGTTGCCTCCGATTAATTTAGCGTCTATTAAGCCTTCTAATAGACGAAATAATTGGGTTATTTGGAGTTTTATGAAACATCGAAATTATTGTTGTAGCAACGTCAAACGTAATAGATAGCAATGTAAATAATTTCAGACAACCTATAAAGCTCATTTGTATTGATTTGTATTTGAAATAACAGCCTTTAACCCTTTGCACTCATATTTTTTCATATGGTGATTCCCAGCCAGCTCAGGTTTTTTTCATGTTAATTCTTATATTTTAACTTCTCTTATTTTCTTCTTCTAAACTGTTGGAATCCGAGGAGTTTTAAAGTTTCACCCATCAGACAGCTATAGGTCGCCTTTTCCAGAGTTACACGTTTAGAAGACATCAGAGCGAAGATCTTAGAAAGTTATGGACAAGAAAGATGAGAGATGGTCGTTTCTACACAAGAAATACTACGAGATTTTTTGGAATATATTATATGAATCTGTAAAATCTTTTTCGAATATTTCTGTTTTTATTTTAATTTTACAAACTACTTCTTACTATCGGAATTACCCGTTGCATATATCAACAGTAAAGTCTTTGTGTTTCTATATATATATGTTTTTAACACACACACACACCACTCGGAAGCTAAATTTAAATCACACTACAAAGTCCCGTTGATGTTCAACGGGTAATTCCTCTAGTAAGTAATAAATTCGAGACGTCAACTTTGGGAAACCAGCCTGCATTAGTCCTGGCGTGGACTTCTTAATTCTCTTTCTAGATTACATGCCACTTTTACTTTCTCCATATACGTAGTATAGGGGAAAGTATTGTATTCATGAAAAAAATCGACTTCGAGATTTCAACGGAAATACACGTGTTTATGTGATTGCTTTTTGTGGGTGTTATAACTCAAAAACTATTAATCAGGTCAATACGAAATTTTATATTTAACATTTTTATAAAAGTCAGAAGAACCGATTAGTTTTTGGTAAAAATCGGTCACATGGAAGTGGGTGTTTGCTCTTGTCAATGTTCCGTTATTTTGAAATATTTGATTTAATATTTGATAAATGTAAGAATGTACTGGAATAACAGTTGTAGAAAATTTAATTTTCTGCAACCTTTGTTTGAAACATTTTCCCATATAATGCATCGTTTAAGATATCTTATATTTTTAGCTGCCACCACCACGCCACCTACCGACGACTATTGTTAACAATTGACCCTTAGTTACGACTTAGTAACGCTCCTTTTTTTCTTAATTGTTGGAGCTTTATGGCTATATCCAATATTAGAAGGCTATGGTTTGAGTTTATTTCTGTTCTTTGTAAAGTCTAAAATTTTCTCGCAGTTTCTTAAAATATTTATTATTATGTAACCTATTTGGAATTTTTAGAAATATTACAGGTATGGAGAAAGTCATGTGGTGGCCACATCAGATTTTTAAAAATAAAATTTAGGTTTACAAAATGAAGGCGCGGCTTAAATGCAAGAACAAATTATAAAAGTCTAAAACTTATGATAATCGCTAAATTTTAATAGGAAACCACCAAATGACTATCTTGACTCAATATTTAAACGCACTGCATAATCATAACAACAAGTAAAAAAGGAAAGAAATATTTTTATTATTATTTTAAAACTAAGCTATAAAAACCCAGTTTTTGGCGGATATCGCAGCGGGAATCGCGAGAAACCCTTGAGAAAGATGCCATAGTCTTCCGGATATCAACGCATCGTCAAAATTTGTTCTCATATTCCGATAATTCTATCGGAAGAGAGAGAGTTCAATCGTGCTGCAATAGGTTTGGAAGTCATTTCGATTTCTCTTCTCTCTCTCTAAGATTCTTCGTTTACTAAAAATGTGTGTTGGTGAAAAAAACCGACCTGCGCATTCAGACACCGCGAATCGGCACTCTGACTGCATGTAAAACGTATTGTCGTAAAATAAAGACATCAATAACATTATATAAGAAGAAATTTTATATTGACCACGCTTTTCGCCTTTTCCGTGTTAAGCGTTTGTGGGCGAAATACAGTGCAGTCACGAAGTTTTGAATACACGAATTTTCGAAATCTCAAAGTTTCGAAGTGCCTCATAGAAACCGATTTAATTTAATTTGAATATTTATTTCATAACAAAAGCTTTTTGTATCTGATACCGAATGGTTCACTGTCAAAAGTATTCCATAAGTGCGTCGGTATCGAAACATGCAGTTCAGTAGAGTTCGGTACACTGTCTGTCTTACGTTTCCTACACTTTGCAAAGGTTATTTATGGCAATTCCTTAATATAGCTTATAGGTATTAACTGTTTATTATGCTGCATTACTTATTTAGGGGTTATTTTTATTCTTTTAAAGGCGTTTCATGAATTTGTTTATGACCGTCCGTAGATAATGCTGTGACCGGAAACAAAAGTAACGAGTTTTGAAATTCTCACGAGTTTCGAACGCCCCGACCGCCATATTAGTTCGATCGATCGTGACCGCACTGTACTGTGTAACTCCGATTTAGCGTATTGATCTCTTTCTGCTGTTTTGTCCTTTGCTTTCCTCAATCTGAAATACTTTATTATTATAAATCAAATCATTTTCATAAATATTTTTGAAAAGTAAACGGTATTTATAAGTTTTGGAATTAAACGCGACACGTTTCTTATTTCATTTTCATTTCCAAGTTCAGCAGTACTATATTTTTGATATCGCCTTGTAAAACATGCGGGGCGGCTTAAATTCAGGTAATTTTCCCCTCCACCATCAGTCTTGAAAACACAAGGGCGCGGTTTATATTCAGGGTCTGCTAATGTGCTGGTCAGTATGATATATTCTACGCCGACCGTGAGCGCTTTTACAAAAAACGAAATCGATGAAAAGGTAAAAGATCTTTGGGCTAGAAACGTAAGCCGAGATTTATTCAGCGTTTTTTCCGGTCTAAAAGGGATTCGAACGAGAAAACCACTAGGAAATTACGAAAGCGCTCCGAAATCTCATTAGGAACAAGCAACATACGAGGAAATACTGCACCTGCTGTGTCGTACATGTAAAGAAGATTACGAGATTTCGTTCTTTTTTCCAACGGGTGGATCGGTGGAGAGAAAAAAAGAGAAGGCGGTTGGGGAAATGCGTTAGTCAGACCGCTTTTAATTGAATATTCATCTTAAGAGCGGGATTTCGTTTGAAAGAGAGAGGGAGAGATGTATGCATATGGTATGTGAGGGCCTTATGGGGATAAAAAGTGCGCGGGCGGGCGCCATACTAGGAGCGACTCGGAGACGGGAGATTAGCGTCAGCTTCCTTATAAAATGGATGAGTTCGGCGTTGGGTCTTTCGTGGGAGGAATGGAAGGGCAGACGGAGGGAGATGGGGGAAGAGGAATATACGTCAATAGGTTTAAGCAAAGGATTTCCTGGAAACGGACAAAATTTAACCACTGGGATGACGGAGTAGATTATGGTAACCCGAGTCTAATAGATCATCACCTCGAATAGTTTCCTCAAGGATACGTATTTGCTTGAATTAATGCGCGTTTAAGAAAAGAAAGTTGCAAAATCAGATAGAAAATCTCCTCAGTGCTCCCAAAATGTAAGGAAACGAACAAAACTTTCTTTCTTATACTAATTTCATTATTATTAACTAACTTGAATTTTTACTGAACAGCCTCAATTTTATTAAGCGACTTTGCCTTGGAGTGCTTGTGTGACTGGGCGTTCAAATTCTCAAGGTTGAGGTTGGATTAGATTAGGCTGCCCACATATTATGAGACGGAACTGAAAATATGATATGTATTCATATCATGAATACATTTGTTGTGATATTTAAAGAAATAGGAACGAAATGGACAGGTTTTTATTCCACATCCTATTCAACTTACGCGTTGGTCAACTCAAAATGGAGCGACTGAAAATTTTACAGCATAGAAAGAATACATTTGGTATAAAAGAGAGCGAAAAAGAGTTATCATGAGGGACGGCCTATATTTGTGGTAAAACTACTTACCAAACCAACGAAGAGAGAGAAAGCTATCCGATTTTTACCGAAAATAGAATAAGTTGATAGAAATTTAATAGGATTTAATGACAAGTTGATGAATTAAGTTTTGGAAACTTACAAATAAAAATGATATGAGTTTAATTTCTTGAAAATATTTCATGAAAAGAAATATAAGATAATATTACTTTTTAACCTTTTGAACTATCAAATTATGGCTGAATTAATTTTTATAAAATCGTGATTTCAAAACACTATTTAATGTCTATATCTATTGATGAATTTTTATTTTCTTCGAGAATTTGGCTAAACAAATAAAAATAAATATTTATTATGCGTTTGCGATTACATTTTTTTATTTATGCTAAAAAGTTTTCAAATTCTTCAAAATGGGAATCTCAAAAGGGAATGGCAGTATGAATTTTCATCGTGTCAAATTGTTTCATAATTATTCAGCCATTAAACTTTTAAATAAATTGTAATTTCATTCTAAAATTCACTTTCCATTTCTTGTGAATAAATAGATGTTTTCCATAAATAATTATAAATTTTCTTTATGTATTTTACATCGTATCCTTGCCTCTTTTCAAGGAGTTGCAAAAAATAAAAAAAACTATCATTCTGATATTTATTACCTTATTCGAATGAAGTGAAAAACTTGAGAATAGTCGTTTCTTTATAGCCATCGTAACACAATTTTCGTCCGATAGATTCTAAATTAATCACACAAATTTTTTCCATAAAACGATTCGTTTCATTCGTGTTTTTTATGGCCAACAATTTCGATCTCAAAACTTAAGTAGTAAAATCACCCTCACTGTATGAATAGACTGGTAAACAAAAATCTTAAACAGACTTTTTTCGAAAAATTTTCGGCAATTATTTTCGAGAGGTGTTTCACTTGTCATACTATTAGAACTAAGGGCATTTAGAAATGACAATCTTTCCTCAGATTGATTGATTGAAGAAACAATAGTTGGTCGAGTAACTACTCATAATGAACAGAAGGATTAATACCCGCCGCTGAAGGATTTAAGGCTACTGGTGTGAATATAAAAACTTAGACTTTCGAAGGATTAAGGTTACATCAATTCCAAAGCGTCGCATCTTTTCTCTGCCTTTAATTTATTGTCCAGCGATTAATCTATGTAGCAGACGTCGCGCAACGCTTCGAAGCTTTTCCTGGCACTCCACGCAGCTATACAGAGCGACGAAAAAGCCAAAAATACGTACTCAAGGAGACTCAACCGTATATTTAAAAAAACAAATCTCTTCTTTTTTAAATTGAGAGAGCCGTGAATTTGAGCCTACGAAAAACTAAAAACCGCCTTAGGGTTTGGTAGGCTGAATGTCAACATTAACTGAATTCGTGAATGTTGGACGAGAGATAGGAGAAGGGAAGACAGAGGGGGGGTGAGAGAAAAGAGAGAGATAGAGGGAACGAATAGGGAGATATGGAACTGGGGGAGAGATAAGGAGATGGGGAGAGAGACAGGGTGGGAGGGAGAAAGATGGGTGCCGTCACGCGGAGAAGTATTTAGAGCAAGGACGTAGACTTGTGACTACCCCATCTCACTCCATTTTCCAACCCGTCTCTCTCACTAACCCCTTCTCCCCTCCTACGCTATCTAACTTCCTCACTCTCCTCATCTCCTATCCCTTTTCTGTTTACGTTCTCCTTCTAAGAAAACTAAATGCTGTACATATATTTATTCTATAGGTCAACACTCATATTCATCTACATACGTCCTTACATCTATCTCAATTTCTAGAATCCTCTTTCCATCGCCCTCTCTTCATCTTTCTCCCTCTATTTCACCCTTTTTATCAAACTCTCTCTTTCCATCTCTCTGTGTCCCTCTTTCTCATTTTCTCTCCCTCATCCTCATTCGCTCCCTTACTCATCCTCTCTTCTCTTTCTTCCTCCCACTCTCATTTTCTCCATCTCTCTCCCCTGCATATATATATCTCTCTCTGCATACTCTCTATATCCTTCTCTCTCACTTTCCTTCTTCTCCCCCTCTCCCTCTTTCCCTCCATCTCTCTCCCTCTCTATATCCTTCTATCTCTCTCCTTCTCCCCCTTCCTTTCTCTCACTCTCTCTTTCTCCATCGCTCTCGAATTAATGCTCGACTTCTTCTCTTTCCGCTAGAGAGAATTTCTCATGGGATCGAATTTGTTTATGGTGCGCGGACAAACACAACAAACTTGCGTAAATAAACGGGTTAGTCACGAAATGCCGCGGTGGCTGCGGCAGTGGCGAAGTGACGAGGCAAGAATAGCTCTCCATTTTCATCATGCGAGAAAAAAATCCGTCGGGCGATTTTTATTCCCCGCGGCGACGCTATTTCTCCGCGGTCAGCGTCTCAGCCGCATTCGGACTCTTTGATCCCATTCCCGAAATCCACGCGATGAAACCAATATGGACCCATTTCGGGTTTTTCTCATGTAATGATCGAAGTTCGATTTTTTTAATATTCAGAGTATTAACTCATCGTTGCGGAATGACGCGCTGTACGCCATGTCGCGAGTATTTTCAACGAGGAGCTCTACCCTTGGAATGAACACCGGGACTAACGAAGGCATTGATAAATTTAATGCAGGGATAATCGGCGGAATGAAATTAAAGAAGCAAAATAACTTAAATTCTTTATAAATTTATCCACGTAAAAAGTCGTACACTATTCTTCTGAATGGCGACGACTTCCATGCAGAACAGCGTAGGTATTGCTTTATTCAATGTTGAATTTCATTCACACAAACAAAATTGCGCAAACGATGTAATTAATCTCATTATTATTTCCATAACAATTATTTTGATGAGGTAAGTTTAAATTAGCAATTTAAAAAAATCCATTAGGGCGATAAATTTTTCTTACAATAACAGCAGCTCTGAATTAAAGCCGTCTCGGAAAATTAACGAAAAAAACAATCACATCTTCTGGTCAATTGGCAAATGGATGATCCGAATTTTACTGTACGATTAAAGTGAAAAGGACCGAAAAATTTCCTCTGCAGCACACCGAGTTTTGCGCATCACTTAAAGAAGGGAGATGTTTAGGATGATTCTGCGCTGATTGGGTCATGAAATTGAGGGCCTAAAGTACAAAGGAAACGAGCGGTTTCCTCCAATTTTCGATAATTTAGGTAAATCTTATCGTTTTAATACGAATGATTGAACCACATGCGCTTCTCAGCTATGAATCAACCGAGTTAAGCGACAATTCATCGATCCATGGTCAAGAGCGGATCCAGAGAGGGCAAAGGGGAAATTGCTCCCCTCCCCCAAGATTTCAAAACACCGAAAAAAATTATTGAAATAATAAAAAAATACTTGAAGAAATGCTCCTTTTTCAGTTTTTATTTTTTGCGCCAAACGTTACCTATTTTCTCTTCACATATTAAAACCTGTATGCTTTTGAATATATTTTCAAACTTCATTTTCCCAACATTTATTATCCTTCACAAAGATGAAGCCTGGATCCACTCTTGCCTCCGATCCCTATAAGAATGTTTGCAGGAGGTACCCTTTCCAATCGTTTGATAAAAGGCATATGCTGAGTCAGATGAGTCATTTTTAACCGCTTTTCGCTCTTGCATCGATTATTTTCTCAATCCATTTTTCGGTTGCCTAGAAAAATGAGAAAAATGTGCTTCTTTCGGATAGAATACATTCAGCATTTGGACTGTAAGAATGGACCTTATGGTCTAAATTTCGCCCGAATAAAGACGATTATCTATCTATCTATTTACGCGATCGAGAAAATCAGTTTATTAATTCGCTCTCGCAGCGATCGTATGTTTTTATACTAAAAGTAGGTTAATACTCTGTCAACGCTTCCAGTATATACATGTGAAAATCACGTGATTCTGAATTTATTCGCCAGATCGTACAATAACTTAAAATATCTGGGGCAAATGAATGACATAGGCAACTCCAATGGCCATAAAACGGTTGAGTCACCCGCACGGGGATTACTTCCACAATATAGTCGCCACCGACGACAAACAAACGATCGGCCACTTTGATCGCCTCACATCTGACACGAAAACATGATTTACTCAACGTTCTTACAGCAAAAACAGCTAATTATATCGTAAATTTCGAGTAAGTGACAACCTGCGGCAGCTATTTTAAATGTAGTACCCGAGGAATACAGCAGAATATATATAATTTTTAATTTTTATAAACCGTTTAATTGCCGTGCGATTGTGGCTCAACTCGTAAGCCAAAATAAAATAGTCGGCGCCGCGTCAATTTGCGAACCACAGCGCTTTTCCTTTCGCGGAATTTGAGAAGAATTATAGTTAAGATTTGAATTGCGAAGGAACTAACTTGATGGGATTTCATTTGAATGAGATAACAGAACATTTAAAAGTAATAATTTCTTGAAGTAACTTTGTTTAATTCTAAATCTATATTACAGTGCGCAGAGTGAGTGATGCGACCCGAATAGAGAATGCCACAGCACGAAACCTGAGTTCGCGTCATGAATTTTGAATGGAGAAATTTACAGTATCTGCTTTTTAGCGTACTTTCGTCTCGACCCATTACATACACTCCCTTTGCAGTAAAACTAAGATGCTGAATGTAATTTAAGAAAGCTTTCAACTGATTCTAGCAACGATTGATGCTTTTGGTAAGAATGGTCACCAATTAACTCGCCATATAAGATTTTCCTATTTGCTATGAGCAAATTTCATTTCTTGATCAATCGATTTTCCAATAAGATCTGCCTAGGAATCCTTAACTTCACGGAGTTTCATCTTTCTTATTCAAATGATAAATTTGAGGGAAAATTACTTCTTTTATTTTTTCTTCATTTTTGCGAGAAAGAATGCCATTTTCTAGAGAATTTTCGAGCTCTTCTAAGGGCCGAAAACAAATTAAAGAATAAACACCTAAAAAATAAGTAAGGTAGTGGCGGGTAAGAGTACGCAGGCGGGTTAAAGGACGCAGTCTTTTTTTCAGTCGGTGGCAACACTGCGAGAGAACTGGCGGGCCTGTGTCATAAGGCTTTAGTAGGCAAGAGCTTTGGATGAGTCAGTTAGTGCCTCCGCGAATTTATATGGATTTGACAGGTAAAAAAGTACTTTTTGGTACTCTCACTATAATATTCCGACTTCGTAAGATAAGGCTGTGAGCCTTTTCGAGGGAAGTTAACCAAATTACTTTTGTATCCATGCAGATTACTGTTATTTTAGTCTGCAATTCCACTATTGTGATTGTCTAGTGAGGAAGCTACTGTCACCTAGTGTGGGAAATGTTTGACAATCTCAAAGGAGGGCAAGAAAACTGCCATGAATAATATCATTATTGTACTCATTATTATCGAGTTTCTTCTAACATTAATAATCCATGGAAGTCTCAACTGATATGTTGTGGATTTTTTATTAATTTGTTAGATCTCCATAATTAAGGGAATACATCAAAACACGTCCAAGACTTGGATGCCAGATTTTATGGTATGACTACAAAGACCTTAATGAAAGTGACTTATGAATAGGCATCTGCCATTGAACTGGAAAATCTTTTTAATGATGAGCTAAGGCAAGCGGGAAAGGATTGGATCTACAATTTTTGTAAAAACCAAAGTCTTTCTCTTCGTTCTCCAGGACAGTGCAGCTTAGGCAGAGGCATGGATTTTAATCAGTGCTGGAAAACGTTATGAGTAACGTAACGAAATAACGGAATTATTTTGGATTCACTCAACGAAAAACGTTAACGAATTTTTTCAAATAGCTGTAACAGAAAACGTAACGAAAACGAAAAAATAAATTTCGTTAACAGACGGTAATAGCTTATGTTCTAGTGGCATTCGTCCCAGGCGGCTTGTCTTGAGCAAGGGAAAGTGGCCTGAAATCCCTTTCCCCGGTTTTGCTTGTCCCCCGCTGCGCCAGTTTTGCCGCCTTGTCGCGAAAGAAACGCTATCCTGACCACTATCGATTGTCCTTTGGGTTTTCCTTCCATTTGTGAAAGGAATGGTTCCCTGGTGTTAATCCTTCTCCAGGACCACGAGATAATGAGCGTGGAGGATGAGGAAGGAAGCTTCAATAAATGTGCCGCTTGTAGTTAAGGACCTCTACCAGTCCCTATCCTCCGCCACATTGCCTCGTACTTTGAAAACATTCTTTTAGATATTACACCTGAGTGGGTTTTTCCTCTTTTAAAGGTCAATGCTCTGCAAGTTCCAATCCCATTATCCCCTCCAATCTCGAATTCTATCCACTGTTCGTCAATCTAACTTAACAAGGTATTTGAGAAAGGTGCCACCCACCAACTTGGTGAATTGAAGGGTAACTTGTAGATGTAGATAAAAATCAGGGCTTATCTGTTTTTGCAACATGACGAAAACTATGAGGTATTTCAACAGATTTATTTGTTACAAAATTGGTTCTCGATCTCAGCTTAATACAATCCCCAAAATTAGCACGTTACTTCATCAAGTCATATTTTAGAAGATATGCCTTTAAAGTGAATCATCAATTCGAACGTGTTGTCATCGGTCGTTATAGAGCATAACTGTTACAACACTAATATTTTAGTCTTAAATATGTGTTAAGTTCATTAACTTGAATATAAAATTTTGAATATGAAAATCCGAATTTTCATACATAATCATCAAAAAAGAAAAATGTTCCAAATACTTTAAAACATTAAAAACGTTCCTGATCTGCAGCATATATTTAGAAGTGCCTATAAATTAGTACCCTAAATGAGAAGCACGTATTTAAGGTGGATACGTAACATAAAAAAAAAACAAAAATAAAAGAGTAACTCACTTCATTATTTTTAGCCGAATTATTTCGTTATAACGTTAAACGTAACGGAAAACGAAATGTAGATTACAACGTAAACGTAATGAATCGCTTTTTTTTCATTTGCCAGCACTGGTTTTAACAGTTCAAAAAACGATTTTTCACCAATCTGAAGAACTACTTTGAAAAATATGTTTCCTCCCCACTCCCGTTGAATTGCCAGTTGCTGAAGACATTGATCAATCACAAACTGAAGAAAGACATGAGGAAGAGGTAGAGGAGTAAGAAGAAGAAAGAGAAGGGCCATTAGTCATCCTTTACCTGGCTGTTGAAGTGAACGGACGGGCCTTTCACTTGCTCCTGCGAGCTCCTACGTAGCCTCGAGCGACTAGAGTAACTGTAGCATTAGAGTAGCTGTAGTGTTAAGTAGAACTAACAATTTACTTTATTCTATTGTTATCCTTCGGTAATTTTATTTAACATTCGTTTAAGTTATGTAATTAGTTTTGTTATAACATCCACGTTATAGTTTTTATTTTTCTCTACCGTAATAGTTAACTTTTAAGCCTCGTAGTTTCTTGTTAGAAATTTCATTCCCCCTTTTAGAAAATAATATTTATATCATAGTAGTTATTGTGTATTAGCATATTCTCGTTACATTTGTAAGGTTGTTTTAGTTTTACGCTCCATAGTATTTATATTTTTCGTTGTTGTGTACTATCATCTCCTGTGCGTGATCTAACCTTGTTTGTGTTGTTTACGCCTTTCACTTTATACCCGCGTTTGACCCTTTCTCGTACGCTACACGAAGAGCGTCCCCGCTTTAAAACAGACCAAATTCTTTACCCTTATTCCATTTCAGCTTTTGTTTTTATATTGTAACTCTTTTGCGTTAGTATATAAATTAGGTAAGTTTAGGATGGCTTCACCGAGGACTCCCGTTTCCTCCTTCTTGTGCGCCGCTGGTTGCGAGGCCATGAGGGCTCGAATCACGGAGCTGGAGAGGGTGGTTGCGAACCTCCTTCAGAGGGTGGAAAGGTCCGAGGCAGCCTTGGTTCGTGTGGGGGGTGCGGGGTCATCCCTGAAAGCTCGCCGCGCCAAATTGGCGGCCCGGGTTCGCCTGGGTGCGGCAGCCGGTAGAGTGATCGGGGTTGACACTATCTCCTTACCGCGGGCTGAGGGTCCTCGGGCTGGGAAATCCGATGAGTGGAGAGTGGTGTCCACTCGCGGAGATCGTGGGGAGGGAGGCAGGGAGTTGGGAATGCTTCGGCGGACTCTATTCCTGTCAGTAATAGGTTCGAGGTGTTGTCGGAGGACGACTCCACGGCCATTGCGCCCGTACCCACTCCCGTCTCTTGGATGGAGGCCGGGCCCAAGGGGAGTCGGGTTGGGAAGGGAGGGTTGTTAGTGTTAGGTAGCTCTAACGTTCGGCGTGTAATGGCACCCCTGTTATCCAGTGCCCGCCGGGAGGGAGTTGAAGAGCGGGTCTTCTCCAGATGTATATCAGGAGGCACGGTGCCGCAAGTGACCAACACGGTGAGAGAAGCGGTAGTGGAGACAGGTTGCTCTCGGCTGCGGGTGGTGGCCCATGTTGGGACTAACGACGCCTCGAAGCGCGGTTCTTTTAAGGACTTGGCCTCTGAGGTTGCTCGTGTCCGAGAGGAGTCGGGTTCCGATGTGCGGCTTACTGTCTGCAGTATAGTCCCTAGGATTGACCGCGGTTCTGAGGTTTGGAGTAGAGTTGAAGGTCTGAACCGAAGGCTGTGGAATTTCTGTCGGGACTTGGGAGTGGACTTCGTCGACCTACGACCGAATATCGAATCGTGCGGATCACTCTGGTGTTCACTACACGCCCGAATCGGCTCAGAGAGCAGCGAGTAGGATTCTCGAGCACAGTAGGGATTTTTTAGGCTAGAGAGTAGGGCAGGGTGTAGGTCAGTTTTGGGTCAGGGGATAATCGATGCATTTGTAGAAAATAAGAATCCCGAAAGAGTATCTAATGATAGAATATACACCGAGCGTAACATGCAGCACCAATTTCGCGATAGGTCATTGATAGAATGTTCCGTAAAGGGCGCGACGGGTCGCAATTCCAATTTTGATGCGACGCCATTCAGTCGTGGGAGTGATTGTGGTGGGAGCGCATGTAGTTTTAGAGTGGAAGTGAAAGTCAAGGGTGAGATTAGTATGCGAAGTGATAGTGAGAAATTAAACGTCGTCGTACTGAACTGTCGCAGCATCCGTAGGAAAATTGCTGAGTTCGAGCATCTTATTCGCAGTCTGCATGCCGACGTCGTGATAGGCACAGAAAGTTGGTTAACGGATGAGATTCAGAGTCAGGAGATATTTCCTAGAGACTATCGTGTCTATAGAAAAGATCGCGCTAATAGATCGGGCGGGGGAGTTTTCATAGCGGTTAGCGATAAGTACGATAGCAGTGAGATTCCGATAAGTGACGAGGATATCGAGAGTGTTTGGTGCCGCATAGGTAAAGATGGCTCCAAAATGGTGTTCATATGCTCTTTTTACAGGACACCTAACGCTGGTGTAGATTGTATTTTAAGTCTCGAGAAACAATTATCAAAGCTTAGACTGATAAATCAAGATGGTATCGTTATAGTCGGTGGTGACTTTAACTTACACTCAATTGATTGGGAAAATCTGTTTCGAATCTAGAGGTAAAGAACGCGAATCCTGTGAGGCATTAATCGAAACATTCTGCGAGCACTCTCTCCTTCAATTAGTCAGAAAGCCAACGCGATCGGGAAACATATTAGATTTATTAGCAACTAACGTCCCAGAAAGAATAAACAAGGTCACCATCGAATAAGTGATATGCAGTATATGCAGAGTGTAAGTTGAAAATCGATAGGCACTCTAAGCCTCAAAGAAAGTTTTATATATTTGCTAAGGCAGACTTTTCAAGCTTCAGGTCGCGCCTACGTGAAATACTACCTGGCTTCCGTGATATGACCGAACGATCAGGTGCTGAATCGTCATGGAAACTATTCAAGGATATAATGCTAGAGAGCATCGATAAGTACATTCCAATTAAATTGAAGGTCGACAATAAAGAGCCACGTTGGTACAATAAGCAAGTTAGGAGTGCGCTTAGGCGTCAGAGAATAAGCCACGCGAAAATAAAAAATATGCCGTCTACATCATCCGATGAATATAGAGCAACTAAAGTTAAGAGGTATAAGGAATCCCGCGCTAAAGCGAGAACTACTATGCGCGAGTCTTTTACTACCTTCCGGAATAAGGTATTAAATAATTATTTGAAGGAGGACCCTAAAGCGTTTTGGTCCTATGTGAGAGAGGTCCAAGGTAGAGGCCCTACAATACCTTCCCTGCGTAATGACTCGGGTGCCGTTATTCATGATAGCGTAGAGAAAGCCAACCTGTTAAACGGTCATTTTGTAAAAGCATTCACAGCCGTCAGCGACCATTGCGTACATTATGCACCCGCAATAAGGGGGGACCTGATGGACGATATAGTATTTTCTGAGGTGGAAATAGCAAAGCAATTGAGTTCCATTAGACATAACAAAGCCACTGGCCCCAAAGGAATTCCTGCTCGCGTTTTAAAAGAATTATCTGAAGAAATAGCACCTTTTCTTCTCATAATCTTCGAGAAATCCATTTCTCGCGCAGAGGTCCCTAGCGACTGGAGGTTAGCGCACGTTACCCCAATTCATAAGAGCGGCGACAAGGAGAACCCAGAAAATTACAGGCCGATTTCTTTAACTTCGATATCGTGTAAGATTCTCGAGCATATACTCGTCAGCAACATAATGCGATTTCTTGATAGTAATTTATTGTTAGACGATTGTCAACACGGCTTCAGGAAAGGTAGGTCATGTGATACTCAGCTCGGTCTTTTTGTTAATTGTTTACTGAGAAGCGGAGAAAAGAATACGCAGGTCGATGCCATCTTCTTAGATTTTAGGAAAGCCTTTGATAAGGTACCTCACAGGAAGTTAATAACGAAATTAGAGACCTTAGGCGTTAATTCTAAAATCGTTCGTTGGATCCGTGAATTTTTAAATCACAGGAAGCAGATGGTTGTTATAGATGGGAAATCTTCGAACTTAGTGGAGGTTGTCTCTGGCGTTCCACAGGGTAGTGTAATTGGTCCGTTATTATTTCTAATTTATATAAACGATATCAGCTCAGTAGTCAGAAGTAAAATTAGGCTTTTCGCGGACGACACCGTCATCTATAGAGAAATAAGCAATCCGGAAGACCACCAGTATCTCCAAAATGACCTAGAAGCTATTTCTGCATGGTGTAAGGAATGGCAGTTAGAGATAAACCAAAATAAAAGCTGCGTCATCAACTTCTGGAGAACCAAGAGTATCTCGTTGAATAATAATTATTCGTTGGACGGAGTAGAGATTCCAGTTTCAGACTCGATTAAATACCTCGGAGTCACGATCCATCGTGATCTCTCGTGGGACACCCACATTCGCCGATTGATAGGTGCCGCTAACAAAAAGCTGGCCTTTATAGGGAGAATAGTTCGAAATAGCTCCGAAAAAGTGAAAGAATTATGTTATTTATCCTTGGTTCGACCGCAGGTCGAATATGCTTCAGCTGTGTGGGATCCTTACGAAAAGGGACTCACTAACGAGATAGAAAAGGTTCAGCGCAGGGCAGCTAGATTTGTAAAGAGGAATTACGATAGAAAACAAAGCGTAACATCATTAATAGAAAATCTGAAATGGACATCGTTAGAGGAACGTAGGCTGCAGGCTAGAATTAAACTACTGGAAAAATTTATGTCGGAGGGACTAGCGAATGAGGTAGTAGGACTTATCAGAAGCCCGACGTATCTCGGAAGGCAGGACAGTGAGGATAAGATTCGCGAGATCGACTGTAGAACGGAGCGATATAGAATATCGTTTTTCCCTAGGACGATAAGAGACCATAATAGAAAAAGATAACGTAGGAAAACTATGGACCCTTGGTGCACTGCACCCCCTGCCATCCACCAAAAAGGTGACTTGCAGGGTATAATGTAGATGTAGATGTAGTCAGAAGAGTAGGTGAGGATATGGATGCAGTTCAACATGAAGACAGTTCCTCCCACGCAAAATTACCAGTTTCTTCTATTTACGCACTTCCAAAAAGCCAAAGACAAAAAATCTGATGTGACCACCACATTACTTCTACATACCTGTAATATTTCTAAAAATTCCAAATAGTTTAAATGATAATATTTTAAGGAACTGCTAGAAAAATTTAATAAATTTACAACGAGCAGAAATAGACATACCGTAGCCTTCTGATATTCGATATAGCCAGTAATCTCCAACAATTAAGAAAATAAAAAGGAGCCTTAGTAAGACGTAACTAAGCGTCAATTGTAAACAACAATCGCCGGTAGGTGGTGGCAGCTAAAAAATTAGTTTTTAAAATATCTCTTAAACAATGCATTATATGGAAAATGTTTTAAACAAATATTGTAGAAAATTAAATTTCCTACAACTTTTATTCCAGTACATTTTTATATATATCATATATTAAAGAAAATCATTTCAAACTAATGGATAAGTGACAAGAGTAAAAACCCACTTCCGGTTGACCGATCTTTACCAAAAACTAATCAGTTCTTGTGACTGCCATAAAAATGTTAAATATAGAATTTCACGTTGACCTGATTAATAGTTTTTGAGTTACAGTACCCACAAAAAACTGTCAGAGAAAATGGTCAAATAGTTTTCATGGAACCTCAAAACGCGTATTTTTGTTGAAATCTCGAAATCGAGTTTTTTCATGAAAACAATACTACGTATGGAGAAAGTAAAAAGAAAACGAGAGGGGAGCAAAAATCAGAAATTTTATCTGCATCTCCATACAGGAATGTGCTATTGGAGAAAAAATAGGAAGAGGAGCGTAAAAAACAAGAAAGGGCGAGAGAAAGAGCTGAGAAAAAATATGAAAGAGCGAAAGAAAAAGTCGAGAAAAACAGGCGAAAACACGAAACTTTGTACATCCTATGAAGGACATTGAGGAATCATTTGTGATTACTGTTAAAAAATCTGATGTGGCCACCACATGACTTTCTCCATACCTGTAATATTTCTAAAAATTCCAAATAGGTTACATAATAATAAATATTTTAAGAAACTGCGAGAAAATTTTAGACTTTACAAAGAACAGAAATAAACCCAAACCATAGCCTTCTAATATTGGATATAGCCATAAAGCTCCAACAACTAAGAAAAAAAAGGAGCGTTACTAAGACGTAACTAAGCGTCAATTGTTAACAAAAGTCGTCGGTGGCATGGTGGTGGCAGCTAAAAATATAAGATCTCTTAAACGATGCATTATACGGGAAAATGTTTCAAACAAAGGTTGTAGAAAATTAAATTTTCTACAACTGTTATTCCAATACATTTTTACATTTACCAAATATTAAAACATATATTCAAATTAACGGATAAGTGACAAGCGTAAACACCCATTTTTGTAGATCCTATGAAGGACATGGAGGATTCATTTGTGATTATTGTTTTTAAAATTGGTCTTACTGCACGTTGGCGAGTATTTTTTTAACTTAGTTAAGCAAAATGTATTGACTGAAACATATAAATTGCATTTACTTTTATTGTACAATCACCTTTTTATTAAAATTAATAACGTGATACATGCGTACTCTTACCCGACGTTTTGCGTACTCTGACCCGCATAGGGCGCCTAAGAGTACGCATTTGACAAGTTTGCAAAACATGCGTGTCGCAGTAAAACTATTGAATTATAAATTGTTCCACTTACTGTAATGGTTCTTCGATAATATTTCTTTTGCTAAGCAGCAATAGTATTTGAAAATCAGTTATAAAAAAATTTTATGAACAAAAAAATACTAAGTGCGTACTCTTACCCGCCTCCACCTTATATCCCTCCAATAGCCACGATGACTTTGTTTATAAGATAAGTACTAATTTTTGCAATTTCTCATACTTGAATAAAGATCGAATGAAAATTAAAATTAGAACAATTCCTTCATAGCATTCTTTTTTAGGCGCGTTTCGCTTCCAGCCCATCAGCTTCGGCCTGTCTGTCCGTCCGCATGTTCGTTCTCGGCTTCTAAGCGACGGATTTTCATGAACTTTGATATTAAGGACTTACAGTCAAAAGCAATAGGAAAATCACACAAATGAATCACGTAAGCCAATCAGCGGTACCACTTTATTGGTGACAAAAAAATGAACTCTCCGTCATTGGTGATATCAAAATAGTTTTCAAATGAAACTTGTAGAACTAGTAAAGGAAAATATTTCTTACCTTGAAGTAGTCGTTATCAATAAAATCAAACAAGTAAATCGTAATTCGCTTTGAATTAAGATATATTCATGCATTGTTGACAGCGTAAACAATCTTCGCAGTAAGTGAAGTAAATAAGATCTGCTATAATTACAAAAATTCATTTAATTTCTTATGCGTGCATGACAGATTTTGTAAGCGGAAGGAAATGGATTATCTACGACGAAGAAAAGAACGTAAATGTAACTATTACAACTACTGAACTGGAGTGAGGTATGTTTTAAATAATTTTCGATTTTTTGGTTGATTAAAATTGATTAGAAAATAATTCAATATTTGTCTGGCATCATTTCTGATATATGTTTATTACTGCACCGACTCAAGAGGGAGGGAGGGGGGGGGGCGAGAAATTTTTAGTAGACAGAGAGATATAATCGGGTCGTGGTGTATAGCTGTTTTATGTTGTGCGTTCGTTCAAATTATATCGTTCAGTTACAAAACGCGCCTATTTATGATAAACTGTACACTTTCGTAACTTCTTTTGTCTCCAGCGCACCCAACTTTAAGAATAAAAATACTCCCACCAGTAGCAATAAAATCCACGTAATTCGCTGGTCAAAATGAATGGTACTTCCAGGTGATTCTCCGTTCTGCAGAATACTTTCGTCCGAATAGTCAAGCGAATCTTTTTCGGAAGAGGGAAGAACGGTGCGAGCGGCTGAGTAATGCAGGAGGTGATGAAAAAAACGTGTTGAAACTGGAGGACGCAGTGCTTAGCTCATCATTTTTTAAGTTGGCAGAGGAAATAGGAGGCGCAGTGATACCCCTATGCATTGGTGAGGAATCGATTTTTTCGGTCATTCATTTTTCATGGAGAGGGCGATACATGACGCTCGGAGGCATAAAAAGGAAATATCGGTCCGCGGCCATCTTGTGCCGTTCAGTGCGCATGCCCAACGAAAATTTCGTTACAATGTTTATTAAATCTACGTAATGAAAAAATCAGGATTGTTTCTAAATCGGTAATTTGGTAATGGAGGAACAAGGAAAATCGAGATGCAAGTCTAAATTCCTCTGCCATATTAACTCACGTTTTGGACGAGTTGCCCAACGTAATTTCCGGTTTCGTTTCGAAGTTATTCGATCACAAGAATTCCAATGCGTAGCTGTTCGAGAAAATGGCGTTTTGGAAGCAGAATTTCAATGTCCAGTGTCCTTAATCAAGAGCAGACAAACCAGCAAGTAACCATGACGACCGTCCTTTTATATTATATGATCGCCGTATGACCTTTAAATAGCAAGTGTTTATCCCTTTCTCATTTCTTGCGCATACATTTCTCATCGATAAAAATGTTTATGCAGTAATTCTCGGCAAGCAGCGCGCAGAAACAAGGTTATCATGAATTCGCTAGCCTCTGTCACGCCATGCAAGACAGGTAGCCATAGTTAACACTCGCACACGTATTCATGAATGTTTGCAAGGATGTCTCGTTCCGATTCTGTTTTATTGCGTCCACTGCGATAAAAGAGTTGCTTGCACTCAGGTGGAGGGAACTGCAGGTCTCTCTCTCTCTCTCGCTAAATCTGCCAATGAAAGTTCAATTCGACTTAATTAATCAGCTAATTAAATAGGGAGAGTGAAAATGCCACTCGAATATCATGATATTGTGTCTGACGCGATAGTAATTCGCTTCTGCCGCTTTCACGTCTTGTCTTTCCCTCGCGAGGCTAGCTGAGATTATTAGTCAGCTTTCACCGAGCTAATGCCATTCTCCGCATTCCGTTTTACTTTCATGGGGGATTATTCACGCTCACATTATGGTTTTTCCCTCTCTCCACTCTAAAAAAAAAACGTTTTCCCTTAAAGAAAGTTTTCCGTTCGCTGCCCGTTTTAATACGGATTTTAAGCGCTTTGGTAGGCGCGTGGATGATTAACTTATGATAATTGCGTTTTTTCTGTATCCTATAGTTGGAATGTATACGGATTTCCCTCTTTCCTACCTCTTGCGTATGAGGAGGAGCCATGACTGAGTAGGTGGAAACGAAATGACATTTCATTTCCGGCTTCCGTATTTTATTCAAAGGTTCTAAATTGCGACATGCAGGAGTGATCGCCTGACTATAGTTCGTTCAACTCTGTTTTTAATGTTAGCGTTAGTCGTTTCTACAGATAGTCGATGACTGATAACAAATGAATGAATATGTATACGGATGTGTGCACGTGTTGATTGTTATTCTTCGGTTGCGATATAAATGAAATGAAATCTGTTCGAGGATAATGTGATCGCAAGGACCTTCGCTGTAATTTATTTGTTGCGACAAATTTGTGGGTTAGGTGGCGTCCAGGTGGCAGCGAAATGAAATTTAAATTATAAAAAAAGGCTTTCATAACCACAAACGTTCTCACGCAACACATTGCACAGCCATTATTACCAAATTTATTTTCTTGCTCCACTGGGGAGATCCAAGTTCTACATGCTTTTTTAAAGGAAAAAATTACCCTGAAAATTATCACTCGTAGTCACTTACTTCGCTCGCTTGGTGACAGTGACATGAATATTAATTTGCCTTCAACTAAGGGAGGATATTAATCGGTACAGCAGAAAAACAAGAATACCTTCATGGAGAAAATTGACGCTAATAAACCCCCCTTCTATATAGAAAAACTTGGCACCGCGGACAACGAGTTTGCGTATTTTCCCTTAGCTTTTAATCCATAACTAATGAACGCAGACATTCGTTGAAACTCCGATGAAGCGCTTAATTTTTGTATCTTATAAAAACATGAGAAATTCGTTCGTTAGGTCTAATTTGCACATCCTTGCCTCATTTCAACTCGCTGACGGAACTTAGCGCTCAAGAGGTGAAAATTCCAAAAATTAATTATCGATCGCAACTTATGGCTGGAATTCAATTAATTCAACATGGTCCTCTAGTCCAATGAACTCATAGTTCACGAAATCCACACAAAAATAAAAGAAAAATTTTTGGAGAGGATATTCTATTTATAAGAAAGTTGAAAAGATAAAAAAATCATGAATATTTTCCTAAAAGCAGACAAGATAAACGCCAACATTATTTTCTTTGGGATCAACGATGGATGAAATACCACTGAGGGTGTCTGATTCACATCCAAAATGCGAATATTGTCTTCACCACCTTTTATGGCTAGAGTATTTATGTTGATTACAGCATGAAACTTTTGCATTTCAAGAAAACCTTTTATAAGTAATATGACATTTGTTATGTGAAACATGATTTTCCTTTTTATACAAAAATTATTTATGCATAATTTCGATATGATGCAATGTACGAATAGAGGGGGAAAATATAATCTTGAACAAACATTTAGATTCAACAACTTAAAATTTATGTAATGACTTTTTCGTTGCTGATTTCATTTTATGTTTTATATACACATAAGCGATTTGAAAATAAAATTAGGCTTGGTATTATTATTGTAATTAAAATATACAATGCAATTGGGCTCTAGGCCTGGTTGCAAGGACAATACAACAATAAGAAATACATAAAAGATTAAACGTATTCAAATTGGTTAGATAACACATAGGGATAAATTATAACCAAAAAAGGACTACTATTCTATTAGCCTCCTGAGTTGATAGAAATCGAGGTTCAAAGTAGGCCTTCATGGCTACCGCAGCGGTTATGGGGCCCTCGAAGTCCCCACTGTACATCACCCTACCAAGCAAACCTACTTCTTCCAAATCCATCGACTTTTGTCCTTGCTCGTATATACGGTGACATTTAGACGCAGTTGAGTTACAGTTGTGTCATGCACATTAATTAAATACAGACATACACTTAAAATATTCAAACGTTTTACATTGATTAGTTGCATCTTAACATTTTAGTAACTTTGTTTTACTATTTTCTCTCATTATTAATAATTTTTACCTTATTTAACAAATACTTTTTTCTCCAGCTAAATTGTTCTATTCTTCAATAACCTTATATAGAAAAGCGGATTTCCAAACATTTGTTTTTGTGTTAGGTAGCTAATTTGATGTTTGTGTTCCTGTCTACTGAAATAAGTTGGACTGTGATTCCTATTCTGAAGATTCTTAAAAACTGGCTTTCCGGTAAAAACTTTAAATTTAATCTTATTCTCTTGTGTAGACTCTCCCATACTAACTCCTTTAGCATTTCCGTTACACTGTCTTTTCTACCATATCTTCAAAACAATACTAAGCAACCTATGTCTCTATAATTACGTTTTTTTCTCGTCGAAACGTCATGCCGAGCATTGAACCGCAAAGTTTAGATGCCGCAGTCTGACGATACTGAAACCTGAGAAAATTTATCGCAAAGTTGTTTTTCTCTTTCACTTACAAAATAATCTGGAGTTTTCAGGCACGGCTTCATACAGATTCAATCCCACGTTGTCGCTACGTTAGCCATGCGCGGATAATTTTCTATAGCACGAAATGAAAATGATGTTTAATTGGAGTCATGATCTCATTTTCTATTTTATTTTTATCTTTATTTTTATGTGAAATATTTTTTGACCGCGTAGGTATATCCATTTAAATAACGTTTCTCTATGGAAGGAGAGATATTTTTTGTTGCACTTAATTTACAAACCCGCAGAAATTTTAAGGAGCGCAGCTAATTATCTTCACGTGTTCACGTTTTTGCTATTTTTGTGCTTCACTCTCCTCTCAGTTTCAACATGATTACGAAGAAATGCCAAAACTAAATTGCCTCTCGTGTTTATCTATTCCAGGGTTCTCCAAACTACGGCCACATGTGACCCGCGACCCCATTTAGTGTGGCCCTCGAGCCTGTAATAAATACGAAAAATCGTAATTTACCCAGTTCACTAAACCATCTTTAATACGAAAATAGTTTACATTTGCATATGGTGCGCCAATATTTTCAAAATGTTTTCCATGTTGATACTCTGACCCGCGAGCGTAAGATTTATTGAGCAAGTGGCTCCCTTGTGAAAATGTTTGGATGTTCCTGATCTACTCTATTAAAAAATCTTCGTCAGCATTGACCCCATAAGCTCGCGGGTTTCTCGCGATTAAAAAGAAGCTCAAGGATTGCAATAGAATAGCTATAACTGGAAATTAAAGAAGAAACAAAAACAATTCAACACATCGTCTTGGAATGCTGACGGGAAATTTTTTAAATTCTAAATTCGAGTCGTTAGACATATTTGAGAGGTACGATAGCATTACGCGACGTCGCTTTTCAAGCTTATTTATTTATGTATTGCCAATAAAAATTAAATTTAACCTCTCTAAACACTCCCCCCCCTCACCATTCAAAGCTGAAAACTTTGCGAGATTTTATCCGTCCTTCTTTCGAGCTTAAAAAATATTTCTTTTTTAATTTAAAAGAAGCAGTGTCTCTCTCGACCTAAGGCTCTCCTCTCGACTAACCCCTTTACTGCTTTCTCACTCGCTTGTTTCTCTCTCTCTCTATTCCCCTCCACTTCAACCTCCCTTCCTCCTATCCCCCCCTCCCCTTCTCCATTCGACTTTCCTCCTACCCCCTCCTCCTTTTGAACACAGCAGTCGCATTTCCCAGCGATAGGTAGCGGATGCGGTGACCTAGATTCAATCGAACAAAGGACATCGGTTTGAACGTCACCCTTCATCAGTGGAAAAGTTTCTAGAAACAAAAAAAACATTGTATAAAATAAAATATAACTGATAGGAATTCCATTTTTATTGTGAATCCTTCGTCTTTTCGCATTATTCTCCTAATAATGTCGCGATGATTATTCGCGAGAATACTACCGTATAAATAACTCATCGTTGTTCGATTTTTTCAAACATTTTCATGTGATTTTCATTGTAACATCCCGAATAAAAATTTATAACGGTTTAGATATGTTTGGGCCTAAACGGTTTTCTACATTTCTGCAGTTATTTAAAAATCATTCCTTTTTCTATTTAAAGCCTTTGACCTGTGTCACTAAACTCCAGCATTCCCACAATCAACGGTGACACCAATTTTAGAAGAAAAACTTATTTAAAGCATCCGGATAGAAATTCACTTGCTAAATACTAAGCCAATAACCTGTAAGGAATCAAAAGTAAAAAAAACGCTATATTCATGCCCCGATAAATAAAACCTCATAATTAAACGAAGGTAAAAAAGATTAGGATCAAGGAATGAGGCGAAAAGTCACGCAATAAGAAAGTACGCGACAAGATTTCCGCTCCGTCGCATAATAACCGACGATCTAACAGGGAGGAATTTATCGACGTCAAGGGGCGTATTTGCATTTTTTTAAATTTGCACAATAGCACAGCGATTTCTCCGCGGCGCTGACGTCGAGTTTAACTCACACTTCTTGGAAATAACGCGGATGTCTTCTCCCTTTACAATGCCTCGAAAATAAAAAATGAATACATTTTCGTCCTCGTGATTCAATTTTGGCTCCTGACTCGTCGTCACGGCAACTCTCAAGAGAAGCATGTGACACATTATTCGCGGTGGCGAAATTTCGAAATTTTGAGTCACCTGGGCGATCTAAACCGAGCTGGTAGCCTCAGTCATGTGCTTCGCTACAAACACATGCTAAACGCGATATTTTTGGAACTATGTTTTCGTTGTTTCTCTGTGTATGACCTATGTTTGTGTCTGCATAGGCACGCTCCCTCACGCATGATTCCCTACCAACATATACACATATACAGGGTCTGCCAGTAAAAAAGTAGACCATATGCTACATTCCATAAAATCTATAGTTGTAAAACGATTATAATTTAACTTCGACATATTAAAATACGTTTAACTAGCATTTCTGAGTGAAAATTTTAAATCCATAGCTCTACTCATTTAAGAATACTTTGAAAATTAAAAACGTGTAATAAATTGTGGGTTAACCTTAATTAGTGCTTTTTATGGAAACAGCTTCTGTTTCCACTTTGTTTAACTGTGCAAGGGATATCTCATTGTCAGCCTTGTCATAAGCCCAGTGGATTATAGACTGAACAGTAAATACACCAGAGGCGTCAGCAAAATTAGAATGGGCCGATAAGAAAATGGAATTAACTACCCTTAGACTAGGTGAATTTTACTATAAGACAATTTCCACCAAGGCTTGGAAAAGTAGCAGACTTTTGAGGAAAACTTGCTAAACTACTTTTTAGTGCTTTTCGTCATTGCTGAAAAGCACTATTATCTTCGTGATGTCCGTCCGTCCGTCCGCATATGTCAGGGAAGAATTGACTGAACCGATTTCAAATAAATTTGGTACATAGAATATGCACGTACATTAATGACCAAAATAATATATTTGGACCGGATATACTAAGCAGGGATGCCACAATTACAAAGTTAAACTTTTCGGTAATTATGAATTTAGAAGGAATTGGCTTAACCGATTTCAATGGAATTTTGTATTATGGAGGTGTTCAACATAAAAAAACAAAATCAAGATGTTTAATACAGGTATAGAAATCATGGCTGCAACAATACAAGTATTATAAAAATTCTTTAACACGTATTTGTGTTGAACTGTCCTCATTAATTTTAACCAAATTTAATATTATAATGAACACATACAAAACAACATAATAGCATATTTGGACCGGATCAGCCAAACAGGGGTGCCACAATTAAAATTTTAACTCTTTCAGTAATTATGGATTCGGAAGGAAAATAACTGAATGGATTTAAACTAAATTTCGTATATAAGATTTATGAACCATACCACAATGAAATCAAGTTGTTTAAAGTGGAGCCAAAGAACAGGGCTACCACAATAAAAATAAAAATTATATTTTTTTACAAGTATTTCTAGAGAAATGACAACTTGGATTTTAACCAAATATGGTATACGTAATCTTTATATAAATAAATAACTAGAATAGCATATTTCAAACGGGTCGACCAAACAGGATTACCACAATATTAGGGTTAGAATTTTTCTGTAACTATGAATTTGGAAGGAATTAGTTGATCGTATTTCAAAGAAATTTCATTTGTAGGGTGAGTATAGAATGGGAAAACGAGATGAATATATTTAGAACGGATTAAAAAAGCAGGAATACCACAATATAAGGAAAAATAATTTCCTTATTTCTAAGCAAACACATTAGTATACGATTATACTAAGACGAAAAGCACTTCTGTACCACGGAATACCCGTGTATTTGTTTAAGTTGAGCTATGTGCTACGAGACTGATGATAAGAATGCGTCAATTTGAAACTGAAATAAAAACTTCTTGTTAACACAGTTTATTACGCGTTTCTTATTGTCATGGTATTCTCAAATGACTCCGAATATGAGTTTCAAATTTGCATCCAAGAATTCTGGATGAACATATATCAATGTAATGACGCAATGTTAGAATCATTTTATAACTACCTAGAGATTTTATAGCAAATAACGTAGGGTCTCATTAGACTGGTTTACAAAGGAAACATAACCTTATGAAATGGTCCTGTCTGTGTGTGTGTGTATGTGTGTGTCCCGTACTAACAACTTTTGCATCAATGCTCGTGCTCGTGCTGCCAGGGCCCACCTCCGGGCTATATTTTATTTGGCGAAGATTGAAGAACCTGGTTCGATTCCAGGAACGATTTTAACCTACTTTCCAGAATGGAATGGGTGTTTACTCTTGTCACGTCCGTTATTTTAAAATATTTGCTCTAATATTTGATAAATCTAAAAATATACTGGAATAAAAGTTAAAGTAAATTTAATTTTCTACAATCTTTGTTTGAAACATTTTTCCATATTTTAAGTAATATCTTAAAAACTAAATATTTTAGCTGCCACCACCACGCCGCCTACCGACGACTATTGTTAACAATTGACGCTTAGTTACATCTTACTAACGCTCCTTTATAGTTTCTTAATTGTTGGAGCATCGTGGCTATATGCAATATCAGAAGGCTATAGTTTGAGTTTATTTGTTCTTTTTTAAAGTCTTTAAATTTTTCTCTCAGTTCGTTAAAATATTTATCATCATGTAATCTATTTGGAATTTTCAGAAATAATACAGATATGGAGAAAGTCATGTGGTGGCTACATCAGATTTTGAAATCTAATACGTCATCTCCTATTTCTGTCTTCTTTCCTTCGGTTTGGTTTCTTGTAGTTAAAACTTGGATGAAGGGTTTTTGAAAAATGAACGAAACTATTCCACCGTTACGCAAAGTCGTTGGACTACAAACTCTCGCACTGCATGCCGTGTACCAATTAATATTATTCCAGCGTGCCCTCTAAACTGGTACATTAAGTATATGGGTTCTCCGAGGAACTCTCACGGCCGACTAGTTAAATACAAGCTGAACTCCGATGAGTGGATAAAGTTTTCGCTATAATCCTTAGACAAACTCGGTCAAATATCTTCCCCTCGAGCTTTGATCATTGTCGTCGCTAGGGAGAAACAACTGGCGCACGATCCCGACAAGATTAATTGGAACGTTACCGTCATAGAACGCCTCTAATGATGCCCTCGGCAGAAGAGGGACTCCCAAAGAACGCAATTCTTCTTCCATTATCTACGTCCTGAGTCATCTCCCCCAATCGCACGTGTATAATCAGGAGACCCATTTCCAATTAGAGAGATTTCAGATTCGCGTTGCAGCGGAGTCGGTTTTCAGGCAAGATGCACGGCGCGAGGGAGAAGCAGATCGTCCCGCGGCCATCCGAGCGAAACCGGAGGAGAAAATATGCTCGATACCGAGCTTTAAAGGGCGACAGCCGCATCGAACCAGCGGTGAAATTAGTCTAGAGTTCTTAAACAACTCGTTCTATTAATCGATTCAAATTGTTGGACCTATTTGAATTTGGTGACATTTAAGTTATCCACGGTTGGTCTTCGGCGCGATAGGTTTCGGAAACAAAACAAAAGTGTGGGCATGATAGTTTGGCAACCCGTTAATTTAATAAAAAAAGAGAGAGCTGCTATCTGGGTTTCCAGGTGGAATGTAATCGACGGGAAAAAAGAGGAAGTGAGCGATTAAACGGTTAAACTCTGTGACTGAAGCTAAAACATTTAACGAGGCGCAGGATTCCTTGGGAAGTGAATAAAGAAATTTCGAGCGAAATATTTTCAAAAGAAAGGGCGATTAACCCCATTTTCGTCCGAAAAGTTTCACCTACAATCTCAAACAGTCGACGAGATGATCTTTCCCAGAAATGTTTTCCTTTTTCGAAGGACGCGGATCAGGGGCGGGCTGGCCATATAACCTTCCGGTACAATCAACGGGCATAGGGCCGGTCTTCTGATGAAGCTTATATGTTAATTTTCCATGAGAAAATATTCTCCCCATTACATTACCTGGTTTAAAATATTGAGTCATCTCGAAATAAACGATCCGTTCGTTTTTTCACATGGCGCTGCAAAAATGCTCTTGCAATCCAGAAGGCGATAGGGTGGCGTGAATCGTATCGATAGATATGCTCCTAAAACTGTATGCCATCACAAAATTGCTCACAAGCTAATCCACGAAACAAAATGTGAATTCCAGGGACGCATTAAAACTTTAATTAAAAGAATTGAAATGCGACAGTTCATATTAAAATCACAGAAACGTATGGAATTTTTTTATTTTAATTCAGCAGCAACCGAGGAAAACATAAACATCGTTTTCGAAGCTAAAAAAAAACCTAGATTTTAATTTTCCGCGGACCGCTCTCATCCGAGAGATTCTCTGCGTGGACGTGCAGAAACATTAGGCCGACTACTTCAATTGCTGCAGTAAATTCTAGAGCGAATTTCCCTACTTATACGCAAGAGGCGCTTCGGTTCGTGTGTGCAGGTTTCTCCATAATATCAGCAGCACACGCACCATTTTAAATGCGGGCGAGTCTAAATTTGTGCTGTGATTATAAATTCAATCTAGAATAAACATAACGACAAATATTTTAAATCGTTTCCTCTCCTCCTCGGGGTCCGCAAAGAGAAATTATGATAAGCATCAATTTATTTTTCCAGCGCCTTATGAAATCTTTCACAACTTGATAGCAATTTCGTGGCTACTGCTTATAGTAAGGCTCAATGTAAGCTTGGAAATTGTCTTATTTCCTTATAGTTATTCAAAGGAGAAAGAATCTAAAAAGTTTGTCATCGAGATGTCTGTATCATTTCTATCCAATAGGCGATGCAGACAGGTCTTACATCCATACAAATTCTTGAGATATTTCCTTGCAAAATGGCCATAACTTGCTCCATGTGAATTAACTGGATTAATGAATAAATAAAACTGAGTAAACAAACGATTTATTAAATTCAATACACCGTCTTTTATGTTGTACCTAGCTAGCGAATTATTTTCAATCATTCCATATAATTATAAAATTACTCTGACTAAATCCGACAGCCTTCCTCAGCGAATTGCTAATGAATGGATAATTTATCAATCGATTATCATACCGTCACATGCCATAATTGTTATTTTTTTACTATATTATTTATTTACGTAGTA
Organism: Tanypteryx hageni; assembly: GCA_028673005.1. Lineage (NCBI taxonomy): Eukaryota > Metazoa > Arthropoda > Insecta > Odonata > Petaluridae > Tanypteryx > Tanypteryx hageni. The sequence continues at coordinate 32,595,791 of CM054113.1, read as the reverse complement.
CATCCATTCATGAATTAACGAACCATAAACTGCACATGCACTCTTAGAAACGGCATACCTGAAGGCATATACAGGCCTGACGAGAGGGGGAGGGGGCAGTGAGGGTCGCCGCCCCAGGGGCCCGAGGACCCTCATGGGGCCCGGACATGAGCCTTGGGCACTAATGTCCTAATGTCGCTTTATTAGAAAATTCACCATCTATAAAAAATTATTATGAATTTTAACAAAAAAATCTGATGTGGCTACCACATGACTTTCTTCATACCTAAAATATTTCTAAAAATTCCAAATAGATTACATGATAATAAATATTTTAAGGAACTGCGAAAACATTTTAAAGACTACAAAGAACAGAAATAAACTCAAACTTTAGCCTTCTGATATTGGATATAGCCCCGAAACTCCAACAATTAAGAAAATAAAAAGGAGCGTTACTAACAATAAGACGTAACTAAGCGTAAATTGTTTACAATAGTCGCTGGTAGGTGGTGTGGTGGTGGCAGCTAAAAAATTAGTTTTTAAAATATCTCTTAAACAATGCATTGTACGGAAAATGTTTCAAACAAAGGTTGTAGAAAATTAAATTTCCTACGATCAGTACATTTTTATATATATCAAATATTAATGTAAAATAAAGAGACTTGTTTTAATTCCACATAAATTTATTTCAAACGACCTAGGTTTCGTTGCAATGCAACATCCTCTTCATTTTACATTATGAAGAAATTCCACCTGAAACCATTAACTATATCAAATATTAAAGCAAATATTTCAAAATAACGGATAAGTGACAAGAGTAAATGCCCACTTCCGATTGACCGATTTTTACCAAAAACTAATAAGTTCTATTACCTTTAACAAAAATGTCAAATATAAAATTTCGTGTTAATCAAATTAATAGTTTTTTAACTAGACCACCCATAAAATCCCGGTCACAGACACACACCGGCACACACAGATCCACACAGATCCACACAGAGACACACACACACATCATCGAGAAAATAGTCAAAATGTGTTCAGGGGACCTTAAAACAATTTCCGTTGAAATCTCGAATTCGATTTTTTTCATGAAAACAATACTTTCTCTATACTTTGTATATAGAGAAAGTAAAAATGTATTACGTAAAATGTTTATCATAGCATTGTTTTTCCTACCTGCGTCACATATGCTGTGCGTAGATTTATTTATTATAAGATTAATCCTGTTGCAGAAAACATTTTGTTACTATATGTACCTATATGTGTGTTTGTCTAACAGCCTAAATACCAGAATGCACAATAAAACGGAGCGACATCATTCAATTTTGTTTTTTTTTAATAAAAATATTCACTATTGTGGTAAGAGAATATAAGGTTTACGACAGTTGCCAAGACCTATAGAGAGAATTAAGCTCGTACAGTGGGGCCCGTCAAGTTTTTTGTTCAGGACTCTCTGCGCCCCTGGGCATATCTGGTTTAATTATCTGTTTCATCATCAAAATAGCTACATATTGTTAGATCGTAGATAGTAAGATAAACTCGAAAATTCATTTTTGTAGATGGGAATAATCGCATTAACGTTTCTCTATAACGTCTCTGTTACCACACGAAAAAATACATAGGCCATATATCCCAAGTCCAAGTCAAATTTCTTTAGTTCCAATGCATTGCGGGTATGCAACCGCGATTTCAATTCCACGCCACTCGTGCAAATCGCTCAATCTGTGTCAGTTTTCTCACTCTTGCGTCCATTCCGCAAGACCGCAGCCGCCATAAACCGAGGTTGAAGGATTCGCCTAAAGGATTTTGGCGGACAAGAACGAATCTCCCGCGGAGGCAGGATGGAAGGGGGAAAACCGACGCTTTTCTGCAAATGCCTGCAGAAGCTAATGAATTATTGCAAATGGTAGGGACCGAAATGGGTCAGGGCACATTCGAGTGTTTAATGAGGCGACGGAAAGAATGCCATTAGGCTTTGAACGGCCGTCACATCGCAAGGAATTAATGATCATCGCTTGGACCAAAGAAGATTCTAGACCGGGTCAAGAGATAAAAGAGGCGGCCATTAAAAATATTAAACGCGAAATGGGTCGATCCTAGTAATGGATCAAGATATTTATGCGCGACAAATATAGTGGAACTGCTATCACTCGACCGTATAATATTCGAAGTCTCGGTTGTTCGAAGGAGATATTCTAATGCTGGAATCCCTAGCTCTTCGTCAAGAAGTGGACGAGTTTAATTTATAATCTGAACTCTACTAGTTTCTTTTTTTTAAAGCCGTTACTATAAATTTAGGAATTTCGAGAAAATCTTTAGAACGTAGCAACTGGTTGTAGTGTCACATAAATATTTTCCCGAGGAAATTCGATATTGCTTATATGGGATGGGCGTTGTCTCAGAGACACCTCTCAGAATGGCACAATGTTTTGGACGGAGAATGGTGATTTGTAGAGACGGAAAGTTTTCTCTTGGCTCCAAGCAAGACCCGCTCATACTTAGCTCATCCGATAAAGGCAGCTCACACAGCCATAAGCATCGCCATTATTTAGTTTCATTTTTATCTATTATTAAATTGAAGCGCATTTTAACGTTATATCAGGTAAATGTGAAGTATGCTGCTGCTATGATAAAGTTTTGTATTAGGATTTTTACTTTTACGGTTTTAATTGACCCCTTTAGTATTCGACTTTTCCATAGAAGTTCGAGCTACATATAGAAAATCTACTGCATAAATCGCAATTCCATTAGCTTCTATAAATCAAGTGACCGATAACTCGTATGTTATGTTTACCGTTCTCCTTTTAAATAGTATCGTTCGATGTCCCCTCCTTAACCACAAAGGCTTGCCGCAGTAACGAAAATAAAAACATTAATCTTGAAACGATTAAATTCTCAAAGAGTTTGGACGAAATCGTTTTGGCGCGGATGAGGCGAAGATGGAAATATTTCACGCAGGTACGTTCGTTACCTTTGCTAATAATAGAAGACCTTTAGGTGAATCCAGGGCAAGGATAGGCAAACTAAGTCCCGTGGGCCGGATCCTTAAGGGCAGGACACTTTTACCCCAGACGCGTGCTATTAAGTGGCGCCCCCGAACTTATGGAGAGGGAAGTTCATGGGGCTGAGCCATTCCGATGATTATGATAAACTTTTTTTATGCGAATTAGTTCAATAAACGTTGCACTGAATTCCAATATATCTGCATATAATCTTTTTGTAATATATATCAATATAAAGGCTATTTTATGCAAATATTCTGATGCTTGCATATTTCATGTGAATAATTTTTGTTTCTGTGACTGATGAGACTTCAAACAAAATCCCTGAATGTACAGCTGGATCTATGAAATATGACACTGGAGCATTTCACTTATTATAGCCCTCCTCTTAGCGTAGTCACGGCGTTGACTACTTTATACTATGTCACCTACAATATAAAGTATGCGCTACCCTTCCTAACAGACTTTTGAATTATACAATACGTATTTTCTAGGATGCGTAGCACTTAATTTTATTTATATTTTAATTGAAGTTCATGTATTTTACTGATTATGTTAATTTTAGGAGTAGGTACGTATTGAATTTTTACGAAGAAAGTTATCTTCTGATAATAGTCTAATCAAAATCTCTTTCCCCTATCACATTTTCGTGAATATATTTTCTATTGTGAATCGGTTAATTTTTACGCGAATCGAGTACTAATCCATTGTAAAACCAAAATTCTGCAGGATTTGCTACTCTGTATTAAGGGTTGTCAACATTTTCTTCGTGGCGATTTACATTTCTAGTCGCTAATGCTTCAGCAAACCGGATTGGAGTTTAAATCGAAAGTAATTTGTAGATTCTGTGGTATGGCGTGAATGACTATACGCTCCATAGATATTTTTCGTTAAAAAGTTCAACATCAAAAAGTTATGTGGCCATAATTTTAATTTAAAAAATATGAAAATGTATGCGCTAAATTTTAAGGATCGATTTTTCATCATAGCTCCGCGGGTAAAATTAGACGCCCTCGAGAGCCGCGTGCATTGCCGACATGATCCAGTTTTAAGGCGCTGGAGATTCGCCCTCACCCTCCTCCGTTTGCCACAGTCTTTGAAGACTGTACCCAGGGGCCACGGGCGAGGACGTGGAGGTAGGATTCGCTGGCAGAGCTTTCAATGCTCGAAGGGCGTTTCTCTGTATTTAGCGGAAACATGCACATCGGTGTAGCATAATTCCTAGAGACCCAATTCCAGCATTTGACCCTCGATCGATAACAAGTATCACTAATATCATATGATTCTTTCGACGTGATGTCGCATATCGTGTAATTTATCCAAGGATGAATGTACAACTATTAGTTATGTAAGTTTGTATCTTTGTCATACATAATTAATTAATTGTCATAGCGGTAAAATTATGGTTTCGCGTTTCGGTTTAATCCCATACCTACATGTCGAATCGATGTGACTTTTAAACATAAAACTTTATATGTAATATTCAATAAAGTTCGCATATAACTTCTAATTTTGAAACATTTGAATCTTTTAGGACCATCCGTCGCTACAAATATTTGCCCACCTATGATAATGGAATAAACATATGTATACGTTTTACGTTATAAAGTGCTAACTAAAATCTGAACGGTGTATCTTCGGACAAAGGTAAGGTCAAATACACAAGATGGTCCAGAAGATAACATCAATAATAAGATAATGGCAAATTGCGGCAATTTTTCAGCCAAACAGCGCGTGTCGCACTACTCACGCAACCCGCAATAAACGTGATGGCGGAAAACTTGGCAGCATTTTCATCAGAAAATTCACTATAAAAATAAGTTTCGACGGACAAAAAGCTACGTAAATTTCTCCACCTTTCATTTACTTTAAAAATCTAGCTCAAGAAAAAGCAGCAAGAATGGGTTATCGCGCAAAATAATTACGAAAGAGAGAGAAATAAAATGGAGGAAAAGATAACAGTGTTACATTTACTAGAGGCAAAAAGCAACAAACTTGATTGTTTATTAGGCCAAAAGATTACTACAGCAATTTGACTGGATAAAATATGTGCTTCTCTTCTTCATGTAACAGACTATATGAGATATTCGTCAGGGTAAATCACGACTAGGAACATGGGTCGCTCCAATAACTTCCACAAAAAATCGGTGGCGAATTTTAAATCGCAGATTACTTCACCAGTATGTATCAAGTGACCATTGCGATATGCAAGCCTTTAGCGGTCTTGATAAAAAATGGAAGAAGAAATTTTTACCCCCCAGAAGTTTCCAAGTGGACACTGGTAGGGGCAGATCATCGAACAATTTCTTTGAATATACTTTTTAAAGTTTTATTATCCGCTCGATTTATCATCTTCATTTTACGCAATAATCCAATGGATCCTTCCCACGTCATTCTCCTCGGCGGTCGGAGATTAAACACTTTTAAAAAATGTTTACAGCAACATTCGCCAAACAGAGGATATGCGAGCAGCGCAGAAAACCGTTAAATAGTGCTTTGCGTAAAAAGAGCTTAATTCTCGACCGAATTCGAGAGGAATTAGGAAACGAAGGAGGAAAATAGTTGGGTGATACGGAAGGAATGGGGTAGGAGAAACGCAAGAGAATACGGGGAGGAGGGTAAAGGTAAGATAGAGAGAGAGGGTGTGACAGTGAAAAATGGCCTTTGGAATGGGGGAGGAAGGTGAAGAGGGGTGAGGGGGGAAGGAGATACTTTTGAAACTCTCTGGCGAAAAATTCAAAGGGTCACGTTATGCATTGCGTTTTTTTATCCATACTTTTTATTAATTCAGGTCGTTCTTCCGTGAAATTTCAGATAGCGAACCTTTTGTGAGCCTTCGTGTCGTCTCATTAAAAAAAAATTCCTTAGAATGTGTTTATGCGCCGAATTCTTCTACCGCATCCGTTTTAAAAATTATATTGAATAATACAAATCAATCGATAATATCCATCTAAAATAATCCTATCGTAGTTTCTATTGAGGGAGTTTTCAGCCGGGGTTACGCGCACCCCAGGGGGAAAGCAAACGCGAATGTATTAAAGATTTTTATTTTTCTTCTTACTTCGTCTCTCATACAACACTTCAGAATCAAATGTTGCGATTCTACGACTAAAAATAACGTCATGAAACAGAAAAATTCTCCAAAACTGTGGATTTTAAGGCTATAAACTTGAGTTGTCTATCTTGACACAAGTGCTATTCATTTCATTATTATATTAAAATGTACTAAGGTGTACGCGACCATAAAAAATGCTCTGGGACAATGTTTATCAACCGGTGGGCTGCAAAAAAATTGATAAAAAAATGAAGATCGCTTAACAAAAGTACACCAAAAACTTAATAGTTCGTAAAAAGGAAACATCTTAAATAACTAAAGAAATTTTTAATAAATTGCTTTATGTTTTTTTAAATTAACCCGCTACTTTAATCAATATTATAGAATTTTATTCTGCCTATATAAACAATTATTAAAATGTGCCGCGGATAATTTGCTGTAGCTTAGGTGGGCCACATCATCATCAAATAGGTCGAAAACACCTGCTTTTTTTTCTATTGAGGATTACATTAATATTCAGCAACTTGTATATTTTTGAGATTTTAAACGCAGCGAAAGCTATTCTCGCCATACCAATCTATTTCTATAGCCTGATTCAGCGAGGTCTCGAGAATTCATCAATGTTCTCACAGCAAATAGCGGAGGAAATAGCAGAAATGCGACCAGCCGTAGAATATGCAGCGTGAACGGCAAATACGTCTCGCGTGACACTTGCGGCGTGCATGACATAGGTTCGCCAACCCTGGAGTCATTCTTTCCGTAACGAAATGTTGGGAACGTAACCTCGAGGAAATTTCAGCCCAAGGAGGAAAATGCTACTGCAGAGATTAAAATTCGCGGAGAACACTCCGTCGGAAATCAGTTAAATTTAGCCACATTTCGCGTGGCTGGAGGTGGTCTATGAAAGTTATCCGCGAGTTTTAGGATGAAAAAGAATAGAACGATATGTAAATTTATCAAAAAGTTCCAGTTGAAAAAGTTCTTCAGGATATTCAATGGAGGTTTATTTAGGTTAAAACTGAAGCCAACTGCTTGGAAGCATTCATAACGTAGCGCATACTCAAAAGGCATAACAAAAGTGTCTTTGAAAGGTTATCGGCGAAAAAAGCGGAACAGCGCAGGTGGTATGTTTGTTATCATCGCATTTCACCGCTAAGGAAAGACTTTTACGGCTCTCCGCACGGTTTGTGGCGTTCCTATAACAGGAGGTTCTTTAACCATAGAAAATACAGCGAAGCAATTCTTTAAACTAAATAATAATTAGGATGGTTGCGCACAAACAGGTTAATATTTTGAATTTGATGGTAAATTGTTTATCGCCCGTGCACTCTGCGCAAAACTCAACGGCGCCGTTCCACTTTTGTTGTCGCCATCGCTCTTATCATTGTTGAGGCGACATGTTTATCTTTGGCGAAGCGAAGGATTGTTTTTCACCTCTTAACCCGGATCAACACACCGAGTTTTCACAGAGTCGCAAACCCTTCTCCGGGAACCAAACGACGGAAGTAATTATCACGCTCGCGTGCATTTGTTACGAATAGATGAAAATCAACGAGCGAAGAGACTCGCTCTTCTTTCGATCATACTTGATCTTTTATTTCCAGGAGAATTCATTCAGTACCATTCTAAATAACTTCGACCGATTCTTTCGAAGCGTCGCGGTGCACTTCGTTGATAAATATTATTAAGAGGAGCGACTCCTTTCGTATAATTTCTATAACTCTCGAGATGTATTGATTCTTCTCCTTCCTTTGCCATATTGCAGATTCTTCCTTTCCCGACTCCTGAAGGAGCTCCACTTCTTCTCTCCGAATTTTCCGTTATTACATTTCTCCGAAACTTCGATTTCAAAAGAAAACGCGCCCCTCCTTAAATAAAGAATTTTCGAAGCGAGGAAGGAGTTTCTTCCTCAGCGTTATTGCGACCGAGAAAAAGAAACCTTCGCCGACCATCCATTTTAAATTCATGTCTCGTGCTATCAAATTTAGTAAATTCTATCTTTTTTAACGAACTGGAACTTATTGTTGCACTACCATCTGCGCTCGGTCTATTATGGATAGCTAACAGTAGATGGGTCGGTATGAAACGAAAACAAGCTTTCGAAACTCAAAACGTTTTTTTTTTTGAGTTACGCAGAGGAAAATTTCAGGTCGTCCACCATTTCGATGAAATAATTGGATTGCTAGTCGCCTTCATTTTTTTGCGGAAAGAAATGATTAGATTTCAAAGGAAATTCGATAGTAATTTTTACGCGAAACGAACGCAATAAGTAATTCCAGGGAAAGCAACAAAAATCAGGTGAAGGGAAGTCCAGCTGTAACAAGCTCCTGGGAGAGGAATTCCACCGCTTTTCCGATCAAGCTGCGTAATAAATTATCGAAAAATTAAAACCAAGCTATATTTTCATAGAAAAGGAACGTTTTATATCGCAAGATAAAGTGGCTATCGATCTCGTGGGCCGAGTTATCGATGTAAACGTCATTGAAAAGGGCGAGTCGCCAATCCAGGCACTCTAAGTTGAATGCTACGGCGATATTGAAAAAGAGATTACCTTACCGTCTTGAAAAGAGTTGAGCACCATCCAGAACGACTAGACGTCAGACGACGTAAGACGTCATACCTCGGCTTCAGCGAATAACATCATTGGAGGGCATAGGAAATGGTTATTTTTAGAAATAGCGAACTATGCAAAAATTTGTGTAAATAAATAACTTAGAAAGACATCAGCCATGAGTTTTTTATAATAATTGACAACATTTAAAGTTTCTAGATGCGTAGAATACGAGTCCGTGGAGTAATGTCGCACCAACGACGCTTTTCATTTTATCAATATTCCATATATTTTAGGGTAAAAATCCTGTTTATTTTATTGGATATATAAACTACTGGAATGCCCCTCTTGGATTACGTTAGCAATTCCGCCGTCGTTGGTCAAATATTTTTTAAAATTGAAACAACCACCGCATATTTTACACGATTCAGAAATTTGGTTATCTGAGTGGAACTCATCTGCGTAGCGATTTTATTTAGCCAATGCATAATGAATGATATCCCCGCTGCTATGTGTAAAAACAATTAACCTCATCGATCGAAGATTTCTTTTTTTTTAAGGACTGCCCAAAGGGGAGGAAATGGCGAGTTTGTTCTAATGCCCAGAAAAAGCTCGACCTGCGCGGAGGTCGCCAGGGAAACAACGACAGCAACTACGTGAAAGCGCATTTGCGGAAATGTTTGAGATTAGCGGCGTTAGCGCACGCCGTCGTTGTCATCGTGAGAGAGCAGGGACAGTAATCTGCATGTTTCGAGCAATTATATTATTTCTTTGCCCTCTATCTCTCTGTCTCTCTATCTCTCTCCCTATCTCTCTCCTTTCTCTCTCCCTCTCTCTTCCTATCTAACTCTCTCTCTTTCTGTATAAAACAAAGGTTAGGAAACATGGCGAGAGGAGTGTAAGAGACCCAAACTGCAGCCGGATCGATCTGGAAGCCTTGAAGCGCCGTAATGCCGCCTCCATCCCCCTCTCTCTTCCTCTCTCTCTTCCTCTCTCTCTCTCTCTTCCTCTCTCTCTCTCACTCCCACATCCTCTCTCTCCCCCACCCATCCGCCAACTCCCATACCATCCGGCCCCACACCTCTCTCTCCCACTCCCCCTACCTCTTCCACTTCCCCATCCCCCTGAGCCTCACTCAGGACTTCCCCTCCCCTCGCCCTCTCCCCACACCCATTCCTCTCTCCTCTCTTTCTCCCTCTCTCCCTCCCCCGTTAGCGGCAGCAACAAAATGGCGGACGGAAAACCGCTCTCCGAGCCTTCTCCCATGGAAAAGAAGCCTCCACCGTCAATATCCTTTCGGTTTCGAACCCGCGATCTCTCATCAACGACGAAAGGCGGCGCTTTTGATGATGGCGGTCTTCTTGCGAAGCGTCCTCGTCCTCATTTGGACTCGAAGGTTGCAACAATAAGAGGGCTTGTAGAGAGAGAGAGAGAGAGGTCGCCGGTTGAGGGCACAGAAAAACGCGTGCTACTCGCGCTCTATAAAACTTTCATCCTAATCGCACGAAAGCGGACGGTTTTTGCAGTGGGATACATAATGATAATCCGCCGATTGGTCGTGGACCTTTCTCGTGGAAATACCGAAAGTATTTTAGAGTAACTTCCAGCGTTAGATATGAGAATGCGCGGCCCGTGCCATGAATTTCAGATTATCCGACTTATTCGTCTCAATACATACAACGTTATAGACTCGCCTCAGCTGATTTAAAGCGTCCGATATGGAATTCGTTCAAAATATCCAAGACTTACGAACAAAATTAAGGTACTATTCAAATAACACTATTATGACAACAAATGCGTTTCTAGACAACAAATTAGTAGGGAATGATTTGAGAATAATGTAAAAAGTGCGACCCATATGGACAAAGCAGTGAAGTGTTTCTATCGACCGTGTTGTTCTAACGAGACGTAGGCATAAACAAGTGAAAAGGGTGAGCGAATTTGAGAGATAGTGTTGAGGCACAGTATACATTTATAGAAGAGGGAGAAGGGTAAGTTATGCTGTGGCAGGAAAGCGGTCTCCTCTATCCACTTAGTTGAGCCAACGAATCAACCAACGGCACGTTTAATGGTATTATTTGCGATTGAAGAACATGTTTTCAGATAAGCAACGAAAATGTAAGGAGGAAAGACTATAAATATTTATCGATAGAAGATTATAACCTTATAAACATTTTATCAATTAGATAGAGTAATTTCCTTGACGAATGAGGTTCCAATCCTAACGTTATGAGAAAACTTAGATGCCTCTGGATAGCAATGCTAGGGTTTGGTTGCAAAGATTAATCACGGTAAATGGCTGACTATGGCACGAGGCACGCGGGATTAATATGCATGGATAGACTATTACACGGATTGAATTGATGAGACAGGACAATATGGGGAATCGCGTAGGAGATTGAAACCCATAACCACCGTCCGCGAATCACGCACCTGCAATCATTTTATTCCCAAATGGCTATCAGCTTCAATGTATGCGTGTAGTTAAGTATTAGCCTTTTAATTTTAATGCTCATATCTCTATCTTATATGCCAGAGAAGACGGAAATTGACACAAAAATTCTATATAATACGAGATTATTGTTTTAATCTTAATTAATATGGGAGAATCCGCTATTTATTTCCAATGAAATTATTCCCTTACGATCAAATGAATTTCGAAGGTACGCTTTTTTATACATCTCGTGCGACCAGAACTCCGAGAGTAGAGAAGTGGATTCTTCTGAATCGATAGCGATGATCCACCATCTTGTTGTTTCCCAGCTCCTAGAGGAAAGAGCTTCCCATCAACGGATTGTTTGCAACTAAAGCCTCACGTGAAAAAGAAAATAAATGAAAGCTTCTTTCTCTCTCTTTCTCTAAGAGGATCCTGCAAGAATCTCACGTACCCAAGATAGAAGTTTTTTTTTATTTCGAAATAAAAATCATCCGAATGTTTTTCAAGATGCCCCTCGAGAGCTTCTAGAACCGATGCTTTCAGAATAATCACGTGAACCCGCACGGTTGGATTTAATAGAAAGAATAAGATAAACCGAGTAAATTTGTTCTTCGGAGGAACTTTTTTACCTCGATGTATTACGCGATTGTAAAAGACTTGTGAATGAAGAGAAGATTTTGAGCTCGATCTCCGCATTTTTGTTAACTATTTCGTCGGTTTTCTCTGTGTGTGATCACTGTCGACGAATTTACCATTATATTAGCAAAACCCATTCTATAATTTTGATTTCTTGCCCATCTATCTCTCTCTCTCTGCACAATGCAATTAATTTTATAATATGTGTTCTCGATGTTTTATGTCTATATATTTGAATAACGATTACGTTGATAATATAATTTCATTTGGCGAAACCCCACTGATATTATATTAACAAGTGGTCCCACAAGTAACACAAAAGCAACGTATTAATTGTTGAGATCCAATACAAATTTCAGTAGGCGTCTTCCGTAACATTCATAATAAGGTCAAATGTATGCAGTATTCCTGCCCTATCACGGTAACTTTAGTTACAGTAGATATTTGCACTGAAAAGAAACAAACAATCACCACTCTTAAAATTACATTCTTCTCTGATAATTTGTGTTGTATTCATTCTTCTTTTTCATTTGTAGCTTGAAAAATGTACCGTTTAGAGATAAATTACGAAGTGACTGCCAGGCCCCAAAAATGTGTTTCCTGTTCGAAAAAACTAATATAAAATATATAAACGAATTTTTGCAAATATCACCATCTTCTTTCGCCAGTGATCGGTTATTTCTGGAAAAAGGCATTCATCCGTCATGAGACGAATTTTATTCGATGAAGACGTCACGTCAAAGTTACGGAGCAATATAATACGATTCCGCAACATTTCTAAACAAAAATGTTTCTCTTTGTCATAACATTCAATCAAAGCATATGAGCAGATATATGGTTTGGATTTCAGAAACAGAGACACGTTCCAAACTTAATATTCCAGACTTCTCTCCCGCTCCAAAAAACCGCAAATAACATACTCAATTTTTTTACCAACGTAATTTCATTTATTATAAATATGGAACCTTGAACGGTAAAAGACTCACAGCTTCGCGAAATAAGAGAAAATAGGACTTCCGCATTTTCATCTCTGCATAGCAGTCGTATAAAGTTAAACCTTGAACAAAATTATTTCACTGCGTCACCATTATGTAAAATCGGTCTCATTTTTCCCCGTACACTCCTGCACTTATAATGATTTCCATGCCTACCCACTCCTCGGGCACGGCGCGGCTCAATTGTTTTCGCAACTGCATCCTTTATGTCCTCTGGCATTTACGTGCCGCCTGCGCATGCAGCTGCTCTATTTTATTCCATGGCGCACTAGAGTACGCGGAGACTGCTGCGTTAAATTGAACATCTGTTGGTTTAAACAAATGTCACGGTGAGAATATCGCTACTGAATATGTTCATAGGAGGAAGTTCTGCATCGATAGCGATAATTTTTTATCCCATCCACTTCGTATGTTTAAGGTGTATGCATATATATATGTATCGTATAAAGCTGGCGATGTTTCAAAAAAGGATAGCTGTAAAGGTGGCTCTCATGGAATCCCGAAACTAATTAACGCATCCTGTTTATGTGGCTAAGCTATCAAATGTGAAGCGGACGTGAACTGCGTTTGAAAAACCACTGTTGTCATAGCAAACAACTGGCAATATGTTGATATGATTACACTTGAAGGGATATTATTCATCCAGCCAAATAACTATATTCGTTGTTCCGTACGACTCAAGGTATCTACGCGTCGGATTTTATTGGGATGAGTCGTAAACATTGTGCACAATACCCTATGGTTAAGCCTATGGAGGAGACGTGTGCTTGAGGGTGCGGATATAAAATCCGCGTTCATAAAATCAGATGAGGAGAGAAACCCCAAGCTTCCATTAGCCTTTCATTAGCAAAAAGGCGAAATTCATAGCACATTTAAGAGGCACGTTAAGGATTTTCTGCAAACCATTATGAAATTCAACATTAGCCATTTATTAAAACATTTATAATGTCCAAGAAAGAATTATCGAGTACACATTGTGGCTGAAATGTCGGAGAAATTTCGTTTTTTTATTTATAAGGTAATAAACCTCGATAAGTGTTCCTTTTAATGACGAAACATTTACCAAGGAAATTGTCTTTTTGCCATCATCTGGATGAAATATTGGAAAGAGATTATTTTCCCATAAAACGTGACTTTTTGGTTTTATCTAGGAGAAATTACGCATTAACCAGGAATGACGAACCAATGCTGCTGAGCATAACCATGGAGTGAGTTCTATGACAATAGCCATTTGAAATCTTTAACTTGAATAAAATTATCAACTTATAAGCTATGTATGAATTCATCAGGCTTGGAATTTCCTTTCAATGACTCAAACATGCTTATCATATTCATAATTTAAGCGGATCTTATTTGCGTAACAAACAAGAAATCGATGTTAGTGTTGAAACGCTCAATGAAAGTCCATTTCATGCTGCAGTAAGTTAATAGTTTTGGAAAATACTTGTTTTATGGGACATCACTCGTGTACAAAAAGGCAAATTTAGAGGAAATGCGAAACAGCAGATCTCACATGAACTCAACAGTACGTCATTGTGAAATCAGAAGAAAAGGTCAGTAAATAATCTTTGTTTATAGGGATTGTGCCGTAGAAAAATCGCCGAAATCATTTTCTATCTGTATTTCCTTGTATTGTGAGAGGATTCTTTGATCTCAAAATGAATTCTTTGTATGCACATTCCTTCCTTAAAGTTAAATTATTTTACCGCTGCTCCTCTGTACAAAACTCGCTCTTGCTATTCCAAACGATTTGTGTTCATCATCAAACTTAATCAAAAAAATTACTGTCACCTTTAATAAGCGAACGAGAGCAGTAAGTGTGTAAGAGACTTGCAATATTAATTTAACGCACATAAAATCCGCTTAATCTGCTAATTAGACACCATTATTTCATTCATTCAATTTGAATAAGTAGCAACGTCGTCTGCACTCAGTAGTAAATACAAGTTTTCATCAAGTAGTGATACAAGAATAAATATTTCTACTACAGATGTGAATGGGAATTTAAAAAACAGAAAAAAATGAGTTGGAAGGAAAACTAAGCAGAAGTATTTGAAAAATGGAGAGATTTAATCCGTAAGATAAGCGAAAAAGATGCAATTCGGTAAGAACAAGTTTCTGAGAAGGAAACGTTGGTTGTAGATAGATAATGAAGATGATGCATTGGAGCAAGAAAGACTTTCGAAAAAGTAGTCGGTTTTAATGCATAGTTTGAGTAGGAAATACCTGAGTAAATGTCGAAAATATACTATATATCTTTAAATAGGAGTAAAATTAAACGAATGAAGTGAAAAAGAAGTTGTATGAAGTATAGTTGTCATATAGTGGATATACATTTTTCTGAAGACTATTAGCAGTTGATATTATCATATAATGCAAATTTTCTCTTAAAAATCGATTTGTGTTTCTTGTAAATCATAAGCACGAATTAAAATCATTTAATCAGGCTAAAGTCTTAATAATAGATATTTAAAATCACCTGATTTTTGTTCAATAAAAGGAAATTACAAACCTTTAGCATAAATGAAAAAAAGTATTGGTTCTATGTTGTCTTATAGCTATCATAATGCAATTCGACATTTTAAGATGGAATACGACCCTGTATTAATGTTAACACTTTTCTTCTCTGCGTTTCCTGTCTTTCTGTATTTTATTTTGCACAAATCTGAGCCGAAAATCTTCGGAAACGAGGTTGAGATGAAAATTTCGGAATTTTTCACATACCGGAATCTTATGGACCAGAAGCATTGCAAAGGAATTCGATAAAAATCATTATCACGTAATGATAGAATCAGAAAGAGCTTATACAGCTTTCTTTTTCTATCACAAGTGAGATATTTTCTGTTTCCCTTTCCCTTCTTGCATCCTCACCTGCACCGCCAAGCGGTGAGGCGGAGAAGCAGAAATACACATTGATTACGCGGCGAACGACCAAAAAATTCTCTATATTTTATCTACCACCCTAAAATGTTTGCGCGGGCACGTAACTTTTGATAACGTCAACCAGATATCAACAAAATCAAGAAAAGAAATTTTACGCTTGCCTCATTTTCCAATACTTCTTGCCTTTATATTTCTAGTTAGGGTATGTTCTATCGGCGAAGGCATTGTATTTTTTCTTAATACCTCTGGTGTATTGGAAGATACAAGGATAGAACACTGTGGATCACGCTCGTTTGGCCCATCTCGAAAGCCTCCTGGCGGCAAAAGAGGAAAGCAAAGCTTTTTCGGTCCCTTTTGCCGTCGAATGCGCCCGCTATCGACCCGCGGCGAGGAGCGGGTCCACCTGGGGGCGGACGGCGAGGCGGGGTTGGGGGGGGGGGAGGAGGAGCGACATGCGACCACCCTCTGCCCCACGCTCCCGTTCGCCCGCAAGACAAATGAACGCTTAGAACCACCAAGAGATTCTCCCGCACGCTATGATATTTTCGCTATGCATAAAACGTGAGCATCCTACAACTTGCAATTGTTTACTTGGCCGCGATAGCACCTTTATGGGCATATACTCCGTGTTTTATTAACGTTTCCGATGAAATTATGCCTACGTCTCCCCTCATCCCTTTCCACTCCTTCCACCTCTCCATTCTCCTCTATCCCAGTTTTCTTTCCTCTTTTCCTCTCTTCCTTTCCCCCCGTCCTTTTCCCAGACCCAATCTCTTGCCCTCTCGAAATATCGGCTCTGTGCTTAATTTTCCTAATCTTATCCTTGCGCTCTCGTATCGACCCCCTTAATCGAGAGGTCATAAATAAATCCGGCATCTCATCATTGAACTATTCCGGTTCTAAATTTAACTATTGGGCGGCTCCAAAGAAAGTCCGATTCTTCCACCACAATGGCGCCTTGCCTTACTCATGTGATAAGGGGCATTCGTCTATCGAGAAAACGCCCTTGGGCAATATTTCTTCATTTTCTACGAGTGTAAAAATCAAAGGTCTATTTTAAAGCGGGTGGAGTAAGGCTAGACTTGGTGAAACAGTAGCATATTTAGGTAGTACTTGGGATGAGAAAGGCAAGGGTGTCGGAGAGATCGGAACGAGAATAGTAAAAGAAAGAGAGGCACTTACAAAATAAAAGCATTAAAGATCTTGAAGGTATTGAATTGGCATTAACCTTGGAATGCTACCCGGGGTACTGGTGTACCCCACGAACCATATATGATTAAATATTTTCTTAATAAATGGCACCACGTTGTTGTGTTTGCCCATAGTTTCGTAGTTTGATTTGATATTCGTGCAGTGACTATTGGTGAGTGCACACGTGATATATAGCATCTGGGATAAATCAGCACCCCTGGGTAGCAGGTAGTGGCAGGTACTTTTTTATTGTTTTTATTATCAAACTAACTTATTTATTTTCATTACTAGTAGTATCACCTGACAAAGGTTCTACACCTAATAATATGCCAGTTGCACAATACTACGCAACAAAATTGACCTCATCATTTCATTGGAGAAACCGGAACTGTACTATGGACAACTGGTTCACATCAGTAGAAAGAGTTCAAAAAACTTCATGATGACTACAAAGTGACTGTCTTTGGTACTCTCGGAAAGGACAAGAGGGAAATTACGGATTTATTCATAACTACAGGAAAAAGGCAAAGAAATTCTACCATGTTTGCTTACAGTGGTGTTTTAACATTACTATCTTACGGCCTGCCACAACCCAAAAAGAAAATTGTATTAATGCTTTCATCTATGCATTCTAAAGATGATCCGCCAAATTCCGTTTCACTACCGGAAATAATTGATTTCTACAATAAAACAGAAGGGGAAGTTGACACACTTGACCAATTGCGCCATACATATTCAAGGAAAACAAGACTCTGGCCCTTATGCTTGTTCCATGATATATTGAATATTATATGGAACAATTCAATGATCCTTCTAAATGGATCCAACATTTCAGGAAAAGATCATATCAGAAAAGGACGTTCCTTTTTTTTTAAAGCTTGCTCTTGATCTAAACACACCTCATATGATAGCATGCTTACAATGTGTGACTTTACCCCGTCAACTCCGTGAGACTATAATGCGGGTTGGAAAACCTGACTCGTCCCAGGTACCAGAGTACCAAGGGTTACATCCGTAGGAAGATGTTCATTTTGCCCGAGGAGTAAGGAGAGGAAGAGCCGAACACAGTGTGTGCGATGCAGTAAGTATATTTGTTTAACCCACAAAAAAGTATGGAATATTTTTTTCATTACTAAATATTAAGAAGAAGATTATGTATGAATTAAAAGAAAAATTATGAATTTTTTGTTGAATGAATTTTTTGTTGCAACTATTTTAATGCATTTTTATTGGAGTAGAACAGTACCCTGGGCAGCATTAGTGTAACTTTTAATATGGGTAGAATTCCAAGGTCAAAAAGACGTTAGTTCAAACGTTGATATGGAGCATTATATCAAAAGCAAACCGTTAGGAAAGAAGACCTGAAGAGATTAGATTCTTGTGTGATGTGGGATTGACGTATGCCAGAAAAACCTAGATGAACTGAGAAGAAATCAAATGATTCAGTATTAAATGAAGTAGGAGGAGAGAGAAGTTTAATTAATTTGGCCGCAACAAAAGAATGGGTGGGTCATATTTCGAGAGTTAAAACACCGTTGAATGAAGTTATAGGAGGAAGAATGCTAGAAAAGAGGGGAAGAAACAGGAAGAGAAAAGTAATTTTGTATTCAAAAGAATGGAATGACTATGAAAATATCAAGGGAAGAGATTTAGATAAGGTAACCCTAGAATGGTAAACAAAGAATTTACCAAGGTGCATGACACTTTAATCGCTCTATTTTTATGACACAAATGCGATATTTCTACGAGACTAGAGCGGCATCATTGCCTTAATAATCCTCACAGTTACGTATCATCGAATAAAGTGGTTCCCACATCCGGGAAACCACCTTCGGAAGGCAGTTTTATTTTTACATGCAGGATTTACAGCGTCATAGGAGAGCCACTTGGAATGCTGCCAACATAGAAACGTGAAACTATTTAGAATATTTTTAAGTTTGTGACTTTGAATAAAATCCACGATGGGCGAATTACCGCTGAAAACCTCCTGTTCACGGTTTAGATTCGTTTTATGACATTTGGAGTTACATGTTTCATTTATACGGCATAGTGTTGATGCTAGGTTTTCTTGGCACGTTTCAGTAACTTTTACGAGCCAATGTACGTGATGGCGGGTTATAAAATACAATTAACGCCCGCGAGCTACGCCTTGCCTGCACGCGTATTTAGTTAATGAAGTATTTATTTTAAGGAAGGTTTTTATTCCTCTATTCCACTACTTCTCTAGAGGAGAGTTAATACTCTCAATTCTATAACTCAGCGGTTTTCAACCTTTATACATCCGCGATCCCCCTATTAAGGCAGTTAACCTTATCGCGAGCCCCTTATTCCTACCAATCTGCCAATAAATATCAAATATAACGTTAATTTCAAATAAAAATCTCTATTATATTTGCTAAAAGACTAATGTTTCTTCTAAATATCCAGTCATTAAATGAAAAAATAAAGCCCAAACAAATAGTTCATTCAAATATAATACGTACATCAAAAACATTAAAAATTCATCCAAAAAAATAAGACAAATATGAAAAATGAGAAGTAAATAAGAATTAATCGTTACCAGTGGGACAGATGAACCGATTTGTCATAGCATAGTTTATGAAATCTGAGCAGCATGTTAGATACTGCTACTCGCAAGTCAGGTTCGACGTTTAATTTTGATCTGTATTTAGTTCTAATTATAGCAACGGCTGAAAAGCCAGTCTCATATAGATAGGTGATTACAAATGGAAATAATATTTTTCCCGCTTTCGAGAACAGTTTAGGGTATTCAGCATTTAAGCTAAACTAGAGCTCTGGGAAATATTCACTGACAAATTTAAGTTTTAAATTTGAATCTCAAATAGATTTCTTATCCACTCGTAAGTACTATACATATCCAAATCAGAAAAATATTTTCATTATTTAATTATTCTCATTCATTTGTCGAGACAGTTTACAAAAATAAAAATTTTTATGGTTAGGTACGGGAGGATGGAGGGAAATTATTAAAATTTGTCCCCGTCATAAAATAGTCCCGAAACTGGCGAAGAGCATAGAAAGATGTTTTGCGGATTCAGGGAAGTTCAAAAGAACAAAATACTGTGTAACATATTAACAACGACTCTGTGAATACGAGAGAAAAATTAATTTGTCTTATTTAGGTCAAATCAAAAATCCTACTCATACATTGGAAAGGTAAGTATAGCTTCACATTGGTTACACTGAAATCTTGAAAGAGTCATACAGTACAATTTGTAATGTACAATTTCTAAGATTTTAACAATTTTAGTAAAATACTACAACACACCTTTAAAACTAAAAAGATAAAATATTGAAACAATTCCATATATTCCATAATTTATTGTTAAATAATATTGTAAGATGAATTAATTAACGAAGGAGCTCGAACTCGAAGCTCCTAACAGGAAAAATATATGGATAGAATATTGTATGTGGTATGTGAAAAATTGTAAACTGAATCTTCTTAATATGTTTTTATATGTTTTAAATATGTTTTTTATATGTCAATTTTGTAACCTTGCCACCGGGCCAGGCGCCCACTTGCATTGTTCCGTTTTCACAATCTGCAAACCTTTCGCGCTGCTATAACTGAAAATTTCGACTGCGTAAGATCAGGCCCGTGTTCACCATAAGGCAAGCATAAGCAAGCTAATAAATACTGGGGCCCGAAATTACTAATTCCAATTAATATTGTTGCTGGTGATCGGAGTTTTTCAACTTTGAAACGTGTGAAAAACTACCTAAGTAGCAGCATGTCACAAGACAAATTAAGCACGTTGTCGCTGATTTTTATTGAAAATGAGGTTACTAATGAAATTAATTATGACGAAATGATTGATAAATTTGCAGTACTAAAAGCAAGAAAGAAAAAGATTTTTATGTTTATTTTTATTTAGTTTAAAATAAAGGATTTTAACATTTTCTACGGATTAACTTTGTTTTTCCATTACATTATTTTTATATGCCTTCCTTTTTAATGTGAAGAAGGGGGCCCAAAAATTTGCTCTGCCTAGGGCCCTAACTGTCCTAAACGCGGCCCTGCATAAGATTGAATTATTTTACTGTGCGTTTCTTTTATACTGCGCGTTAGGTTTCGACTGAATGATTTAATACTTCTTAACTATCTTTTAATCTCACACATCAAATGTGATTTAAATAAAAACTGCCCATTTGAAAATATCTTAAGACATACACTTATGAAACTTACGAATAAATAGCTTTTAGATGCATTACGTCACTCAACCATTAATAAACTTCTTTTCAAAATGCTTTCAGAAAAAAATTATTTTAAAGGATAATGCACACATTCATATATGAACAACGACGATAGCAAAATTTTTACATTACTCAATAAATTAAACTCTCTAAGTTAATGGAGAGAATAAGCTGAATGCTAATGGTTTAGTTGAGAGATACATTAGCTATGCTTGCCTAAGATAAGGGCTCTCCACTCTTTCGAGATGTGCATCGATAAAGAATTCCAGAGATTTCTCCAAGTTCCCGGTAATGGGGCCGATTTTTATCGCCGCTTTCGTTTTAGCAAAGACTCTCTACTTTATTCATTTGTTTGTATGCGGAATAAGGATAATGGCCAGAGTTTCGCAAAAGATCAAGAGGACGTGATTATTTCAAGAGGACACTGCTTATCCAGCCATTTTCAGCAGATAAAGGCCTCTTGTTTCCAAACATTTTGAAGTTTTTTTGGTTTTCTTGCAATTTACATTATCTCGAATGTTCATTCAAAACTGAAATATTTTTTTAATTCATTGGAATGTTATAAAACGTTCCGAATGTTTTATGGCTTCGGGGTCGTGATTAAAGAAAATGAGGGACGCAAAAAACGGAATTCTCTCTTTAAACTGTTCCTTGCCGCAACATCCTAATAATGGCTGAATAAAAAAACGATTTAGATCTTATTGTTAGATGTTAGATCTCAGTGTTATGATGAAAAGTCTCCGCCATAGGAAGTCTAAATTCATAGAGAAACATTCCAGCATTTAATTTAAAAATAAAATCTGTTTTTCGACAAAATCGAACTGGTTTAGTTCCGTATTTGGAAATTAATATGAAGTATTTTAATTTTCTACATTTTTTTGCACCGATACGGTGTATGCGATTGTTATCAAAGCGCACAGAAATAACTTGGGATACTATTCTCTCAACACCTTTCGTTTTTTATTTCTCGACTGATTGTTGAAAAGGAAATTTTTTCAATAGACAACATAAAAAGCACTTGCAATGCAAGACGAGGTTGTGCTCATATTTATTGTAGACCTAGACACACCCTATTTACTGAAAGTTTTGTTCATAAACCCTATTCAAAGAACAAGTTCGTCTTAACTCAGATTAAACTGTAAATCAGAATTCCACACCCATTTTATGGCTTTCGGAGAATTTTGATTTATTGATATAAATACTGAGATTAATAAAAAGAAGCTGTTGATTTTCGATCAATGAACCGAAAATAACTGTTTTTGCACTTAGATATCCAATGCTGCATCACATGGACAAAATCAGATTACGTACCTAAAAGGATATTTGCCGTCTTCTCCCATTCTCGACATCCAAGCAATGTTTGACTTCAGTCTATTCTGTGAAGTAAAACTGATGCGATCACAACTTGTTCGTACCCTTTCTAACTCTAAAGGTCTCTGGTCACATGAGCGTTTGATCGCTGTTTCCTTTGACCGCTTCCTTCGTGACACGACCATTTCAGCTGCAATTTCAAATTCGCTCATTACTCTCCGCAAACTTTCTGCATATTGATTCGCACGCGATCTGAAAATCAAAAGTTTTTCCGCATAATATTAAGTCATTCATCGCCCAGGAGGTAAGTAAAATAATGAGTTGAAAACGGAAATTTTTACTGAAAACCACAATTTTTTTCCATGAATGAGAAGATCTATTTCCAGCAGAGCATTTTTCAAGAGACAATCCAACTTGTTTAATCAAATTTACACAATGATATCGTCAGCCTTTGACCTAAAAGTTGAGTAAGTGAGCCCAGTTAATACATCGCATCGAATAAGTTATGAGGAAAAAATAGAATGTTAGATGGAGATCTAAATGCTTTCCGCCAAATGTAAAAGCGGACTTGTTTCTGGAAATTATGAAATTACTAGTTTATCTCTATCAGCCTTTTTCAACATCCCACCATATATTGCTATAGCAATCAACATTTTAAATGATTCAATCTAATTGCAAGTCCTCAGTATCGATTGATCTTTCAAATATATATATTTGTTTTGCAATTTCTTTCTTATAAACCCTACCTGTCCAAATCTTATCTTTCAGACCCCATCAAAATTCTGCAATTTTATCTTTCATAAATTATGATGAAGTTTCGTATTGCTTACATTATTTTTTGCTTTTATTTTATATATCTGAGTAATAGAGCTAAAATATAAACAAATAAAAACCGAGAGTGTGATAGCATTAGATAAAATGTAGTATCGATAACGTCGCCGACTTTGTACTCAAGTCTAACCTAATAAAAAACAAAATAACAGAAAAAGATCGCAAATCAGGTTATTTATATACGCAGACAGATCTCATGAGCTGTTTTGCATCTCAAAAGAGATTAAAAAATAACGAAACATGAAGTTTCCAAATGGAGAGTAATACAGGACGTATTTCAGAAGGTGATGGAAAGATTTTTCATTGCTCTAATGGCGGAAGCGCAATATTTTTTGCATTTTGGAACGTTAGCATACACATTTCAAATATCTCGGTAATATTGTCCACTATGTTCTCTTTGCCTCTCCATTCCTCTCCGCCTGTTAAAACGGTCTTATCTACTTATAAGGCAAAGATCGTCCTACGTGACGATTGCAGATGAGAGCGGAAAAAAGGCAATTGCCATCGAGTCGCAAAAACCAGTGCAGTTCGAATGAAGCACATTACTAGGAGACACCGTGCACCCATTCCGATGTAAAACGCACAAAATGCGAACGACGAGCTGCTTTTTGAAATAATTTCCCGTTCTGTAATGCTATCCTTCAAACGCCACGTTCCCATCAGATTTGTCGTTTAGAGCAGTGATTCTCAACTGATGGGACGCGAAGGTCGCCTAGGTGAGGCGCGAAGTTTCCAAGATACACAAAACTTTTTCTCGACAAAACTACTGCAATATTTAAGGACCTTAAAAATGTCCATAATGATTAATATAATATTGAAATGCAATTGGCGTAAAAATCCACTTCTTGGAAAAGATGGGGTTTGTTTTTTTGTCATGGTGATACCACGATCATCTGACAAAATGGTAGGTGGGATCTTAGGGGTAGTAGTCTTTGGATGGGATCAAGGTTTTTTGACAAAATGGTAGGTGAAACGCAAGATGTAAAAGGTTGAGAACACATGGAAGTAATTACAAGCAATGCGAATAAGATTCATAGGTTAGTCAAACGAGTCACGCAAAGGAAACAGCGTGCTTCTGTCTCATTTGCCCAATCTTAGAATACTGCAGTGCAGTGAGAGACCCAAGTGAGGAAGGAATCTCTAAAGAATTGGAGATGGTGCAACGAATGTTATGCCGGAGTACTTGCATGATGTATTTCACTTCTATTAAATGAGCTTGGTTGGGAAATTTCAAAAGACAGACGAAGGCGCTCTAAGATGAACCTCTTCGGAAAGTTTACAAATGAGAAGTCGTCTAGTGACGTAGCTAGTAAACTGATACCGATTGAAGATTCTGATAGATCAATACGGCTCCTGCAGAGAAGAAAGTTAATGGAGATTGGAGGCGAGACCGACATATTGCGTCCATCTTCCCTGATGTAATCAGAAGAGCCAAAAGGAATAATGTCAGCCTCATTTACAAGTAGGTCAGTGCTTGCAACTCCCTGCCACACGCTTTGGCGCACTGTAGGGTATGGACCAGAAGTCTCAAACTCACATTGGTGCGCGGGCCGCATGAAAGCCTTCCACCGAACCCACGAACCGCATTAAGGCACCATACCAAGCAATGTTGCAAATCTAGAAAATTTGTAGCTAGATCAAGCGATTTTAGGTTCGATCTAGCGCACAAAATATTACTGTAGCGACCATTTACAAAACTAGCGAATCAATTTAACAATCTAGCAAATTCTACCTATTGGCTAAAATTACGAAATCCGTGTTCATATTATGCGCAAAAAAGAAAATTGAAAAACGGAAATGCATATAGATAAGCAGAATATTCTTTTGCCTTATACTTTTTAGGCGATATTTGACAGCGGAACGCCTTACGGGCACATCTCGTATGTCCGTCCGTTCGTCTGTGGCGACTTTCATCTCTTGAGCCGCTTCCGGGTTTCGATTGAATTAAATATGATTGATCCTTATTTAAAACTAACGCCGAAATGAACTGCTTCTGTCGATTAGAGCTTCCACTCTGCATAAGCTCTCACAATCAGATAAAATTATACTCGTATCACGTTAAATGGCATCCGTTAAGCAACAATTAAATAGCATATTTTTCTCTCCAATAGCTCTTATAATGTCTGTAAGGTAGCGATTATATAATTTATTTAGATAGAGGACAACATTTACCAAAAAATAATCCGCGAGACCACATAATCATGACTTATAGTTTCTGAGATAAAAATTCTAGAAAATACCAATCATACATTTTTTACATTAGTCGCTACGGCGGTTCTATCGCTAAATAACTATTTAAAAAAAAATATTTTCCTCTCCCAAGCTCTTATAAAAATAAAAAAGGACGCCCTTGAGATTTCTGTTTATTCCATTAAAGAAGTATACATTTCCCTCTTTTTATGCTATTGTTTTCTTTTTGTAATTCAAGCAATTTACAACAAAACACCAGAACAGTGTTTACCCATTACGGGAATGGTTGTATTGTTGGCCATAAAGACAAAGGAAGACAGAGGTCGCTTGTCCAAAATAAAGTGGGGATTAATCAATCAGGGAAGCAGCATTTTTTATAAATATAAAAGAGTTATTATGCAAAATTTTGTCGGCGAGTAGTGGTAGTGTCGTAGTCTGAAATATATCGTGCAAGACATTTTTCATTGACATTTTCAAATAGCTTGAAGTTGAGTATCGATGCGGAATTTGCACATATATATACGGAAAAAGTGTGAAGATTAATTTTTTATCGTGAAAATTCAGATCTCTTTCGAAAACTATAAAAAATACATTTCCGACGATTTCTTCCCATATTTTAGGCATTAAATGAATTTATCGCATTGGAAATGTAACTGCTAAATTCTTTTGTTGACTTTATCCTCATATGGGTTCTTACAAAGCATCGAATAAGTTCTTGATTTTAACCAGAAGCGCATTCTTAAGTTTTTCAAAAGAATGGTCTGGTAAATCAAGTAGTAACTTATTCGACGTTTAAAATCATCAAAGTATAATAATAAAGATATTATTGCTATTATTTTAAAAGATACATTAAATATTGAAAATGGGCCTTGGATTTGCTAGTTTCCATTGCTATTTTGAATTATCACTTCACTGTTCTAAATTTTAAACTCTCTAACCCTGGATTAATAACCTTCAGTCAGAAAGGCTACTCTATGTTGATATTCATTTTTTTAAACTTTATAAAATTGTATTTTTAACGCCAAACAATACAATAAAATATAAATAAGCTCTAGTAATAATTATTTTCCCAGTACAGTCCTCACAAGTTTCCACGATGTTCTCTGCATATTGCCCGTGGTGGGAGGGCATTTTTATTTTGAGCGTCGTAGGACAGACGAATGGTTAGTCATCTAGAGTTAAATTTTAATTCAATATTTTATTCATTGCCACCCGTCATATTTGATGGGAAAATTCACCGGTTTTTATACATTACCCTGCCAAGCAACTATCAATTGCCTTCTCATGAGGCGAACGCACGTAAAAAGTCATTTTATTGCGCTACTAGTAATTAACAAATGAGTATAATCTTACCTTGAAGAGTCCTACGTGGGGAGAGAAAGGTTAAAAGACCTTCGCGAGTAATCCGTTCCAATTTTCAATTCCCCGATTTATTAATGAATATTTTCACCTTTCAGGTGAGGTGCGCTTACGGCTCATAAAACCACTTTATGAACATATGTTATGTATTTAACCACGTTATTTTAAGCGTCTATTCATGTATTCGAATCGCGACCTTTGGTTGATTGCTGTTTATTACGGACGCAGCCATACCGCCGGAACTAACCACACCGGCGATAACTACGTCTGTATTTTTAGCTACAACCTTCTCTTCGACGTTCTTCAAAGGCAATGAAATGCCAGAGGCGACTTATAAGACGCGACGCGCTATCCTTGGAGAATAATGTGTCCTTCCTCGAATTTGGATTACTAATGAAGACGTGAACAGCCGAGAAAGGAAGTGAGTCATTTATTTCGAGTTGCGATGGGTTATCACGAAACCGAACGCGCTGAAGTGACATCCGTAAGCGACACGACGACGAGCTTAAAAGAGGGGGAAATGTGCGCCATGTCGCTACGTCGTAAACATCAATTTTTGGGACGAGGTCGCCGGTTACCTACACCTACTCTAGGTAGATTAAACAACGTCGCAAACGTCTCAAGCAAAAGTCGACGAGTGAGGAGGAGCTCGCTTATAAAACACCTCACACGATGGTGCGTTGAAATGTCCCGCAAGGAACGTCTTTGAAGGCCGAGAGAGACATGGTTACGATAAGTTGGCTAGTCAAAGAGGAACTGACCTCTAAATTAATGGTTATTGAGCGTTATAAGTTAACTCAACAATGGTTCGGAAGGGCGCGAGATGCCCCACCTTCGATTTGTTTATATGGACTTTATGTTTGAGTTCCTATTTGTCAATTACGCAGGTACTAACTATACTATTGAAAAACATTAATAAGATACCCCGAGATCCCTGTAAAAAATTATTTCACGGTAAATTTCCATCGTGTCTCTTTGTTTGCTTGGCATACAGATCCATCACATCCTAAAGCCAGTACTTGCGCTAAATTAACCAATTAAGGCCTCTTAGATAAGTGTTTTACCAACAATTTAAGAACTTGTAATATAAGTCATCTGATACAGTTTGACAGGTACCGGTAGTCCTTTCGCCTGTTTTTCACTCAGTAGACAGGGCGAACTAATCTGTGTAAACCGAAGAGTTGTCAACGCACTGAAAGGGAATGAATTAGAAGATAAATAACCTGCAACGTGTGCAGCGCACGCCATCTGATGCTAAATCGCAAATAAGAGCATGCCTGTTTGTCACACTTCATAGGACCAATGAAGATTTGGATTCGAACGATATATGTGTGTGTGTGTGTGTGTGACAACATATTTTTACGTCTTTTTCAGAATTAATGTATGGGTTTCGTCGGATGCAAAGGATATTTCATAAACGGCGAATCAAAAGATGCCTATTGAGCGATCCGAGAAATTTCTATCGTTTTTGTTAAGCCCACTTTGGAGACAGTACGGGGTAGTTTTCCATTTTGAACACGGTGCAAGTATTGAGCAAAAATCTTTTTTTTAAACCCGTAGGTCAGCTATCCACACGGTGACAATCTACGTATGTCGCCCCAAAGGAGACATATAAACGTTGAGAAAACCAAGGACGTGTTTCGTCTACGAAGTAGCGTCATTAGTGGTGATTCACCACTAGATGAAGTCGTGCAACATTATTTTCACTTTTTTGCTACGTGTTAGGGGATGTAGGTGGGAGAGGAATATTTATCTCCTCAAAAAATTACTATCCACTCCCTCTCACACATAAATACAATGAAAATAACGTCACAAGTAACATTTTTGGAGGCTACTATGATGACTGATGATGGCTGCATCGAAGTCAAACTTTCCATTTGGTTTTCCCAACCTTTTTAGTTGTCGATGAGGCATAATTTGTAGATCTGATTTCAGCCAAGTGGTGAGCCCGATGATCCTCCCTTGGTTCAGCCATACACGTGATTAAACCCTAGCTTGACGCAAGAATGCATCCCAAGAAAACTAAGAATAACTTAAAATACGCGACTGTTTTTGGTGGATGAAAGCGGGACACTCGATAGGATCGCCGTGATAAATCTTCTGCCACTTCCCCGAGATATTAATTCCGGCCATCCATTCTGACCACTCAGCGTGAGTGCAGCCATCTTTCTTAGCTGATATGGTAAGCGACAGGTTTGCTCTCAACTCCCGAATGCGAGGACCAAGTGAAAAATAAGCTCTTTTTAGGCGGAGTTTCCTGGAAAAAAATCACCTATAATACTTGGTTTGACCAACCTTCTGTGCGCATATACAATTAAACGATCGAAGAATTAGGACAGCGGCGTGCGACTTTTTCACGCGTCGGGCTGCATTCGTAATTTCGAATGCTTTCACCGGCCATATTACAAGCTGCGAGTGGTTCGATGAGTCGGATAGGAGTTTATATTGGAACTTACATGTTATTTTAAAATTGAAACTTACGTTCAACCAAATTTTCAAAAATACACCGTAAAGGATTTATGACAATAATTTCAATTAAAAATGTAAAATTGCCTGTATTAAATATCACATCTCTTTTTCATTGCAGTTCCACGGGCCGCATTAAATGCTCTCGCGAGCCGTATGTTTCACTTTCCTGCATTACGATGAAATATTGTTTAGTATTTACATCAAAGTAGGAGAAAAAATGATCGAATCGCCCAAACAAAGCTGCGATTTTATTGTAAATGCGCAATTGATTTTTATGCTTAAGAAACCGCAAAATATTCATCCGTGCAAATAATTTCTTTACAGAAATTGTAGTGAGCGACAACAAGAACGTATCATTTTGAATGCATTTATTTTATATAACGCGTAATTTTTAATAAAACCGCGGTAAAAACCACACCCCTCAATCATAACTGCCAATGTTCACTAAAATAAGTTTACCGTACGAAAATGACAACTGTCATGTATCAGGGCTACAATATTTTCGGAAATAAAATTATAAATTTTGATAATTGGCATTTAATTGTTTAAAATATATTGTACCCGAATCTTGATGCTCTAACAGAGCTCCCAGCTCACTGGAAACCAAAAATCGAAAATTCACCTCTTTAAAATCTCCTGAAAGTAACGCGCCTAATTTATTCTATGCTTGTAGCGCGCATTACTCCCACTTGTTTAAGATGTACACATCCACGCGTTGCCAAGCAGGTCGTTAAGGACTGCTACTTGGAGGGAGGTTGACGACCTGAATCTCTCTTGCCCTATTTTAATTGCCGCTTATAATTATTCCTCAAATAATTAGGTATAGTATACAGTAAATACTAATTTACAATTGAAGCAAAAACAAATTTTGGAATAGATGTTTTACCATTAGATATTTTCAAATGATTATAGCAGACGGATTAATTTTGTCATGGAAGTGGCATAAATTGATGCTAGGAGCAGACGCGGATTTAGGGGGTGCGAGGCCCCTATGCGGAGTCCACGACTCGCGAATCCTGAAAACGCGGTTAAATTTTATGGAGGAAAACAGGCTATCAAGTTCTTAACAATTTATTTGCACACAATACAGTGGGTTTTGAGTTCGATGTCGATTGCAGCCCAAAGTGTTGGAGTGGAACCCTTAGAAATAATTATTTTTCAGTGATACCCATCAGTCTTTGCCCATTATCGTTTACGTTTGTTCGTCGTCGTCATTTAGGATATTAGGATATATAGATGGCCGCTTATTTATATTGGGAATTTTACACAATCAATCTATACATTTCTTTCCCCTCTCACACTTAGTTCCTGAATCTCTTAACACAACTCTCTCACGAATCGAGGCGCGAGGCCACCAGAGACGCGAGGCCATAGGCGGTCGCCTAGATCGCCTGACCCTATATCCGCCACTGGCTAGGAGATATGGCGCCTATGGCAAAGTTTTGGTAACACTTCAATTATGCAAAATGTTATTTTTCCTATGATTTAATAAAGAATAATAGAATTATTAAAAATAACTTAAACAATTGAGTATAAAATTAATACGTATTTATCGGAATATAACTTTTAGCATGTTTTTGCGGGAACGTTTGTCGCCTTTTGCAGATGGCGCCTATAGCAAATGCCACCCAAGGCTCTATATATAGGATGCCACCTTCACCATATTCTAGCTAGAACCTTTGTACTTTGTGCGAACAATTATTTGCCAATAACTTCTTTAGTATCAAACTCTGCTGATGAGCGAGAATAGAGCTAACTCGCCAAAGGGATAGTAATTGGAATGAGAGCGATAGACAAAGACTCAAATGCCAACACTGACTCTGACGTAACAAATTATTATTGAAAGAACAAACAGAAAACAGTTATTTTTGCCCGTCAAGGAAGATTTTTCATTCGTCACAGAGGAGTAGACGACCGTATTTGCTTAGTTACACACGACGCATGTGGGAGAAGTATATGTACACATACAAATCATATTTGAGTTCACGTGTTGCAACCTACTATAGTCGATAAGGCATCCATTTTGAAACGGCAGGTTACGCGCTTAAAAAAATTGACATCCACGCCGCGATCGCCGTTTCTCGACCGAAATTATAAAAAATTAGCGTTCTAATCTATGAACACGGCCCAAACAACCAATCGGCTCGACTAATTGGCACGCGGAGAAACTTCGCTCGTAGCTTATCGCTTTGGTTAATCGAGATTAAGCCGATATCCATTGACGTTTTTCGATCTTTTGTTTATTTTTTTAATAATCGCGTCCCGTTCGCAAATGGCGGATGCGGGCGAGAGAAAGAGTGAGGGAGAGAGAGAGAGAGAGAAAGGGGCTGGAAGATGATTATTTTTTTATTGGAACGTCTGGTCTGGTCTCATGCGAGTGACAAATGTTGCGAAGCGTATTTTTTTTTCGCCGTGCGGTCTGCTCCGCATTCCTATCTGCACGAACAATGGACTGGGGACGACTTATTTTCTCATTTTCCATTCGAACCGTGTCGATTGCGCAGTGACCCACTTTCGGAGCAGACTAATGCATGTGCGGGGGGCGAAAGGGGGAGAGGGGAGGGAGATGAGGGCGTGTGGAGTGTGAGGGAGTTGTGGGAGGTGGAGGAAAGAACGGCTGGGAGGATACGGAGGAGAGATAGGTTGCAGGGGATGGGCGTGAGAGAGGAGGGGAGAAGAAGAGGGAAAAGTAGGATAGAGGAGGGGCGTGTGTTGGGAGGGGCAGAAATGGGGGTGGGGCAAGGGTCAAGAGAAGGGCTTTATACAGTGTGCGGGGGCACACGTGCCCACTTTCCTAGTGCGTAGAGGAGGATGGGGTTATATCGATCGCGAATTTCTATGCGGGGAGTCGCCATTTGATGCCCTTAATGCATTATGCTCGACAATTTATCCGATTCGTTTAGCAGTCCGATTGTACGAATCTTTCGATAATGATTTTCCCCGGGAAATTTTTTTTTAACGGGCGAGACATTTGCGACCTTTCTAAACTGACGGGGCGTCGCGTTAAATATTGAAAATGTGAAAAATAAATAGCGCGCCTTCAATTTGCGAGTTAAAAAAATAAGGGTATCAATCATTAGGAGGATGTGAAAAAATACGAGACCTTCCCGGGAGATATTAATCTTCTTCCACGGAATAAAAATGACAAAATCCTTCGGAAAGAATCGTCGATAAGACTTCCAGGACGTCGGCGGGTTTAATTTCTAATGAAAAAATCTCTTCGGCTGACGGATTAAATGCTTACATTTATTATGAAGAATAGATAAAAGGGAGGATAATAATCTTTTAAGGATAAAAGGCGGCAATATCCCCACAGAGGCACGTAATTGCACTCCGGCGAGTGATTAGGGAGAAAGTTATTCAACGAGGAAAAGGGGTCATTCCATATTCGCTCGGTCTCTTGGCTGAAGCAACTTCAGTAATGAAGAATACTTCTTTTGAAAATATGCGCAAAATACCGATTTGATGGAAAGAATAATTTTTTCGGACGATAAGTATTCGAGCCGGAACCGATATGAGAAAACTTATGTGATGGATGGAATTTTCATCACGAAATAATTGAAAAGACAGTGCAAATTTAGGACTTGAGATTTATCGTTTCTTATTCTTAAAAAAATAATTAATATGGTTAAAAATATTAATCGACCAAAAGGATATTTTCATTGAATAATCGAAGAAAAAAATACGACTCCTTCAAAATGTCAACACTTGGCGTCATAGCAACCGATTTATTCGGGAAAACAAATTTAGGCGGCGCCATAGCAACCAAGTTGAAAACACTCCTCGATTCAAATCAAATTAAAGTGAAATTTTCTGAAAATTCGACGAAGATTACAACTTTCTTATTCTATACGTTTGGCTCTCATTGTATACTAAATATTTTATGATTTTTACGGGTAGCTAATCTTAGTCATTCGAGAAATAATCCCTCAAATTTTCAATCTAAGTAAACTCCCTGTAAAGCACAACCTATACATGGTTCTGTAATTTCAATTTACAGCGTGAGTCAACCTGCCTCTAAGTTTTCTTAAGATGAGCGTACATATCCTGTTCTAAGACTTCCCTTCAAGCAACCACATAATTGTGAAATTCAAACTTGGACGCATCACTGAAATTCTTTGAAATTTTAGCCTTAAATTTTATTCTAGAGATTATTTTTTTCTCGTCGAGTCGAGATAGGTACATTAGATGTATGGGCGCGCCTACCCGAGGTGCAGTGGGTGCAATGCACCCGGGCGCCGAATTGCCGGGGCGCCTTCCCATTAAGGTATTTGTATCTATATATTGTTGCCATTCGAGTTGTACATTCTGTTTGTGAATGTTTCCTCCTTGGTCAGAGTGAAAAGGGAAAGTTGGAGATAATAAAATGACACGAAATTTTCCACGCAAAATTTTTCCGATCCCTTGCGATACGCGGTCGCATGATTCAAGGCCGCAAGAACTACTCTGTTAATTGCTATCCCGACCCTAGTGAGGAGCTCCAGCGGAGGCGGCAATCCTTTCGTAAAGTACCATCAGGGCCGGCCCGAAGTAGGGGCGAACCGGGCGGCTGATCGGTGTGCCAAAGTATTGGGGGCGCTAACCCGATCATCTATGTATATTTTACTTGCAAGTGAATACATTTTGGAAACAAATTTACATCGTGGGAGAGGCGAAAATCTACATGAAATTCCTATTTCCTTTCATTATCAATTATTTTATAAAGCAATGGATAAATGAGAAAGTTCTTCTAAAAATATCTAAACAAAAATTTAAGGACGGAGGCACTGGAGCACTTTCTCGCCCGGGGCGTCAAAATACCTTGGGCCACCCCTGTGTACCATCGACC
The DNA here is from genome assembly GCA_028673005.1 of Tanypteryx hageni. Classification (NCBI taxonomy): domain Eukaryota; kingdom Metazoa; phylum Arthropoda; class Insecta; order Odonata; family Petaluridae; genus Tanypteryx; species Tanypteryx hageni. The sequence goes on along the minus strand of CM054113.1, from coordinate 32,561,853 downwards.
TTTACCGTAAATCCTTTCGCTGGAAGAATACATACCAGATGTCTACAATTTTTTTAATTCTCCCCCTTGCCGAGTCTTGGAAATCTCAAATCTGTTTTAAATTGGTTTGTAATAGCTTTTCCGAAAACTAGCCTTCTTTACACCCCCCATGAGAAAATCGAAAAATTATTTTTATTACTTATTTATTATTTTTAACTTTTTTGTTATTTATTATTGAAAAAATATAAAAATTTTAAATTTGAATTGAAATATAAAAATTCTTTATTATTATTATTTTTTGCCTGTTTTTATCACAACTATGACATCCAGTGAGAAAATTGAACTTATTAGTAAAAACAATTAATGAAATAGTAACAAAGAAATCCGTGTAAATGAGACAATAACAGCGTACTGATCATCAACCTATGCAGCAAGGCCGTGTATTAGTAAGGTTAACACATCCTTTGCGAGTGAGAATGCCGAGAAGCGCGACCTATGATTGGACTAGAGCAGTGGTATATTTTTTGTTTGCAACGCCTCTTATAAAGGAAAACTTATTTTAAAATCTGTAAAAAATATTGCTTTTAAAATACTTAAATTTATTAATTATAAATCCCGCGAATTTCATTTTTTAAGAAAATTTTTAAATTCGGTGATCCAACATAATTTATTTATTTGTAACAAAAATCACTAAGAGTTTGTATAGGGGTTTACGGAACACGTGTATCATTACGTAAATCATTAAATAAAGTTAAAAAAATTGGTAACCCGTCCGGTACATGGCTCTGAACCCCCACCTTTGTTCATATTCTTGCTACGCCACTGAACAGAAGAGTGTGATACTTGAAGATAGGAAGGTAGTATACTTCGTTTAGCGAAAATGAATTTCTTTCTGAAGCTGAAGAGATCATCATTCATGCAGAGGAAAACTGCACATACGTGGTGTTTATTTTTTTATTTAATCGAGGAGGTATTTCAGTGTTTCAGTTTCTACTCGAAAATTCTGATATTGCATTCCGATCATAAGTCCTCAGTTGTTTTGAGTTTTTGATAAAAATGTAGGTAAGTAATTATAAAAGATAGCTTGAATAGGCAGCTAAATCTGTCATAATTATAACATCATAATAATTTTAACTATTAACTCTATTGAATGTTCACTCATTTTTGAAGAGTGAGTTTACAGTAATGTACTCCTGTATTCGGTCCTTGTATCGAGTCCACATAAATTTATCGATTTATACACACAAGATAACTTTTGAATACGAAAGGAATCCTTTATTTAGAAGAACGGGGATCGGCGGAATAGCAGGCCGATCATTTTGTCGTAAGCCAGACGCCAGTGTTTTTGTCTTTGCACGATTCTTTCTTTATTAATTATATACTAATAGAAAATAATGTGAGTGTGTGTATATATAGGGTTACGTTTGGTTTCGCACTTACCTATTTGTACATCATATAAATCCGCGATAGTTTGCTAATACTCAGAATGTTATAAACGTTCGAGAGGTAGGTCGAAAATATCTGGATTGCTAAAGTAAGATTTGATATATGATCTGGTATGTTTTATTAAAAGGTGGGGAAAGAGAAAAGTGTTTTGGTAGGAGCGCGAGTTTGAGGATTGTTCTAAACAGTTTTTAAAAATAATTTGATAAAATTCAATAAATAAAATTAAACGCAATGAATGTATTAGTTCTATTCAATAACTTGAAAATTAATCCAGATATTTTATGACCAAAAACCAAATAATGTACAATTGCCATGGATGGGTATATTTGAAATACGATCGAAAAATCGATAAAATTTAGGTATATTCTTTTTAATGCAATTTTTCAGATATAATGCTAATCATTAGTTTTATTTTTTTGCGTCTCCTTAACTATCATAGTCATACCATTTTTTGTTTTATAGTTACATTTATATTAATTTATTTATGCATTTATCTATACTATTTCTCTATTAAAGCAATCATTTTATTTTATTATTAAACTAAAGTTTTAGCAATGTGAAACACCGAAACACAAAATTAATATAATATGATATTGCATGAATTTTGCCTTATGCCGTATTTCGGTGATTTTATATGTACCGAATTCAAATCCTATAACAATATCTCCAAATAATAAGAGAATTATTGACATCTACTACTTCATTGGATTTTAAAATATCTTAAAATGAAAATACGGAGACGGGACTTGGACTAGGAATGCATAAATAATTGAAGTTTTGTTTTCTTATGGTATAAATAAATATCGCATCTAATTAGGCTTGTAAATTGATAAAATAACCCAAAAATATTGCAACTTTTGAGTGATCATTAAGGTAACGGAACAGAGTATTGACTTGTAATCAAATGTGCGGCGAGATTTATAAGTTTCGTTCAAGCAGATATTTATATTTATGGAAAGAATGATTTCAATCAGCTCGTTCTGGGATACATCGACAGAAATCCATCAGCTTGTCTCCACTCTCTAACGATGAAAAAAGAGTCGTATTTGTTCATACCATAAAACTTCGCTAGCAGGGGGGCGCTACAGATACATCTTGCACCTGGGCGCCAGACACCCTAGGCGCGGTCCTGATTAGATCCGTCTTCTTTTTAATAATTTCACGATAGATAAAGCCGGGAAGAAATATTTCATTTATCACAAAATTTCCGACTTTAATTGCGCCACTAAAACAACACGAAAAGAACCTTGGCCTCCAACCATACGAGGGCGATGAGTTGATAAAATAATCGTTTGATGTTTACGGAAAACGCATCCGTGGATCGTTTAAAATGACATCAACTCGATAAAAACTTAGATAGAAAGTGGACCTCGTTAAATCGTCTGGCGTGTCGGCATAGTACCTTCCATCTTCATGCGCCGTAGTGAGTAGTGTGTCCCATAGGTCATGGGAGAATTGCCTCTGGCGGGAGCACTTTAACCTGTTATGGTCATCTGTTCCATTAATGTCGATGGGTAGGTACGCCGGTCTAGGATCGGGTCGCGAAAGCGTCCATAAACCGAAGGGACATGGTCGACGCAAGCGATGGCGTCACTTGGAGAAAAACAGTCGCCGTGATCCAAACAGATAACGATTTACCCCATTAAACCTTACAAGTCTGAATTAAATTCGCGTGCCCGCGGCGATGGGTGATGCATCAAACAATTGCCATCTCGGTCGCCACTTAAGGAAAACCTCAATATCAACGGAGGATGCAAATAAGGCGAGGTACACGTCATGGTACGAGAATAAATACATATACTACTAAATTAGGGAGAATGTGAAATATTTCGAAAAGTAAAAATCTGATATATCAAATTGGACGTGGGCAGGTGGGCGTAACCTTGTTCCATGATGAACATGTTATTTTATTTGCTCATCTGCAAAATCCTTTTATCATTAATTTAATTACAACTATTAATTTGCATAATGTTATATAATGTGCAAATCAATCAGCCACTATCAGTGCGTATAATCACTGCACCTGCAGACAAGCCTACGGCTTTCCAGGACCTTAGCTACTGTCTAAATTTTTTATATTTTCTTATTTCACTCTATTCTTTATATTTTTGTATCTATAGTTTGAATCTATTTTCAAATAAAATTATTATAAGTTAAAAACTATTAATTAAATTTCTCTATTGTGAAATTGGTCGTCGAATAACGTGGTTTTCATTGGACGATGTCATAATCCGCAATTGGCGTTCGTGAAATTTTATATTTCGCCATCAAGGAAGCGTTTAAAAGCAGATAATTATTCAAAGACGGATCGCCCACAGACTCCCTTTTTCGTCGTTAATTCGTCAAAAAAATCCCCAGACTGCCGGCGAGCGTTGAGTTTCATTCAAACCAATTTCTAGGATAGTAATTTTTTTCTCTGTCGGGTGGATGTCTACTCAAGCGCCAGCCACAGATGTGAGCATCCATGCATACGTTCACAGATGCGCACAATCACGCAGACGGGGCAGGAGCAGGTGTACCAGGTGCTTCCACTCTTTCCTTTTCAGGGAAAATCAAACAATCCGTCCTATCAGGGAAGTGGACTCATCGGGGAAAATATACCTTTAAAAAGGTAGCGAAACACTCGTTTTGTGGCAGATTGAAATTTATGTCGATCACGGCTCACGTCATCTGTAAATATATCTCTTACATTTCTGTCTACAGCTGTAGTTTAAGTAGAGATTATCACTTAATGAAAGCATGAACATTTCCTCTAGAAATACCTTGCGTACATATTTCATACCAAGTTTACTCCTGTCATACACTGTCGCACCTTTCTCAGCGGATGATAGAAACTGCCTCATTACACAGAATGAAACCTTCATATTATTACTCTCTTCTTAATGACTTCATTTATAATTGTTGACTTTTAAATGAATGTAATCGCCACTTCATTCGTCTATTCGTACATTATTCTTAATTATAATATGCAAGTATTCTTATCTGTAATGCATCATACCCGTCGGATTTAATCGCAATCGTGTAAACCAAACTTAAAATTCCTTCATTAGAGAATTATCGAGCTCGTCTTACGGCTGTAAGCAAACTCCAGGATAAGCATAAAATATTTAAAAAAATAAGAGCTTGTATTAGTTATCTCGTTATGGCAATTGGAGATATATACGAACACGTAATTTTTCAATTTTTTATAATTACGTGCTCATTCTGGAATTTAAAAATTCCTGTAATGGTAGTACTAGATCGTAGGAAAACTTATGTGACAATTATGTATATGACATAATGAAAATAGCGACTAAAGTCAATTTTTAATACTTTTTATGACTTGTATTTCTAACAAGAAGACTTACTCAAATGTCTTTTTTCTATAGTTCATCGTAACTGCGTCTTTTCCTGAACAAGTATTCGGCTTAAAATTCACGTAATTAGTTGAGCGTCGATATTAATAATTCTTGTTTCTATCGATTTATCTCACATATTCGATTTTCCCGACCTGTACATTTTTTGGTTGAGTCTGCGCGATCGCGCTTCTCATCCAACAAACTAGAGTCAAACCTTGATTTAGCACCACCATTTGTCCATCACCAACATTGACGATAAAGCGTGGGTGGCGGTAAAGCGACGTATATCCTTGCTCTTTGTAATCATGAGATTGAAATTCCGTTTACAACGATTCATGGGCGGTATGCGTGGGTGGCACTATATAGGGGGGAGGGGGCACTATATAGGGAGGGGCGCTAAAACGGGATTTGACTATAGGATGGAAATTTTCGAATCGACTCGGTTAACAATTAATCTCTACTCAGCCGAGTCATGAGAGAGATTTCAACAAGGTTCGAAAATCTCCCGTTTTCTTTGCATGCACGACTTTTAAAGCCTTCTGTGTTATTCTCTTGTTCGTCCTGAGTTGTCTAGCTTGCCATGCCTTTATTTTTTTAGATCTATTCCTTAGGCGCATTAAGTAAAATACTTTTGTTTCCTTTTCGATTCTTTTTTCTGCGTGTTTCCTGCGTCACATCGCGAGGTGTCACGTAACTCGTAACGCAAAGCGCGAGTGACGTATCGGTGTCACAACACCGTCACATAAAACAGCCGGAGAATGTTATAAGGATAAAAGTGTAACGATGTATAAGGAAATTGGAAAAAAGCATCACTGATATCGTGCGCCGGTAAGTAATTTCTGACGTACGGCCGAGTATAACATGACAAAGAGGTTTCTTCCTAGAATGATATATAGTAATATACTCGTACAGCTGTTACGACTAATGGAGCGACCTATTTTGTACATATGCCATTATTTACCATACGATTACCATTGCCATTCGCCCTATGGAATGAAACTTGAATAGTGAATGCGTTTTTATCTGATAATTTCGCACGCATTGATCAACGTTTCCGAAGATTTCCCGTTTCTTTCACGGTCCTTACAATGATTTATTATCCATAGCAATCCTTCTGATAATCTTTGAAAGGGAAACATTAATTACTTTTCGGTTCGTTTATTAATGCATCGAAATTCGGGATCTCCAACGAGCAGCTTTTTACATTCAATATTTAATCGCGTAATTTCCCTCCTCCCTCTCTTTCTGTTGGAAGGAGTAATAACGGTTGTTTCCACGACATAACTTTTTACTTTAACACGATGCACTAGCACGTTAATAAATATAAAATAAATCATATATATCAGTTTGTTAGGCATTTTAGTTAAAATATTATTCTCGTTCGAAAATAAATATTAGATTTGGTGCTAACTCTCCATTTTCGCATAATCGGCATAATTTCTCCTTTCCTTTTTCAGAGTCAACGTAACAGCGGAAAGGGTGAGATGGTACTACTGATCCTTGCCACTACTAGACATAAAGCCCAAATTATTGTTATGAATTTCGTCAGGTTTACTGTGACAACTAGTCGATCACCGCAAAAAGTTAGATTCAGCTTGTGCAGTGACACTTTTTAAGAGACAAGTTGGTACAACTCTACACAAAGTAGTGTGCCATCGTTGTTTCCACTTAAAGGTGAATAATGAAAAAAAGAGTGTGCGTCATGTATTATGATTTGCGTAATGCCGGATTTGGCGGGGAGCGTTGGCGCAGTTGCGCCCGAGCCCCGTAATTAGAGGCCCTACGGAAGCCCCGGACACTTAGGTATGTCGGGGGTGGGATGGTGGTCTGCGAAAAATGTCGCGCAAGGGCCCCGAGCACCTTAATCCGACCTTAGATTGGCGCATTTCATATTAGTTGACATTCCCGTTCTATAATGCATGCTTAAACGGTAAGCCATGGCACAAGATGTACCGCCGAGGTATCGCAGATATCGGATGAAATAATTTTAATACGGTAAAAAATAGACACGTGGCCGAATCGAGCTCCTCTTTTCAAGAATAAAAAAGGCAAGGTACTCTTCATAGTTAGGTATTTCCAGGATCGTACGGGTGGATAGGGGCGTGTCGCGGGACGAAACATTTTCGGAGAAACCGCTTTAGAGGGAGTTATCGACCCGACACAGTCTTGAAGGTTGAAACGGAAGTTCTCCTTGCCTAGCTTTTTTGGGATTCTTATCTCGTTATTTACATATAACGCGAGAAAGAATCCAAATAATTGGACCTCTGACTAACATTCGATGCATATGGCGTCCCTGAAAATTTTAATCATATGCGCACACGCATACCACTCCCAAAATAATTATAATTAAGATAGCCATAACACGCTATATTAAGTCTGTTTTATGGCTATAGGAGTTATCTGGTATATAAATTGGACACCGGTCATAAGGCGAGCTCGGTAATTCATTTTCGCTATAATTCATTATTTTTAATTAAAATTATATGGCCTCGAAATTATACACATGACAATGTACCGTAACAATCTCAATACATATATCCAAAATAGTGAAAGGCGTTGTAATTAGACCATGAGAAGTTTTTCTATCATTATGTTATATTATTTGGCCGTAAATAAGGGTTAAACGTTTTTCTTCATAAAGTTGACTCCATTTCGATGGTGATAATATTCATCGGATTCCAGAAAATGGTCTACAATTGACTTAATTGTCTTCACATTCCACATTTCAGTCATGTATGTTTTATTTTTATCTAATAATGTCAACATTTATTGGATATGATTCAAGAAACTTGGATATTAAAAGTTTCATTCTTCATAAATGAAATCATCCAAGATAAAGTCGTAATCTCTCTAAAGATTGTGTGCTATAAAATAAGATGGCTCAATATATTCTACCATAAACATTTCTTAGTCAAGGAAAAATATTAAAAGTTGCAATTAAGTACGGAGAGATGTCCCACAAACATCATTATATAGCTCTTTCAAATGGTTTTATTTTTTCTCTAGGATTGCATCACTACTAAAAATCTAATATTTATCAAATAATTGAAATTCCCATAAAATGGATCCCGTATCTCATCCCTAGTTAGTCAACGTAATGTATATTATCTCACAACTGTGCTTGCATAATAAATTAAGTTTTACATCAGTGAAACGCTATAAATTTTTGCCTCCATCATCATCAATGTTAATTATTAGCACCACACGCGACGTTTTTACATCTGAAATTACGGACGTGTTAAATAATTCACTTCCCTGCGGTTGGGTTGTACTTTCTGAGGCTATCTTTTAAATTCCACACGGAAGGGTTTTTCCGTGGTCCTATGGCTTCCTCGCCATTTCCAATGATTGCTTTCAAGTAAATCCATCGTTTTCGATAAAACGAAAACCTTCTAATTTTAATTACCTAAAATTTTAATCCCATATTGAATTGAGATCATGAATTTTCGAGCATAAGAGTTACGTTTCCGTTGTAAAGTTGCAAGAATGTTTTGTTTAATTCGAACTTGAAATGCCTCTAATTAGGCTGTACTTTTGATACGAACAGTTTCTATAATCTTAAAGAAGTAAAAGAAGCCAATACGCGCATCTCATACATCAAGTAGCCATACCCATTGGTAGTACATTGATTGTTGATTCTAATAGGAGACGTATTGTTTACTAAAACGTCCTATGGTCAAGCCACACATACCATGAGCTAATCCTAGCAATTTAATTATGATATAACAATTTTCTGCGAAAAGATAACTTCGCAGTACCACGTGATATTCCTATGCAGGTGTATGCCACACGCGTAATTCCCGAAGAAACTTTTTTTACTAATATCATTACATATCTCTATTAGTTCGATATATCATGATTATCTTTAACAAAGTATAAAGCAAATACTTAACATTATTTGCGGTTTTTACGCGAGAGAGCAGTCTGTAAATACCATACTAGTCCTGAAAACCCACATCTATCCCCTGGTCACGCTATATTTCACGTTTAAATAAGGAGCCAGCTCTCCAAATACGAATTTCGCGTAGGAGAACTCACACGACGCCTACCGAAAATGCAAAAAAATAATTCCCGCGGAAAATTAGTCCGACGGACGAAGCGAGTTGTCCCTCCTTAGCAACGGGAACACGTAATGGCGACAAACGCGTACGAAGTCAAGATAGCGGGTGGGACAGGCGCTATGCAAGATTCCAAAAGCGTCCGAGGCGCGCTTTCCTTTTTTCCCGCTTCGAATGGTTCTGCCGAGAGGTAATCGATCAGTTCTCACCTCGGTCATCTCGCGACGAACGAACCCGCCACGTGTCTTTTCCGACCTTCGCGGCGGGGATCTAATCGCCACCGCTCGAGAAACGATCGTTAAGGCTTCCGACTCCAGATTCCTTAAAACACCCTCCCGGTCCTTCGCTTTTTTCCCTCACTCCTTCCTTTGTCCCTTGGCGTTCAGCCGTCGGAAGACTGAGACCACCCGTTCGTAAACATGACGCACGGGCACGATTTACATCGACCCGAGGGGAAGCAATGACGCGCGTTCCGAGGAATCTCTGATTCCGTGGCCCGCCTGACCTCCATGACCGACGACCAGAACGGACGTCCCGAAAGGGGATGATCCTCTTAGGAATCCCGAGTGCGCGCCGCTGCCGGATAATGAAACGTCTTCACGTGAAATAAAGAGTCGGAAGGAGGCGACCCCGTTCACGCAACCCAGGAGTCCGAAACCTGGAGTTCTTTAGTAGTATTACCATGACGATGATAAAAATCGTCTTTCATAGTACAATTTATTCGATTTGTTCAACTTTCTTTTCTAAACCTACGAAAGGACATTTTCCATTACTTTGACGTTAATTTGATTTCATTTATGATCATTCCGACTTTTACAAAAGTACAGTGGTGCTCGTCGGGTGCTCTGGGATGTAACTCGGTGCTCGCCACATTGAAAATGCTGCAGAGACCTGACGTAACCGATGCCCGCGTTCGATAGATTTTTTTTTCAATTTCAAAAACCTTGATTTTCTTTATAATCAGTTACAGGTATTTACCCTTTTCTTTACATGTTATCTTAACCTAATACATTAAGATTCTATAAAGCCCTCGTGCGTCCAAGTATTGCCCACGAAACATCCGAAACGAAGATTTTTCCGAGTACGGACCGGGACCCATCGGTGCGCCGAGAAACTTCCAAAATGGGCCTCTCATTGCGGAGTCGCCCCGAGAATTTTATGCTGCGCAAGTCGCGTTAAAATGTTGCCTTGAATAAAAAAGTTTTCACGATGAATTTAAAATAGTATATCGACTATCTTTCACAAACAAAATGTAATTACAATGCAACACATTAATGACATTAAATATTTTACAAAGTCAAATCCTGGCGGGCCGCAAAACGTTTTTTCCCTATTATACATATACTGCGGAACACCGACATAGCGAGAATTCATAAAAATACTCGTTCTAGCTAGTTCGTAATATCCGAAAATTTAATTCCGTAAATGTAATGTTAAGAAATTGATGGTGATGGTATTTTCGCTCGCATTAAGGAAGTTCTTGTTATATGCCGTGCTCGTTCTATCGAGGTTAAACTATATAATCAAGTTTTTAATAATATTGATGCTATTTATTAAGGATACCTAAGTGATATTAGGAAAAAACATTATGAAATTTATAACAGAAATTGTTATTATTTCCTCATAATCCGATTCCTACGCCTTTCGTTAGAAAAGTTCAGTCGGATATAGAAATCCTTCCTCCGTATTCAGGTCAAAATTCTGCCAGGTCGAAATTAGATTACGGCATTTCAAAATCACCATCGAGTAAGTTTAATTATTGGAGCAAAATATATTAAAACTTTCACACATTAGGCCAAAATATTCCGTGCCAGTCGTTCGTAACGCTCATGAAACAATGCAGGAAAAAAGTCTCGCCTCCAACTGATCACGTGCATTTTTTAAAAGAAGAAAAGCAATCCGAGTCGAGAAAATTTAGCTCAGCGCAAGCTATTTTCGAGACTTTATGCACTAAAAAATAACTGCGCTTTGAAGCATTGCAAGACATTTCGTGAGTTGGTCATTTAGCGCTTGGATAGGTCTTTTCGTTATTACTCTTCCAGAACCCTCTCGTTCAATATGTTCGCCATTCGCTATGACGAATCGGTTACCAGCTGAGGCTTAATTTTTAATGCCTTCTAATTTAAATATTTTAATTAAGTTCTATTTAGTGTTCGTGGAAGTATATAAGCAATGTGGAGATTAAATCTGTTGAAAGGCCGAATTTTTTTCGTTAATATTATTTGTATCACGATACGAATTAATATTGATACAATATGGGCACAATTTTGCATCAGTAACCGGGCCTCATGAAGGAGATACAAGCTGTGAGGCGTCACATAAAAATAACCTTTTTAGCGCTCGGTTCATCCGTCCGTCCCTCCGAGCACAAAATAACACGAAACGAAGCAAATTACAAACGCCAGTATTCCAGGATGGAAGCGATTCTCAAAGTGTGGTCCACGGACCACTGGTGAGAGCCGCGATGGTCTTTCAGGTGCTCCGCGGGCTGCCGGAAAGTGAAAAAAATACCGATTACTAAAGCCGAAGCCATACGCGAGAGCAAACCAGAAGCTTTATCGCACGTAACGTCACACTACTCGACCGACTCACGTAATTAATTATATTAAAACAGTAACGTAATTTACTCCATTACGCGAAATCGATTCGTTTGGGTAGCTCAACCAATTACTCCTAAACGTTGAAAAAAGCAATTAAGACGGTTTTCGGAGAGAAAAATTTAACTTTTGGCTCCTCATACGTCCCGAGTATCCTGGACTCGCCGACGTGGCATCGAAGCGGTGTCCCTTCTTATTTATTTCCTTTTATATCTCGCATTTTATTCTTCCGCTGTTATCAAATTAATTTTGTTATTTTCTGAGAGGTACTGATTTAAGTTGGTGGAAGTTCATCTTTCTCCTATGGGATTCACATGGGTGATTTCTGAAATTCTTAGAAACTATATTTTCTCTTCACGCAAGAGACGTCTAGAAAATTTGCTGGTAAAAACAGGAAAGTAGATACTGTTTTTTAGGAGTTCTCGTACTACCGGTATGTGACAAGGGACGCCTTTTTCACGACTCCCTCGTTTGTCAGTCCGTTCGAATGTCGCGAATTTCATCGGTTGAGCCGCTCAAACTAGCTATTTCAAGTAGATTTAGTATGTGCGATCCTCACAAAAATATATCGCCTAATTGTGAATTTGAGCAGCATTAGAACCTCCCGATTTTTTATAGGCTTTAATTAGCTTACATTCGAACATCATTAAATGAAATGAAGCATCAATTGTAACCCAAATTTCCTCTTTATAATATAACCTGAAAGTTATTCTATAAAAATACATTCAAATAGTACAAGAGTTACTACAAAATATGTCCGTGGGGGTACAATATAAACAAAAAGGTTGCAGAGGAAAAAGTTACTGCTACGCACAAATAATGAAAATATTAACTTACACCGTTGAAATATTTGTGTCCATTTACAGTAATTTTTTAGCTGGTTTTTATGACAAGCCGGAAAGTATAATAAAGGTGGGCTGCGGGGGTCTTTAACTCACTCAAGTGGTCCGAAGACTGAAAAAGTTTGAGAAACACTGATCTAGGGGAGTAATAGGATAAATTCACTAAAAAGTTCCTGCTGTGACAGATGTAGGCAACCAACAATGCATCGCATCTGCGATTCTTTGCTCCGATGGAAAGATTGCAGTCGGTGGAAAAAGTGGCTTCTGTAATTTGCTCTGCGATTCTTCTCTCACTTGTTTATAAAGAACATCTGATTTCAGTTACGTCGACACATCTTTACGTATATGAACTTTGTTCTTCACGTGCCGTGATTTGTTATCTATTTAAAATCGCTAACATTACACTAAAAAACTTATTTAAAAAATTTAGCTTCAGAGAATATTATATCCGTACGTTTCTGGTCGCCACAAACATCGAAACCCTATTGGACACCAAAGCTCTACATCAGGGGTGGTCAAACCTGCTTCCTCTGAGCCGCATATGATAATCTTCCTAAGTTCGGGAGCTGTCCTGCGCACAAAAATGTATTAACAGTAAACATAGTTTGTATTCGAAGCAATACAGAGAGAATGCATGACTTTTAAGCATCCCCAAAACGTCTTAATCGCACCGTCTTATTGCATTCTGACGTGATAAGCTTTGATACGACCTTGAGAGTAAATGTAACGTTTAGTTAAAAGAGCCGCATGCGGCTCGCGAGCCACGGTTTAAGAGTTATTAACATCCAATTTGAGGATCAGGCCTCGGTATGGTGGTAGGAAGAGTAACCGTCTTCTAATGCTTAAGTTGCGAGTACCAATCCAAACGATAGACATTTGCGCCCATCATTATAAATGAGAACAGAGTGAACGGCCTTGAATACTACTAACGATCAATTATTAATAAACAGGTACATCAAGCCGGAGAAGTCAACGATTCTTCGGACACATCAATACTCCATAATTCCGACATTCATTAGGGCAAAGGTCGGGACCAAATTTCGCTTTGTTTTCAGAGATAAAATGTATATTTGCATCCCCAACACTTCCTTTGCAGCTGAGCCGATAATATCCCAACGTAAATCCAGAACATCTGCCATCTGTGAGACATTCAGCCAGCAAATGACTTCCATGCCATCCCAAAACACTAAATTCTTTGATATCAGATCCCGCAAGAGCTCAGGTTCTTAAAGTCTTAGTTTAAGCTTCTACACCGTTCTCCTAGCTATCTAATTTAACTTGAACATTACGACTAAGTAGGAATTAGGCCAAAACAGGTAGTAAGAACGGCCACAGCAATTATAAGCAAGACATGAGATGTAGTTTGAGGCTTAAGGGGTAAGTCTGAGTTATTATTTCAGGTCGGAAATACAGGCACTAATTAAAGAGTAAATGGAGAAGATACGATTAAAAGAGCCACAAAAAGAGGGAAAAAGTAACTCTCAGGAGACAAGATAAGCAGCACAGATAGCACAGGAAAGCTATGCAAAAAGTAGTCAATAAGGTAGAATAAATGGTAATAAACAAGCAACAAATGTTATACTATATATATATGTTTTTTTACTTCAGTACGTCCTTTGTGGATTTGAAACATACAAAAACCTTTTGTTGGCTAAATTTCGAATCTCTTGGAGATTGATTGTTTATATTAAGATACAATCCCCATTATAAGAACTGGAGGAAGGTTATAGACCTTTGGAGATACATACAAAGTAATCAGAGTAATTGTAAAGCAAAATACTTTAGTTGGAATGCAATGGTAATCCTCATCAAGCCCTTGAAAGGCAAACTTTCCTACATCCGGGTAATAAACGTACTTCATATATATATAAAGGGTATGGCAATTTTGAATTATTAAATAAAAAGTGAGCAGAGGCAGAAGTTGAATGGGTTTAAATGCTAAAGGAAGATGAAAGAAACGACTTCATTATTCAGCTAGTATACAAGCTCTTCTAGATCATATTTTGCCACATATCTAGCAAGTTGAGAAAACATGTCAAATCTAAATGAAAAGTTGGCAAGTGTCCTTCATATTATTAAATAATGGTTTCACTGCCATTCATGCAAATGTAATTATGACTTTGGGGCAAAGGTGTTGCCATTGGTAGACTTGGGTGCCAAACTATCGGCTCGAGTAGTTATTTCAAAGGATTAAAAATAGCCAATTATCATAATCCCCATAACACATATTCATATAAGCAATGAAAACCATCTACCTAATAATAATATATTTTCTGTTGTTCCCTTTTAGAGGAGGGATAAACAAGAGCAGGGCTGTTGCATGGAAATCTGCCATAAAGACAAAATGTTGCCCCAGTTCATGACAATTAGGTAGGTGCAGATCAGCGGTGATGCTACTATGATGCCACCCTTAGTCAAGCACCCCCTGAGGCGGTCACCTCTCGAACTCACCCCACACGACAGCCCTGAACAGGAGCCAGGAAAGGTATTGGAAACTCTGTGCCCCTTCTCTCTTCCTTCCCATCCGACTCCCACCAAAAGAAATTCATGGAGGCATTGGGCAAAAAACTCGGGCAGATTGATCAAATCTAATTATCTAATAATGATCAGGGATGCTGCTACTGATGCTCTGTAATTAACAATAGATTGCACTAGTTTCTACCAATGCCTGCAACCATGGAATCAAAATCTAAATTTTATCCTCAATTGATGTTTAAACATGGATAATCACAGAAATCTAATGATATCCATAATTAATTACTACACACGCTACTTCCTGTAGCAGTACTAGCAACCTAACTTTAGTGATAAAAATGGAGAAAATTATCCACCATACTTATACAGGAATAAATATGGCATGAGTTAACTCAGTTCAAACGTTTGCTAAGATGGGCTAAGGGAGTTTATAAAAAACTATTTGAGTCATTTAGAATAATTGAGAGAAGTATTTTGGGAACAAAATATCAAGTAGAGAGGAGAGAGCTAACCAGAAATGTACAGGTCAGAGATTTACAATGTTACACTATATCATAATTAAAATATGATTTACACAAAGAAGACCAAGAAATAGAATCCTGATATAATGAGGCAATTTCTTGAACTCATTAAGGGCCAACAATAAAATCACAATGGCAAAAACATATAAACACTAATTACACCAACAAGAGAAATAAAAATTAAAGAAACTTTTAATCTACTAAAAATTTGTTGGCATAAACTACGCCACTACACCTATACAAAATATCTCACATGGTCCCTTTCACTTGTAGCACTTTCATTCACGCTAAAGAAATCCATCAATACTGATATGTGTAAGAATAATTTATTGTCTTTTTGCAAGTAAATTATATTTACCTAGCAACAAAAACAGAATTTCAACAACAAATGGAAAAATACAACCGTGTGTTGAAAATTCCAATATTTACAACTCCAGAAAATTTCAAAGTGAGAACCTCCCACACAATAAGTAAAAACAAGAGGAATATAAGGGGGGGGGGAAATAAATTATGAGTTCATACAATAGCCCCCAAAATCAATTACAACACAATAAGAAAGAAATGTACAGAAAAATTGACGCTGACTTCATGAGCTACATCACCTTTGACTACAGACATTTAAAATGGTATGCGAGCATTACAAATTAGCTGCAACAGTTTGGATGCAAACAGCAATACAATCATGGAGTTAATACATCGAAATCCAAATGGATGTCATTTGAAGACAAATGGATTCCTTAGAGATTCACTATCTTTTGCAGATCCAAACACATGCCGTAGACTTTTCTGAATAAAAATACTGACTCAATTATCTGACTATTCATAGGGATTAAAAAAATTAAGTACATATTTAAACAATACTTACATGTATCAACAAAATAAAAAGTGAAGTACCACATTTAACAGCACCAAAAAATCATACAAAAATGAATTAATGAACCATATAAATAGCACAGGATCTGCAAAAGTCTTACAAATACTTGAATGACTTGGTCGATCAGTGACTGGGAATGTCAACACCACAATACTTCACTTGAGCTACCTTCATACACTAAAAATCCTCTTACAACTGAATAAATTCATTGCATCTATACGAGATATATTAAATAAAATGACTATGTTCTATCTTGGCTAATTGATTAACTTTCGAGATGACGTTTCAGGTGAGATTCAACCATGAAATATTAAATGAGATTACTAATGGCATATACATATAATTTAAGACTACATTAGTGTAAGGACAGCAATGAAGACTTCCATTAAATAAGCCCCACAAGACAAAACGTGAAGCCCACAAATCATTTACATTATGCAATAAAAAGTGTGAAAACCCCAATGGCCTCATCTGCTTCAACAATTTCTCAAATCAAACTGAATCCAGAACTAAGAATCTTGGTCTGAAACAAAACAGCAGGAAAATGCTACAAATTGAAAGTGATGCAATACAAGTGCGGAAAGATCTATCATATCCATCTCGGGAGGAGACAACCACTACCAAGTGCTACGGCAGTTATTTTAGTGCTGAGGGTTTGAGGATTGCCTTAAAGTACGTTTGAGATATGCTGAAGGGAAGGAAGAAGACGATCAACGCAGTTGACCCACAGGTTGGCACATGTGGTGTGGTATATGTGTCCCCCGTAAGACAGGCCTTGAGAGAGCTCACCATCAACATCTCCGGGAACCAAAGCTAAACACACACCACAGTAAGACCCATTGCCTTCCCCTTTCCTAACTCCATCCGATGCCCTTAGACCCAAACTGTAATCCATTTCCTGAAATCAGAATTAAGTAAAATTAGAATGGATTGATAGCATCCGAGAATGGTTTGTCTCATTGTTAATGCCCACAATTAATTTCTGAGGCATAAGATTTAAGAACAGTTACCAATGAAAACTTTTTTAATACAATCACACACATCAATTCAAGTGAGAAAGCAATCTACGAGGCTTTAAAATACACAGTACAAAATGTAAAGCATTTAGCTATTGATAAAATCAAGACACCCGCCGGATAACATTATGCTGCAACGGATGCTCATTTGACACTTGACCCAGTAAAATAATTACTTTTAAAACTTTAACAGTGGAATGAAAGTCTAATCTTTTCATAGAGAATAGAGAGCAACATGTTCCTTAAAAATATTTTTAATTTTTCAAATTAGTTTTACATACCAATAAGCTAATTGCTCATTAAGCATGAGCTAAATATAATTAATGGATAAGTTTAAAGTTGCTACAAATAGGCTAAATATCAAACATTTCATTTAATCCATTTTGTAAATGAGACCAAAAACATAAGCATAAATATTCAACAAAATGTAAGTCTTCAAAAAGCACAATAGAATGCCTCTATGCTGATTTCAGCCATTCTTTAAGCCACTATAACAAACCAATGTTGCTTTCCTTCTAACAGTAGATAAAATTGGCTTACACTGAAATATCAACATTTTGATAGATCATTTTGGAAGTGGTATTCACAACTTATAAATCCAGAATATAATATCTCATTAATACATCTCTCCACAGGATATCTTAAATTTCTTATGCTATTTATAAATAATACAAATACAAAAAGCAATGAGAGAAAAGAGGTGCAATGGTAAGTATAAACCACATAAAACCCTCTATAAAAATGCTCTGGTAGGACTATTTTAGCAGATCTCTGATGGTTAATAGCATTTCAAACATTTTCATTTTTAACCACCAAAGAAATAAAAACATGGAATACGTGAAAAATAATTTTAAAATCTCTTAGGACTACCTCCATCTGAGCCACAGTATTGTACACCTTCATGCTAACATTTTTTCATCACTTTCTCTAAAATAACTGCAAATTTTAGAATGCAGCCGTTAGAAGTGACAGCCACAAGTCAAAAGCCAGCTTGCCGTGCCTGCTATAACTATCTAATTTTGAGTTGCGGTGAAAGCTATAACAAATAGAACAGCAAGCAGTGGGTGACTAAAATCTATGAATCTAATGCGTGGCAGACAATGACATTAGGCATAAGCCTCTCACAGCCCTACGACAGACAATGAGAGTGATACACACTCTTACCTTTGCAACTCGTCCTTTCTGGAATTCCCAAATATGCTCACAAGAAGAGAGGGGGAGAGAGAAGGAGACAGACAGAAAGAGAGAGTGGCATTTGGAAGTCTACTTTATATATGTACATATACAACACCAAAAGAAGTTAAAAACAACGTACACACAATGTACACCCATACAAAAAAATCAAACATTAACATCATGTGTTCTCGTGCCACATAATAAAGATGCCATTAAGAGTGCTAAACATGAACTGGGATAAATAATCACAACTGCAAATTTTTCCATGCATAACTGATAATAACCATTATATGACTGAATAACATTTACCCCTAACAGATTTTCACAAAAAAATTGTTTTTCTATGTTTATTGCTACTAATTTACAGAGTATTTATTGCACACTTATTTTTATTAAGAGAATTTTTATTTAAGATACACGTTCAATTAAAGTCTTCTAAATTACTATAACATGACTAAACACCATATAAAATACTCAGCCAAACAATTCCTGAGAATTGCTTGAATTATAATGATTTAGTTATTCTCAAGAGAGCTTTCAGCTCACCATTCATTGCTAAAATATTGAAACACAAATACTTTACATCCCCGGGGGATAACACACTCTCAAGCTATTCCACAATTCTGATACACAAAATTTATTTGAAAAAATTGCACTAACATGACTCATACATAATATGTGATGGTAGCAAAAAGAACTCTTCACCTATAAATTTTTAATAAATATTTCTGCAGTAGGAGTGAAATTTAAACCAAATGTTTCAGAAGTTAATTGATCTTGAAGATAGCATTAACACATTTTTTTCAATTCATAACTTAATAACCTGACTGGAAACTGACCACGTCATGCAATCTAGAAATGGCCTGCAGAGGTCCAAATACAAACTAAAATAATAGATTTCAAGCCTTATACAACTAAAATGCAACAAAATAAAGTGTATGTGCTTTTCTAACCATACTTCCTAAAGATATATGGGCAATTGTAGCTTATTGCTTGACTTTGTATATGAGGCAGAGGCTAAAATTTACTATCCATTGGTTGCTGATAATTTCAACTTCTCATTGATTTATGACTTCAACTCTTAAAACTAAAATAATAGATTTCAAGCCTTATACAACTAAAATGCAACAAAATAAAGTGTATGTGCTTTTCTAACCATACTTCCTAAAGATATATGGGCAATTGTAGCTTATTGCTTGACTTTGTATATGAGGCAGAGGCTAAAATTTACTATCCATTGGTTGCTGATAATTTCAACTTCTCATTGATTTATGACTTCAACTCTTAAAACAAAACACTAATGACACAGAGAAAATGAATTGCCTTGCTTGGCTATTATATTTTAGAGAATTTTTGTCAAAATTTATTTAAAAATAAATATGAACTTATCTCTATATTATAATACTTTAATATATTTGTATTTTTTAATCCTTATATGAATTTTAAACAGAATACTAATGCCAATTATTACAAATAAATATATTTTAGACATATTAATACTTAAACTAATGAGCTTTCCACACTATAGGAATTCATTACACAAAGACAAATGCTGAACAATTCCCAATATTAAACTTTGCAAATATTTGATGAATGAGCACAGTTTTGACACAGATGCAGTCATAAAATGCCAACCCTCCCAACCTATGATGCCTCGTCACTTGCTCTCTCCTCCTCACCTTCCCAAATGCACATGTAGGAACAAATATACCGTGCTCCTGTCATGCTACCATTCACGGAAATTACACTTCCAGTTTCCCATATGCCCCTACTTTTTCATGATTTGCCAATGTATTTCCATCAATAACTCCATAATGACCAAAAATTCAACCAAAAACTGATTTAGACACCACTTTGAATTGCCAAAGCTTTTCATAGAAGTAAAGCAAGGCTTCTGTTTCAGTATTTTGACAAAAACAAAAGAAATTCCCAAAATAGATATTGTTAAAATATGACAGGAAGAAATGTATGGTTACAAATTGAATGTAAATAGATGGATGAAGATTTCCATATTAACATATAAATAATCATTTTAAATAAAATCTACAAACATAAAACACTAGAAACAGCATAGATGTAGCAAACATGCAGACAAAGAGTTAAATAGATCGAACTTGAAATTTTTTTATAGAAGCCATAAAATGCAAATAAGAAACAACATCCAATATCACTATGGCAAACAAAGCTAAAGATAAAAACTAATAATGGTCAATATAATGTTTCTTGCATTCATATCTACTTTCACAAATTATTATAAAACTAAGAATTCTGACACTTTCATTTAAAACTTTTCTTCTAATATGCATCACCGTCTCACCGAATTCCAATATTGCTTATTCACATAACATTATCAAAAAAGAAATAATGATAAAACTTACATAGAAATGGCAGTAACCTCTATGGAAATCAATAAAAACTGACCTATTTAACTTTTAACCTTGCTATCATCAAAGGTAAGAACAGTTGTATAAAACTCCTTAAGCCAAAAAAATTGTAGGGTAAGCCCTATGCATTTCGCCCACTAAGTGGGCATCTTCAGGGGAGAACCTGCCTTGGCAGTGAACAAGGTTCAACTGTTGAACAGTTAAACCTTGTTCACTGCCAAGGCAGGTTCTCCCCTGAAGATGCCCACTTAGTGGGCGAAATGCATAGGGCTTACCCTACAATTTTTTTGGCTTAAGGAGTTTTATACAACTGTTCAACTTGGAGCCAAAGTGATTACGAGCTACCATCTACTGATCAAAGGTAAGAAAAATATTTATATGCAAAATAGTATGAGAGACACTATCATTGTACATACCACCCATTACAAAAGAAAATGTGCAGGAGCACCTAAACGTAACAAAACAATATGTTAGCTGACTACTAATAAGTACAATGAGGCATAAGAGCTAGGCCAATAATAAATGGACCATAAATACAACAATTTCTCAGAAATGCAAAAATAGTAACAAATAAAACATACTAAATCTTATATGAAAGGGGACATATGATCAGGGATGGCCTGAGGAATTTTGGCACTTCGGGCCTCTGATAATGTTTGTTGAGATATTTACTAAGTACATGTTAATTTATTCATCGTTCTGTAAAAATTATTGATAATGAAAAAATTAAAGGGAATGCTATCAAGACTCTAGCCACTTCCTCAATATAAATTGGTATCCAATATTTATTTACTTGCAAGTAATGCATAGATAAATGATCGGGATAGTGCCCCCAAAACTTTGGCTCCCCAGGCAGCCACCTGGTTTGCCCATAGCTCGGGCCAGCCCTGCATATATGTTCAATACTGTAGTAAAATTTGGGTCGATTAAATAAAGATAAAAAAATTATAATATTCTCACTGATGATACACACATATTATTTTTAATCAAAATCTTTTGTTTTTTCTGACAACTCAACCTCTTGGGCTATTATCGGTGAAAATCTTTTGAACTCAAATTTAAAGCACCTGCATTTATTATTTATAAACTCAAACTGCTTTTCTGTTGATAAAATAAACAACAGGATATAGTCTTTTTATAATTAAAAGAAATACAAAAATGCACATTCTTAATTCTGAGGGTTTAATTCTCTGCTCAAAAGACCAACTGAAACTATAAAAAGGCATCAATGAAAATTAATTAAAATTATTGCAGGAATAAAATGGAGTGAAATGATTTTTTATTTCATTATGATGGAATATACCAAAATATTTCTGTGAAATACTTTAAAAGAAACCAAAAGATTTCATATAAAGATCCTTTTCTGCAAAACTAGATTCAAATTCTGCCAATATAATCCCTGTAATTTACTTTTTAAAAGTCTACAAAAAATTATATTTGTAAAAAAGGAAACTCATAATAACTCAAAACATTCTTCCTGGATATAAAAATGGTTTTACAAAGAAAAACAAATCCTTTTCTGATTTTTAGTATATTATTGGAATAATTAGGGGAAAATCTAAATGACGTACATCATTATATCAATTAAATAATCATTCCATTTGACAACTAAATGCAATATCCTAATAACTACAAAGCTACTATTGACATAACTATTCACATTTAAACACAGTTAAAACAAAAATTTGACATCCACTGCTACAATAACATACACCAGAATTTTTTTTATTTAAAAATTCTACTCAAAGGCTTTTTCTGAACACTACACCTGAATATCTATCGATCCAAAACCAATGGCATTTAATTATTAAGTCTTCAATGACCAAAACAAAATATATGATGAAGGGAATGGATGTTAAATTCATGCAACTTTAGGTTGGCAAATTATGTTTTATAGAATGACATAACGTTAAAAATTGCATACAGAAAATATAAATATAAAATGTAAAAATAATAAAATCAAAGAATGAAGAGCTAATGGTTTATGGAATTAATGTTCGAATGGAGATGATGGGGGAGGAAACATAATTTACTACAGATGATGTGCAATAGTTTTTAGAGACTAACATTTTTGAAATGGTGACAACCTCAAAAACTCAATTTTTTAAGAGAACTCAGCAATTTATTATCTTTTAAAAATGCATGTGCATTACTAAACATGCATGCAATGAGCATAATGTTCTTGAGGATCACATTCCCTTTTGCTCTTCACCATTCCATTATATTTGTAAGCATCAATTAATCTTGTACCTCATTCGGAATTAAAAATTTCTTCCTATACTCCTTCATCCTAAAAAGTTTGGCAATTCTTGGCCAAGATAGATAAAAAGTTGGGAGTAGAATGAAACTCTAAAACACCAAATTAAAAAAACCAAAGTGTAGAAGACTTTATCTGAGAAAGTTTTATGATATATTATAAACTGAGCTTACAGAAATATTGATAAAAATAGAGAACAAGACCACAAAAAAGGAGAAATTGGAAAACATTGCTGCTAAGCTAGAAGCAGCAAATCTAAAAAAATGCTGATTTTGGAAAATATTAAAATAAGCTTTTTACTCTGTGCAAAAACAACGAAATCACTAACTAATTAACAAACAAGCCATAGAAGTCAAATTCATAAAATTAAATAATGAGGAACAACATCAAAAATCAATTTCTAATTATTCAGTATTACTTAAAAAAAGATTATTTTAAAGTTACAATTCATAAAAACACAAAAATTGAGTCACTTAAAAACGATTGACATGACTGAAACAATGAGTCTGTAAAAGGTTTCTACAAATTGATATCATCTATAGCATCCTATAAGAATAGAAAAAGATTCCATTTATCTATCAAAACAAAAATCTTATTCATTTGTCAAAGCAGTCATCAACCAGTTGATACTGCAATAAATAAAACTCATTAGCTTAATACGAATCCTGAGATTCACAAAATTCCCTGTAACTTCTTTTCAGCAAATTCTTCAATAGGATAAAATTAGGACATCTGATTACAAAATCATTTCTTAAATTCTTTAAAAAACAAGCAAAAAATCATATGGAAGCTCTCTGGATACAATAATGTTTCAAATGCACAATCACATGCTAAAATGGCACATTAGAAAAAATAGATTACAAAAATTACTATAATAAATGTTCTCTTGCCTTTTCATATTTCCTTTAATTATTTTCTGAATTTTTAGGGCCTAAAATCTCTCAAACATGTCTATGGCCAGGGAATATTCCTTTTCTTAACATTTTAACTTAAACGATTAACATATAATCTGGTGCCTTCATCAGTCTCTCTAAATCATTACTCGAGTTTAAGAGAGCACATCTTTCATAAGGATGATACAACATGGATGGAACACAATTACGGCATGTTAATAAAAAATCATGCAAATTTATTAGTACTTCACCATATAAAAATACTTCAAATAATTTTTAACAATTCACAGTTAATATCTAATGAGTAAAAATAGGAACCTTTATAGTAAGTTACATTAGGTATGCCCTTATCAAAGAGTTAAGTTCTTAAACAAATCACAATAGAATTATTTACATAAGAATTATTAATCCTGTTGTTACCGATACAGTCTAATAAGACATTATGAATTTAAATCCCATCGCACACAAAAGGTAATAACAAAATTACATATTTATCAATTAAAAAGGTTTTATGTAAAGAAATATTTGAGCCTCAATTGAATGAGATGGAATAAAAAAGTTTCATTCAGAATGAGAATGCATCAAGATGGAATTTTTTTAGATAATTTACAACAAACAATTACCAGGTTAAACATTAAAATTGTAGATGACTTCTTAATGAAAATTATTCCATGGTTTAATAATGTTAAAAAGTTACTATTAATCTGTACAAATTTGAAATGTATTTAAGTAACTTATCATTAATTGTAATAACTTAAAAATCAAAGTTTAAGGAAAAGCATATTCATTTTGATTCTAAAGAAAAGCATGAATTCCTGCTGCTAGGTATTAACTCATTTTAAAAATACTTGCTGGTGATCAAGTATATGAATTGTTTATTCACTAAGAATATGAATAACAACAACATGGTGCAATCTCTCTTAAGATAAATTACCATCTGCAACAGCAGGCTAATTTTAGATGCAACTTAATCATTCCAGATTGATATCTTGTTATACTGAACATCATTTATGACACCAACAAATTAAGTTTTGCCTCACTAATTAAGTATTTTAAGTTCATAATTTTCCAGTAAACAGTTAATATGTTGTTTGGTTGCTCTAAATTCCAATACCTGTCTTGGAATCTGCCCTATTTCAACATCCCATGAAATGTGAAGAGCATGCCATAGTGGTCGTGGAATATTATGGATTCATTCCAAAAATTGTATGGCAGACCTATAAATTTTGCAATGTGACCAATTTTTTTCTGAAGGAAAAATTAAAACATCCTGAACAAACTATGTCATGGATTCTGAATAAATTACCCTTTTCTCCTTTGAGTAATATGAACATGTTACTTGCCAACAGCCAAGCTCCACCATCAATGAGTTTCTCAAAAATTTTCACTCTTACAAATGCTTTGTTAGCTGTACCCAAAATTTTATTTTGATCCTTTGAAGCTTTCCTTTTATCCGATCAAACAAATGTTCATTAAATATCAAGGCTATTATATTAGTATAGCTGCAACTATTAATGCTTGTTATCATATAACTGCACTATATTATGCCTCTCTTGCATAGGTGATATTTCCTATGAGTATACAAAAATTTGAGTGTGGGTAAAGGAATTTAACTGGGGGCACAGAACTTGAGCACAGCACAAAAGAAATAAGACAATGGTGCTGATATAAAAACTCTTTGCAAATAATAATAATACAAATTATTTCCTAAAATTAAGAATTTGGCTTAATTTACAACATTGCTGGAGTATATAAGTGAAAGTACTAAATGTACTCTTAATGGATGAGAAAATGCTGGTAAATAGCATGCCCAAGACATGACACCAGCAAAAAGCAGTAATTACAACTTATCAGAATAACAACTTACTGATATTCAAATTCATTGAGTTTGCATTTTTTCCTCACTATGTAAAATCTACATTTTAGTTAATCGACAATTATAAAGAAGGAAGACATGAGATTTTATGCGAACACTGTAGGAAGCTTTGTGTAAGCTTTAGCACCCAAGAAAAACACTAGCCAATATAAATCTATACAAGCCTATTTTTTGGTATTAGAAGATCTTGCAGTATTATCTCATACTTTTAAATTTGCAACATTTCTAACAAAATAATTCACTCTAACAAATTAAAATATTATTGTAGCAAAATTGATTAAAATGAGATGCAAGGTTTTATGCACAATAGCATGATAAAATTTGTGGGCAAATAACAACAGCAATAATTATCTGTTCAAAGCAAATATGGATATATTACTAAAGCACCTTAATAATTATGATTTTCTTATTTTTGGCAGTTATCAAAATGTGCAGCTGCTTGTAATCCAAAAATAATTTTCATGAGTTTCAGATAAACATACAACATAATATATGATTTACTAAATGAAGCAGCAATAATACCATCCAATATAAAAGCTAATGATTTAAATCTTAGTTTTTAAGAGAGATAACTCGGGATATTTTTTTATCCCAAAACTCGTATAATAGTATTTATTATTAGATAAATTAACTGAAAAATAAATAAATGCTTTTAAACAAAGAACATATCTAGACAATTAGCTTCATCATTATACTCTCTTCATGAAGAGCTATAAAACCATTCCCAATCATATAAACCACTTCTGTTTTGAAAAATACCTCAGTAATTGACTTCAGCAAAATGGCATCAAATTGTGTACCTTACATTCCACAGGCTAAAAAAAAACCCTTCATCTAACTATAAAAACTGATTCATCACACAATGATGCTGGGCTGCAAAACCTAGGAAGCATTTTCCTTCACAAATTACACCTTAGAATTGAAAGAGCGAAACAAAACATTTCAATAAAATATTCCTATGGCAACTTTTAATACACTGGTTTAACTTTTTCATATTGTGATCTGGTATATCGTATTCTTAAACATGGAAATATTCACCTACAATATCTTTATAGCTCATCCATATAAATTTTTTGCACCTATCAGCTTGATAGACAAGATTAATTCCAAAGAAAAAAAAACAAAGATGTTGAGCATATACGTTAAAAATGGAGAAAAAGACAATACTATCTTTTAATAGCAGTTACTCAGAGATATCTATACTTAGAGAATATTTGAAGAGAGAGGAAAGCAGAATTATTTTCTTAAATAACAACAGCTCAAAAACACTTCTGTCATCACAGAATTTAAATCTAAAATATTGTTATTATTTGCTCTCAAGTCTACCATATGACCTTCATAGAAACATTAATATTACAATATTTAAAAAATTAGTTATAATCAATTTTATATATAGTTAATAACATTAAAATAGAAGTTATTGATGAAATATCAAGAATATTACACAGACAAGTTTTCTACACAATTATAAAGGCCAAAGTTAAAACGTTCATGACAAAGAGGCTTTGTCATTATCTCTCCCTAGATCTGTAATTTGTCCCCTGGATCCCACAGGTAGGAATGCCATATACCAAGCCATAAAGTCATTTTGACTGACACAAGAGAGAGGTGCGTAAATTTAATGACAATACTAGCATGAGCATGTTAATTTGTAAGACGGCATTTCACTGAAGGGCAAGGCTAAAATAGGGCCTTCCCTATAGTAATAAGTGAAACACAGAAAACTTCTGATGAATAGAGCAGAAAGAGAGTGCATTATGTTGATGAGTTGTGTCCTAGTGGTGGGACATTACCACTATCTGGAGCCTTACACATGCCCGTGTAGGACCATTCAGTAACACTGGGTCAATTTTTTTACAAACCCGTCATTAATACAGTAATTTCAATTATCCAAACTAATTGGGATTTAGGTGCAATTTTATGATTATATTTCATTAAGAAATCATATTTCACAGCACCTTTAGTAGCAACATTATTTTATATTACACATATAATTGTAATGTAAACTAATAATTACAATATTTATGTAAGAGCAAATGCATATACAGAAAACAAAGAGATACAAGAAAATTAATAAACATTGAAAATATTTTTATAAATTATAAGTCTGTAAATTTGATTTACTCAATTGGTAACTCAGATAAATAGGTTTAGGATAACTGGAACTTGATTTTAACTGGAATTTTAAGAAATTAATACCAAGTGCAAATGAGACAAGAATAAAAAATATCAACTTTGTTTTTGAACTAATTAATGTTACAATGATTTGGTCAGTTATACTAAAATATAAGTACTTGTTTCAAAAATATAAACAAATGCAAATGTATATGAGCAGATGCAGACTGTCATGAAGATATTTCCTACATCAATATATTTGCTTTCTAAAAGTAAAATATATCTCCAATAGAAAATAAAATAGGCACATTCCCTATGCTTAAAATTATTCCATTCAGTTAAATTGTACTGTTAATTTAGGAAATTGGCTGCTGAAAACTGATTTTTGCTAACTGTGAATATTTTTCTTTCTGACATAATATGTTTAAAAAATACAGCTGTTGCTTTAAAAAAACAATTTTGATTGTAAAAAATCAATTCAAAAACATTCTTGAAAGTTATTACAAAGATGATAAAAGAAGTATCACATGCATGATAATGAAATCAATTCTGTACTGAATAAAACTGCAACATATTTGAGCAAATCATCAAGTACACAGTGACATTTTTTAATATTTCAAAATTAGTCTTACCCTGTTGCGACTTCCCAAGTTGTCTCTACTTTTGGAAAGACGAGAGATTTCCCATTTTACAAGATGAACACATCAAGATTGAGTTACTACCTCAAGTATCCTCTTCAGCAATAACAGGAGAAACAACAGAGCATGCTCTTAAGTTAGAAAGGGATACAATAATGAGGAATCCTTATATGCCAATTAACTGGAGCCATAAATCTTGTGACAAAGGATAGCCTCAATGGATAAAGAGACAAGTGTAGATTTGGTCATTAAGAAGAGACGGCACAAGAAGGATGGCTAAAATCTTTCAATAGTAAACCCTCACCATAATGCCGCTCTTCTCATAAAATGGCATGAGCCCTTCCCATACTGCTCCAATGTCATCAAGAAGGTTGTCCAATTGAGAGTCTCGCCTATCTAGCTGCTGGTATGAAGCTGCTATTCGTCTTGATACCCAGTAAACTTCTAAAAGATCTGCAACAAAAAAATATTTATTCATTTATTTATTTCATCTATACAATATTTCACACAAACATTTTCCCAATCTTTTTAGCATGCATTTTTGTAATTTTTTGGCTAAGTACATGTGGTTTAAAGTCTTTTCTTCTGAAATGTGGTGTAAAAGAGTAACTTGAAATAGACACGGGGAAAATTAGGATGTTCACTCGATCCTATTTTTCACATGCTGTGGTGTTCGTGAATCATGAATTAAGTGGTCACTTCAGCTCTGTTCACGAATTCTCCATGTGTACAAACTTGTAAGGTCAATACGTTTTGTAGCAGAATGGATAGATAAAACTATATTGTGATTTTACTGTCTAAGTATCGGATCGTAAGAAATTTCGATTTTTTAAAAAAGTTTATTTCAAACTTGGTGGCAATTGATGCTGGCTGAAAATTATTCTTTACCTCGATTATGACCAGTAAAAGTAAAAGATTGTACTAGGTGAAAAAGACGAAATTTTACATTTGGCGGAATTGGAAAACTTAAGTGTTTGTGCACTTGGTGCAAGGTCCGGTGTAGGCATGACTCAAGTGAGTGAAATTCTAAAAAAATAAGGAGAGACTGTTGAAGGAATGGGCTGAGAACAAAAGTGAGGGCGTGAAAAGAGTTTCCCAAAACTGAGGGGCTGGCTAATGATAACCTGACTTTCGAATGGTTTTGTAGAGCATGTTCTTTCAACATTCCAATATCAGGGACATAATTCAAGAAAAGGCTCTCAAAATAGCAAAAGAAATGGGGTATGATGAGTTTAAAGCTTCCAATGGGTGGCTTGAAAAATTCAGAATTCATTACAACATTTCCTTTAAAAATGTGTGTGAAGAAGCTGCTTCAGTTGACCCTGATGTTGTGTTAGAGTGGGCTTCCAGACTACGAGATTTGTGCAAGGACTACGGTGAAAAGGAGATTTATAATTGTGATGAGACTGGGTTATTCTTTCGAGCCCTTCCTGACAAAACAATGCACTTGAAAAACGAAAAATGCTCCAGTGAAAAGTGTCAATAAAGACACTCCTACTATGCGTAAATATGATTGGTGAATTTGAAGTGCCTTTAGGGATCGGAAGAACCAAAGAGCCTTGCTGTTTCATGAGTATTGATGTTAATCTCCTTGGGGTGGATTGGCAAGCAAATCAAAAAGCATGGATGACTCAAGATTGCATGACAGACTGGCTGATGTCCTTTAACCAAAAAATACAGAGAGAAGGTAGAAAGGTCATCTTATTTATGGATAATGCATCATCCCATCCAAATTTGTGCCTGATAAACATAAAAATAATTTTCTTACCTGTGCGCACAACATCTGTTTACCAGCCCTTGGACCAAGGCATAATTAAGAACTTTAAACATCACTACAGGAAACATGTACTGCAGCATATTTTATCAATGATAGAAAAATCGAAAGATGGAAGTGATGTTTCAAAATCGATGAACGTTCTCAATGCGATTTTATTGATTGTGCAATCCATAAGGGACATAAAAAGACATACTGTATGAAACTGTTTTATAAAAGCAGGATTCGCTGTGAAACAGAATGAAGATGAGTCAACCACTGATCACTCTAATATAAACAACAAAGAGCTACAGAATTTACGGGAAAATATTGGGGAGGAAGAAACATTGCCCTATGGAGATATCGATGCGTGCCTGTGTACAAAAGACCAGTCCCTGAATACAAAAGACCTGGTTGCAGATGTGCAGACACCTGATTCTGACCAAATTAAAAGCAGCGAGGAGAGTGATGATACATCAAAGGGATGCGCTTCAGATGAGACTTTAATAAAAAATACTAAAGAAGCCTTGAGGAGCATCAAGGACTTAAAGGAATATTTTCTACGACAGGGAGATGCTGGTGGACTTAATTTTACTGCACACTTGCAGCAACATTTTGAAAAAAATTTTCCAATCTGCAGGGAAGCAGAAAAAGATAACAGATTTTTTTAACGACAGTAAGTATAATAACATTGTATACAATGTAAAATTTTGCATAAATTTTTATCACATTAACTGTGTAATAATTTTTTATGTACATTTCTTAAAGCAGACCATTGGACAGCCTCCAACCATGGGAGATCGCCGGAAAAAAGACCAATGCAGCCAACTTTTAACTTTCACTGTGAGAAATTTTCCTTGTGAAAATGAGTAATAAGTGCAATAGAAAGTCTATGTACATAGTAAGTAAGCCTTATAGATAGGTGGCCCCCTCTCAATAGCGGACACTTCTTCAATTCCCGAGAGTGTCTGCTATTGGGAGGTTTCACTGTATTCATCGCATTTTACTACCTTTATCATAACTTGGGTGAATACATAAAATATTTCAACATAATTCATCCAGTATCTTATCAGAATACATATTATTGAGATTACAGGACAGAAACTGCCCCAAAATAAAATAGACTTTTCATTAATAAATACAAAGTATAAAGAAAGCTGTTAATGGCAGAAATGTTTCTGAATGTCTATTATTTACACAAGTCATTTGAAGACCAAGATGTGGATTGACAGATCCATATATGTCACAGAGAAAAGAAATGTTTTTAATTACTTTTCAGTAAATACTTTACAGCTACAAGAACATTCAAATTACAGACACACTCTAGGTTACGTAAGTAATGTGTTCGGCACACATTGCGTAACTCGAAATTTGCGCAAGTCAAAATTTACTATGGAAATCACAGCAGCGGTGGGGAAACTATGGCCCACAGGCCAGATCCAGTCCCCAAAGGCATTTGTTTGGCATGCGAAGCTGTTTCGAAAATGCGATCTCTAAAAATTAAAGTACGTATAATTTACTGCATCAATATGGTACAAGCACTCGGTTAAAATAGAGGCATGTAAGCACAGTGGTTAATGTGAGTATAGAATATAATTAACAGCAAACAGAGCTTACAAAGAAAATTAGGGATAATGGTGTGAATTGAAAGATGAATAAATGAATTCTTGATGCAAATCAATAATATATTACGCAAGGGGAAACATCGATTTTTACTAAGTGCAGTTTGCTTTTACAGTGTCCAATAGACATTTTCTTGGTAAACAAAATGTAGAATGTCAATTTTGTAAAGCTGTTAATTTCTGTGCTAAAACAAAGGCAATTTAAGCCATTTACGTATTATGCAGTTATGGGAAAGTCACTTTAATCATTCAAAGAGAATTTCCGAAAGAGATGTTCACTAAAATACTAAATACCATATTAGTCCGAATATAGTCTCCTCCTCCTCCCCCCCCCTATTTCTGAAGTCTCAGTTTTGGAAAAAAGTTTGAACCCCATTACAGACCTCACTTTTAATATTCAAAAGAACGAGTTTTAATACGTACAAGCAATCTAGTTACAGCTATCAATTTACAATGAAATGTTGACATCATGTTTTGCATGTTATAGTTGCAGGTGCAATTTAAATATGTATCACGTGTTACTGGACTAAATTCAAAAACTTTGTATTTATTTATTTAAATTCCATTCATATCCTTCAGATGCCATTGACAACGGCTACTTGAATCGTGACTGTACAAAAAAGTAATTATCACCAGATTTGCATTTAACATATTCTTTTCATAATTCATTTTACCCGTGTTTTCTACTTCCGATATTTATGCCTCGGAATACCACATCAAGGAATACATTCTGTAAATAGTTGCAACACCTTCAATGCCTTAGTTTGATTTACGTAAGTCATACTTCTATAATGCGATTGCATTATATACAATCAACAGCTGCATAAGCTGGACAGTATGATCAGCTGACACAAGTTGCCTATGAATTGACGGGTAATGAAGATAATTTCTTTTGTCGTAGTGACATTTTCTCTAAAATAACGATAGGTGGCACCAATACATATCAATATTTGGGACATACTTTTAGGAAGGGATGAAGTTAGCCAATCGACGCTTCCAAAGCGAAAATTTCTGCAATTCCCACTATTATGAAAATACGAATGTTTAAGGCAAGGATTCCATAGAGTGAACAAAAAGAATTGAGTTATTGAGGCATATGTATCAAGAAATTCTCCGTAAAACAATCAAATCAAGTGAGGGCATTAACTGTTACCTGTACTTACTGCCGGCGGTGATATTTTCGTTTGGTAATTTTTTGGGTGCGAATATAGTCCCCCCCTTACTTATCTTACTAATATTTTGGCAAAAAGGGGAGAGGGGGACTATATTCAGACTAATACGGTACTAAATGCTTATCAGCCATGATTACAAGGGCCACACTTCCGTTAATTTGTGCAAAAGGGAACACACACGTTAAGAGATCAAGCACCTGCATCAATGATCGGAAAAAGACTGAAGGGATTGGGAGAGAAACCACACTACCATACAGACATGTAACAATAATGTAATCTGTTATTGTATTCATATGAGTGCAGATATATGCCGCAACTGTAGCCAGTCACTAGAATTAGGTAGATTGTTACATCGATCCACTAGATTAGTAGGTAGTCGCTGTAGCCTTTTTTCATGCATAATTGGAAACCAAAGTAGCTACATATTGCTAAAAATTCGCTAGAATGACAACATTGGCTGAGTAGCAAAGCGGGGATATCGCATTACAATCCACACCTTGCATTCTTTCTCCACACACATACATATAGATTTAGTTTGAGCTCGCTTACGAACACTGCTAAAGTAGGCATAACAAAATTTTTTTCGTATATAATTTATGGAGCCTCTTATGTAAGTGTGGATTTAAGTCAAGGCTTACGTAACCTGAGGTGTGCCTGTACAGTCCACATAATCATCAAATACATAATCCACAGTAATTTGTCTTAAAATTTTCTGATTTCAGATTTAATTGGCTTAAGAAATTTATCTTATCTGTATGCTAATGTTTTGTTGTTATGAAAAATGTTATGAAAATTTCAGAAAATTGTAAAATATATAGAGCATTTGTAAATACTTAAGGTTAAGACAGCTACATACTCTTACCACATTTGGCAAAAAAAAACAAAATCAATTTAACAATTACCGTATTTTCTGGTCTATAACGCGCACCTTATAGATAATGCGCAAATGATTTTCTTCAAACCTGGTACAAATGTGTAGATAACGCTCAGTCAAAAAAAATCTATTTGAAACAATCGCTTCCTGAAAAAATGAATCAATTAGAATTTGCTGTTGCTTTCCGTTATTCAGTTGTTTTCACTGTACACCAAATGGTCTTATTGAGTCTTGAATTAGCTTGGCGTTGGTATTGAAAAAGTTTTTTAATTTACTACGGAAAACAAAAATATGCGACAGTGAAAATCATACACTTCGCAGTTTAAATTAGAAGTCGTAAAATTCGCTATAGAAAAAGGAAATCGTGAGGTTGGAAGAAAGTTTAACGTAGGGGAATCAAGTGTATGAGAATTGCGTAATTGGTGCTGAAAAAGTTGTATCGGAAAATACGAGCAATGCATTTTAGAAAATGCTTTTGGAACAGAACTCGAGGAAGAACTGTACGAGTGGGTGATACGAGAAAGGGAAAAAGGCATTAGGATTTCTACAACGAGGGTCTTATTGCAAGCAAAATGCATTGCTCAAGAGATGGACATCGTGGGCTTCAAAGCGTATCCTTCCTGGGGATTCCGTTTCATGAGGAGGAACAATTTGTGTGTTCGTACATCGACAAGCATTGGCCAAAAATTACCGATGGACTGGGAGGCGAAAATGATTAAGTTTAGACAATATATGAAAGAAAACGTGTCTGGAGTTGATGCAATGCATGTCAGCAATATGGAAGAGGTTCCGATGAGTTTTGATCTTCCTTGTGCTAGAACTGTGAACCTTCAAGGGGTGAAAGAAGTTGAATTTTACAGTTGTTTTGTGTGCAATTTCTGATGGTTCTAAGCTTCTTCCCATGGTGATTTTTAAACGAAAGACTGTGTCGAAAGAATGCTTTCCTATGGAATTTGTAGTAACCACAAATGAGAAAGGTTGGATGAACTAAGAAATGATGAGGGTTTGGTTGGACAGTTTGTGGAGAAAGTGAAAATCTGCCTTTTTTAATCCGAAGTCCCTGTTAGTCATGGATTCATGTCGTTGTCATGTGACGTCTGAAATTTAAAAAGTGGTCGGTAAATATTCAAAGCTAGCTATCATTCCCGGTGGTTTAACCAAAAAACTTCAACCACTAGATCTGTCCGTGAACAAGTCATTCAAATCAAAATTGCAAGCTAAGTGGGAGGATTGGATGTTAGCGGGTGTGCATCAATATACTAACTCTGGGAAAGTGAAAAGACCATCCTATGCAGAAATGTGTAAATGGATTGTTGAGAGTTGGGGATCTGTGATGGCTAGTTGTGTAAAAAACTGTTTTTAAAAGGCTCTTAGTGATACACTTATGACAGACAAGGAAGAATTTGAAGATGATGAGGGTGATTCTTGTGAAAATGAAGTTTCAAATGTGCCTGACCAAATTGTGAGTGTATTGAATCATTTGACATTGACTCAGGTGATGATTTTTATGGTTTCGAATGAATTGTAAAAGTTAATATGCATAAATTTCAATAAAATTTTATTTTCCATTGTATAACGAGCACAGTGTTTTTCCCCGATTTTTATGTTTTTTGTATAGATAACGCGTGCGTTATAGACCAGAATTTTAAATAATATTCAGAAATAAAGGCCAAATCATAAAGAGTAGCTCCTCACTATATTTACTTCATCATGTATCATTTCTGTAAAATGTTAGCAATGAAATGAGGAACATGTTCCATTATATGTCGCATCTATTTGCATATACATTGTTTGTGAAGAGCAAAACGTTAATTATCAGAAATCCTATTATGGTGAATTTGATGTTTATTATTTCTCCATGGTATCTTGTGTAAATAATGCATGGCAAAGTACATGGTTAAGATTTACAACCCAGAAATGGTTTAGTCTTGTACACAGATTTGTCTGACCAGGCAGCTCTAGATAACTGTCTCACCTGTAGATTACTCTTCTTTTTTAAACATTAATGTATCAATTAGTTAATTAATGTTTTAGATTTTTATAAAACAATTCTGTATGATATACATTACTGCATGAAAAAGATTACTCCTTTGTTTGATTAACGATTCCAGATCACCACTCCTCACACAAACCTTCAAAAAACAAGTTTCAAAATCATTTCAGGTGAGGGATTTATGGGTATAAATTTTATTTATTTTATTTATCTATTTTTGACCTATACCTTAAATACTGTATTATCATATTTTATTTGGGTTAAAAATTGTATTTGTATGTGAAAGTAAATACGTTAGGAATATAGCACTCACTTTTATCATTATGTCATTTCAATATATGTTGCAGTGTTTCTGGAAGCCATTTCTGACACAGCAGGAATGTAGTGTATTTAAAAAAAAGAGCACAATAACCCTAACTTTGATTTCTATATAAAATTTATTTTTAGCAGAAAAATAACCATAAACTTACTGGAAAGATAATCTTCACCCTCTTCAGTGGACACAACTTCTTCAATAACTTCACCTGATGATATAGAAGAGAAGATGAGGAGTGCTGATTGCAGGAGTGAAAGACAACTTGCTAGGCATCTGCGCCACTCATACGCATGCCGGTCTACTGACTATGTGACAAAAAAGAATAAAATCAATAAATGTTTAGCAATTTATTAATACATGAATACAAATCATATGAAAATGGATACACAGGGATCATGAAATGCAAATGTTTACGCAACAGGCAATAATAAAAAAACACATATTGCAAATTTTTACGATAAAATGATTAGTAAACCTCACTTAAAAACAAATTACAACTTCAGAGATGTGCAACAGTAGATATACAATGAATCAAGTCATTAACTTGTCCATAATGACTATCAAATATAAATCACTAACGTGGCAAAAAATAAAACAAGATTAATTACAAAGAATACCATTAATTGAAAAATATGTAACACAAAATCATTTGAAGTGCTATTTTAGACATTTATTTAAAAAATACAATGAAATTTGGTACATGGAATAAATATTAATATTATTATTTAATTTGAATGTCACAATTAAATATTAATTATAGCTCGTACTATACATAATTTAAAGCATTGATGGATGAAGGCATAACTTGATTGAAATTGAGTTTAATTTATAACTAAATTAAATGGACCCATATAGAATGAATGATTTAATTAAATCTTAAAAATTAATCAACATTAAACATCCATTCTGGATAGACCAGTAGTTTCCAAACTTGTGATATGTCATCAAGGGGGAATGCAGATTATATGCAGAGAGGGGAGGGGGAGTAACAAATTTTTATAATAAGATAATCACTATTAAATTAAATCATTTATCTGCAGGATGTACATTATGCGGCCATATATATACCATATTTATCCAAGTACCACCCGAATAAGACTTGCACTATATTATATATTCCTCTCTCTGCAGTTGCCCATATTGTTTCATAAATTGAAATTTTGTAAATCGAGCCATAATACCCTATTAGCTTCCATTATATAATACAAGATATGTTCTCATGGTAAAAAATCCTTCCTTATAAGGCACAGAACTTGTTTTTAAGACATAATATGGAGCGTAATTATTCCACGCACATATAGGTACATGACGTAGCGTTGTGTTCTATTTTGCATAACTTGATGTCGTAGTAACTTGACTGACTATTCGATCACAGTTTGAAATTATAAATGATTATATCATAAATTATCACAATTATTCTCAATGCATTTGTATTAAAATACACGACAACAACAAATACTCAATGACATGTTTTATTGAAACTAGCGAGGCTGAATGCAAAGCACATAGCGCCAAGGTGTCTACAGTGGGCCAGAAGGCATGGTTCATGTGTGTATAGTCAAGGTTTATTGTAACTAAAATAAAAAATACATAATAAAAAAGAGATAAAATAGTGCAATGCATTCAGTAATAATTTAATTTAATAAAAACGTATCTCCATCCACGTCGTCGTATTTAGTACCGTATTATATAGCAAGATTTTCTCTGATATGAAATCCTCGAATAAGACGCACCTTGATTTTCTAAAGAAAGAAAAGTTTTGAAAAAAAGGTGCGGGTGGTACTTGGATAAATATGATATTAATCCTTGTGTTAACAGCTTCAAATTCTGTTAACAGCTTCAAATTGTATTTATAGCATTCAATGCAAATAGAAATAAATGATACAGTAATTTAGTTTTATTTAATAATAATGAATGAACGTGATGTACAGCAAGGGGGTGGAAAGACATTCTTCTTGGTTTGGTTGGGCATGCATATGTAAAGTTTGGAAGTTGTTAGCATATACCATGACCTACATTCCTGCATCGGATAATGGAATCAACTGCTTCTTACCTTGGCAGATTCCCACGACTCCAGACCACATTTTTCCCCGGCCAAAGAAGAGCAAAAGGTTCTGCGACCATCTCCACTCGCCATCCCATCCCCCTCCTCCCCACTCGATCCCTCTCCTTCTCCTACACCCATAACTGTGAATCCCTTCAGATCCAAACTGGGTAGCGATCCTGTTCTTGCACGCCCTAACCCACTTCCATCTCCTTCCACAGCCACTGCGTTGATGGAACGAGAATCGGGAGAAGCCTCGCCTGTCCCTATGCTCCCCTCCCCTCTCCTATAACTTCCCGGCCAACCAGCATCTATTCTCAGAGAGGCCATCACATCGTCACTTCCTCCCCCAACAAAGTCACCAAATTCATCATCATTATTTGGTGCAGCCTCATTGTTATTGATTTCTCTGGTAGGGGGCTGTACTTCCTCAAAGGCGGAGAAGTCTGCACTCCAATCAGTGGAATTCACTGGCTGAGGTTCAGTAGGGACAGAACCAAGGATATTAAAGGGATCATCTGCCAACTCATTACCACCTTCTTTGCTCAACGCTCCTTCCCGAGCAATCTCGGTGAAGGAGTCTTCACTAATCGGAGCGGCTGGAGTTCCGCGAGCAGAGAGGAAATCACCAAAGTCATCATCATCATCATCTTCCTCCTCAGCTTCTTTAGGAGTATCTGGAACAGGAGAAATTTCAGCAGCCAATGCCCGCAGAGCACTGTAACGATCCTTATCTACACTCATAATGGGAGCAATGGGGATGGAGACCTTATCTTCTGAAATAGCTTTGGCAGGCTTTTCCTCTCCACCATCTTTCTTTGGTACAACAGAGGATTTATTTGGAAAATGAGCAGTGCTCATCCAATTCTGTACATTGGTCAACGAGTCATCCCTAGCATCATTTCCTTTGTTGCCCTTCTGCGTGGTGAATGCATCATGGCACATTGGCTCTGCTCTGATGGCACTCTCCCTCAAAAGCTCTTGCTTGAAAGGACGGACATTGCACCTAGGAAACAGATCATCTAATATGGAATTATCCTGTGCAGGGAAATGGTTTTCAAGGTTACTATTTGGAGGAGGACCAGATCTAAATTCGCAGAAGTCGTCATAGTCGTCTTCCTTGGATGGCTCTTGACTCTTGGAAGATGAGCTTTGACTTGTTGCCTTGGGTGCTCCTAGGGTGTGATTAGCAAGCCGACTACCAATTCCTCGACCTTCACTTGATGATCTTGAAGACAAAATGGGAGAAGATTCAGCAGAGAGTAAACGATTTCCCTGGTTTGGTATTGACAAAGGTATACAAGGTGGAATGGTAGTTTGCACTTCAGAGTTCAGCAGCGATGGTTTCTCACTCTTAAGAGTACCACTTGCGGTAAATGCATTGGAAGATAAAGATTTTGTGGAAGAATCTGAGAATGATTGATTACAAGACTGGGGATCAGTTGGGGACTCCAAGACAGAGCTAGAAGCACTCTGGAATTCTGTGAAATCATCCCAGTCATCGTCTAGAACAGATTTAGAATTTTCTTGGACTATGGATGGAGTCGTAAAGGAGGGAATAACTGGTGCATTCAGATCTGCTCGAGTTATAGCTGGACACATTGGGACTGATGGTACAGGAGCTTGGAGTTCAAGACTAACACGTTTTGGAGTAGGGAGTGTAGATAAGTCCAGGTTGGGCACAAGGGGCTGTGGTATTGCTTCAAGAACAGAGAGATTACAGAAGGAATGGCCACTCTGAAATGATCAGATAAAAAAGAATGGAAAATTAACACAATATGGACGTTTCAATTAAAAAATTGTATAAATTTTGAAAAATATTATCTACTGCTAAATTTATTTTAGCAAGCACATAAACAGTCATTACCGGCCTTTTATAGTAAGCATAATAAAAAAACAAAGACAATGACAAAAAACGCTGCCATTGGCAGGATTCAAACCCAAACCTAGCATTGGAAGCCAGATACTAACTACCCCTCTAAAATGGCAAAAAACACTTTAACTGCCACAAAAATTAGTATCGCATGATATTACCCAGAAACATTTGTTCAGTATTCAACGTTTTAAACGATACATTTGAATACATTAAAATTTCATTATTGCTTTATTTTTCCAATACAATGTCTACTTTTAAAATAACACTTTTAGGCAGCTCTTGCAGATTAATATCTCTATCAAGTAAAAATGCTATACAGTCTTCTTATATAAATGAACCATTTCCCCATTTAGCAGTGCATAAAAAAAGCAGAATTTCAAAATCAAGGAAGCTCATAAAATCCAAAACTTATCATTAGTTCTTAAGTCACTGCCCTGATGTTGCCTCATACTTTGCCAATGCTATTCAATGACATTATTTGTAATGTACACAGTCAGGCGATTAAATAATGAGACTGATTTTATTTTTTAAAAACTACAATGGTTCTGTTCAAAATCAATTTATTTTATTTGAAATACATCCCTCCAGCTTCGATACAACGAGTGGCACGGTCAACCAAAGACTGGAACGACTTGTGGAGGTCCTGTTTTGGTATGGCTTGCAGAGAGCATGTCACGGCCCTTTGGATGTCTTCAATGTCTTCGAAACGCCTTCCTTTCATAGGCAATTTCAGTTTCAGGAACAGAAAATAGTCATACGGGGCCAAATCAGGAGAATATGGTGGGTGAGCCAGCACAGAGACTTGTTTTCGGGCCAGAAATTCCTGTACAGAGGTTGTCCTGTGAGCCGGTGCATTGCCATGCAGCAAGAACCAGCTGCCTGGCTCGCGATATTCGGATCTTAAGCGAACAATTTGCTTCCACAAACATTCCGAAGTGCGCAAATAATAGTCGCCAGTGATGGTTACACCATGGGACGAACTCATTATGGATAAGGCCCTTGCTATCCTAGAAGGAAATCAGCATTGTCTTGATTTTTGACTTATGGAACCACAATTTCTTGGCTCTTGGTGAGTATTTCAACTTCCACTCAGCATTTTGGTGCTTGGTTTTAGGGTTGTATTGAAAACACCACGTTTCATCGCCAGTCACGCTCGATTCCAAGAATTTTGGGTTTTTCTGGGCAGTTTTAATGTCTCTGGCATGCTCAATGAGGTCATGTCGTTGATCGTCCGACAAGGTGTGCGGAACAAAGCTTGCACAGATCTTCTTTTTGCCCAAATCCTCGACTAAAATTTTGCAAATTGTCCCCTTATCAACACCGAAATTGTCTACCATTATTCACAATTCGCACAATGATCATTTTTTATCCGACCGCGCACTTTTCTGATGAGTTCCCCGTTGTGAACCAAAATTGGACCTCCTGGCCTTTCATCGTCTTCCAAATCTTCCCGGCCGTCTTTGAACTGCGCAAACCAGAGGAAAATTTGTGCACAGGATAAACATTTATCCCCATACACTTGATGCATCAAAGTTACTGTCTCTGATGCACTTTTACCAATTTTTAAACAGAATTTAATATTCGCTCTGTTCCATTTTGTTTTCATGACAACAGTCTCGGAGGCACTAACACATATGATGGCAAAACAAATTACAGATGCATCGCAAGTCAATGACATTGTAACATTTAATAGGTTAGTTCAGAAACTACAAAGTAATTACATTTGTCAACAGATGGCAATGATAGCCGATTTCATTTTGAATCAGTCTCATTATTTAATCGCCGGACTGTATATGTGTGTGTATTTTTGGCTAATCAACCTCTTGGATTATTATAGATTATTCGTAATGCATCACTAAGATAGTAAATAAGTTCATTCATACAAAATGGTCATGAGTTATTATAAACTATTTTAGAAGTCCTCAGGACAATTTAGATGAATAAGAATCAAATAATGGAGTTCTGACAGACATTATTTAACACACTTCCAAATTTTTTATTTCTTTCACAGAACACATTTAGTATGAGTATTGCTTCACTTCTAAATAAAAGAAAATTAGGTATATTCAACCAATGCATATTTTGCAGTATTTTTTAAAACTTCTTTCAACCCATGGCAAAAAAGTCTTGCATTATTTACACTGGGTTTATTCCCACAAATGATTTGGGAATTTGGACTAAATATGTTGGATACTTTTAAAATTTATTACTCCCATATTATATGACATGATTATGTAAGTTAATCATGTAAGTTAGATAAACCATAATTTGAAGATCTTCAGAAAAAGACATTTTAGTGCCATTCAACTTGGGTTTCAAAAATAAAACAGCCATTTATATAAAAAAATTATCAAAGTAAAAACGTTGTTTTGCATTTGTACATATTTGGTAACCAACATATACAGTAATTCACCTATTAACTGACCTTAACTATTCGATGACAAGTCCAATTAATAGCTATCAGTGCTGTTTTTCCTCAAATGAAGTTTAAGTATCAAAGTATGTTTTTCCACTAACGAAATAAGAAAATCTCCAAACACAGGGAATTTGTGATTTACTAAAAGATCACATATCGATGGTCTGCTGTGGAGCATGTAGTTTCATGAATGACTATTTGATGGTGAAAGAATTGTGGTTTATTTGAGATCTGAATTTGATGAGAATGTACTTGTTCTACCACCCGTTAGATAGTTAATGTTAGGCCAGTACGTACTTGGGCCGCCGACTGGAAGGGTTAATGCCATAACTGAATGCTTCCAGTATGATATGTCTACTATTACCGTATTAGCCCGAATATAATGCGACCCCGAATATAGTGCGACCCCAAGTATTTTGAAAGGAATTTTAGAAAAAGACGAAAAACATTTAATTTTCTCTATTTTGCACATTTAAATTACCTGTAAACTCATGAATTATGTACTAAAGGGGGGTAATGTGACGCCACGTAGCATCGTAACATGGACGTCCAATTCACTTACAATGTAGCAATTATAAAAATATGAGCTGAAACACGCGTCATGAAACGCGCCGATACGCAGTAATTTTTTTAAAGATACAAATATTCGAATATAGTACAAATGATCTCCTCAGACCCCTACCGAGTATATTTGTACAATGTAGCATCGTAACATGAACGTCCAATTCACTTACAATGTAGCAATTATAAAAATATGCGCTGAAACATGCGTCATGAAACGCGCCGATACGCAGTAATTTTTTAAAGATACAAGTATTCGAATATAGTTCGAATGCAACAGGTACTCGAATATAGTGCGAATGCGACTTTCAAAGGTACATATTGAGGGAAAAAACATCGCACTATATTCGGGTCAATACGGTATATGTCCACAGCAGTGGCGGCTCGTAGCTAAAATTAGTGGGGGTGCTGCTCCAG
Source organism: Tanypteryx hageni (assembly GCA_028673005.1). Lineage (NCBI taxonomy): Eukaryota > Metazoa > Arthropoda > Insecta > Odonata > Petaluridae > Tanypteryx > Tanypteryx hageni. The sequence goes on along the minus strand of CM054113.1, from coordinate 32,518,324 downwards.
AAAATTTTTAGCCTTTGTTTTAAAATTGTGTAAAAGGAAAAAAACATGCATAAAAAGAAAATTTATTCAGGAACTTGATAAAATCTTAACAAAAAAAACCAAACATTTTTTACTTAGAACAGCTGGAAGCAGAATAATAATCTAATTCTACACTCTTCTACACTTTATCACATTCAAGAATATGGTACACGGTTTTTAAGCACAACACACGCTGAGTAAAAAAAAACTTCCTTCCACCATCACGCCAGAGCCGGCACTGCGAGAGCAACAGTGCTCTCTCTACCTGGCAGTCCCGCCTTCCTCCCCACCCCCCCCTCCTATGTGCGCATGCGCACAACAGTCAAACACCACATCGCTGGCACTGTGAAGCGCACAGTTCCATACAAAGACTTTTGTATCTTTTTCATAAACTGGGGGATGGCTACTGAAGTACTGACATTAAGCTTAAGGAATATATATTGTACTACAAAAATAAAGAAAGAATTAAAGAAAAAAGGACTCATTATATTAAATGTTATCGATAATATCAAGTGGAAATAGGGGGTGCTGCAGTTCCGCAGTGCCTATACACGAGCCGCCACTGGTCCACATGCTTTATGTCGACAGTTATATATGCCCACAGTTTTATGTCCAGTCTTTAGGTCCATTCTATTATGTCCACAGCCGATATGTCCAGTCTTTATGTCTACAGCAAATATGTCCATATTTACAGTAAAACCTCATTATTTCGAAGTTCAAGGATCACAAAACTACAACTTCGAATTATCCGGGTTCAAAATAAATGAACCTAAAAATACGAAATTTCTTACAATCCACTACTTGGAAAGTAAAATTGCAATATAAGTTTTCCAACTTCTTTTGGATCAAGTTGTCATTAATGTGAGACATTGAGTCAACTTCCACCTTGTACAAGTGGCTGAACTCCTCTGGCTGTCCTCCTCTCAGCTCCAGGTTCCGCCGAAGAACAGCCAAAGCATGCCTTCTTTCTTGAGAGGAAGGAGCTGGTAATGATTGCACTTCTTGATCATCTTCCTCGATATCTTCATCAACACTCGAGTTGTTACTTAATATTTCCAAAACAATGTCATTTTCTGTCAATCCAGGAGCTACAACGATGTCATCATCTATTGAATTCCATCTATTCATCTCTTCATCAGTCTTTTCATCATTTTCTGCTTCATTGTTTTCTTCAACCAGAAAAAAAACCAGCTTTTCTGAAGCAGTTAGCAATAGTTGTAGATGATAATTGCTCCCATGCTTTTCTCAGCATGTGCATGGCATCTAACACATAAATCTTTTTGGAAATTTCAGAAGCACTGTTCTCACAGTTATTCTCCTCAATAATTTCAATGATCATTTTTCTCATATCTCATCGATAGAAAGTCTTAAGTGTTTTTATTATCCCTTGATCTAATGGCTGAATGATGGGTGTAGTATTTCCTGGAAGAAAGACCAGCTGGATGTTGTTCATTGGCACACTTGGGTGTGCTGTACAATTGTTCAAAAGCAATGCGATCTTTCTTCTTTGAGCCACAAGTTCCTTGTCCCACTGGAGTAAAAACTCTGAGAAAATCTGGGTTGTCATCCAAGCATTTTGATTGATTTTGTATGCAACTGGTAGTTATACACCTCTAAAACAGCGTGGGATTTTGGATTTACCTATAACTAGGAGGTTCCTTTTATCACTTCTGGTCATATTACAGGTAATGAGAACTGTTATATGGTCTTTCTGCTTCTTTCCTCCCATATTAGAACTGTGTTTAAACACTAAGGAGGAATCTGGCAACGCTCAATAATAAAGGCCCATTTCATCTGTGTTATAGATTTCGTCCGGCTTGTACTCTTTCAAAAGGCTGGTGAGATCTGACCTTTTCCACTCTTCAGCTCCTGGTTCATTTGCATTTTGTTTCTCTCCATGCAATTTTTTGTGCACAATGTTGTTCCTGTCTTTCCATCTTGACAACCACTCATCCGTTGGCTAGAAATCTTCTTCACCAAGGTGATCTGCAAATTACACTGCTTTTTCCAATAATATTCCCTTACTGATTGGAGCATTTAGAGTCTAGCATGGGAAAACCACTTCAGCAGAGTCTGCTCAACATTGGGACACTTGGATTCATGTTTTCTTTTCTTCTTAGAATTTAAGTTGGACGTTTCACAGTTCTTAATTTTTCACGATTTTTCAAAAGTCTACAAAGTGAAGTCTGCAAGACCCCCAATCTTGCCGAGGTCTCTCTCTGACTGAGTGAAAGAGGAAGTTTATCATAATTTCTTATCAGCTTATTCTTCTTAGCAAAACTAAGATCCTCCGTGAATTTCTCTTTGACATTTTTACCAAAGATGGGTTTCTTTTGATAATTTCCAAAAGAAAAATGCAAAATTGAAGTGAGAGGTAAAAGACAGACTACCACTTTAACACCACCTGATTATGGAAACATTCAGTGAATAACGACTAAAGCAGAGAGAATAAGAAGAAGAAATATTTTGGGGGGTAAAGGATGGGGGAATAAAGAGTTCATTGGCTAATGCCTCAACTGTTTAAGGCATGTGCTTTGTTTTCCTTGGGGTTTTCCTAGTCCAGAAATTGTGGTGGAGGGTGGGGGAAGAAAGAGTTCGTTGGCTAATGCCTCAACCCTTCAAGGTGTGTGTTTTGTTTTCCTCAGGGTTTTCCTAGTCGTGACATTGAGGGCTGCAATAAAACTAAGAATTCCCCTTGCTATCTGTGGGAGGTCGGGTGGTTTGTCATAGACATTGCCTCTTCTATCCACCCTTTGATTTTTTTCATGTGCATGCTGAACTCTCAAGGACAGTGAACCTTGGAGGCACTTAGCTGGGAGTTGGAGACAATTTCTTGCTGGACACTTGACCAACTCCCTGCAGGAAGGGTAAACTAGGCATCAATGACCTTGAAACTACAGAAAAATGTTTGATGGATCACAGAAATTGCTTCTCTTGTCAGGAGATAATGGAATTTACATATTCTTAGGAAAAGGAAGGCATTATTCTTTGGGTTGATCCCAAGAAGGCCCTTAAACCCTATAGCCATCCATTGACTCATGATTCAATTAACCGAAATAAGTGATTCCAATAAGAGAAGAATTTGGAGTACTTTGGATACAAAATGGTTTGGGTTTTTCTATTTTGATTGAATAAATCGGCTGATTCAATTAACCACTGATTCAATAAAATGGAACCCACTGTATATTTCAAAACAGTAACCTTGAACCTTCCTATTGTGCTTAATTCTGGAACTTTTACTGCTTTCTTTTTACCTATATCATATACCAAATTTTGTGATTGAATTTTCCCATAGTTATGCGAATTGTGGCTTCTAAAAACCCCTATTCAATGCTGATAGTGAGACTAACCAAACCTCGGCACAAAAGCTACCGTGTAATGGCAGAGGATGCAGGCGCTGTTTATCTGCTTTGTGATGTCTCTCACTCTTGAGATGAATATTTTTTCTTATGCATCTACACTTGAGAGCTATATGCAAAGGGAAGAGGAATGGTCTTTTGATCTGGGCTAGTGCTTGGTTCAGCATTTCTTGAGAACAATAAAATGAGAGTGAGATACAGAAACACTTATCTGGCATCAATGCACAAACAAGCTCATTCAAAGATATTTATGATGCTACCTCTTGACCAAAAGCATTATCAGAGCGCATGGGAAGTGCTTGGATCGCATAAAAAATATTCTCTTGCTGCTCTGAGGGAAGCATTAATGCTGTATGGAGGCAGCTGTTGTTTTTTTTATTTTTCTGTTGTTACTTTTGTTTAATTTCTAAGAGATTAAATGAGTCAAAGTTATAATGGCGACAATCAATAGAAAAAGGCAAGCAATACCTGGTGATGAAAAGTAGATGGAAATCTTACTTGAAAGTGGTTCAGAAGAAAGTGTCAGTTCAGACAGTCTTGTATTTTGGCTTATCACTTTGTCTTGGGAAAAAGACAGGGTCTGTTTAGAGATGACATTCGATATAACTTCATACAATGCAACTTAACAATGGTTCAGTTACCACTGTCTTATGTAGACCATATCACTTTCTCATGAGAATAATTCACTCCCCAAATTGCCCTCAAGCTTGGTATTCCCCGGTATCATCCTTCACGCCACCTAATATTCCTTCACAACTCTCCTCACTACATCCCCCACTCCAAATAAACTTTCTACCTCTCATCAATGATTCCACCTCCCCCCCTCCCCTTTAACTATCCTTCCCACATCTCCCCCATTCCCTTTCGCTCCTTCATTCCCATCAACCCCCTCCAACTCTACCCCCAATCCTGTCCATTCCTAGCCTGCTACTCCCTCCCTAATCTAATTCCACGCCAATCTCAGTCCTCCCTCATTACCCTTCCACTTCACTCCCCCCTCACAACTATCATGGACAGAGCCACTGAGACGGTTAAGCATATTATAATAATACATACTATACATATTATTATAATAGAAAAATAGAAGATAAGGTGTAGTAGTGCCTTGCTCCCTTGGTCATCACTTCTTCAAGGGAAGGTTTTGGTGATGGGATGCTAGTGATCAGGAGGATTGAGATAAGAGGGTTCTTGCAACTTTTTTTCATTTCAACTTGGTTCTTGAATTTTGCTATCCACTTGAGATGTGATCTTTCACACTAAACCAGCGGCTCTGAACTGGGGGTATATATACCCCCAGGGGGTACCTGGAGCCTTATCAGGGGGTGTGAGAAAAGAAAAAGTCTTTCTATGAGTATCTTGTCATTTTTATAATAAATATACTATTACATGTAGTTTGGCATTAAAAGTCCTCATTGAAAGGAGGAATGTGAAGTCTCACTCTTGAGACCAAGGGGTACATCAACTGAAAATGGTTCACAACCGCTGACTAAACAATTTGCTTGGGAGTGACGCACCAAAAGCATAAACAAAACTTTGTAAGAGGTCTAGTGATGAAATGATAAGATGATTCCTCTATTTGTATCATCTATGATTTTATTTCACAATCACTATTAAATAAGTAAAAAGAAGTTATCTGTTTGCGGGCAATGAATATTTCCTTTGCGAGAAATGGAGAACAAAAATGCGATGCCTTTGTCATGTGCGAGCACGAACTTTCCACTTAAACACACAAAATGGGTAAAGGTTTCAAATGAAATGAAATGTTCGCGAGTCATGACTTCGAATTTTATTGTAGGCGTATTTCGAATAATCTGTACTAAAAAGTATGCAAAATCCTAGGAAGTTGGCCAGAGGCTGCTCTTAGTTTAGAATTACATGCTATTTCGAATTATACAGGATAAAAATAACAAGGTTTTACAGCATATATGTCCATATATATGTATGTCCACTTTCATATATGTCCACAGACTTTATGTCCACTTAAGGGAAATGGAGGGGGGTGACTAAAGGAGGGGGAGAGAATATGAAGTAAAAAATATGGAGGGGGTGGAAGGTGGGGGAGGGAAAAGTGGGAAGGCATAATAAATGCTAAGGAAACACAATCGACATTGGTAGCAATCAACTAAGGATTTTATAATAAATACAAATAATAAAATATAAACAATACATGTGGTAAATCGAGGAATGTCTTTAACAACAGGAAAATAAACAAAATTTGACCACCTGCCTAAGAATGTGAAAGCTATTTAAATGTGCCCATTTTGTACTCATGAATAACACTTAAACGATCTTGTGCTATATCTCAGACATTGTTGGGAAAACATTCAGTTTATTTATGATTTTATTTTTAGATAACTGAAAAACATCACTTAAGAGACTTTTACAACAAATATATAAATGATAATAAAAACAAGCATATCCCCACAGAAGCAATCAAACCAGCGAGCTTAAAGTAAGAAGCCAAATAGACTAACGATGCCTTTACCATGGCCAGTGATAGAATATGGAAAAGAAAAACTATCCATATAATAAGGAATAGAGGAGGGAAGATGCTTCTATTAAGTTATCATTTGAAAGCAAAGTAGGAGCAAAGAGGTTTGAACACTTGCATAAAGTAATCTATATATATAAAAGGCTTAATGATAGATGAGTTTGAAAGTTTGCAATGCGAGATCTCCGAATCTACTGGGCTGATTTTCACGAAACTTTCACTAAAAGATTAAGCAGAATCTTGAAGAGGTTTTAGGCTTAATTTTATTCTTCTAACATAAGCCGTTTCAAAGATATGGCAATTTTTCTGCGAACACCCATTTTCCTATGCTATTTTATGACGCTCGGAGGGTGGTGGGAGGGGTGAATGAAAGAGGGCGGGCAGTGGGAGGGGTGAGTGAAAGAGAGGCAGGCAGTGGGAGGTGTGAGTGAAAGAGGGGTAGGTGATGGGAGGGATGAGTGAAAGAGGGGTGGGGTGAGTGAAAGAGGGGCGGGCGGTGGGAAGGGTGAGTGAAAGAGAGGCAGGTGCAATCCCAAATCACCTGGGCAACGCCGGGTCACACAGCTAGTTATATTATATATCCTACATTGAAGTTATTCTGATGTTCTCTGTAAAACTGCATTTAATACTTACAAATAATTTCTTTAGTTATAGAAGATAATTTTTCCAGCAACATCATACAATATAAAAATATCAGCTAATTTGTTAGTGGAAATATACAATTTTCTTTTTTATTTACATTATGGAAACTTTCCACAAAGTTCAGCCTTCCCAAGTGGATTTTGTTATCAGCTACTTTGATTAGTATACATTTTACACAATTCAAAATTATTGAATAACAAAAAGGTTAAAACATTTCCAAGGTAATGTTTTCCTGTTAGAATGTGCATAAGGGTTGGTTGGATATAAAATTTTTAGCCAGAAGGTTCAACTTTCAATTGATAACAGGTGAATTACTGCATTATTTCTTTAAAAAGGAATTAAAGTATCTCTTCCTTTTAAACGTTTCTCATGAAATTGCATCACTTTGATTATTATTATTTCCCAAAAAAGTTTGCAACATTATATCTTCATAAGGTCATTCTAATTTGTCCATCTTTCTAGTAAATTATCACTTTTCATTTTATCTTAATGAACTTTTGTGATATTAAATTAAATATATCAGCTAATCTTTAAGGTGTTTTAGGAAATTATTTAGTCATTGCCTCCTAAGTCCAGATATCATTCAACTTGAAATTGAGGACCTTTTTTATCCTTTAAGAACCCCTAGCAATTCTGATTTTACATTTACTAATGGCTATTTTTAAACTTCATAGTTTCCCGCAATTCTTGAAATTACTACAAAAATTTGCTGAAAAATTTTTAATAATCTTTGTGAAAACACCTTTTTAAAGATACCAATTAAAATGAAAAAATAGATGAAAAAATATTTGCACCAAGATTTTAAGACAATTAATAATTAACAACATGACATGCCTGAGCAAGAGCAATGAGCGTAAGGGTGACATTGAGTTCTGCTCGAGTGAGGCGCCCTGGAACAGTACGGTTTGTCAGTGCCCAGATATGGCCCAGCACTTCCCTCTGCAGCCCACTAGTTAGCAGGAGAGGAAATAGAAGTGCCGTGTCAGCAAGACCTGTTCCCATAGGACAAACCACTGCTTCCCAAATGCGATCGTACATTGGAGGAAGAGTCACGCCACTTGTCCAATGAGGAAGGCTGGTGCTGGGATGGACGGAGCCAACAACTGGTTGAGGCCCTTTCTGTAAATTCAATGGTTTTGTTAGCATTAATGTAAAATACCATCACCTTAGTTATTTAAGTGCAGAGTTATGGATTTTATAGAACTAATTACAGACACACTCCGGGTTAAGTAAGCCTCGACTTACGTAAACCCGCACTTACATAAGTGGCCCCATAAATTATGTACGAATAAAATTTTGTTATGCCTACTTTAGCGGTTTTCATAAGCGAGCTCAAACTAAATCTATATGCATGTGCGCGGAGAAAGAACACAAGGCACGAGTTGTAATGCGATATCCCCACTTTGCTACTCAGTCAATGTTGTCATTCTAGCGAATTTTTAGCAATATGTAATGACTTTGGTTTCAAATTACGCATGAAAAAAGGCGACTACCTACTAATCTAGCGAATCAATGTAATAATCTACCTAATTCTAGCAACTGGCTACAATTTACAATTGCGGCATATATCTGCACTCATATGAATACAATAATAGATTACATTGTTGTTACATGTCTGTGTGGTAGTGTGGTTTCTCTTCCAATCCCATCTTTCTTTTTCAGGTAGTTGATGCTGGTGCTTGATCTCTTAACGTGTTTTTTTTTTGCACAAATTAATGGAAGTGTGGCCATTGTAATCATTGCTGATAAGCATTTAGCATTTCAGTGAACAACTCTTTCAGAAATTCTCCTTGAACGATTAAGGTGACTTTCCCATAACTGGATAATATGTAAATGGCTTGAATTGCCTTTGTTTTAGCACAGAAATTAACAGTTTGACAAAATTGACATTCTATGTTTGGTTTACCAATAAAATGCCTACTGGACACTGTGAAAGCAAACTGCACTTAGTAGAAACCGACGTTTCACCTTGCATAATATATTATCGATTTACATCGAGAATTCATTCATTCATCTTTCAATTCACACCATTAGTCTTAATTTTCTTCGTAAGCTCCGTTCTCTGTTAACTATCATTATATATCGACGACTCTTACATAGGAGGAGGAGGATATAACATACTAGTAGTTGGTGCTTGCATTCTGCAAGCAAATCATATCAACATAAAAAACATTCATTTTTCATATTTCATCATTACAAATCCCTCCCTAAGGACTGCATAACCTTACAGAGGTGGGAGGGTTTGTGTACTCTTACGAACCAAAGAGCTATGCCGGCGGGAGATAATTCTCCTGGTAGGACCATCCAAGCCGGAAAGGTCTGAGGGGAAGAGTCAGACTAAGAAGCAGTCTTGAGGGTTTTACATCCCCCTTTGCAAGGGCAGCAGCTTGCACAGCACCTCTGTAGGTGGTGATCATGTGGATCTGAACAGCTACAGATGGGTAATCACTCTGTGAAACTGCGATGAGGAAAGCAAGGGGAAACTACCTCATTATATATCCCATGATAGGCTGAAAAGCTGCAAATACCTCTATGGATCTCTCTGGGGTAAAATATTCCGGAGGTAAAATAGTCCCCCAATCGGATCTCCGGGTGGGGACTACCCTAGGGGATGCACAGAGGAAATATAACATTAATAGGAAAGCAAGTGGTGAGAAATTAAGAATAGGCACATGGAATGTTAGGACTATGAATTCAGGGGGTAAACTAGAAAACTTAAAAAGGGAAATGAGAAGGAATAATGTAGGTATAGTAGGTCTTAGTGAAGTTCGGTGGGAAGGAGAAGGCGAGATAAATTCAGATGAATTTAAGATTATTTACTCGGGAGGGGAGAAAAGGGAAAGGGGAGTGGGGATTATAATGAGAAAAGAGATAGCTGAAAGAATTAGCAAGGTAGTGACAGTTAATGATAGATTAATAGCTGTAAAACTTCAGATGGAACCAGTGGAAATGCTTATAATTCAAGTGTATATGCCAACGACTAATGCTGGCGACGACGAAGTAGATGAAATGTATGAACAGATTATGGAGATATTGGAGGAGGAGGGAAAAGGAAGGGTCAACACCATAGTAATGGGAGACTGGAACAGTGTAGTCGGAGAGGGACAGGAAGATAACATAGTGGGAAAATATGGACTAGGAAAGAGAAATGAAAGAGGGGAGAAACTTGTGGAATTCCGCCACAGAAATAGATTGATTGTAACTAATACATGGTTTAAGCATCACCAGCGGAGACTTTACACATGGAGAAGCCCAGGAGACCAGAGACGATACCAGATAGATTACATACTAGTCAATGAAAGATTTAGAAATAGCATTAAAAATGTGAAAACATTACCAGGGGCAGATATCGATTCCGACCACAACCTTTTGGTGGCAAATACACAATGTAGACTGAAGAGCATTAAGAGAAACATAAGAGTTAACAAGAAATGGAACTTAGAGGAACTCCTTAAAAACAAGGAGGCTATCATGATAGAGCTGGAGGAAAGGTTGGGGGAGAGAGCTGAAGAAAATAGGAAGAATGTAGATGAGGAGTGGAGATACATCCATAGCAACATTAAAGATGTAATGGAAAAGAATGTAGGAAAGGTAACAGGTGAAAGAATCAAAAAACCCTGGATGACAGCAGCCATGCTGCAAAAAATGGAAGAGCGGAGAATGTGGAAGAACATAAACACTGAAGAAGGCCAAAGAAAATACAAGGAGTTAAATAATGCTTTAAGAAGGGAAACAGATAAAGCCAGAGAACAGTGGATAAATGAGAAATGCGAGGAGATTGTCGAGTGTGAAAGAATTTGTAGAACAGACCTCATGTATAGCAAAGCAAGGGAACTATTCAAGAAAAAGGCAAGAAAGATAGGACGTAAAGGAATCATGAACAAAAGTGGTAAAATAGTCTCGGAGCCAGACAATGTAAAGAATGTTTGGAAAGAATACATTGAGGTGCTGTATGACAAAGAAGGAAAGCCAAGAAATATTGAATTAAATGAAAAAGAGGATGTGGAAAAAGATCAGCTAGGACCAAGTATTCTCGAGTCTGAAGTTAAAAGCGCAATTGATGACATGAAAAGAAGGAAGGCTGTTGGGAGTGATGATATACCAGTGGATGTTCTTAAGGTTTTGGGGTCGAAAGCAGTTAAGCAACTAACAAAATTTTTTAACCAAGTATATGATACTGGCATATGGCCTGAAGATTTTTTAGATGTTGTTATGGTACCACTGGAGAAAAAGAACAATGCAAAATGTTGTAAGGATTACAGAACTATTAGTTTAATTTCTCATACAGCTAAAGTTCTAACCAGAATAATAACCAAAAGAATTGAATGTAAAATAGAAAAGGAGCTGCAAGATAATCAGTTTGGTTTTAGAAGAGGAAGGGGGACTAGAGATGCTATAGGATGTATGAGGATGATGATAGAAAGAGCGCTAGAAGTCAATAAAGATATGTATTTTTGTTTTGTAGATTGGGAGAAAGCTTTTGACCGAGTGAAATGGGATAAAATGCTGGGTATTTTAAACAAAATTGGAATAGATTGGAAAGATAAAAGACTACTTAAAAACCTTTACTTTGATCAAAAGATTAGAGTCAGGGTTGAAGGAGAAGAAACAGAAAGTACTTCAATAGGGAGGGGAGTGAGGCAGGGATGTCCTATTTCACCAGCGATATTTAATATTTATGCAGAAACAATAACAGAAGAAGCGTTGAGGGAAGAGAAAGGATTTAAGATAGGAGGTGAAAGTATTACCACCATTAAATATGCAGATGATCAAGGATTAATAGCAGAAGACGAGAAAGAGCTTCAGAGGATGACAGACAGACTAGTGGAGGTTGGCCAACAATATGGAATGAAGATCAATGCTGAAAAAACGAAAGTCATGATGGTTTCAAAGGAACATAAAGAATTAAATATAATGGTAAATGGACAAAAATTGGAACAAGTATGTAGTTTCAAATATCTTGGCAGTATTTTAGCGCAGGATGGAAGTAGTACACAGGATATCAGAAGTAGGATTGCAATGGCAAAAGCAGCATTTAACGAGAAGAAGGAGCTTCTCACAAGCAAGAAAATAAATTTAGAAACAAGGAAGAAATTAGCAAAATGCTACATATGGAGCATAGCTCTTTATGGTGCAGAGACGTGGACGGTAAGGAGAAAGGAGGAAAAATATTTAGAAAGTTTTCAGATGTGGGTATGGAGAAGAATGATGAAAGTGAAATGGACAGAGAGGAAGAGAAACGAAGAAGTATTAGAAATGGTGGGAGAAGAAAGGACGCTAATAAAAACAATCAGGAAAAGAAAAGCAAATTGGATAGGGCACATATTGAGAAGACAGTGTTTACAAAGGACGATCTTAGAAGGAAAAATTAGTGAAAGAAGAGGAAGAGGGAGAAAAAGAATAGGAATATTAGATAATATAAAGCAGGGATATAATACTTATAGAGGTATAAAAGAGGCTTCTAGGGAGAGAGAGAAATGGAGGCAGCGATTCAGTTAAAACCTGTCTTCGGACAGAAGCATGATGATGATGATGATCATTACAAATATTTTTTTAATTCTAAATATTTCACCTCCGGAGCGATTTTTGTTTTTCCCTTAAGTAAATATGATAGATTAAAACAATCCCAAAACATTGCAATTTTACAAATTTTATACTTTCTCTATTCTGTGGTACTAATGCTAGACGTTTCTGCCAAATTTTAAAGTTGCAGCATTTCTATAAGTGAAATAATATTTTTCCAATTGTTTAAAATTGAAACATTTTTAAGGCCGCCGCAATACATATATGGTAAAATTGAAATGTTTATTTGTGCAAATTCACTACTTTGTGAATAATTTGAAAATTTCAGCTTCCTTGCTCATCCCGTAGTACCTAAACAGTTATCTATTTGTTTAAACTTTAAGAATTTTTAACTGCCAAACAAATTAAAATATCAAAATTTGTATAATCCCTATATTGTTTTTTTAAGAATTCTACTTATAAAAAAAATTTCAACTCCGTGGCATATTCGGAAATACATAAACCTTGAAAATTTGTTTAAACAATTGCGATTTTTTAGCGGCCGCATTGTTGCACTTTTTCAAGATTTTCGCTTTTTCTAGTCGGTTTTGCACAAAGTTCTACCTATGAAAAAAATTTCGAACTTCCAGCTCATCTGGAAGTGCCTAAACATTAGTATCCTCCTATCATTCTATATAGACGTTCCTTACAGAGGAGGAGGAGGAGGATATAACATACTAGTAGTTAGTGCTTGCATATTGCAAGCATTTCATATCACCTTGAAAAAACATTCAACATTTGGGGATTTTTTTAAACTATTGTTTTTACATGTGGGAAAAACGAAAATCGCTGCAGAGTTGAAATCTTTAGAATTAAAAGAATATATGTAATGATAAAATGTCTGTCTGAAAAATGAATGTTTTTTCAAGGTGATATGAAATGCTTGCAGTATGCAAGCACTAACTACTAGTATGTTATATCCTCCTCCTCCTCCTCTGTAAGGAACGTCTAATAGAAGGATAGGAGGATACTAATGTTTAGGCACTTCCAGATGGGCTGGAGATTCAAAATTTTTTTCTTAGGTAGGATTTTGTGCAAAACCGACTAGAAAAACGAAAATCATGAAAAAGTGCAACAATGCGGCCGCTAAAAATTAGCAATTGTTTAAACAAATTTTTAAGGTTTATGTTTTTCCGCATGTGCTATGGAGTTGAATTTTTTTTAATAAGTAGAATTCCTAAAAAAACGAAATAGGGATTATACAAATTTTGATATTTTAATTTGTTTGGCAGTTAAAAATTTTTAAAGTTTAAACAAATAGATAACTGTTTAGACATTACGAGATGAGCTATGGAGCTGAAATTTTCAAGTAGTGTACAAAGTAGTGAACCAGCACAAAAAAACATTTCAATTTTACCATACATGAATTTCGGCGGCCGTTAAAAATTATTTAAATTTAAACAATTAGAAAATTATTAATTTGTTTGGTAGTTACAAATTCTTAAAGTTTAAACAAATAGATAACTGATTAGGTACTACGGGATGAGCTAGGAAGCTGCAATTTTCAAATTATTTACAGAACAGTGCATTTGCACAAATAAACATTTCAATTTTACCATATATGAATTGCGGCGGCCGTTAAAAATTATTTAAATTTAAACAATTAGAAAAATATTATTTTACTTCTAGAAGTGCTACAACTTTAAAATTTGGCTAAAATGTGTAGCATTAGTACCCCATAATGGAGAAAGTGTAAAAATTTTAAAATTGCAACATTTGGGGATTTTTTTAAACTTTTATTTTTACATGTGGGAAAAACGAAAATCGCTGCGGAGTTGAAATCTTTAGAATTAAAAGAATATTTGTAATGATGAAATGTCTGTCTGAAAAATGAATGTTATTTCAAGGTGAGATGATATGCTTTAAAAATTGACAAATGTGTAGCATTAGTACCCCATAATGGAGAAAGTATTTAATTCTTAAAATTGCAAAGTTTTGGGATTGTTTTAATCTATTACTTTCACATAAGGGGAAAACAAAAATCGCTCCGGAGGTGAAATATTTAGAATTAAAAAAATATTTGTAATGATGAAATATGAAAAATGAATGTCTTTTTATCTTGAGATGATATGCTTGCAGAATGCAAGCTCCGGAGGTGAAATATTTAGAATTAAAAAAATATTTGTAATGATGAAATATGAAAAATGAATGTCTTTTTATCTTGAGATGATATGCTTGCAGAATGCAAGCACCAACTACTCATATTCTATACTCACATTAACCACTGCATTTACATGCCTCTATTTTAACCGAGTACTTGTACCATATTGATGTAGTAAAATATATGTACTTTAATTTTCAGAGATCGCTTTTTCAAAACAGCTTCGCATGCCGGATTAATGCCACAAGGGACTGGATCTGGCCTGTGGGCTATTGTTTCCCACCTCTGCTGTACATTATGTAGTAAATTTTACCTTTGCAAATTTCGAGTTATGCAATGGGTGCTGGAATGGATTACTTACATAATGCGGGGTGTGCCTGTATTGCAATTCTAAAATTATGATTTAAATTAACCTCTTAATTAAGCGCAGAATTAGAAACTTCACAGCATTTGTCGAGTTATTGCAACACTATGTTCATGAAATTGATAGAATAAAGCAATTTTAAGATCCTATGCAGACAGGCATAAGCTGTAAAGTTGGGAATATTTTTGAAGCAAGAAAAAATTCTGCCATGACGGGGAAACAAACTTGAGTTTTCCACCTGTCAGGCAGATATTCTACCACTGAACTATCATAGCAGATTAATTCTCCCGTTTCCAAATGTGTTTTCTTAGTTGGGGCCAGGCTAGCTAAGGTAGTACCAATCAGTCCCTACAGATATCCTCCAAGAGAAACAACGAAGAAAATCCCTCCCTCTCAAATGGTGAGACTGCCAAATTAGAAATTGATGGAATCAAGTGATCTTAAGATCCTATGCAGATAGGCATAAGATGTAAAGTTGGGAATATTTTTCAAATGAGAAAAATTTCTTAAATCATATATTTTCAAAAGATATCTTAAAGTGGAAATTAGACAACATAAGTTGGTTTTAAGGCATATAAAGCAAATAAAATTGCAAGAACTGAAAAACATGGTAAAGACAATAAATCTCTTAATTGTAGTTGGGAGATAACTTGAGCTCGGATATAAATTTAGAAGAGGTGACGTAGCAAAATTATGCACAAGAAGGGACTGAAGGGAAAGGCAGGGATAGCGGATAAATCGAATTATATTAATTTCATAGTAGGGCATATGACATTATTTGAGCTAATAAAATGAAGGAATGATGATAATCCTGTTTTTACATACGTTTTTGTCACGCCTGAGGTGGACGGGTTCACCCAACCTTCAGTTTTACCCATATTAGAACACTCTGGAGCACGTAAACACGATAGCAAATAACCACAATTAACTACAGACTCTAAGAATCAAGATTAAATCACGTATGAATGCTGAGAGAAAGGTAGGGAACGATAACTTTATTTAGTTCTACAAGAAGCATCAACTTCTAGCGCACCCAAAAGGCATCAGCTGCCATTGTTTCTAGTTGTAAGTAGTATCAGTACCTCACCACCAGGCAGGGTGCCAGTGTAAGGTGACGTCATGCGTAAGATGACGATTTCGATAACAACATCGAAGAAGAATGGTGCAGTGACTAAGAATTTCTTGGCTTTTAAAATGAATAAATACTGAATTCATTCTTTTCATATCTAATTAATTTATGTTTATAGAATTAGTTAATAAATTTTTACTATTATCGATCTTACTTTTCGTAAAAATCACCAATAAAAATATGATACCCGGGCCGTAATTACTGTGCCAAAATTGTGGAAATATGGGGTCAAATGAAAATAGGAAGATTATATACCCTCGTATAACACGCATCCTAATTTTTAACTCAAATATTTCGAAAAAAAAAGTGCGCATTATATGCAGGTATTTATGGTATTCTTTCCATGAATTGCCTGCACCAACATGCTGTTGCCTTTAAACCTTGGCTTAATTCTTGTTTTGTTTTTGCCCTCCATATTGCATTTCTCATTACATTGTACCCATTTTTTCTATTTTCATTGACAAATTCTGCAACGTGATTTTCAAGATCAGGTCAATAAGTTTTACCCATTCTCAATGCACATTTGGCCTTGGGCATCTTCATAATGCTTGCCTCATTCTTTTTCCAATTGCCCATAAGCTTTACATTTACACCGAATTTTCTTGCCACAGCACCGTTATTGGAATTTTTACCAAATTATATGACTTTTAATTTAAAGCCAGCTTTGTGTTTCATTCTTTATGAAGATGTAGTCATGATCTAGAGGTAGGTATTTGTCAATTTTGACAAGTGACTAATTAATTGATGCAAAAATATCTTTTCAATATCAATATATTGATTAAATATTGATATATCTCGAAGTTATTTGAAATATGCTTGCCCAGAAAACTTCATAACTCCAATTTTCACCAAAATGGAGATATAGGTGCCATCTAGTGCAGCATTTCTCAACCACAGGTTCACGGTATACTGTTGATGCCAAAAATATGTAGACCCAAGTTTGAGGCTCAATATCTCAAAAACTAATCCATGGATTTTAATAGGAGGCATATCAGCATATAGCATATTTAATTCCCTGTTGAATGAGGGTAGCGATGAATTTTTTGGATGTTTTGAAGGAGACGTTTTGGGGTGAGAATGAAAAAAGACCCCCTTTTTTGAGCCCCGAGGCGGAAGGCATCACTTTGCCAGTTGATAATTATGAAAAGGTTCATCTGATTGCAGTTAGATTTTAATAGGATGTGTCATTGTCTTATTATTATGTGTGCAAAACGTCAAATCTCTAGGTTAATTTGTTTACAACTTTTTATTCAATTAATAAAACCGTGTTATCTCCTCAACTATAAGGCTGTGAGACATGCGATGCACACTGTTGGCTTCATCTTGGGCTCTGCATTACAAATAAATTAATTTCATAAGATGGAAATGAGCGTAATATTTTATAGTGATTTTTATATTTGTTGAAAGTGAGCAAGGGAGAGATGCATGTTTGGCGGGAGCTTCTTGGTGGTTCTGGCATATGGCATTGACAATTATCACTCTTGGCAAGCTAAAGCTTAACCCCTCAACATCGTCATACATGCTCTGCACCGATCCTGTACGTTTGGCTTAATTTTGCTTTTGCCTGATCAAATATAACGGTGTTTTTCTGATCTTACAAGAAAGATATAATAATCTACGATAAAGCAGTATATATTAAGTAATCCATTAACATGGAATAAAGACGTCTTGGAGGCACTAACACATATGATGGCAAAACAAATTACAGACGCATCGCAAGTCAATGACATTGTGACATTTAATAGGTTAGGGAGAAATGTGTGTTTGGTTGATGCTTCTCGGCGGTTCTGGAGCGCGGCATTGCCAATCATCACAATAGCAATCATGCGGACTTTTCCGCTAGCAGCACAGCTAGTGGTAATGACTTGGGGTATGAATATTGTGATGGCATATTTTCCCAGCCAATGGGGGGTCATAGGAGAATTTTGTTTACTGAGAGAGACACTTAAAAGGGGTCTTTCTCATTCAAAACAATTGAGCTGCAAGGTATACTTCTGTGAGAGCACAATGTCTCCCTGAGAGTGATTTTCTGAGCAAGAGATTCAAATGATTTTAAGGGCAATATCTTTTTTCGACTTGAAGCTGAAAAGGGCAGTGATAAGCATTAACCAGTATATAAATTTGTCTGAGTGCCTTGGTGTAAGTTTAGGAACCATAAAAAAACTTGGTGCAGAAAACAGAGATAATTTTAAAGAGAACTTGAGTGGTAACACACCTCCGGCTAAGAGAAAATTTTTAAAAATTGGGCGTCCAAAAATCTATGTGAATCACTTTATGCTCAGTGTGGTTTGCCGAACAATTGATGATTTTTACATGAAAAAAATGTTCCTGACGGTGGAAAAAGTGAGGCAAAATCTTCAAGAATTCATGACGGACTTTCCATATATGTCGAACAACACGCTGTGCAGAATTATGATGAGTATTAGATTTAAGTTCAAGAAAATGAGCAAGAAGCCTATCCTGATGGAATCGGTTAGTGTTGCGGCTACTCGACATAATTTTCTGAGAAGTATTCGTCGCTTCCGTTCGAATAGAAACAAGATATTTTACACTGATGAGACTTGGTGCAGTCAAAACCACTCCTTTAAATACGCTTGGCAAGAAAAAGTTATTGAAGCACTCCAGTATGATTATAGCAATTATGACCAATATCATGAACATACACAGTCCTGCGATTAAATAATGAGACTGATTCTAAATGAAATTGGCTATCATTGCCATCTGTCGACAAATGTAATTACTTTGTAGCTTCTATCCTAACCTATTAAATGTCACAATGTCATTGACTTGCGATGCGTCTGTAATTTGTTTTGCCGTCATATGTGTTAGTGCCTCCGAGACGTCTTTATTCCAGGTTAATGGATTACTTAATATATACTGCTTTATCGTAGATTTCTACATCTTTCTTGTAAAATCAGAAAAACACCGTTATATTTGATCAGGCAAAAGCAAAATTAAGCCAAACGTACAGGATCGGTGCAGAGCATGTATGACGATGTTGAGGGGTTAAGCTTTAGCTTGCCAAGAGTGATAATTGGCAATGCCATATGCCAGAACCACCAAGAAGCTCCCGCCAAACACGCATCTCTCCCTTGCTCGCTTTCAACAAATATAAAAATCACTATAAAATATAATGCTCATTTCCGTCTTATGAAATTAATTGATTCCTAATGCAGAGCACAAGATGAAGCCAACAGTGTGCATCGCATGTCTCACAGCCTTATAGTTGAGGAGATAACACGGTTTTATTAATTGAATAAAAAGTTGTAAACAAATTAACCTAGAGATTTGACGTTTTACACATGTAATAATAAGACGATGACTCACATCCTATTAAAATGTACCTAACCATTTCATAATTATGAAGCAGCAAAGTGATGCCTTCCACCTCAGGGCTCAAAAAAGGGGGTCTGTTTTCATTCTCACCCAAAAAACGTCTCCTTCAAAACATCAAAAAAATTCATCACTACCCTCATTCAACAGAGAATTAAATATGCTATATGCTGATATGCCTCCTATTAAAATCCATGAGCCATTTTTGGGATATTGAGCCTCAAACTTGGGTCTACATACTTTTGGCACCGACAGTAGTATCGGCCGGTCCATGATATTCCATTTTTCTCATTAATGTTTTATAATGGGCATCACTGGTTAATGCAAAGCTTGAGTTTTCTGCTGTCAAAGTGTAACATTGTCAAATTATTGGAGGTTTAAAATTTATTTTGCCGCTACTTGGTGGATTATTCAGAGAATCCGCAGTAAACTTTCTGTTATTAGACTAGTCTGCGATGAACTTTCGGTTGAGAACAGCTTATCTAGTGGGTAAAGACTAACCTCAAGTGTCTAGTAAAACTTGGAATTCCAATAAATACTAAATCAGTTAGAAAGTGATGTTTGTTAATCTTGTAACACCATGTTGAGAATGACATATTGCTCTCCTGAAAAATTAACAATTTTGGGGTTAACAAGGTTTTCTAATTAGGATGATGATATACTTATCAAAGACATTGGAATAATATACTGCATTACATTACACATTACATAATTCCAACATCTTTGATACTGATAGAAAATTAATTTAATAAATTAATATTTTGTCATAAGAACTTCGCTGATTTTGATTATTTTTCATAATTGGTACTTTTTTGTATACGAAAGTAGGAATTCGACTTATATGGAGAGTATATGCCTAATCATGCACTTTTGGACTAAAAAATTGATGTCAACCTATACACTGCGATGTACGGTACTTATCTCAGATATCTCCAATAGTCACAAGGTTATGAAAAATCAATGCAGCCATCATCAGCGGTGATTCACCAAAACAGAATCTAAAAGAACATATGTGCTGGTATTTTTCTTGTTTTTATATGTGGAGAAAGGGAATGGAAAAAGGAGAAATTTGTGGGTGGGTGTCCATTGAGGGTGCGCCTGGGGTAAGGGGTTTGAGACATGCAAATTTGTTAGGGAAGGTATTTGAACCATATGGAATGGAAGGTTGGTAGTCGGAGGATAAATCCCAAAGATATTTTTCCAAGAAATCAGTGTCATGTGTTTGTTAGGAAATATAGTGGAGAGGTTTTTCATAGTGGATATTGGATATACCTGAGACAAGTACAGTAAAACCTCTACCTTACGAACCCCTTTATAGCGAAGACCTCCGAATAATGAACAATTGACGGGGTCCCACCAAACTTGTATACAAAATCTCTAATTATAACCTCTTTACTACGAACTTCCGTACTACGAAAACTTCCGAACAACGAAGGAAAAAAGTGGTCCCTTCCGTTTTTATTTACCTCTTTAGAACAAAATTTTGCTCGCTAAACATTTTTATCAGTTACATAAGTACGGAAAACTATTGAAAACAGTCGCCAATGCGCCAATAGCGTTAAGCTTACAACAAGCCAATCATAGCACGTTTTCTAGCATGATGACGTATTTCCTGTGTTTCCGGCATTCTCGCGCCATTGACCGGTGTGTCCTAGGTAAGAGAAGGTGTAAAAGTGCGACAAGTTATTGAATGAGAAGAAGTGCCTTAAATATCAATTCCTTTTGATATTTAGTGCTTAACGGTGGTTCACAACAATGGCGGGAAATGCAACCCTCCTTAAATGGAACCTCTTGCAGGCAATGCAACGGCTTTGCATTTCATGGGAAGCCGTCTCACCGTCAAACGTAAAAAACTGCTATGCAAGGGCGGGATTTTTTTGTGATTCCATTGCAAGTGAGGAGTGTGTGGAACCTGAGGGAGAAGGGTGGGAGGAATTAAGGGAAGGTTTAAATTTAAACTCGGCGTCTTTTCAAGATTTTGCCCATGTAGACGACAATTTGTTGACCTGCTCTGTGGAAAGTGAGGATCCCGAAGGAGTAGAAGTGTCCAATATGGAGGAAGACGGAGAATTGGAGTTGGTGCGGCCGAAGTCGAGCGACGTATGTGCAGCACTGGATGTAGTGGAAAGATATTTACTCTCATCTGAGAGTTGTAGTGCTGCAGCTATGCACGCTTTCAGGGAAGTGGAGACTGCCGTTTCCCGAGAATTTACGAAGAATTTAAAACGGAAAAAAATAGACTCGTTTTTTAAAAAATGTTAATTTATTAATAAATCTTTTAAAAAAGTGTTGTATTTGAAATCATTTCCGATTAAATTAATCCCCTAATCCTTTTAGAGAGAATTTCAACAAAAGATTGCAGCAATGAGGTATGTATCATGGTGAGGTGGTTTCTATGCACTTTTTTGTGATAGATAATTTATTCGTCAGAGACGGAGCTGGAGTGTTGTTAAGAATGTTAGAGAAAAATATTGGAGTCTTGATTTGGAGTGCCAACGACAGTTAGTGCTTTCTTATGGGGAAAATGCTGCTTTCTTTCATTTCGCTTTGAAATATTTGCAACCCGCTCTGTGGTGGTCAAATAGTAGTTTATTAATTGGCGTTAAGAAGTGGCGTTGCTGTCAATATTTTTATAAACTTAGTGACTCAACAGATGCTTTAGGATAGGCTCAGCGAGTATCACGCATTGCAACCTTGAAAAAAGTTGCATAATAAAAAATTGCAGAGGATGTTTTCGTGCAGAACCTGCCAATCAATGCTAGAAAAAATAACATTGCATTTCCGAGTTATTTGGTGCTTGCCACTGTCAAACATTGCAAAATGAGATGAATGAAAGTGGCCCTTTTTCCCATAAGAAAGCATTGTGTCATCGGAGCTTCAAATCAATATAGCCGATTATTAAACATTGAGGGCGCGTTTTGAATATCGTCCACTTATGTGATACTTTTTCCTGAAAAGATGTAATGGGCATAATTTAGTAGAGTTATTCCATTTCTGAGCATATCCCTTCATTTGGATAGCCCCGTTGCTCCCATATAATCTAACAGGCAATGTGCCCCTGAAGTTATGCAATGCCCAATAACCTCTGATCAACGAATTTCCGAATAACGAATAGACGAAAAATTGGGTCCCTTGATATTCGTTAATGAGAGGTTTTACTGTACTTGGTTCAATTTTAAGTGTTTATTCTTGAATCAATAACATAATTATGTATTTAACAAACCTGACAATAGGTATTTGATCTGCAAAATAATTGTCATAGTTGTACAGAAAAAGATGGATCACGTTGTAATCAACATTATGTATCAGTAGATTTCTAAAGATACATTGGCATTAGCTTTAAAGTTAAGAGTAAAGCAAAAACTTTCCCACTTGATCTCATATATAAATATTCAACTGTAAGTCTAGAGCCTGCATTGTTTGCTCAGCGATTCCCGTTACCAGCAACACAAAATCACCTTAGTGTATGCTTTGTTAATATATGTCTTGTAGTCAGTACAGTAATTTGTTGTTTGGTGTTTTGGAACTAATTTGAGCTCTGTGATAAATCTATATCGAGTAAAAAATGAGATTTTTAAAGCGAAGGTGAAAGCCACCTTAACATGTGATGCATAAAATTAAACGTCTCGACCTATAGATTTGCAGGAAAATTATAAAATTGAAATTGGTCATGCTGTTGGCAAGATATTGAGGTTTTTTGAGACCAGCTAAGCTCTGCTCAACATAGTTGTAGTGGTTGATGTTAAGGTGGCACTGCTAGCGGACATTAAATGCTGTAGGAAATAACTCCTAGCGGACATTAGTAGAAGGAAATAAACCTTGCAGTTGCTGACCTTCATGGTAATGTGACAGAAGACTAACTACTAAGACAATATTTAATCTAACCAACCAGTTGATTTATTGATGGGCAACTGCTAGTAAGCTTTATTTTATTTGGGTGCTATAGCAAGCAGATTCATATTTTTGTTCCTTTAAATAACGTAAAGTGCACAACTTGAAATTTGTTCTAAAATTTTTAAGAAAATATAGGTGCATCATATCAGCTGGCAAACATGGTATATATTTAAAAAAAATACAATTATTACATTATGGAAGTCATAAAACAAAAACAATAACACCAATAAATTAAACAAATTAACCATGACCCAGAAAACTAAAAAGCAAACGTACATCTTCGGTAATCAATGATGTGATCATTAAAATAATGTCATATTACAAGCAAGAATGTTGTTTTACAGTCTTAAGGGTATATTCCTAAGGAATTTTAGAAATGCTCCTTAAGATGGCCAACTATTTTTTTACCAAGTTATTATATTATACAATAAGCAGCACACAAATATGAATTGGTGTCCAACATTTGTAAACAGCCTCACCCTTTGAATGAATGCTATACAACAAAAATTTTTATGAGGTCATCTCACCTCTTTCTCCTCAAATCTGGTGTTAACTGCAATTGAATCTTTGGCTGATGGAATTCTTTGATGAGCAGTGCTATGATGTGATGCCATGTTTGTTCTATCTGGTATAGTGCTCTTGGTGGAACCATTTGCTAAAGTTCCATCAGGGGCGGTGATCTAGCAGAATCAAAATTTTGTAAGCAATGGAAAAAGCAACATAAATATAACTGTCAAAATATAAAACAAGGGACAAGCAAATGAAATTTAAGTGCTTTTTGAAATAAAACATACAAAGCCACAACCAACAAAATTAGTATGAGTTGAAAACATATTGTCATAGTGCTTGAGAACAGTAAACAAACTTAATTATTTAAACAGTTGGGATTTGATAAAATTATAATCTTTAATGTTTATGAGATTTAATGTCAGACAAAAATAATTTTTAAATCAAAAATATTCAGCGTATTTGATGATGAATTTAAAAAAGGCAAAAGACTAAATCACAAATACCTTGCAAACAACATGTAAATCTTAAATTCACAGAAATTTAACTATACTAAGTTTCATTCACTCTAATGATGAGATTTACTTCTAATGACTTAAATGAGCTGTTATAAAACAATAATTAACTATAAAATTGCATCCTTTACACACAAAATTATCATGATTGTATGCTGAATGTATATACATATAATTTTGAAGTAACAAAGTACACGAAAACTATTCTCATCACAAGCTACAATAATAAATGACTAAATGGTATTATTGTAAAAATAAAATTACAATAAACATGGAAACTTTCCAAAAATACCTGAATAAAAGTCGGTGGTTAAAATATAACAATTGTTAAAAATTAATCTTTCACATTGGCCAAAAGGTATTCTCATAATTGAGAAAAAACCTTTTGATATAATAAAGTAAGCATCCATTTCATTACTCCAGCAAAGCTCAGTTTTTATTAATGAATAAGACTGGAGGAAAGACAACAACTCGTTATCCAAAATCAACAAGAAGTATGGCATTTCATGATACATAACTAACTGATAGCCATTAAGGATAATAAGTTAAAGACACTTATTATTTAGCATTCATGTAATACTTATAAGTACCAGTGATGATTCAGTAGTACCAGTGATGATTCAGTGGCTGCTATGCTTCTTATATTAGCTTTGGTACTCTTGAAGTTAATTTAGTATTCTCTAAGGAATGTAATGTATTTCATTGGTATGAAGTTTGTTTGTGTGTATTTCTGGCTAATAAACCTCTTGGATTATTATAGCCATAACTCCTTCATACCAGACACTCACAAGGGAAGACGGAAACTTGGTGCTGGCATTAACCTATTCCTTTATGAAGATTAGCAAGGGGACCAACTGTTTAACGTCCCATCCAAAGGACGGAGCACTGATTTGCACAAACTCCTAAAACCACAAAAGTAGGGTTATTATGACCTGAAGAGTCAACTCCGACTGTAAACAAACAAAGGATTTATCGAGAAGAACAAAGTGCTAAATACATATTTTGAGAGCCAAACTCTCATCATCAGTAGCTCTGGAAGAAAAGTGGTGTCTGTTGGGTTACGTGAGGGAATTTGAACCGTTGACGGTTGGCGAGAAAGTGAAGGTGGGAGGGAGGGGAGTGGGTGGAGGGGAAGGGGGAATCGTTAGACTGTAAAGGGGGGAGTAAGGTACCGGGCCGCGATCGATATTCATAACGGTTTGTTTGAATTTGTTAATAAAGAGACTCTCAAAGGCATATAATTTGTTTTCTTCGTGTAGTGATTTTAACAGTGTTAAATTCTGTATAGTGGGTGGTTGTTTTCTTGTATATGGGCAACTACACTAGAATTGTTTATCCTGTTGTATCTGGAGTGTGCTAAGTGCTCCTTGAAGCGTGTTTCTAAATTATGTTTTGTCTGTCCCATATATATCCTATCATGTCCCGCAAGCAATCTTGTAGATTCCTGATTTTTGTAAAGGCGGTATTGTGTCTTCCAGGTTGTGAATAAGGTTGGTGAGTTTATTGTTGTTGACAGGAACAGTTTTTAAGTCGTGTTCTGAAAAATGTTTCCAAGTTTGTTGGTGACACCTGGAGCGAAAGGTATTTTAATGTATTTTGGATTTTTGGTGTTAATGTTTGTGAGTGTTATGTGATTTTTGATGTGGAGATGGTGTTTCTTTTTTCATAATGTATTCTCTACTATTTGGCTGTTGTAACCATTAAGTGCTGCGATGTTTTTTAATGTTGAAAGTTCTTTGCGAAAATCGGGTTTTGAAAGGGGGACCTGCAGCAAACGGTGAATCATGGAGTGAAATGGTGCTAACTATGTTACTATGTTAGTTTGTGGACGATGCCGTCGACGTCTAAAAAAATGATCAGCATGGACTTGACATTGCTGTGAACTTGACGTGCTTTTCTGGCTGCAGTGAATTTGGCGACTTCCACTGTGACGACTGCTGCTTTGTCTCGGGGTCATAACCATAAACGCAAGATTCATCACCAGTTATGACCTTGGAGATGAAGTTGGGGTCATCTCTAACTTCATTTTGAAGCTCTCTGCAGATAGCAATGGAATGGTCTTTCTGGTCGTTGCTCAGCGGTCTCGGAACAAAATTTGCAGCAATGCGCCTCATGTTCAAATCCTCCGACAATGCGTTGACATGTCCCGTATGAGTCTGACGATGTCATAAACGTCATGGATTGTTCGCCTTCGGTCTGCCAGGATAGCCTCATGCACTTTTGCAACGTTTTTCAGAGCTGTGCTTGTTGACGGTCGACCAGAACGCTCATCGTCGTCAACCGACATTCATCCGTCCTTGAAACATTTGTACCAAAGGAACATTTTGCTTTGGCTTAAAGAATCATCACCAAATGCTTGTTTAAGCATTCTGTGTTTCTGCTGCTGTTTTGCCGAGTTTGAAGCAGAATTTGATGTAAATTCTTTGCTCCTTAACATCAGCCATTTCAGTTCGAAACGAATTCGCAGAACCACTCAAACATGACATTACAAAAACGCACAGAACTTGAGAACACGTGCACTCAGCTAGCCGCCACATTGCACACTTATTCACAAAGGATACTGCCAGCACTACTGATACTGCATCTTCCAATTCACCAGAGATAAATATATGAATACAGAAAACATTTTTGGTTTTATTTCAGGTTTGCATCTAATTATTTTGTCCACAAATTAAATTAAATAGTAAAACTCATACATACATACAGACCAACATCGCATTTTTTGCATTTTGCCACTGCCGTGTGTATTTTTCCTTCTCTGAGCATACTTTGGATCGAAGACAATTTCTCTTTACGGGCCAATGTTTATTTTCTTTCGTCTCTAACCGACCAAATGGGGCCCCGCTTGCACCTTGTCTTCCTTTTTGGGAAGTTTTTGATGGATTAGCTGATGTCTCTTCTTCAATAAGCTCCCTCAAAAAAGCAAAGCGAAACTGCCAATGCATCATTTGCCTTCCCTCTGACATCAGTAAAATTTAGCTGTTGAGCACTGTAACCTTGAGAAGGTGGAAGAAGAGCTTCTTAGTCCACTTCCAACATCCTTGGGCCATGGAGAGGTTGGAGTTGGAAAGGGGCTAGGCTAATGCTCTCACCCTATTTTCTCTCTGTGTGAGGTGTCCCCACCCCCAGTAGTTGGGTCTACCACATGTTTGCCTCAACACATCTTAAGAGCAGGCATACGGGCATGCCAGGTGTTTAAAGGTTAATGCACCAACTCAGGGGGAGAATAAATTTTTAGCAGACAGAGAGATATAATCGGGTCGCGTATTTTGCTGTTTTATGATGTGCGTTCGTTCAAATTATATATGTAGTTTAGTTTCAAAGACTCCACCACATGAAACACACGTATTTGTGATACATTGTACACTTTCCTAACTTGTTGGACAGTGGTGGTCAAAGTGAGGTTGTGCCTTGTTTAGGCTCTTAATATGAAAAGGAGATAGCTATTCAGGTTTGCCAGAACAGCAAAGTATACATTAAACATAAGGTTTTTGGGAAGCAGTTAAAAAATGAAGTCCAATGTTACATTTATAGCTGCTAATTTTTTTTCAAGTGCAATAAGAGTAAGCTACAGGAGTGTATGGAAGAGAATTAGATGCATTTTGGGCACTCTGCAGACTGTAAATACAAACATGCACTTGCTGAGACAGAAGAGTTAATGCAAAAATTATTGGAAGAGCCTGCATCAGCAAGGCTACAAATTTATAGAAGCGGCAAATTAACCTAAAATCTGTGCAGGACAGAGGCAACACCAATGGTTAAAAAAAGAACAAAGAGAAGAAATACAAAGGAAGTTAACAAGATCAAATCTGTGGTAAAAATAAAGCAAGAGTTAATGATTGGCTTCAGAGGGGAAAGCTGCTGAAAAGAGATGTAGCTGTGGACTTTTCCAGAGATTAGAACTGAGAAATTAGAAAAAAGACTGAGGTGATGGATAGTGCTAGGAAATAAAGAGGTAGTGATATTGCCTGTCAACACAACGTCAAAAAGACAGAAAGTGATAACCATGTAGCAGGTTTGGTTTAGGATTTGGCCGATCGTAATTTATGGGAATATATGCCAAGCAGGAAGCGATGGCCAGGCAAGGACTGATATGTGTAGAAAAATTAATAAAACAAATTTTATCGGTAAAAGAGATTACAAATTTACAATTAAATTAAGGATGCATAAAACAGAGAAATACTCATTCATAATTAGAGAGACAAGCAAACTGAATCTGTTGCCTAAGGAATTCTTCCAACTCCTTCAAAAAAATTTTGAGACTTTTATAAATAAATTTAAGGGTCAAGTTTCAAATGTTAACTTGTGTGCTAAGGATGAAGAAGGAGTTGTAGTAGGTAGAGGATCACTGGGTACTATGTGAGCCATATGATAACTATGGTAGCTGTATATGCCTACCTTGAAAATTCTGAACTCCATGTGTTGAGTATGACTGAGTTATGTATATATATGTACCATATTTAATCAATTGTAAGCTGACCTTTTTTTACCTATTTACCATCTCAGAAATCTCCATTCGGCTTAGAATCGGGGTAAAAAAAGAAGTAAATGAATTTGTCCATATTTACATTATAACGCGAGATATTTGTATTAAAGTGGAAGTAAACTATCTACTTTAAATGTAAGCAAAAAAGAGTCAAAATGAATGAACATCTAAGAAGAAATAAATTAAATAAATAGCACGTGGAGCCTCAAAGCCATAAAAAAGGTGGTGGTAGCGCTTGTATTGGTAAGAAGCTAGATATGGACACAATGTTTCATTTTACTCGTGGATCGAAACATTTGCCTTTCTTATTCCCCCCTCCTCTACCTATCTTGTTTCAGTGTGTCGAGTGTCTAGTAAACGTATGTACATTTCCCAAGCAAACTGTCACTTCCTCGTGGCAAGCGTCAATTTGTCATTTAGAATAGTGAGATTGTTTTTTTTTAAATAACCCCATTATGGGACGAACACATTATTCTGCGAACTTTAAGAGGAAAGGGATAGCACATGTAGAAGAAACGTCTAATCTTGCAGCACAATGGTGCATATGATTTACGAGAATCTGGGCTATTTTTGTTCAGAGATTAATTTTCCAGGGAATAATGCGGTCAAATTACTTTTTCTAAGAAATTGTTATGAATAAGTGAATAAAGTGTATTTTGTTGCCATAATATCAGTTAATACTCTTTATTTAATTACAAACTGAAAATCAGAGGCATTCATACATGTGGAATTTTGAGATTTGCTGTCTTAGCACTTTAAAATAATTTTTTTCTTTGCTTGGGGGGTCAGCTTAAAATTGATTAAATATGGTATTTCTCTTCTTCCTAGTCATTTTGTAAATTTAATTTCATGTTGTCAAATTGTAACATATTGGACAATAATACTGTATTAATATAAATATAATTTATATAATACACAAATTCTGTAACTTAAATACTAGGAGTGCACAACATAAAATTGGTAATTAAATCTGCACATTAAAAGTTATATTAATAATGTATATTAATATAAATATAATTTATATAATGTACAAATTCTGTGACTTAAATACCAGAGTGCACAACATAAAATTAAATCTGCACATTAAAGGTTAGATTATGCTGATATTAAATTAAAATACATCATATTTTTAAAAGCTGTTAATCAACAATCATCACTTCTCAGTGAAGAGAAAAATGCTAACTCACTGGAAGAAAAACATAATGAGGATGATGCAAAGTCAATAAAGGCAAGAAACAATGCAATGATATGAATACTTATAGCCAACATAGGAAGATTATGCAGTGAAAAATATTTTGGATTTTTTTAAACAGATCTCGATGTTTCTATGTTATGATTTTCTCCATTGTATTGGTGTAGAATTCCAATCAAAATTCTAAGAAACTAAAATCATTTCTAAAAACCCAAAAATTAATCCATCCAGTGCTTAGTAAACTTTAAATTAAATAAATAGAATATTCAAATAAATAAATGGCATATGCACCAACCATTACTAGCCTTGAATTCTTACCATGGGATGTTTAGTGATCATGCTAATTCATGAGCATTCAGTTTAATGATTTCCCACGACACTGGTTTTCCATCCATTTTTTGAGTATACACAAACTTTACAGTTTCTTCTTCTAATTCATGAAATCAACCTCATTTGACTCCACTAAATGATTTCTGTGTTGAGTTAGGACCTTCATGTTTCTGTTTTGCTTGCTTCCACCTTCGCACATTTGCCTCCGTCATATTATATTCAGTTGTCCACTCCAGATTTTTTAAAACTTTGATGGTTGGAAGGCCCCATATACACATTCATGGTAATTATCGCAATGTATTTAGATAGGCCAAATAAAAAATTGCCAATACTTCAATTTCCATCTATGTATTCAGATTGATAAAAAATAACAGACCGTAGAATTTTGCTTATTGATCGTATATCTTTGAATTTTGCATAAATATTGGCATAATAATCTTTCGCTCATTACAAGGAGAGTTGTCACTGCAACTACTATTGTTGGACTCGGATTCAGTATAGTCTAGTACAGTGTATCTCAAATGGTGGGACATGAAGATTGTCTAGGTGGAAATATAATATTATAAATTATAATATAATTATTATAAAACTTATTCTCAACAAAATATTGCAATATTTAATGTCCTTACAATTTCCCATTTATGATTAATATAATACCAAAATTAATTTGACGTAAATTTCCAATTCTTGGAAGATATGATGTTTTGTTTTTATCATGGTGAGACCAGGGTTTCTTGACAAACTGGTTGGTGGGATGCAAGACAGAAAAGGTTGAGAACCGCTGGTCTAGTACATTATCATGTTATTTTTGCCACACAAATGCACGTGATCAATTTAGTTTTCAATGCAAATGTATTTATAATATTTTACAACACTAAATTATGAAATTTGGGAACACAAAGAGCAACTCATCTGTGGTGATTTTAAAGTTATTAAAGCCAATATAAGTATTAAATAATTATGTGGAAAGTAGGTATCATAAGTTGTTTGGATCATCTTATTTTACATAGATTCTGAGATTTTCATTGAAGTTTGTTGAATTTTGCTATTTTGTCTATCTAAATACATAGCAATAATTGGAATTCAATATATACCTATCCCTCATTTAGCACGCTTTCATATTGTGCGATTTCGATTTTGCGCGGTTTTCAAACAGAGGAAATTTTTCGTATAGCATGAAAATAATTGTCGCTTTTGCGTGGTTTTCATGCCAAGGAAATTTTTTCGAAAATCTCAATTTTTCATGCATCTCCATCTTTCGTCATATTTATCGTATTTATTCAAACAATTTATCGTTTTTTAAGCCAGCATAAATATTAATAGTGTTTGCCATGCATCTAATGAAATATATTTCATGAAATATTCAGTCTCGTGAAACAATTACAGTATTTAAATTTCACGTATATGCAGCATTGACTCATATATGAGTGAGTGAGAATAGGTCACGCAAGAGGTAGGAAAAATGACTAGGGCTAGGGGAACCCCGTAAGTAAAAAGTAAACAGACTAGAGGGAAATCCCTCGGAGATGCTCGGCTGGAGGCATAAGCGTTTCTCTTCTCTCATATCAGTGTTTTACTGTGTGTCACACAGTGGGTATTGTGTATTAATTTTGTGCTCTGTGAATTTTAAAATTTTCCGTGATTCATATTTTTAAGGAATTAATCCCTCATTGTCTTCAAAAAGACCATTATCTTCAACTCCTTCGACTGCTAAGAGGAAAGGTATTAATTTAGAAGTGAAACTTGCTGCGCTTAAGCACTTTGAACGTGGTGATCGTATGATTGATGTTGCTAATTCAATGGGGTTGGTTGAATGTACTGTGCACCCTATAAGGAAAAATAAAGACAAAATAAAGATGTGAAGTCAGAGTGTAATTCCATTATCAATTACGAAATTGCAGCATTTGCCTAGTTTGGTGATGGAGTAAATGGAGGGCTTGTTAATAATTTGGATTGAAGACCAAACACAGCAACGAGTTCCGTTAAGCATAGCGATATTTCAAGAGAAAGCCAAGAGTCTCTTTGAAGATATAAAAAGTAACTCTACGTCTGCTGAAAATTTAAGGCAAGCTCTGGATGGTTTGAGCATTTTAAAAAAGAGCTAATCTACACAACACGAAATTGACTGGCGAAGGAACTAGTATTGATTTTGAGGCAGCAGAAGCATATCCTGAAACTTTGCAGGCTATTATAGGAGGAGAATATTTACCATGTCATGTCTTCATTGTCGATGAGACATTTTTTGTGAGGAAAAGTCCACACCTGGTAAGGTAGAGCACTCTGAACAAATACATATAAAGTCTTCAGCCAGTTCATGTGCCAATATTTTCAAAAAAAATACGTCTCATATTGCCATCGGTTTGATTGTTCCAACGATAAATAATTTGGGAATTTATCTCAGCCACATTCAGCATGCTGTACATCACGACCATCTGTTCGTTTTCCTCGCAACGTCGTAAGTGCTGTAGAGTTGGTCAACAGTATCAACACCTGATTTTGTAGCATTGTAAAATCTAATAATGTCTGGCTTTCTTTTGTCTCCTGTACAAGAATCTATACTCCCGTCATGCATCGTCAAAATAAGCAATACATTTTTATTCTTTTTTGGGATGTATGAAACTAGGGTACAGTTATCCTGGAAGCCAAATATACTCGATCCTACCTCTCCAAATCTTGTTTCTATGAAACATGCAGGAATCTCCCTTTTATGTTTCCTGATAGTTCCAATGAGAGTGAGTTTATTTTTCAGTAAATCATTCGCGAGTGCTACACTTAAGAACCAGTTATCGGTTATGATATTCCATCCTGTACTTGAAATTATGGAGCTGAAACATTTGACATCGCTGGGTGTATTGCTTATTTCAAGTGGGCCGGCCTTCAGGCTGTTTACCCACATATGTTTCAAGATTCGTAGTATAGCACATTCGAGCATCCACCAGAGCAAATATTTTTATGCCGTACTTATTTGGCTTGCTTGGTCACTGGTCACTTCCCCCTCTGAATTCTCTTCACTTCCTTTGTCAAGCCACTGATGCAATAACTGGACATCGTTATCAACAGCAAGGTTTAAAACTCTTCCCTTATCACTTTTTCAAATATCTAGTAATAAAATTATAGCATAAGTCCATGAAAAATAAAAATTACAACAACAAACATTGAGTAAAATAATTTACCTATTAGCGACGGGCAAGGTTGAGATGCACTGGAAGAGTGAAGCCAAAAGTGATACTCTTCTTACAAGCGAACAAAAGAGACTGACTCTGATCTATTGGCATTACCTGAAAGAGCTTATATTTCTTTAAAAGTAGATATCGCTTCTATGTCCTTGGACTATAGGTTTGCTTACACTAATGAATTAAAAGTTCGATGGCATCTCACAGACGCTGTGCGACCTGTGCAGGGTTGAGTAAATTTTTCGGTTTCTATAACTTTTTATATACAGTTATCGCAAAATAATATTTTCCCCAGCAGAACTACTGACAATATTAGATCCAGAAAAACGTCCAGAGTGACAACTTTTTATGACTTTATGCATGAAAAAGTTTTAGTCAGGATCACATCTTATCATTATTATATGTAATCTTACGAAAAAGTAATTTTTGTTTAGTGCGGCGATTTTCTGGAATGTATCTAGCATGCTAAACAAGGAATAGGTGTACAATTAAATTATATGTCGCAGCTTTCATGAGAAGAGGATGGAATTGTGATTTCAATTTTAAGATTTTAAATAGAAGTGTGCAATGATTTCTGAAACAAAACCTTTTTATTCTATATTTGTAATGCTTCTTTAATAGATGATAACTAGGTATATACGAAGCTAAGGACCCAAAATCTGGAAACTGCCCAATCTGGCAAACATCTGGTCCCTAGCGTGACAGAGGAGGACTTCTTTACAAGAAATAAAGGTTGAGGAATCAATTTCTTGCATCACAAGTTAATCTAGTGGTTCACAACCAGGGTTAAGGGATGGCATGAATATTTGATAAATTCACCACTTATCATTTTTTAGCTCGGAAAGATAAAAGTCATGAGAATATGCAAACGTGCTTCTATAAACATGTGAATTTTTTTGTCTGGGTAAGGGTAAGCCAAATGTATCTTTAGTGTGGCTTGGAGAAAATGGAACTGAGAATGGGGTGATGCAGACAATAAAAAGGTTAAGAACGATTGAGCTAACCAATCAGTGATGCATTCTAAAAATGTATGTATCAATAAGATATATCTCCTTTCTTTTCAAACAACCAAACATATGCAGAACATGCAATCACAACTAAAGGCAACAAATGATCACAAAACAAGGACACAACACAGAACAGGTACCATAATATATGAATTTTTTTGAGGACATGACATTGTTGAATATTACAAATAAGTTATGATAGCAATTACCAGAATCATTGCAGATATTGTACAGTTGCTCTAAGTGAGTTTATTCAATCCCTTCCTTAGCTGCCTCTCATCAGTGCTTCTAGGAATTATGTGAAAGCCCAAAATTACATTTAGCTTGCAAATTTTTATAACTAAAATTTATTTGCTATCTTAAGTCTAATAATCCAAACAATTAAAAAAGAAAATTAACTAGCCAGAGCACAATACTTAGATCCACTTTAAAATAAATAAAATGAAAATCTCATTTAAACTTAAAAATTATTAATACTAATGAAGTTTGATTATGTTTAATAAATATTCATTGTTATTGGAAAATATAAAATCTTTGTATAAAATTACATATTGTAACATGCAGGATTACATTAACCTTTAAATGCCGGATTTAAATGTCCCTATGGCGAATCTCGCTGCCGACTTATTTTTGGCAATTTAAATTTTTCTTGCTTTCGATCAGATAAAACCTTGTATTTCCTGAACTAAAAGAGAGAAATTAGTCAGACAAAAAGTAATATTTAGAAAAATTGTTTGGGTAATAATGGGTACATGTCCTTTACACTAAAAGAAAAGAACCCAAATTCTGAGTAAATCTATAATATAAAGTATAAAAAATCATAATAAAACAACTAACATCACCTTTTCATATATTTTACAAAGAATACATAAACAACCTTTAAAGTATTGTTTTGATATGATACTCCTTTAAGTACGAAAATATACAGAGTCCTGCATCGCATATTTTGCACTTCACCACTGTTCTAGTATATTTTCCCCTCTCGGAGCATATACGGCAGTGAAGGCGATTTCCCTTTATGGGCCAGTGTTTGTTTTCTTTGGCCTCAAAGCAACGCAATTGTATCCTACTTCTGCTGCTCAGTCTTCCGCTTTGGGAAGTAACAGTGGGAAGAGCTGACTCCCCTTCTTGGATCAGATTTCGCATGAGAGCAAGACGAAACTCTCGAAGCAACATCTGCCTTCCAGGTGACATCAGGAGAACATAACTATTGAGGACTGTGACATTGAGGAGGTGGAAGAAGAGCTTCTTTGTCCACTTTCAACTATGGCGGCTGACCTCGTAGCTAGTCGCCATCCTATCCCCCTTGTCCATGTGAAATGAGAAGGGCAGGGCTGCAGCATTCTGTTTCCAGTTGGTGGGAGGTCTTCCCTGCCCCCAGTGCACAGTGGGACCAAATCCAAAAAAGCTGGCCAAAGTCTTTTTTTCAAACTCTAAAATCTCTGTAAAAAGCTTTGTACAATGAATAACAAATGATCAAACTATCATTTAAACATCTGTCATCAAAATTGTTGTCATAGTTATTCCTTTATAAGCACGTAAACTTTGAATGTGATCTCTGCGGTTTATTGCAAATTTTTTGACATTGTTAAGTTGAAATTTTCATAGCTCAAATATTTTACGAAAAAAAAGGCAGCTCTTCAGCACGCTTTGTTAGGCACTCTGATGTATCTAGTATACGATGTGCAACATATTTTTCTTTTATAATCATGAAAATGTGAAAATTTTCCGATTTTATATCTTAATGCGAAATGTAGAAAAAAACTTATGCATGAATCACATCTATGGACATATAAAAAGTTCCCAACGAGTCCCGGCTAATTTTTTTGAATCATTTATTTCCTAAATTCATGCAAATGAATGGGGAGAAAAATTTGGCTGCACATATTTGCCCCAATTGTTTTTAAACTCCATGATGCACTAACAGTACACCGAGATTATCCGAAACTGAATTTGTTTTCGCAGCTTTGCGAGTGACGCTTCCATCAGAGCCTCCATTATCAAGTGCTTACAAAAATTGTTTACATTGTAGAAGATGACAGCTGCTAAACTGAACTGATGAACGTAAGGGATATGGGTATAATGACGTCACCCATATCACGTACAGGCATAGACTTGAATGTGTTAAATCAGTTCACCTCGAGTGTGCTATTCTGAAGAGGAGGCACTGTCTTTGCTACTTTAAGCAAAGCTGTCAAGAGATCAGTATTAGATGATTAGATCTCAAGCCAAAGAAAGGAATACAGACCTTTATCCCTCTTACAAAAGCGTAAGGGAAGCTCAAAAAAGTGCTACCCTCAAAGAGAATCGATCGAGGTAATGGAAACCTGTGCTGAAATAAAGCTTCAAGCTTTACTGAAACACTGCTGAACATCTTGTTACGTCCAGTAATTACTGCATTGCCAGTTACTGAACTAAATGAACCAACTAACCTGATGCTGATACGGAAGTGGGTGTTTGATGGAAGCAGTGGGCAATCTGCATACAAACAAAAGTTTTCTGAGGACCGTTATAGTGATATTGATCTATTTGTGACATCGATTGTCCCATTGCAGATGTCCTTTGAGCCCCCAAGTTCTGGTAATAAAATTTTAGTTTGGAAGAACGCCAGACCTTCCTCTCCTAGATTTTGCCATCCCATTACCCTTCAGCTCAAAAAAGAGTCAGCTATTGTAACTGAAGAAGAAAAGAACTACATTGAAGGTCAGATCAGTACCCTCTGCTGCCAAAACTAGTGTTGAAAAAGCATCCATGTTACCCATAAGTTAGTTTTTACTATGGTTGATGGAAAAGTCTGCAGTGCAATTACAGGAAAATCTTTACAAACTTGCTACATATGCAAGCAAATGAACGATATTCAGGAGGTCACTAAACGGGACGTAGATATTGAAACGCTTAATTTTGAACTATCTCCACTTCATGCCTGGATAAGGTTTTTCGAATGCCTGCTCCACGTGGCCTACCGCCTAGGAATCAAGAAGTGGCAGGTTTGAGGTGAAGCAGATAAAACGAAAGTTCTCGCCTAGAAGAATCTCATTCAGGAGAAGTTCGAAAATATAATGGGCTTGTTAGTGGATCTCCCAAAACCAGGAGGGAGTGGGACGACGAACGAGGGAAATACAGCTCATCATTTCTTTCAGGACCCAACAACGACTTCATTAATTACCGGGATTGATGTGACACTCATTGTTCGCTTTGGGGTCATTCTGCGAACACTTTCTAGTCGGTATGAAATAAACACGGAGACTCTTGGCAAGTACGCCCATGAAAGTGCACATCTTTTTGTTTCTCTCTACCCCTGGTACTACATGTCAGCTTCAGTTCACAAAATACTAGTCCATGGCTCAGAAATAATACCTTCTGCAATTCTTCCTATAGGAAAATTGTCTGAGGAGGCACAGGAAGCTCGCCACAAGGACTTCAAAAAATACAGAGAACAGTACACAAGAAAGTGTATCATTAATTTCAAAATAACTTTTCCGTCAGATGGATGTAATGATAATTATGATATAATTTCTGTTGAACTTCCTTATATGCAACTTTCCTTCAACATCATCATTTTCCTTTATTTATTTCTACCGGTTTTAGGTCAAACACTAACCAAGATGTTCTACAAAGGTTGCTGGTATCGTCCGATCCAATTATTTCATCCATGGGACGTGAGACAATTTAACCAAGGGGACATTCTCCCCTTGCGTTTTGCGCCTTCTACTTTCTTCCGAAATTAATAGGACAGATGCAATGCTCTCCAACTCACACCCTTCCACAACCAAAGCTGATATGAGCAGCAGTGATGGCAGTGATTAAGAAAAAAGTCAGTTTTTTGGACTTAAAATGAAATATTGATAAAATATGACCATTTCTTATTGTTTTTATAATGATTATGTCTTCTCATCATAAATAGGAGCATCTTCTCATTGCAATGGATTGTTTTCATTACACTTTTGAGTTTTGGCCACCTTTTTCGGAATTGGTCCCACTGTGCAGTGGTGAATCGGCAACATGGTTGCCTCAATGATTCTTGAGAGCATGGCTCAAGGACGAACCCTTCAAAATTTCACGCCTCTATGACAAAAATGACATCTGTAAGTGACTTCCAAACAAAGCATTCCCATATGGGTACAGTCGGCAGCGAGTGGTCACATTTTGCGTTCCTGTATAGGCACGCTCGACATTTAAAGGTTAATATAGTTATTAGTATAATAATAACATACATTATGTTCAATAGTCTAAAGTTATATTTTTTGTTAAATCAACTTGCTGTATATCATAATTATGAAGAAAGGCTATTCAGAGTAACTTTTATTATAGTCACTGCTTGGAATGAGCTGGAACCCACCCAGAATGCCATTCCAGTTCATCACACAGGTCGGTAATATCATTGTCTCGTCAGACATTTAGTAATACCATTCCAGAAAGTTAGCTAGACTGTAAATGAACTACAATCAAATACACTGGAATAGTAATACCATCCACTCCTGCCCGTTTTGTGAGAACAGCGATGACAGCACTCCTGGAGGCATGGAATGGTCGGAGTTCTACACAGATGACAGCTATATGCATTCCGTGAGTTAGGCAGATATTGAAAAGTCTCAATTTAAAATTTGTACATGCCTAAAAATACAAAGAATGATGATAATGATAACGAGAGCAATAATTCTGAATTAACTGTTAATGAAATCCTCGAACAAAATGCTTTGAATCATGTAAATGGGTGAGTTCGCAGCAAACTCCTTAATAATGAGCGCAAATTGAAAGTGGAGTCATATCAGGAGTCCCTGTTACATGATGGGGTACATATTACTAAAACAAGATGATCCAAATGGAAATATGATGCCTACTTTCCACATAATTATTTATTCAATTGGCTTTAATAGTTTTAAAATTGCTGCGAATGAGTTACTCTTTGCGTTCAAAATTTCATAATTTACCATTATAAAATATTACAAATACATTCGAATAGAAAATTAAATTCTTCACACTTTTGTGTGGCAAAAATAACGCATGCATATACTAGACTATACTGAATCTGAGTCCAACAATAATCGCTGCAATGGTAACACACTCGTAATGAGTGATAAAAACTGCAAAAATGCCAGTATTTACTCGGAATTTGAAGAAATACAATTGATAAGCTAAATTCTACGATAAAAATTAAAATCTCCTTTCCTCAGTTTTTTATGTAAAGTGTATAGTGTGAAGGCACACATTATCGAAAACATACCTATAAATATTTCTCTGTGTGATGATTGTCTAAATGTGTTCATGCACAAGCTAATCAATGTAACCATTAATTGTTTTATCAAAACTCTTAATGACTGGTACATCTGTTTTAAAAAACAAAAGAAATGCCAAAGCAAAGAAATTACTGCATGCAGAGGAAAGATAAGGAGTTAGCATCTTAGGTAGGTTTATGAACTGTAATCCTAATCACTGACTCTGTAATTGCAATACAAGCATAATATTGACGTGCTGAGACTGGATACATACTCTAAAATGTACGGTACTCTATGTTTTCGATAAATATTTTACGTACCTATGTTAAATTGTTTTGACATGTTATATACCGTATTGCCCTGAATATAAAGCAACCTCATCATATAATGCGACCCTAAGATTTTTGGAAAGTTTTTCAAGAAAAAACTAAACCTCGAATATAACGCGACCCCAAACAACCTTCAGCCAATCTAACACAAGTTCCTCGTTCATCCGCTCCTTCTGCGCGTGAAAGATTACACCTGATGGAAACTTTTACTTTTGCATCCCTTTACGATTTAAAATCACAAAGGGAGTCAGTTTTTGCCCATCGGCCGTGACTGCAAGCATATCAGTTATCCTTGATTTCTCATTTCTAATGGATTTTAACAACACCGATTTAGCTACGACTATTTTAAAATTCACGTGATAACTTCGTCGAATTCCTCTGTTAAACTGGGATTAGGAAGAATCTTTTTTCTCAACACGATCAACACCCTTTTTGTCACCCAATGTTAAAATAACGAATGGCTAAAAACTCGCTAAAAAGAATATGCCAATGTAGTTATAGCTTCAAAGCAATGCCTATCAAGGGGTTCAGCCGCCGATTGAACTTGATCTATTCTCGCCTTGGATGCTTTTCAAGTACAATGTAACATACGCCTAACGTATACAATGTAACAAGTATCTTGCAAACAGACGTGCGGAATATACAGTGATTTTTCGAAACATGATTTTACGATATTTTAAAATCACTAGTACTCGAATACAACACAGGGGCTACTTTTAAAATTTTATTTTTTGGAAAAAAAACCGCGTTATATTCGGGATAATACGGCAATAAAAGTATGCATTCATTCTTAGACTTGTTTCTGGAAGAAAACTGCTCTATAATGCCATCATGCCTGTGTGCAGGTTTTTGTGCCTTTTTGCAAGTTACATTTTTTCTGTGCCTACTTATTATGATCCTGAGTAAGATTTATTAAATGTTGTTTTTACACAGGTGTGTATATGTGTTAGTAACATCTCATGACTTCTGAAACGTTCATTCATTTTTAATAAACCTAACACTTTTCTAACCCAAAGAATGGGGGCACGATCTTAGAGCTGCATTTTTAGATAAAACAAGATGATCCAAACAGAACTTATGATGCCTACTTTACATTTAACCATTTATTTAATACTTATATTGGCTTTAATAACTTTAAAGTAATCGTAGATAAGTAGCTCTTTGTGTTCCCAAATTTCATAATTTAGCGTTATAAAATACTACAAATACATTTGAATGGAATATTAAATTGATCACGCGTATTTGTGCGGCAAAAATAACGAGTGTACATATTAGAATATACCAAATCCAAGTCCAACAATAGTATCGCAACACTTCTAATGAGTGACAAAAACTGCAAAATTGCCAGTATTTACACACAATTCTAAAAAATACAATCGATAAGCAAAATTCTATGATAAAAATTAAAATATTCATTCCTTTCCTCAGAGAATAGTACAAAACTCACTCAAATATTAAAATTCAAAGATATTTTAATGTGCAAGAGAGAATTACCCTGCACGATGTGTTTCAGATTTTTCATGTAAATCACATGGGAAGAATATTTCATGGAATCGAACCCGGGACTTCAATCTTCGCAACAAAAACTATCCTTGGGAGCTCGGTCTATGTAGCAAGAGATTTCCACCAAGTTTCATGAAAATCTGTCTATTGGTTCAAAAGTTAATAGAAGGGGACGGACAGATAGACAGACACAATGACAAAACTATAAGTCTATTTCCATTCTGGAAAGTAGGTTAAAAATTCAACACAATATACTGCCGAATTTGCGATTTCCAATGGGATAAACAATTTCTTGGCTTGAACATGCAGCTGCTCGAACATTTTTGTAAATCTCATCACTGTTTTACACTGCACTCTTTTCCCATGTTAAATTAGGAGAGTGGATGGTATTACTATTCTAGCGTATTTGCTACAATCAGACCCCGATTTAGCATCCCCCTATATAGTGCCACCACTGCATACTACCCATTAATCATTGTGAACAAAACTTCCACCTTATGAATACATACAGCAAGCATATACATACTTTGATTTAGCACCACCCTCACTCTAGCGCCAATCTAAGTGATGGACGAACGATGGTGTTAAATTGTGGTCTGACTGAATATGTTATTCATTACCAGCACAAGGAGTGTGCAGAAATCACCATCTATAAACACTCACTGGAAACTTCAAGCAGGGCACACACATGCTCAGATCCTATTATTATTTTCAGCTGTTTTGGTATGCAAATTTTGTGTCCCACTGCCTTTGGTTCCACTACCAGAACAAGTGTTCCATGGTACTTTCCATTTAGAGCACTGATTATAGCCTTAACCATTACAAAATTAGTTCCTGAAGAAATATTATACCTTCCAATATAATTAATGCACCACTGCACATGTTTCAGTCACGGTACATGATTTGAGCTTAGAAAATGAGCAAAAGTGCACTACCTGCTTTTCATGAGCTGCATCATCACTCTTTTTTAATACAAAAGTCTCCTTCTGGCCAAGAAGATTTTCTATGAGAGCATCAGCGGTGACAGGTGACTTCTATTAAAAAATGTTTGGAAAAGATCATATTAAAATCCAAACAATAATAACAAGCTTTCTTTAAATTGAAATTTTATAAAATGTGATCCATAAATTTTTTTTCAAATATAAGAGACAGATACCAGGAAAAATGTCATGCATATAACAGGTGAGATAGATTTTAAAAGTACTCATGCAGGTATTTTTAATGCTTTATGCAAATGATTTTCTAAATTTAATTAAAGATATAAGGTGGCGCTGTTAAAATTAAAAACAAAGCAAAAATTAAAACAACACAGTTTAATCACACTTAGACTTATTCAACTTAACACTATATGGGAAGTTCCAGTTCCGACTTCAAATATTCGAACTCGTTCTGTTCGATTCCGAGTGATAAAAAGAAGGAACGGTTCAGTTCCAGAACCGTTCCTAGTTTTAAAGAAATATGCTTTTTATTGATAAAATTTTACATGAATTACAACTTTTTTCAATTACTTTAAGCCGTTATGAAAGTTTCTTATTAGTAATGTGACCTAAGAATATCTTTTTAAAGAAAATTTTCTTTTTTAATTCAAAATTTTTTATCTAGTTTTTGAGTCTTTCTTCTTCTGTTCTCTTTTTTAGGTTCAACATATTGAAATTGCATTTTTACGCTGTCAATTTCTTTATTCATCCAATGATGCTAATATATTTCAGTATATATTGTGTAGGTTCAGTTATAATCCAAACGGTTGGCTATATAAATATCAGGCATTTTCAGGTGAACCTCTATGACAAGGATGAACAACTGTTAGTTAATAGCCAGCCCACATTCACAGTCATAAGGCTCTCGGTGGGCCATATTTAAACAACCTACAGCTTCATCGGCCCACATTAACTTAAATATGAAAAAATTATCGAGATTCATATTCCAC
The DNA here is from genome assembly GCA_028673005.1 of Tanypteryx hageni. NCBI lineage: Eukaryota > Metazoa > Arthropoda > Insecta > Odonata > Petaluridae > Tanypteryx > Tanypteryx hageni. The sequence goes on along the minus strand of CM054113.1, from coordinate 32,475,246 downwards.
AGAATAACGCAACAAACATTAGAAATTTGAGAAAATGGCAGAATTTTATCCCTGTGCCTGTTAAACATTTAAAAATCCTAATATCATAGAAGTGGATTCTTAGAAGTCTTACTGCAGGCCGGATTAAACTGAGCAATGGGCTGATCCGGCCTGCAGGCCATAGGTTGCCTACCCCTGTTCTACAAAATCTGTTGAAATAAAATTAAAGTAAGTTGAGTGATCTTATTTTGAAAACAACTAATGGTTAAAAATAAAATTTAATAAACGATACTTAAATTGTTAACTCTTCAAGGGGATGTGAAATAAACCTAGGATTAAGATTTAGTTTTATTTTGTCTATTGAATCAAGATATTAGATTTAAATTTTCGTCTTCAAATTCATAAAATTTTCTCAAGTCATCATCTTAAAAAATCATCTTTGATCAATTAAACAATAAATTTAATTACACCACCTTTTTGAACTTGAATAATTAGTTCCGGAAAACTGACACAAAATGCAAATTTGCAGTGCAAGTCCTATTTTCTCATAAGACGGAATGTTATTACGGGAGTATGGTTCCCAGTCAACCTATAATATCACATTTTTATCATAAATAATGCAATTTAACAGAAAATAAAAGAAAACGTTACAGAGACCTAACAGCAAATGAAAACCTTGCATCATAAAGTGAAAACAATTCTTTAAATTATCTTCAAAACGGGTAATAACAAAAGAAAACCCAGCATTACAAAGCAATTACACTTCTTTTGGTAGTTGTGCAATTTACCTTCAGTGCATTTTCGCATGGGATTTTCAAATTTCTTTTGATCATTCCAAGGAAATCCTTTAATTTAAATTGACGAACCACTGAAATGAAATGTTGAGTACGTGATGCACAGAGGTATTCTTCTGCAACAAACATTTCCAAGCCACAAAAAACACTTGCATTAAAAAGTGATAACATTTCTTTTATTAATATAATTAAATGTGTAACAGAAAATCAAAACCTAGTGTATGAAGGTTATATTTCTTTTAAATGTTCAAAATGTCTAAAAAAATAAAAACGAAGCATTAAAGTGGTAACATTTCTTTTAGTAATCGCATTCAATATAGATAAATGGCAGAAAAATCTTGTTACAAGATGATAGCAATTCTTAGATTTACATTAAAAATTTGCAATAAAAAAATGAAAACTTAACAAAACCAAATAACATTTCCGTAAATTACGTTAAAAATACAAACATAATAGTAAGCGAAAACCGTACATTCCAAAATGATGGCATTCCTTTAAATATTAAACTAAAGTTTCATGTCGAAAATAGTGGAAGTTGGCGGAGAAGTTCAAACTGAGCTACAAAATAATTAAGTCAAGAGTTATCACATTAGTTTACTTCGAAAACTGCTAATAATGAGCATTATAAATATTCTCTTATATAAAATCCTCGATGTCATTCCGGAGCGCTTGAATGTGACGTCGCTCTTAAAGAGCGGGAGGTTCGAGACCTATTTACGACAAAATGTGTACAATATAATCTTTTATTATCGGTTGTTTATTTAACAACAATGAAGAAGGTATGCAGATACAACTTACTAATTATAAGTGATTTATAGACACAATTTGTATTTATTGGCACATTTATAAGGTAGGTACATTGTTATAACAGCAAATATTGCGTGAAATTTGTTTGATGCAATAAATGGGATGGAAATAAATATGCATAGTATGTATTGTAATAATGAAATCACTCCAAGCGACAGCTATTTGCCATTCATTCTCAAGCGATGATAATTTCTCATCATTCCAGCTTTTGCCATTACAATCAACAAAGCTCAACGTCAAATTTACGACCATGTTGATATCTATTTGACAGAGCCCATCTCACATGGACAGCTATACGTTGCATTGTCAAGATCAAAAAATCGAAACAACATCAGTCTTAATTAAGGAAAATTCTGCACAAGGTCAACTGTATGGCACCTGATGAATGGTTTACAAAGAATGTTGTTTTGCAAGAAGTCGTTCAAAATTAATGAATAAAAATTAGATTTGTTTGCTCACAAACAAAATTTAAAAAAATATACAATCATTGCTGCTTTTCAGGACTACTGCACCAATTCCGCACTAGGACGGGTTATCAGCTAGTATAATATAATAATAATAAGTACCTTTTTTAGGGCGCCAAAGTTTAAACTGAACTTCGAAGCAAAATAACAGGGGAAGTTCTGCTTGTTGGCATCGCAAATGGATAATGCGAAATGCAAATAATCGAAACAGAAGTAATTAATCATCACAAAAAATTTGGCGCGATGTGCAAATTCGCGAACCGCAAGCATGCGAAGTTCAAAAAGGTGGTGTATTTAATAATATTCTTCTAATAGATTTATTTCTTTGGATTATGGATGATATTAAAATACCAAGAATCTACTTCCAACTCATAATTCCGTTTTTAACGGAACCGTCTCGGAATGGAAATTTTGACTATATTGTTCCGGTTTGTGTTCCAACGCAATTTTTCTGTTCCAGGAACAGGAATCATTTTGGAACCTCCGGAACAAGAATTTCCCATCTTGTATAAGAATGACAGGTTTCGATGAATAATCTTCATCATCAGGTTGAATATATGACATGTCATTAAATCCTTTACATCCGAGTCTTACCTTATTTGAGTATGACATCGCACGTAACTTTTGTTGCTGCTTGAGGTACTCTCTCTCCTTTTGCTGATGTTCCCAGGTTGGCCTCTGCTGTCGAGGTGGTACCCAGCTTTGTACTGGACCCTATTCCAAAATTCATGAAGCACATAAATAAGCCAGACATTTTCAAGCAAATAAAATATCTAGCAATAATTTTTTTTTAATTACTGACGAGAGCAGCAAAAATATGCAGAAATATAGTTACATTAAAATACAATCAATAAAATGCCCTCATATAATGACAAATTATATATGCTGTAAGTTAAGATTAAGTGAATATTAATACTACTTCATAAGATGATAGTTTCACAACGAAAGAATCGCCCATAATCAAAGCAAAGGATTATTTCCCTTTTAAAGATGTAGGAAAAGTTATAAGGGACTAGTGGCACTCATATTACCAATTCTATTAACTATTGCTCATAAGAGGATATTGCTGTTATAAATAATTAAAGTATTTAGCATTTTTATTGCCTTACTGCTCCACAGCAATAGTTATTTTCATCGAACTCCCACAATTATTACTACAACCTTATCATTTTTTTACCCTTTTTCATTTTTTTGTCTTTGACCACTAAAAAATAACCTTCTTCTAACCACAATTTATCTTATCTATCCAAGTGACACAAACTCAAAACAAGACACTGCTTTTGGAAAGTCAAATGAAACAAATATGTTATTATTATTCTATCTTCTGTTTTAGTAGCTGCAATGCATTGGAAAATGTTTTGTTGCAATATAAAATGTACTTAGGATTTAATTCTGTCATAAAGAACAGCATGATTTTCAACAGAAAATTTTCTAAAAATGTCTGTAGAGAAACCATCAACAAAGGGTTATAATGTTCGAAATTGTGCAGGGGATCGAAAAAAATTGAAAAAGGAGAAAATTCAGAATAATAACATAAACAGGATAGGAAAATTAAAAAAATAGAATTCAAAGAATAAAAAACAACTACAAATGAGAAATAATCTATCTCCAAGCAAATTGAGGCTTATTCACGTAAACAAGTTTATGCTTGGACTATGTTCTGACTGCCATGCTACCTGATCCACAATTGGTCATATCCATCAGAAATGCATAAAAACACACATTTTATTCATACTTTTTGGACTGTGCTTCTGAAATATTGTCTGTATCGATGCATTACTTCCTATAAGTCACATTTCAACTGTCTACTTGATCTCTACTCCCGTAAAGAAAGACATGAATACATATATATTCATGAAAAAACTTTCACTTCACTATTTCAGCAGTATTTCATGCTCAATTAAGCAACTGGATCTAATTCTGTCTCAGTAATAGCACTCGTTACCTATTACAGATATTCATAATAAAGAAGTTATCAGATTAGTTCCCGAGTAGAATTTTCATAACGTGTAAGGAATGATTGAAATCCTGAGCAAAGATAAAAATGAGGAAAATCCATAATTGAGAAGGAGAAGAGCTGAAGACAGTACAGAATAAAACTTCAAGAGTGTATAGTTACGAACCAAAAGTGTCACCAGCATAACCTTAACATAGCACATAACCCTCAAGCTCTTGAATTTTCTGGATACCTTAGAAAGGAAAAAGATGTCAACAGTTTTCACTATAGTGATTGAAAAGTCTAAATACTCAATGAAAATTCGGGCGATGAATGAAACAGTATCACAGAACTTGGCAGTTTTAAAATACAACCCATAATTCAACCACAATGGCGAAATTACAGCATTAAAAAATTCACTTTAACAAACCTGTTGATTCCACATTCCAGGAACAATTCCTGGAAACCTGGACATGTCAACTCCAGGCTGCTGTGTAGCCAATCCCATTGCAACCGGAGGTATTCCCATGCCACCTGTTCTAGGCTGGAAGGATGGATGATGGTACGGAAACCTATTACGTTGATACAGGAAATGAGAAAAATGTTATTCTTTAAAAGGCTATTTTAGTCGCTAATGCAATAAAAAATTAGTAAAACGTAATTTGATACACCTCTTACACACTACATTATTATTAGTAACTATTCCATTAACAGCAATACAAAATCAAGCTGTACTTTTAACACACACTGTCACTATTACACCATAAGAAATTACAGTCACCATCTATATTTAAAAAATACTCATGAAACAAGTACTGATGTACCAGTTATTTCAAAACAGATTATCACTTCAATAAATAAAATATTAGCATTTCACTGTCTTTTTTTCAAAAACATCTTTAAAATGGAGGTATATATCGATAAACATTTTAATCTTTCACCTGTTAGCCATTTTGCCACTTATTTCACTATGAACACAACAATATCTTCTAGATGTCGAAATATTTACAACATTAACGAAATGCGATATATCTTAAGAAACATTTCGTAAAAATCATCAAGTCGAAAATACCCGTGTAAATTCTTCATTGCTCTCGTTTACATCTAACGAGTCGCATGAAATCTTAAAGAAATATTGACACTTCGTCTGTCGGTAGATTAGTTCCAGTACAAGGTATGCGTAGCGCTCTTATCTAATAGCATGTGATGAAAATCTCTGCCAATAGGATTGCGTCGCTTTTAAAGGCACAAAATTCAAAATATAAATAACATGTATGTGTGTATGTCGGAGTACACAGAGTTTCCAAATGCGTTCTTTGAGATCAACAAATTTTAGTAAAACAGTACACTACCAAATTTCATCAAAATACGTCCTGCGGTACCCGAGTTGAAACAGGTATGTTGTAAACTACATGTAGGTCTTCATGTAAAGTGATCGTAATTATTGTCCGATTTTAACCAAAATTGGAATCGCTCTACTAATTTTACTAAAACTCCCTAATACCAAATTTCATCAAAATAAGTCAAGCGGTTCCCGAGTTGAAACAGGAACGTTGCAAACTACATGTAGGTCTTCATGTAAAGTGATCGTCATTGTTGTCCGATTTTAACCAAAATTGGAATCAGTCGACCAATTTCATTAAAATACCCCAATACCAAATTTCATCGAAATAAGTATTGCGGTTCCCGAGTTGAAACAGGAACATTGTAAACTACATGTAGGTCTTCATGTAAAGGGATCGTAATTTTTGTCCGATTTAACCAAAATTGGAATTGATGGACCAATTATACTAAAACTCCCCAATACCAAATTTCATTAAAATACTTCCAGCGGTTCCCGAGTTTTAACATGCGTACATACGGATGGACGGGCGGAAACGACCTTCCCTATGTGCGTTCACTTCATGCACCACGCGCATAGAACGCATAAAAACATCAAATTCCGCTAGACATTAATAAACAAGATGGGAAAGTGTACTCCATGTCGAAGCACCCAGAGTTTCCGAAGGTGTTTTTCTACGATTTATGTCTTCATACCAAAAAAGATTAATATTAATGGCTGTCTAATGTCTAACAAAAAGCACTGCTAAGCGATATATCAGAAGCAAAGCCAAGAAAATATTGAATTTGTAATTTACCGATGTATTTTATAACTAGCAGTAATTAATTAAACAACTGAAAATTATTTAAAACATACCTCACTTTAAATGAACAGTAGTAATCTGTCCGTTCATGTTCATTCCTTTGTAAATTATCCATTTATTTTTACTTAGAAAAGCTGGGCGTAATATACATACGCCTAAAAACTACTGAAGCTGATCGACTTTACCGTTAAACAGATAAAGAAGTATTACGGAATAAAAACTCTTGAAAATCTTTTTTATATAATTACTCAATGTCTGTCCGTCCCTACTTTTATCTCTTGAACCGTTTGTCATAGAGAAATGTTGTAAACGCCATTTTGTTTCTGCCAACTAGGAGACCCTGAAAAAACTATGTCCCAGGTTCGACTCCAGGAGATGATTTTAATTCCCCATAAAATTACACGTAAAAATCGCCTTTTTGATGTGCAGGCTTGTCTTCTTTTGGAAATTAAAATTTAAAAAACTTTACCTACGACCTTTTGAAGTTTTTATAGCGTATTTTTTCGCCTTCACCTCGAAATCACTCATGTTAATCTTTTGAATGATATATTTTGGAAAAATCTTGGCATTTTAACGGAATGTTGCCGTGTCTACCAATTACATTGTTAAACCTAAAAATCCTATTGTTGTTTCAGTTCTTATGGGTTTAAGCGTGCTTTCCAGGCTTTTAATACGAAAAGGAGAGAAAGATGGAAGGCGAGGGAATAATTTTCATAGCAATCAATGTAAACAGCATTCGTCGCGAATATCTAAAAAGCTGAAATACTACTCAAAAAGATTAAAAATCATAATAATGAGCTAAATTAAATATTATTGAAATAGAAACGGAATGAAAATCTAAGGAACGTACTGAACGTTTTAATAAAAAACCGATCATGTAAAAAATTTATAGAGGGAAAGATTGGGGTATAGGTTACGGGATTTAGGGAGAAGAATGGAGTACTTGAGGAGCATGTGTAGTTTCGTTTCTTTTTTGATTTGTTTACATAGCAACGGAAGCTTTGGTTTGAAGGCACAATCAGTTAACATATGAGTTTTAGCGAAAATATGTGAATTGCACTTGAATTCTAAGAAAACGGTAAATGGGAAGAGTTTTAATTTAATTCTTTAGTCATACCTACCCGTCATTTGGCGGGCAGTTCAACTAGTACTTTTAAATACCACACTTATAATGGTATAAAATAAAATGTACCAAAAGTTATCCTATCGAATAAAAGACAATAGAAGGCTTCAAATGTATTCATCCGGTATAAATAATAATAATCCATTCATCCAATAGCATGATAGAATCATGTATCGGGCATGTCAATACAGACAGTAGTGCGTTATCATATAGAATTCGCAGAAGATCAATAAGTTTACAATAGTCATTGCGTTTCTAAAATAGTAAAGATAATGATTTATTATTCACGGCCTAAACAAGATGACACGGACACAGTAAAAGCCCATTACAATGCACTTCACAAAAACGTACTCTTTGTAAATCGCTGTCGTAATCAATATAAAAATACTTATCAGTTTATATTTATATAAGTTTATATTTATCAGTTTAGCGCATTTCAAAGTAAGGCACTTTTCAGTAGAAGATCCGAAGGAATATTTCTTTATTATAACGCATTTTTTTAACTGCAAACAACTCGGAGAGAGGTTATCCACACGTATTTCTACTGTACTTTAGCACCAAATCCTCAAAACTTTAGAAAAAGCGAGATTTTTCTTTCCATGTACTTCACTCAATCCCGAATTTGTTAACATTTTCGTTCTAAGAGTCCTCGTGCCATTTTCTTACGGACAAATACATTGCCACTACGAAGAGTGCAAAAAATATATTCAGTTTATTGTATTTTGTCTCAACCCATGAATGGATCATAACATAAACCTGCTTTGGTATATATTGTTATATACAAGTTGTCGGTGCTTGCATACTGCAAGCGCTTAAAAAATCACCATATACTAATTGTAAGATCTAAACTCGTAAATAAAACATCGCGATCTCCAGGGCAACAGTACTTCAGCCCAGTGGAGCCTATATGTACTTATTAGATAATAAATTCCATGAGTATTAGCAGCACATCTAAAAATTTCCGTGAAATTAAGGTGACTATCCGTAATTTCCAAATTCTCTGACAATCGACTCGTGTCCAAGTTTTAGTATTTTAAGTTTCGTCACTCAGATCGCCCTGCATGAACAATAAGAATAATCATCATTAAGACAATATTCTATACGTTAAATTTATGGAAAAATTAGGATATTTTCTGTTAAGATTATGACATCATCATCTATGCCTTTAGCACATATTAGGATAAAAACCATCTCGAAATAGGTCTGACGCCATTATATTTAACAATTTAAAAGAGTTCAAATTTCTAGAAAAACTACGAAATACAACATTAAAATCCTTTTCACGTTTTACCCTCACTGCTATCAGGGTTGCTTCTCCTATTGTCATCCCTTATAGCCCTGGAGAAAAACAATCCTATTCGCCCCTTCCTACAGTCGACAACCCAAATTTAACCGTCATATTTGTGCTTTCAGTAGTACGTAAGAATTGCAATTAGCTATGATAACCTCAATCACGGTGCATGATGCAATTAGTGTTTTGGATAGAGTAAATTTTTACATATTATCGGAAGAATATATTGATGATGATGTTTTCATAATATGCATGATATTGAAAATTAGAATAAGTTAACTTATATGCTTATGGGAATAAACTTGATGTTAATTCAATTAAATAAAAATGAAAAAAAATATAATTCCACAACTAAAATTATCTATAACTCGAATAATTATTGCTTTCCTTTAAGATTCAAGTTATAGAAGTTCCACTGTATATATACAAATATTTCAAAATATACTTCCATAATTTAATTTTCTATTACTCGAATAATTATTACTTTTCCTGAGATTGGGGTTATGGAAGTTCAACTGTAGTTCGTTATGGCGGCATTAATTTCCATTAAAAGCATTAAATTACTGCGATCGTAACGTATAATATCAGATCCATTTAAAAGCATTGAGGTCGTTGCCATAGTATTCAAAGATTTTCACTGTTGAAATGAGGAAAATATTCACACATTTTTTAGGATTAAAAGCAGATATTTACGCAAATTCGGTAGGTATTTGAACTCTACTTTCAAAAATTAATAACTCCGTTCTTTCAGAACTGTTCTTTTTCCAAATTCATATCTCAATTTAAAGTAATTTAAAAATGCATTTTTAGAAAGCCTTGCACTGAATCCCATGCTTTTCTTATGGGGTATTGAAATGGAACATTGGGGTTAAAAAGATCCCTTAAATATAAACATTTTTGTGATTTTCGATTTTTCTCGTCGGTTGTGCCACCCGACCTATCGACATGCCAAATGTCAGATTTTTAGCCCTAGAGTTTAGTGTCAATGAGGGAGTGAGTGAGTGACTGACAATGGGTGAGTGAGGCACAAGTAGCTATATTATATATATATATATATATATATATATATATATATATATATATATGTGTGTGTGTGTGTGTGTGTGTGTCAATAATGATGACATATCATAAGTAAAAAGCGTCAATATAGTATAGATTAAATTGTACAAAATGCACCTGTACTTACTCCTATGGATATAAATGGTGTTAATAAAAAGGTATACAAGCGAAAACTGTTTGCATCGAAAGAAAAAAAAGAACATTTTAACGGAAAATGACGAAGGAAGAAAAACGAACAGTTATCGTTCGAGGATTAATAATTGCGCCTACACCAATGTTCCTCAATACTAAAGGATCGGGATAAGACCGAGAAACTTTATAAGATAAGATATTTACGTTATGCCCTGATCGGAAGGGTCTACGTTTAGACCAAGTGATGGAGTCTGTCAACACGTGGTTTAACGATCTCCGAGCAGTTGAAATTCCTGTTACCGGTCCTATGCTGCGTGCAGAAGCCCGTAATTTCTGAAAAGCGAAGATTTTGAAGGCAGCTCAGGTTGGTTGCTTAGATTTCGAGAAAGACATGATATTCCTTGGCGAGTGATTGTCGGGGAAGAATATAATGCTGATGCAAATATAGTGTGGAAGGAGCAAAAGTTGATGAGATTAATGCAGTCGTATAATACAGAAAACCTATTCAACGCTGGTATGACAGCGTACTTTCACAAGCTATTCCCTGATAATAAAATGGCGTAGAGAAAAGAGCGGATCCAGGCTTCATCCATTGGGGTGGAGGATAATTAGGAATGAAAAAAATAAACTATTTGAAATTATCGTAATTAACGTATATTTTAATACAGAAAAAGGAAATATAAAACTTTTGTACAACAAAATGAATATGTATAGTAAAACGGTAAAGTTTATTATAATACCATTTCACACAGAAAAAGGAAATAGATAACTTTTTGTGAAACAAAATGAATACCAGAGAACAGTATTTTTTCTGATTTTAAATGAAACATTAAAGAATAAATTCATCTCTTCTATCTTTTGTACTTCCAAATTTGCCAATAACATTATTAACATTAATATGAATGTCATTTTATGCGTGCAAAAGTGATAGGTCAGACAATCTCTCTTGAGACATCGTATATCATCATACATCGTAGAAACTTGCTTATTGATTTACGTTAAAGCAAAGCTCACATGTGCGCAGTTTTTATTGCGGGAATTTTGCAAGTGTACGAAAAGTTACATAAGGGAATATGCTAATGTTATTCGCGTGCACCAAGGGGCGCGCCATTCCCAGGTTGAATACCATTGGTTTATACCATTCCATTGAATAGAGTAGGATATAAAAATTTTCGACACTACTTTTTTGTAAAAGATAGGACCGCTATTTTGACAAGGCAATATAATTTGATATTTGCAACTCAAATCATGGTTATGCAATCAATCGTTGTTCTCGACGACGATGAATTTCAAGACAATGATGAACTAAAAAATTAGAGACACCCATTTACATATATTTCTCCGATTGTGTGACGATGCTTTTTTCTTGTATGACCGATGCAGCTTCATAAAGATGGATATTAAAGGTCGCTGGACACAGAAAACAACGACAGTGGCAGCAAATAATTGCCACGACCAACTGCTGTTACAATACACAATTAGCGCAAAGGTCAATGCACAAAATCAGAGAAACACACAAGAAGACATTCAAACCAACCAAAATACACTAAGCCCTTTCACAGAGACCACTTCACAACATGGAACGACCACTAGAAAAAAGTTCTTGCAAAGGAATGGAAGAGTCAAGACCAAATTAGTGCTAGGAGACAACCAACAGATATCTAACTATGTGGTGGGCCGTAGAGAATATTTATTGTCTCTTTATGTGACTATCCAAACGGGTCCCAGTATGCTGCATCTGATTTGTTTCGCACCCTTCACCCAATGTCACGCTTTTTTCGTGTTTACTCCTTCTTTAATTAAACTTATTGTTAGAGACTTTTCTCCGAAAAGGGAGATTATATCTTAAATCACCCTTGGACTTAGCCCTTTCTCTTTCCTATTGAGGAACTCTCCCTTTTCCGGAAAAGGAGATGCATTTCCCACCTGTAATGCCTTCTTCCCAGAAACAAAGGCATTTCTAGGTTCTAGGAGTATGATGAACCAACGCCGCCCACCCCGTAGACAGAAAAAGCCGGAAGGGCGCCTTCGGTTTTAGCCTGAGCCTCACGCTCCGCACACGCATGGTACTCTCGGCATTCTACAATGATGTAAATCCCTCTTTACCTCCTGAATACGCCCTTGCATAGAGATGTGAGAAATGTGGCGTTGTTAGGAGATGGAAAGAAAGGAATTCCGTTTACTTTGGTGCAATGCAACAGGTACAAAATAGCTACGGACCCTAGTGATCGGTAACTTTGCAAAACCTCAATGCATCAAAGGTGTTTCATCTTTTCCTACAGAATACAAACCTAACACACATTATTGGATGACAAAAGACCTTTTGCAGAAGGATTTTTATTACCTGACAAAAGACTTGGAAAAGATAAGAGAAAAATATAGATACTAGTTGACTGTTCAGCGCATAGGGTGGATATTCTACTGGAAAATATTAAACTTGAGTATTTTCCAGCCATCTATACCTCAATTTTATAGCATTAATTTTAATTTGTAGATCAAGGCATTATCAAAAATTCCAAATTGAATTTTCGACTCCGGCCCGTTGAGAATATACTGTTTGGCATTAATCACAAATTAAGTGCCAATGAAAATCTCCGCCGAGGCAATGAAATGATCACAGTGGTTAGTGGGATATTAGCGAGGGGACAATCGCAAATTGCTGGGAAAAGTTGGGCGTTACATTTTCATCTTCGATAACAGATGTCACTCCTGAAGAAGATTGCAATGTTGCATTCAAGATTTAGAAAGACGTCTCCTCCAAACTTCATCTTCTTTTTTACATAACATTTGGAGAGCTGTCAATTGTAGAGGCTGATTGAAAACCACACCTTTGCTAACGAAGAGTGCTATGCAGCCGGGTTTGGAAATGATTAGTGAATCTGAGAAGGTTAAGGTGAAACCAATAGCCTCATTCGAGGCATTGGGATCCATGGAGAAATTAAAAATGTTTATTTCGAGGTCTGATGGCGTGCCAGATATATTATATATGCCATTTGATGATATAGAAAAGTATGTTAAATGCCAATGAAGCAAAAAATATCTTAATATTTTAATGTCCAATAAACTCTGTTAAAGATATTTTCATTTTTGCCTAACCCACCCTGCATCCACTAGATGTTTTCAATGTAGGAGAGGGATCCGCAACCTGGTGCTCGCGAGCATTGCCGTGCTCTTTGGCAGTATTACTTAAAAATGCTTAGAATCGCCTTTCCTAGCACCAGTAATTTAATTTGCTCGCTTGTTTTCTTGCTAAACGTACGAAAGGGCATTTTTAATAACTTGGACATTGGTTTGATTTTTTTATGATGATTCCTACTTTTACAAATGTATAGTGGTGGTCACTGGATGTTCTAGAAAGTGAGTTGGTGGTCGTCACTTTGAAAAGAATGCGAACCTCTGATTCAAGAGAAAGCATGTTCCGCGGACATGCGTTGTATCGATTTTTCACTCTATGTATATATATATATACATTACTTATTTATTAGGTCCCAAAAACAGCACAATTGCTAATTGCATTGGAACGTATAACAGAAACACAATATATTGATGGAATAATATGATCCGAAGATCCTATGCAGACAGGCATAAGCTGTAAAGTCGGGAATAATTTTGAAACGAGAAAAAAGTCTGCTATGACCGGGAATCGAATCCGGGTCTTCCACTTGTCGGGGCGGATATTCTACCACTGAACTATCGTAGCAGATCAATTTTCTCGTTTCTGAATTCGCATTCCGATAGATAGCAATTACAAAATCTCCTTCTGGCATTATATTTTGCATTTATTTTTTTAAATAAACGAATTTAATAAATGTTACTGTTTATACGCTAATATGTAGGGATCAACTGTCCATTGCTGAAGGGCAGTCGAGTGGAAAAGAAAATAACCCATTTGTCTATGCTCAAGCTGAGTTCGGTAATAATCGTCTCCGTAGCAACAACCGATAAATGCGATTTAAAACGCAAAAGCGCTTTGTTTTAGTAGAAATTCAAGAAAATACGATTAATTATCAAAATTCCGTGATAAGAATTAGAATTTACATTCTTTTCCCGTTAGAACAGTACAAACCTCGCTCCGATATCACAATTTTAAGATGTTTTAAAGTATTAAAGAAAACATCTCTGCACGATGGATTAGAGATTTCCTATGTAAAATAAATAACGTTCCTGGAATCGAACCCGGGACCTCAATCTTCGTAAAATTAAATATAGCCCGGAGGTGGGATCTGGGAGTACGAGTCTCATACCAAGTTTTATGAAAATCGGTCCATTGGTGCAAAAGTTCTTAGTAGGGGACACACACACATACACGCACACAGACAGGACAGTTTATTAAGGCTAGAATCAAACCCGGGACTTCAATCTTCGCAAAATTAATTTTAGCCCGGAGTTTAGGCTGTTCCTTAAAAATCGGTCTAAACATTGCGACGCTGAGTGCTTATTTTTTCCTATTGTAAAGGGAAAACTGGGTGAAAATTTTTACCGCTTCCGGTGCACGGGAAGTATCGCCTCATCGGCCTTGAAGTTTCGGTATTTTCCGTTTTAATGACATAAATCATGTTCGACTTGTTATAGATCTGGGAAAAAATTACTTCATGCGGGAAGAGTAAGCAGGTATTACAATGTAATTGCATTACAATGTAATTGAATACAATTTACAAGTTTCAATGTAATTGCGCAGACTCGCTCGCATGAGACAGTTGTTTGTCGCTTTCGATGCGGTGCGGTATGATAGCACACAGCTCGTACACAATGCCTCCCAAGTTGTCACGGCAACCAATATTTTTAAATGGGTTTGCAGAGAGTGAGATTTTTGGTGCAAAGCTCCCTAAGGTATTTCTAGAAAATAAGAGAAAGAAAGGAAGGATAGGGAGCATGGCAACTATTGACACGAAGCTTCTTCAGAAAGAAGTAAGGTTATTAGAAAGGAAGCAAAAGGAACAGGAAAGATTGGAACAACATCGTGTGAATGAAGAAAGAGGTGAGTCCAAGTTAAGGAACAAAAATGAAAAAAAGTTTCCATATGATTACTCGTACTTCATATGATCAAAGTTCATGCATAATCTAGGTATGTACCTCTGAGAAAGCAGGACGATTCTTTAAGATTTTTTCCAGATTTGTATTGTACGTATGTTCCTTTTCGGTTTAACTTTTTTAATTTTTTCTGCCAGATATGCAACGTCAACTAGACATTGACAAACTAGGTGAGGGGGATGATTACACATTCAATGAACCTGAGACAGATAGACCCGACACCAACGATACAGAGATCAAAGATGCTACGACACAAGAGTCTGCATCGACTCCAAAGAAAAGAAGAGCCACTGTTGGCATCATGACACCAAAACTTGCAGCTGCACTAGATGTCGGGAAAGTAAGCAGCAGAGTAGCAACGAAAGTAATTGCTGCTGTTGCTGAGGCATGCGGCAAGGACCTGAATGATGTCAAAGTGAACCTTGGCACTGTGCATCGCACAAGGCGACGTTTGAGAGAGGAAATGGTCCAAGAATTAAAGCAGAGTGCTTAAACCAGTTAGATGCAGAAGCAAAGCTGGTAGTGCACTGGGACGGGAAAAGGATAAAAGAAAAATCAAGGGTAAACTGTGGCAGATTGGTTGCCAGTTCTAGTCACCGCCCCAACCTGAACAGTTGTTGGGAGCACCTGCCCTCAAGGAGGGTACTGAGGAAGAGTAGGCCAAGGCAGTTGCCTGTCTGCTCTCTGAGTGGGAACTGAGCGATCGTGTACAAGCGATGTGTGCCGACACAACCGCAGCTAACACAGGTAAGGGGTTTTTTAAATCGACAATACACTTTTCAATGTACTATTACTTTACTTCTAATGATAATTTTCGTATGACGGATATAGGTCTTCTGAAAGGAGCCTGCACACAATTGGAACTGCAGCTGGCCAGAGATCTGTTGTATTTACCATGTCAGCATCACATGCACGAGCTTGTCATGAAGGTTGAATTTGAGGATCTGGTATATTCTTCCTCCGGTCCTGAATTAACTATCTTCCGCTATTTCCGTGACGAGTGGTTAAACGTAGACCAAACTAAATTTGGGACGGGAATGAATGATGCATTGGCATCATCGAATCTGCAGAAAAAGGCTACCGATGTCTGCAATTTTATAGCGGAAAAATTGAAGGTACAGTACAAACTAATATGTGATTGCTGTCTATTGTGCATCCGCGTTCGTTGTAATCACGTTTACTTGTGATCATTACAGGAGAATCACACCAGGGGATATTACAAAGAACTGCTGGAGCTGTCTGCCATTTACTTGGGAGCCACGCCGGCGAAGGAGTTGGAGTTCGTCCGTCCTGGAGCAATACACGACGCCCGCTGGATGGCAAGGTGCCTGTACTCTTTGAAGATTATAATGTTCTGGGGACAGTTCCACCTAACGCCTCATGAGGAGAATGGACTTCGTCAGGCTTGCATCTTTATAGTGGTGCACTACATCAAGGTGTGGTTCATGGCGCCATTAGCCATCGCTGCTCCCTTCCAAGGCCTAAACTTTCTCAAGGCATTAGTCGCCTACCAAAATGTGAATGTAAAAATATCTAAGCTTGCCTCTGAGAAGTTTTCGGGACACCTATGGTACTTAGAAGGGGAGTTGCCTGCATTGGCCCTCTTGGATCCCAACATACCGCTAGAGACCAAGCAGAAGATGGTCGTCGCCATCAAGACTGAGGAGGGGCCCTCTGAGAAGTACAGGCAATCCAAAATACCTTCCTGATAGGAGCAAGAAAGGCTTATAGGATTTAGTGACCCAACAATCACTTCGTCTGTTCACCAGGTTTGGACTCGGCATTAAATTCCTTGACGTGGGCCCAGCGGAATGGGATTCCCACGAGAACTATTTGAAGTGTAAAGAATTTTTTTCTGACCTAAGTGTAGTGAATGATGTTGCAGAAAGGGCTGTTGCTATTACACAAGACTATGTACCTCTCTTGCGCTCAGAAGAAGGAACGCAATCCTACATCCAGGTGGCAAAGGATTATCGCACAAAATTCCCCAACTGTGCCAAAGAAACTCTCTCTAAAGATTTGTAATTCTGTACTTGATGTAATTTGCTTTCGTTATAAGTCTGTGATCATATTGTCCCAATCACAATAATTTCTCCGAGTTCTTTTAATTTGTATGGCAATACAAGAATAAACAATTATTGCATCAAGTTAACCATTTCTTTATCGAAACTGATGTGTTTAATCCCGATGAGGCGATAGTTAGAAATGAGATAGAGTGATAAGCTTTTACACCCAGTATCTCGAACCCAAAAGAAAAAAAATAACACTCAGCACTACCAATTTCATTCAAAATTCATTTTTTGGTGTATTTAAGGAACACCCTACCGGAGGTGGGCCCTGGCAGCGCGAGCCTCATACCAAGTTTCATGAAAATCGGTCCAATGGTGCAAAAGCTGTTAGTGGGGAACACACACACAGACTCAACCATTTCATAAGACTATGTTTCCTTCGGAAACCAGCCTAAAAACACACATGAAGAACACTAATTTATTGAAAATTAACGTAAAAGCTTAACCTTTTGAGGTTTACCTTAGATTTTGAGACGTGATGTGATATAGGAACTGTAAAATTTTTGTCGTATAAGTTGCGTGGTTCATATCGCAAAATTTTAGTATTATAATTTTCATGCAAATAAAAATATTAATTATATAGAAGTGGTTATAAAAATTCATTTTTAGGCGTTCTTTACCATCGAGGCGGTAGTAGCATAACGCCTTACGGGCATGTCTCGTCCGTCCCTCCGTCGTAAACTTCATCACCTAAACCGCTTGACGGATTTTAATTAAATTACGTAGGAGTGACCCTTATCAAAATTTATTGCCCAATTGTGATTTTGAACTTCATTCGTCGATTAGAACTTCCACTTCACGTAATTACTTTAATAAGCTATACTCATATCTCGTTAAATGGCATCTGTCAAGCAACAATTAAAAACCATAAATATCTCTCCCTAGGTCTTTTATGATTTGTAAGGTATATATTAAAGAAATTATTCGGATAGAGGACTTAATTTACCACAAAGAGGTCCGCGAGACCGCATAGTTACGAGTTATAGTTATAGATAAAAATTCGTGGAAATCCCGAGCAAAACATCGCATATTTTGGTTACATCGATCGTTAAGACGGTTCTCTCGGCAAACAACAATTAAAAATCGATAAATTTCTCTCTAGCTCTTATATGATCTGTAAGTTATGTATTACAAAATTGTTCAGATAGAGGACAACATTTTCCATATAACAGTCCGCGAGATCACATAATTACGACTGTAATTTTGGGTATAAAAATACAAGAATCATTCGATGCCGTTTTGAACGTATTTTCTATAAATAACGCCTTCGAAATCTCTGTGCATTCCATTAACGAAGTATACTTCTCCATCTTGTTATATAATCGATTGTTCATAAATTTATCGAAAAAACTCCGGGGAATAATTGCGCTGGTCTCAACTAGTTTGGTATATTTGGAGATCCTGATAAATAATATGATACTCCTGACAGAAATTAATATTAACATATATATTGTACATAAACTATTTAATTTAATTTAAATTTATTCTCCGTCTAGTCATAATTTGGATCGTTAAGATTGGAAACAACCATACAACAAACAAGAGTGATTTTCAAGCACAAACGACACTATGTAATGTTTAGTGGATTTAAGACAGTGACTGAAAGTCAACTGTCAGTTGGTAGAGAGAGGGGGGGGAGGGAGAGAGAGAGGTGTGTGTGAGAGAGAGAGAGAGAGAGAGAGAGACAGAAAGAGAGAGACAGAGAGACAGACAGAGAGAGACAGAGAGAGAGAAAATAGTAAACGAATTTAAAAACCATAATTGTAAAAGTAATATAAGCACAATTATATTGACTGAAATGATTAAAAAACAGTATAAAGATGCTCCTGGGTAATGTTTACGATGGCTTTTCGGAGTCGATTTTTAATTTCTACCCAGGTTTTGGTTTTGCTCTACTCGGGCCCTCATATGTAAATGTCTAAATGTATTCAATCAGGCGACCGAGGTGGATACAAAAAATTCCTTCGTCTTCCAGTCCAATATTTGAGAATTTTATGTTTTAAAAACTTACAAACGTGTCTTACATCTTACGGCTGAAATCCCAAAGCATTGAAAGGTAACTTCTACGATTTAAATTCGTTAACTAAAAAAATAAATTCCTATAACATGCGACTCCTGTAGTGCGCGCTTAAGAGATAATCTCTTTCTTCTCTGCTGCAAAGGATCAAGTGATTTTTCATTTCCCCAAATCTGGCAACTTTGAGGATTAACTTTTCCACTTTCATGGAACGAGACTTCGAGTGAAAAAGTCAACAGTTCTAAGAATTTAATAGCTTCAGAAGCTTCCCTTTGAAATGGTAGACATGACTCCAATCTCTTATTGTAATTTCCGTTCAAAATACTTGAATTTCGTAGGTATATGAGTAGGGATAAGCCGGTACACGTGTAACAGCCAGTCAACTAGCTGTGTGACAGACTACGTCATTTTCCGATCACAAAAAGATCAAGTGGCTTTACTGAACTTATACCGAGGCGTGGCTTTGTCATCCATTCGTAAAAGGTATGTAATATTTATTAGATCAATAAATGCATGAGCACGAGTATTATTTTGATTTTACATTTTTATTATTTATTTATTTTTAACCCAGTCATGAGTAAAAAGCGCATATCTGCTGATAGAATTACCAAAAAGTCGAAGAAAACTATTACACTAGAGATGAAATTGGAAGTGTTACGAAGATTTGATGCTGGAGAGAAGACTGTGGATATAGGAAAAGCCCTTGGTCTGACTCCTACGACGGTGAGAACTATTCGAAATCGTGATGGAAATAAAATAAGGGAAGCTGCTAAATCTGCAACACCTTCAGATGCTAAGAGCGAGAAGTGCTCTGCTGGTGAAAATTGAGTCTTTTTGATACAAAATCAGGTTGCACAGAGAATACCGTAAAGCAAAATGGTAATACAGGCGAAGGCAAAACGTTTATTTGATGATCTTAAAAACAAGTTAACCTGTGATGATAGTGCGGTTTGTATACCGATAAGGAAAAAAGTTTGAAGCTAGTCAGGGTTGGTTTGAGCGGTTTAAAGTTTGCGCAAATCTACACAGCATTTCACTGAACGGTGAAGCAGCTAGGGCAGATACTGCAGCTGCAGGGCATTTCTCCGAAGAGCTGAAAGCGATAATTTGTGAAGGTGGCTTTACTCCGAAAAAAATCTTTAATGTGGACAAAACTGCCTTATTTTGGAAACGTCTACCAACTAAAACTTATATCGCCAAATAAGAGAAATCTGCACCAGGAGTAAAAGCTAGCAAAGATAGACTTACTCTTCTTTTAGGTGGAAACGCAGAGGGAGATTTTAAACTTAAGCCACTTCTTGTCTACCATTTGGAGAATCCCAGAGCTATTCAAAGGATCGACTTCCTGTCCACTGAAGAGCAAACAAAAAAGCCTGGATTACAGCAGTTTTATTTAAAGACTATGTTTTGACTCATGCTATTCCTGAAATGAACGCCTACTGCGTTAACGAGAACTTAGACTTTAAGAAATTAATTTTATTAGATAATTCTCCTGGTTACCCAGTTTACCTTGATGACTTATCAGAAAACGTAAAGTTTATTTTTTTTCCTCCTAATACCACTTCATTGATCCAGCCAATGGATCAGGGAGTAATTTCAACTTTTAAAAGTTATTACCTCCGACGTACATTTAAACAGCTTATAAATGCTACTGATGGACAAGATAAGTCTACTAAACAGAAATTTTGGGAAACATTCACCGTAATGGATGCCATAAAAAATATTTCTGACTCGTGGAACGAGGTAAAATCTTCATGTATGAATGGCGTTTGGCGCAAAATATGGCCAGAATGTGTGCACAAAGAGAAAGACAGCGATGATGCCATTTTAGGGGTTGATAAATTGCATACGGTTCGTCAAGAAATACCTTACTTAGCTAGAGAATCTAACTTCGAGGGAATGGACGACAGTGACATAGATGAATTGTTTGCCTCACATAAACAATAAATGAGCAAAGAAGAGTTAACACAACTAGATTTGCAAACAGCTAACGATCAATACAGTCCAGAAGAAATTCCTATGCAACCGACTTTAACTTTAAAACGAATTTCCAAAGTCCTGAGTTTGATCGACATTGCAATTGAGATTTTTACGAATGACGATCCTGACAGGGAAAGAAGTTCAGAAGTAGCACGGGCACTAGCGCATGATATCAGCTGCTACAAGGAAATTTACATGGCCAATAAAAGGAGGTGTACAGCAGACTTTAGATAAATATTTGAAGCTAAAAGAATAGGAAGGCGTCTCAACCTCAAAGCCTACAGATTCAGAGTCGGAGCAAATTAGTTCCTCATAAAATTGAGTTTCATGTAATTTGTTCTTTTGTGTTTATTTGTTAAAAAATAAAGTTTTTTCTATTTATTTCAATTCATTCTTTAATTTCATAATTGAAAGGGCAAATTAGAATTAATTTACAATTTCTTAAAATATTCTTTCTTGAAAATTGTAGTGCCGGTACCTATCTTCGATATTTCAATGGTTTCTTATGGAAAATTGTATTTCGATTTGCGTCGTGTTTTTTAAGAACGTAATCCCGACGCAAAGCGGGGTCTGGGTGTATATCTTTTCCTTGTCATACAGTCTTAATATTCGGTGCAGAAACAAGGAATGTTGCGCGGAATGAATTTAAGAATGCACCAAGTGGAGGGCAATGGGATCGTCCAAGAGGAGGGCGATACACCCCATCGTCCCCCCCACCTCACCCCCATCGTCCTCCCCCCCCCCTCAATCGCCCCCTTACAACGCCCCCCCATCGTCCCCTCAGTACTTCCTGCAAACATCTAGAGACCCTTGCGTGAAGTGATCCAATGCGATAGTTCCTATGACAAAAAATTGTTACAAAGAATGTTATTAGTTGAACCACTTTTATTGCCCTTCTTAAAATACAGGTTTCCCTCTCTTTATGCGGGTTCGCTTTACGCGAATTCGCTATTATGCGAAAAACTTATTGCTACCGGAATTTCTTTTTATGCGTCTTTGATTCGCTCTTATGCGGTTAAGCAGCCAGTGCAATAAAAATGAAAGAAAGTTCTCCACTACACCACAAGGCGACCATTTAGTCTCCCATTGCCTCTTATGCAGTTCGTATTAGTACTACAGTTAAAAGAGATGGGAGTGGAGTGGATATGGTAGAGTGGAGATGAGACGGAGATTTCTTGTGATACCTACTGTTTGAGCACACTTGGGAAGTTTTGTCTCCTTGCCGCGGAACTTGCGCTGGTCCAAGACAACCCTTTAAACATTAAACTTAAACATTAAATCTCCGCTATTATGTCAGTCACAACAGCCACCACTTGTGCTCGTCTGCTTCCTTTTTTGGCGAGTATAATTTAGTGTAAATTGTTTTAAGTTTGTATTTAGCGCTTAAGAAGTCATTATGGAGCGAAAGAAGAGCGTCTTGGAGGGGAGTCTTTTACATGTAAATATGGGTTATGTTTTTGCGAATTCACCTTATGCGCCACTTTCCTGGAACGCAATCCCTGCATAAAGAGAAGGAAACCTGTAATTATATAGCTCACACCATTTTCATAACCAAAAACACATGACTACCGGTACACAATATTTTTTGTTTTGTTCACTATTTATGATGGTACAGCATATCGTAAGTAATCAATGCACCTGTCACGCGTCAATATAGAAAGAAATTAATCATAAACATTATCAATATCGTAATTTGCTTAAATTGCACAATAAAACTTGCAAACGAAACGATATTTTCAATGCATGCGTGAAATATCTTTCTATTTAAAATGTTAAGTTGTACATTATTACAATGAATTGAAATTGTTTCTTTTCTTCACTACGTGTTTCATTTGTTTTATATTTACACGAAACGTTTCACATAAATTTTCAATCGGTTGTTGCCCTTGATGCGTTTGTTTCATTGTAGGTTTAGTGAAAATGCACTTGAAAGCCCGAGTCTAACAATGCGAAAATCCGAGGTCAACAATTGAAATTTTGAAAAATCGGAGCAAATCAAATATAAACTTAAAATATAAGTAAACAAGATGTAAAAAAAAAACAGAATCGAAAGTAAGAATAAGAATCTTCATTTCTTTCTACGTGAAATAGTGTCAAAGTCTCGATCGTAAAATATTTTTAAATGTTAAAGATTGAAGGTCTACATATCGTATTTCAGCGGATTATATGTTAATCAAATGCAAAAACTAAACATTTCCTTATATCGTACCCATGCCTTTTCAGGAGACGTCTACCCGCTTAAATCCTGCCAGAGTTCACGCCGAGTATTCAGGCGAAAGATTTGTCGAAATCGAGCCGACCATTCTTGATTTATTCCCGTTTATACTGGGAGGGGACGTCACTTAATCTGTTTTTGTCCTTCATGCGTTTTATTGTAAGCTTAGCGCAAATGCACTTGAAGCCCGAGTCTAACCGTAAGGTGACGTCACTCGAGGCTTCCGACGCAGGCAGGCTGAGGCGCAGACAGATACACAACGGTTATTATATATTAGATAACTTTACTACATTAAAGCTTCAATGATATAATTAATTAAAACATTGACAATAATTACTATAAGGACATTTACAACAATAAAACTTATAGAATTGAGTTATGCAAATTTCTTTACAATGTTTTTGTATTTTACATTACTATAAGTTTTTCTAACATTCAGCAGTAGTCATACAATTAACAAACACGCATGACAAAAACAACTATTCATACACATACGCAACCACGAGGAAAGGAAATTACGTAATATGTAAGGGAGAGAGAAGCCATGACGTCATCCGTTCCTCTCTGTCCTTCGTCAAAGAGGCGGTTTGCAAATGAAAACACTATCCTGCCCCTGCATTTGATTTGCTGCGCTTGGTCTGTCTTGTTTGAACAGAACCGCAGAAAAAGGAAGCAGGAGGATGCTAGGTGGTGAGTGATGACGAAGGTGCACGGAGAGATTTCGCCGCCATATGTTTGATGTTTTCCGCACTCGTTTGTTTTTAGAAACGCAGGACTTGTATATTATCTCGCTAGCCTTTCGAAAGAGTTTCGGGAAAGGAACAATTCAAGCGGTCCAAACGAGACGGGAAAATTAAGGTCAGAAAGACATAGGCGGCGACGGATAGGAGGCCGTTCATTTTCCCCGAGTTTTTTTTCCACCGGCGTTTTATGCAATTGAACGAGTGGAATCACCATCAGCTGAGCACTGGCCTGGATTAAAACCATGTTAATCGCTAATTAAGAGAGTTCCTTGAACGACGACTCAGCATAGCTTGGCCACTTTGAAATCGTTAAGGATACAAAAAAAAACTCGAACTCGGAGCTGCAATCGCTTTCATAAGCATTAATTCATCAGCTGTAGTCATGCATATTAGAATAATAGAGAAAATAGAATAATAGATGAAAAAACCAAATCCGGCCTCAAAGAGAATCCTTTCATAACTATTTACGGATATTGATTGATTGGTTGATCTTAGCGTTAAGGTAAGCTCGATGACTCTTTATTAAACTGTAATTTTACCTTGTGTGAAATACGATTATGCGTGTTATCGGTACATCCAGAGCCGTCTGAAGGGGGGGAGGGCTGGGTGGGCAGTCGCCCAGGGCCCCGCGCCTATGAGTGCCCCGCGTGTCTTAGAGACGGCTCTGTAATTAAATGAGAAATTTGATTTGTATAAATAGGGGCCCCCCCGGCAACCCTCTCGCCCGGGGCCCCGCGGGTCTTAGACACGGCTCTGGGTACATCCGAAGAAGAGGTCGCAACTATTAAAAGAAAACAATGATTTATCAACTTTTAAAACTAAAATATTGAATGAAATATAGATACAACGAACTTTTTAGCGAGTTTTTACTTTCTCCATACGGGGGAAAGAATTGTTTTCATGAAAAAAATAGAATACGAGATTTCAACGGAAATGCACGTTTTGAAGTTCCCCCTGAACACGTCGTGACCATTTTCTCGATGGAGTGTGTGTGTGAGTGCATGTGATAGGAATTTTGTGGGAGGTCAAACTAAAAAATTATTGATCAGATCAATGCGAAATTTTGTTTGACATTTTTATGCGTTCTTTGCACGAAGTGAACGCATATAGGGGAGGTCGTTTTCGTTCGTCCGTCCGTCCGCATGTTAAAACTCGGGAACCGCTGCACGTATTTTGATGAAATTTGGTATATGGGAGTTTTAATAAAATTTTTCGAATGATTTCAATTTTGGCTAAGATCCGACGATAATAACGACCACTTTACATGAAGACCTACATGTAGATTACGACGTACCTGTTTCAACTCGGGAACCGCTTGACCAGTGTGGCCAGAAATAAAAATGAGGAGTCGCTACAGAGACGAAAAAATATCGCTACACATTAGGTCGATGCATATCGTTTCATCTGCTTCAATCGAACGAGGAAGTACTCTTTATTAGGAACAAAAGCATCACGAAAAGCGTATTTAAATTTCACAATAAAAGGAATATATAACAAAAATCATATTCTAATGTCGCAGTAAAAGAAATATACCTTTATAATAAACTAAAATCACATTTCAATTCAAATTTTATTCATAAAGGTCCAATGAGCAAAGCTAGAGGGCAATACAAAAACAAAAATAGAGGAATAGATAACATAACGTTAATAAAACAAAAATTGCACTTCTTAAAATAAAAAGAAATTAAATATAAATAATACCCTTTGCGTAAATGTAATTGTCCTTAAATAAAAATAACATTCTTTTAATAAAAACAGTAAAAATTAAAATTCATCCTCACTTTCTTCTTCTCTTTCTTTGACTAAACTATACATAATATTTTTAAATAATGTAAAATGTTCTTTTGTAATTTTATAATTTATGGAGTCACTTTTGGAGTATTTCATGTCTGTTTTTATTTTTATAATTTTGCTAACTGTCAAAGTGTACAGACGGTTTCTTTTTTTTGTTTTGACATCATTGCACTGACTAAAACTACGTTCTATCTGTGCATTAGAATGCGGGATAATTAGGACTAATCCTGCTAATTTGACCAGGTTTGGAAATATCAATTCATCATTAAAATTGTTTAAATTAGCCATTCTCTGCCAAAACAACTCAGGGTATAAGCTGAGAAGGGAAGTTGCCTCTTCTGGCTCAAAGTAATTGTACATTTCATCCCATTTAAAGATAGCAGCAACTTTATTGATTTGATTTTTGAATCGGTCGCATAATTCTTTTATCTGCAACCTCTCTTACGTAGACAAAGCTTGGTCTGGGTAAATCATTGCACATTGCTTTATAAATTCATTATTTATAGGCAACCTTTTTACCGTTTCTTCATACGCTTTCTTGAAAAATGCTAATATTTTAAACCGAAATTGATTATTCCATGCGGTATTACTTATACACTGCCAATGGTTCTTCTTGCTTCACTTCCAATATTCAATTCTTCTATTGCCTTTTAGTCCTCTGGAAGCAATCGATTCTTTGCAGTGGTGTTTTTAAAAAAATATGAGCCCAAAATACGGATGAATCTGTGAGACTCTTTGTGCAATCTTCCAATCAAAATCTTCTCGCTTTGAAACAACATATTAAAATCTTGAAATAAAGGTAAAATTAACTGAAGTAATTGCAAATATGCTTTTGTAAACGGGTTTTTAAGCTCCTGTAAAATAAATGATGCAGAACTAGTTTTCTCTGCTGACCCCACTTCCTCAAATAACTTTATTAAAACATCTCATTGTGACAATGCCCGTTTGACACAGTCCAAAAGGCCCAACCAGCGAGTTCTACTTGGATTTATTATTTTGTGCAATGCTAAACCCATGAATGTTTGTAATTCCGTCAAAATTGCTTGTCTTTTTGAACTTCTTGAAAAATAGGAGTAAATTTGGTGCATTAGCTCCTCGACATTTTTAGGAAGCTCATCTGCCGCTGCACAAGCTGCTAAATGTATGGAGTGACACACATCTCAAAACAAAAACATGTGGGTTTTCCGTTTTCAAATGCGCTGCAAATGATTCCTTTGCACCCATCATTACATTAGCATTATCACTACAATATCTTACAATATGATTAGTGTCCAAACCATATCCATTCAAACATTTTTTAAATGTCTCATACAGAACTTTTGCTGTCGCACCATCAGATTTTAGTTGAAACAAGTCCAATAACTAAACATGCACGTGGTCGTCTTTGAAATACTGCATTAAAATGCACAAATTTTTATTATTTGACACGCCCGTGCTTTCGTCGATGAACACTGAAAACATTTTTTGCTTTAATTCTTTTCTTATGCAGTTTTCAATATGCTCTGATAGAACATCTACGACTAAACTCCTTAATTTAGTCCTTTTGAGCCTTATATCTACATCTTTAAAAATGACTTTGGATACATCTATAAATTTTACGGCAGCTCTAAAACAAACATTACTGGCCACTGTTACTAGGGCATATCGCAATTCAGCCTCAATGGTTTTATCATTAGTTTTACTAAAAAACTTAGAAATGTTATGTGCCTTCTTTGCAACAAGAACGTTTTGAACATGCTTTTGAACGTTATTGTGTTTTATAAGATCATTTTTTGGCACAAATCAGTGTATCACATGCCAAACACCTAGCTTTATAGTGGTTTTCCTCAACTGGGGCGAGCCATCCTTGTAAGTTCTTCTTCTTGTAACCATGAATTGCAAAATGTTTGTTTCCTATACTTTTTCGTTTCTTTGGATATTGTGGGGTCTGTATAAAAATAAAATATTTTTAGTTACATAAATTGATGTTAAATAGAAATTAACTCCTTAACCGTAAAATTCAAAATTAGAGAGACACAATGAAAAAGGGGGAAGAAAGGAAGGAAAAGACAAAAGACAGTAAAAATTATAAACTTACAGGTTTAGGGGTTGTTACTCCACGCCAGGGACCTGATGTCACTCACACATTCACTCACTCAATCGCACAAGCACTAATCCTAAAGGTGGATAGGAAATTACCTGGACAATCAGGTTTTAACCTCTTCGTTATATTAAATTTCAAATTCCTTCGACTCCAATTTACGTCAATTTAAATCTTTCAAACAAATAATTGTTTGGTAAGCATTTTATTTGTATAATCACAATGAGGTGCTAAGACAAAATATGTCTAAACATAAAATTTTTACCTTTACAAATAACGATTAAATTAATACAACTAATATTCAAGAAAGTGAAATTACCTGTACAACTACATTTTAGCCTCTTCGTTAATAATTATCTTTTACTAACAGTATTCTAAGGTTTATCTTTCAACTGTTAATAGTTTCAATATTTCAACTTTTACTTGTGCTTTACATTTAAGAAATTAATACATCCGCGGTAAACGTTTGCGATATATCGGTTCGTGCTCTCCAGTTATAATCGAAAGATGAACTTTCTAGCAAGGATGTTCTCTAGAAGGAACCGAAGGAAATGAGTTGTTCATGAGCGACATCTATTAGAAATTATGTGAAATGACATGAATTGTGAATTGCAATCGCTGACTGCGGGGAGAAGAATAAAAAAAATTAATAATGTGATTGGAAATTCGTTAAAAATCAAGAAAAATCGCTACATTCATGAACTTTGATCAATATCTGTTGCTACGTCTAAACAGGGACTAAAAATCGCTACAAAAGCGATAATCGCTACTTCTGTCCACACTGCGAATGACTTATTTGATCAAAATACGTCCTGCGGTTCCCGGGTTGCAACTGGTAACCCGGGAACCGCAGGACGTATTTTGATGAAATCTGGTATTGTGTTATTTACTAAAATTGGTTGATCTCAAGGAAGGCGTTTGGAAACTCTGTGTACTCCGACATGGAGTACACCTTTCCATACTTTTTACTAAAGGGGTTAAAATCGATCAACCAGAAGAGGATATTTACTCTTGTCACTTTTCCGTTCCATCAAATATTTGCTTTAATACTTGATCAATGTAAAATATTACTAGAATATACGTTGTAGGAAATTTAATTTTCTACAACTATTGTTCGAAACATTTTCACATATAATGCATTGTTTAAGAAATAGGTATTTTAAAATCTATTTTTTAGTTGCCGCGACAATACCACCTACAGGCGAATTTTGTCAACACCTTTGTTTACGCTTAGTTACGTCTTAGTAACACTCCTTTTTATTTTCGTAATTGTTGGAGGTTAGTTGCTATATCCAATACCAAAAGACTACAGTATGAGTTTATTTCTGTTCTTTGTAAGGTCTTTGAATTATTCTCTCAGTTCCTTAAAATATTTACTTTATTTGAAAATTTTAGAAATATTACAGGTATAGAGAAAGTCATGTGGTAGCCACATCAGATTTTTAACCTACTTTCCATAATGGAAATTAACAATAATAAAAGGCTACTTCTGTCCCTTTGTGGTTCCCTCTGTCATGCTATAAAAATGCAAATTACTCGACAATGAAGCAAGATACATTTTTGATATTTGGCAGGAATGATCGATTCATATATTGTAAGATGATGAAGAAAAGAAATCACGAAAAAAGTCCTAGGTTCGACTCCGAGGTAGGTATTTCCATTTCCCATATGATAACACGTAAAAGTCGACTTTTTCACTTGCAAGCTTTTATTCTTTTTGAGATCTAAATTAGAAATAATTAACCCATGATCTTTGAATATAGCCCATTTTAAAGAAAAAACTATGTTGTTTTTATTTTGTTCGTATTTCCCAC
The DNA here is from genome assembly GCA_028673005.1 of Tanypteryx hageni. NCBI lineage: Eukaryota > Metazoa > Arthropoda > Insecta > Odonata > Petaluridae > Tanypteryx > Tanypteryx hageni. The sequence continues at coordinate 32,445,774 of CM054113.1, read as the reverse complement.
CCACAGTTCGAAATTTCTCACGTTTAATTCACATATTTTGGGGAAATCTTGACATTTAATTGGGATGTTGCTTTGCCAACTAATTACGTTGTTAAACCTCGAAATCCTGTTGTTATTTTAACCCTTATGGATGAAAGCGTGCTTTTAATGTTCTTACAATTAATACGAGAGAGAGAGAAATTCTTCTCATAGCAACCAATGTAAACAACATTCGTTACGTTATTCACGAGAAGGAATACATTTGAATGTAGAACATTCATCATTCGCATATTAAAATGAGGTACTTAGAATCATCGTAGGAGTTCGAAACTTGAAACAAAGAACGCCTAAAAGAGCGAAATTTCAACGAGCATCTCCCTAGTAGGCTTATAGTTTCTTCGTTGTGTCTGTCTGTCTGCCCCCCCCTATTAACTTTTGAGCCAATAAACCGATTTTCATGACACTTGGTGAAAATATCTTGCTACTGGAGCCGAGCTCCCGGAGATAGTTTTTGTTGCGAAGATATAATGTCCCGGGTTCGATTCCAGGAACTATCCTTCCCATTTGGTTTGTATCCATCGTGCAGGGTAATTTTCTTTTGAACATTAAAATATCTTAGAACTGTAATATCGGAGTGGGATTTGTATCATTTCCTGAGGAAAGAAATGGAGTTTCTAATTTTTATCGTAGAATATTGCTTATCGATCGTATTTATTCAAATTTCGCGTAAATACTGGCGCTTTTGTCACTCATTACTAAGATGTTGCCGTTGCAACGAATATTGTTGGACTCGGATTCGGTATAATCTAGTACATACTCGCGTTGTTTTTGCCACACAAATACGCGTGATCAATTTAGTTTTTCGTTCGAATGTATTTGTAATACTTTATAGCGATAAATTATGAAATTTGGGAAAGTAGTCATCATAAGTCCCGTTTGGATCATCTTGTTTTAAATGCGCTTTTAGTTTCACTGTCTGCATTCTGTGCACTTACTTAAGTTGAAATTGCGACGAAATTGTACACCTTCGGAACGCTGAAATTGTGAGCGTATATTTTCTCAATAATTCCACCGATCCTTGAACAGTTTTAGGAAAATCCAATAAGAAAGTCGTAATTTATTTGAAACTTAGAAAATTTCTTACACAGATTTATTAATTGTAGTCAGCGAAAACAAATTTCATAGCAACCGAAGTGGATAAGATATACGACAAATACCTAAATACGTTTAATTCTCTTTAGTGTGTACTCAGAACATAGTAAATGAAAGAAAATGCATTATCTAAGACGAAGAAATGGACGTAAATACGTCAGTTTTCCTATCTTGCGCACAAAGCGTTCTCGAGTGAAAAAAATGTATAGCTTACGACAAAGGAATGAACTTAAAAGTAAAGAGTACGTTACAATTATTCAAATGTGGTACGTTTTGAGACATTTTTCGATTGTTTTACTTATATCTCCAAAGGTATAAAAGATGAAAAAGTGAAACTTTAAGTGTACATTTCCACATTGTTGCCACTTATTTGTGAAAAGTTTTGAGTTTCGACAACTTCACAGAGGCGGATAGGGACCGCTCCAAAATTTATTACAAAATTGATTGCGTTCTAAACTTAAATGTCATTTTGGAAGTAACAATTATCCAAAAAGTATATTTATCTAAAACATATCTTTGTTGAATGATGATGCGCATTACTGCGCTAACTTAGCAATTAAGTCTCTCTCTCATTTAAACGCTTAACTCACCTTCACGTGGTGCCCCCTGTTATAAAACAAACGAGGCCCTAGTGACCGAATATGTGGCGGTATAACAAAAAAAACGCGCTAATTTTATCCATGCTCACGGATAACACTCTACTCGTTACAGACATAATAAATTCATCTCCATTAGTTTTAAATACGTCTACTAGTCAGAATGTGGAACTGCTTGTAATAAACAATAAATCAAGGTTATTCTCAGTAATTTTAGTTTCTTTTTTATCGTGTAATATCCCTTCGCTCCGCTGATCAAACCCTGTATAAAATGACGTCTGTTGTGAATAAATGACGCGCGCCACATTTGACTTGCTATAAAAATTTAATGGCCGCAGAAAATTGCATAAGGCGGGTGTTATACGCACACAAATCAAAATAATTTATTTCAGAAGCAAAGTACAATGGAATCGACGGTACCCTCGCCTCGCAATCTCTACCTACGTTTTTCACGTGCTAAGTAAATGCATTGCAATGACGCAATGCTAAAGAGGCATAACTGAGAGAAAAATAAGAGGGTGTAAAAACTAAACTTTCAGCTTAAACACCGCCATTTCCTTTTCTGCCATTTAGAGTGAAACCTGGCGTGTTCGCTGTGCGGTTTCTCGAGAAAAAATCGAGAACCAAGCGACTCTCTGAAATTACCTTTCGGCACATCCGCTAATTGGATGGTCACTTTAATGATTTTTTTTGCGAGTCCTTAAAAACAAAAAAACGTTTACCAGCACGTGTGTGGCCGTCGTCATTTCTGCGCACTCTTATCGCTGGACGTGTTTTGACGAAATCTACTATCTGAAACCATTCCAAAAAATCATACATAAAATGACTTGCGCCACATCTGTTCGGATACTTTAATGGAGAGAAAAAACAGAAAAATTTGATTTAATACAAAAATCTAATTTAGAAATTTTCCCGAGAGCAAAAGAAAATTAAATAAATATTTATTTTGTCGAATATGTTTTTTTATGAGGCTGTTTTGGAAAAATTACTATCGATGGGTTTCCATAACAAATCTATCAGACTATCATCATTTGGATGTAGCTTTTTTGAGCTTTTTACTTTCTCCATACGTAGGGGAAAGGATTGTTTCCATGAAAAAAATCGATTTCGAGATTTCAATGGAAATACACGTTTTGAGGTCCCTTGAACACGTTTTGACCATTTTCTCGATTGTCTGTGTGTGTGTGTGTGTTAGAAATTTTGTGAGTGCTCGAACTCAAAAACTATTAACCAGATCAACGCGAAATTTCATATTTGACATTTTTGTTAAAGGGACACGAGTTGATTAGTTTTTGGTAAAAATCGGTGAACCGGAAGTGGTCACTTATCCGTATTATTTAAATATTTGGTTTAACATTTCATAAATGTAAAAAATTATTGGGTTAAAAGTTGTATAGGTAATTTAATTTTCTAAAAGCTTTGTTCGAAACATTTTCTCATGCATTTTTTTTAATTATAAATTTTAAAACTACATTTTTTAGCTGCTACCACCACACCACCTGGAGGCAACTTTTGTAAATACTTAAAGTTTAGTCACGACTCATTGTTAGTAGCGATCCATTTTATTTTCTTAATTGTTGGAGCTTCATGGCTATATCCAATATCAGAAGGCTACGATATGAGTTTATGTTATTTCTGTGTAAGGTCTTTGAATTTTTCTCGCAGTTCCTTAACATATTGATTATCATTTAACCTATTTGGAATATTTAGAAATTTTAAAGATATGGAGAAATTCATGTAGCGGCTACATCAGATTTTTTTATTTGTGTAATTGAACGTGTTAATAATCAGTTGAAAAAGACAAGATTTAATTTTTAAATGTCAACTCTCTACTTTATTTTCAAATCCTCAGCCATAAACTAAATGTTGCAATAAAATGAATGGTTTTCACGGAGAATGAAGAAGCCACGTAGAATTCACGCGACATCCAAAGAATTGGAATTTGGGAACCTGAGAAATTTTAATATCATTCCCAATATTTTATTATAATTTCACACTAAATTTATGCGACGGCTCGGAACTTAAGTACGTAGCAATAAAGTTTGGGGATGACGTATCTATAAATAAATATCAATGTAAGTTACTCGATAATGAATAATTCAGGAATGAATTTTAAAGTTCGTCTTCTGGGTTAAAATCCACTTGACGATCAAAAAACTCCTCAGGCCATAAAACAATCGAATAAACAAATGGGCATTTCAACTACGAAGTAGCCTTTCTCGATGGCAAATCACTCATCATTGAATCTAAAAAAAAATATCTTCCATGGAAAATAAAAGTCCTAAGCTATACAAAAAAACGTCAATGTCAAAAGCGCCTGGTCGCTAAAGCCTTCTTTAAAAATCACGATCACGTTCCTTAATTACATTCCAATAAGTCCAAGAATGGTCCCGAGGATTAATTAGCTGACCGATTTATTCAACTCACGTCAACTGTTAAAATGCTGTTGAAATATCATACAAATATCGGAATTACGATTCTAGTGCAATTTTCGTCTTTCTTCGAACGCGTGACACTTTTTCATTTTGCATCCATTTATGTATGAATGAATAAACTCGCACATTTCGTTTAAAATGACGAAATTAACTTGGATTCGGATGTATTAAAATTCCCCGAGAATTTTATTTTGTTTATCGTCAACCTCTTCTCCAGAATTACGTTATTATTCGATCGAAAATTGGCAATGTTTAAACCTTTTCTTTCTCTCCGCGCGCCTTTTTCCGCATATTCCATAATAGCGATGAAAGTCTGAATCTGACTGAAGCCGAGTGAGATATTTGGACGAGTCTCCCTCTCTTGTTGCGTTCTTTTTTTCGCTAAAGGCGCGTTCGCGGGATTTGGTGCTGCCCACAGGTTGAGCCATCGCAGTCGGTGATGCAATACGCGTGCGTGTCTAAGTATATGCTAGCTCGTACATTACATCAGCACTGGTTTTCTCTACGGGAAATCCCTTGCCAGCAGATACGATTAACACTTAACCCACTTAAATTACGTCTAGGCGGTAAAAAGAGAACGGAATACGCTATAACAGCAATGATTGAATTTTCCTTTGTCTGGAGCACAACAGCGCATATCCATCTTTGACGCAATCGATTATTCGAGAAGCCCTTCAGTTAAATGATCGATAGCTCATTTGCAGAAGCTAATATATCAAGTTTGAAAGTCTAAGTGGCGGAAATATTATGAAAATAAAGTTTATCGCGCTTCTTCGCATTTAAGCTGATGCCTTTGGTAATAGAAAGTAATTCATTAAAGTTTTTTTCCCTAATATATCCATGTCAATTTAATCAGTTTTGTTCGGTAGCATTGAAAATGATAAACGATACATGACGTCAAAGAGGGGATTTTTACAGCTGTTTTTGGAAGTAATTAATTATGTAAAATAGTTTTGATAATTACAAAAGGTGAGTTTCCATTATCTTGAAGATAATCATATTTAAAACTTTAGTTATGAATAAGAAAATTAAATTTTGGTTGTACCTGAGATTTAAAGCAGAAAAAATGAGAAATTTTCAGATCTTTAAAAAATAACACATTTTGCTGCGAAGACTCACGTATTATCTCCGTGAATGAGCTCTGCAATTAAGTGCTCTTTCCTGCCATCTGTCGAGGAATAAACGCCTTATATTTGGTAGTGAAAGACATTTGTTTATGCGCAACGAAAAATCGGATACTAAAGAAATAGAGTTCAATCTGTTTAATTATGAATGTGAATAATAGGACAAGTCAATGTCGGTTCGCTCGAGCTCAATAAATTCATCAGAATTTATTTGACAAGACTGTTTTAATATTCTCCATCAATAGTTGCACCACCGGTTCGAATCCAGGAAAGTTCCTTTACTCCATTTGATATAAACCGGAATAAATGCAAAATATTTTTATTTACATCTTTGGAAAATATTCGAATAATTCCAACGTTTTCACAAATGAATATACCTTAAAAAAAATTGAATATTTTTTGTTAATTGAGATAAAAATAAAATTCAAAAGAAGAGCAAGTCTGAAATGTTTAAAGTTTTATTTAGGACAATAATCACGCTAGCATAAATTTTCTAATTATAGAGCTTCTCTTCAAGTGTCGCAGCAATGACATCTGTAAATGTACCTGTAAATTGTATGTGTTTATAAGTTTTTACGTATAACCGTGTTTATGTATATTTTATTTAGTGTATTTTTGTGATTCTTTCAATCAATATATTATGCTTTCAGTAGGTTTCGCATGTTTTTCCCACCCTCTTCCTTGTGTGGGTGTTTTCCTGCAGTGGGATTTTTCCTAGGGTATATAACTTAATTATCCTTAGTTTGTCCCCACAAACAATTATCCATCTCTATTCATTTCCAATAATGCAAACCTGGCATTGTATTATATTTACGTAGCATTTTATTTTATGTAGTTTTTTATTTTATTTTTGTTACTTTCTTCTTATTTTGTAACTGATATTGGGTTAGTTGGAAGAGGAAACTGTCTAGTCTCAATTTCGCCCAAATAAAGAGATCTATCTATCAATGATGCTTTATTATTCATTTATACGGTAGTGTTGGAAAATGTGTGTGAATCAGATTGATAATGGCTAATGATGGAACGCATGTAGAAGTTTATTAATCAACTTAAATAAAATTATCAACTTATCAGAGTCTATTATCTTTTGAATGGTATTGTAATCTCATATAATAAAATTATTATTCAACTTTGTTTTCGGCATGCTCATTTTGGGAAACGCTATATTTTTCAAATTAGGATTATTTGGTTTAACATTGAATGTCCTATAACCTTCCGTCGATTATTTCGCTAAAAACGATTCCCAATAATTGACACAAAGTAGTAGTCAAAGGTAGCGGCATAATTTGTACGGAATCCTTCCCTCGGCGAGGCGGGCGCAAGGCGATTTGAAGAGCTTCATAAATCCTCGGACAGGTCAACGGCAGCTAAATGGCAAAGAACAGTTCGGAATGTTTTGGCGGAAACGAACGACGAGGTGAAGGTCAACGAATGCGGGGAAAATTTGAGAATTTTTTACGAGGAATCGGGCCGAATGCGATCGTAACAGGGAATGGGATCGTACTGTGAGGTGGTGGTGGTACTACCAATAGGAAGGGCGGAAGAATGGAGAGGGGAGGCGGAAGAGGAATGTGCGGGAGAGGGGTGGGGGTGGAACGAAAGGGGTTTTAAGTGGGGAAGGGAGGAGCTGCGTCTAAAGGCCAAGGAGAGAGAGAGAGAGATATGAAGATCTTCCGACGGACGAAGCAAACTTCCATCAGTTCCAGAGTTCCCCTCGACGAGGAAGGACGTGTATATCTCGCGGCGTGTTCGCTCCAAGCGCTATACCCGTTCGTCGTTTCCCTCTCATCTCGTCGGCTCCCGACCTTCCCCCTCCCGCCCCTCCCCCCGACCAACCTCCCTCCCCCATAAACATCTCCTTCCTTAAGGAATAACTTCAAGTGCGCATATTAGCTGCCAAGGACGCATATACTCCCCCTCCAACCTTTTCAAGGATTATTACGTTCAAAGTCGTCGCCGTCTGCGATCGCCGCTCTTCCATTGTTTTCCCTCCGTGTTTTTCTCTGATCGATTGTTTTGGTTATTTTTTCCCCTTCCTCCCACCCTCTCGCCCGAACATCCCGACGGGCTCGATTCAAATGTGGCGCCTGTGTGTTAATGTGTACGCTCGACGCGAACAAAAGAAAGCCCTCGGGGGCGATGATGTGAAAAAAATATGAAGGGGAGAGGGCGAAGAGGAGCACTAAAGACGTCGACTGGAGAAGAGAATGGAGTTGGACGGAGAGAGAGAGAGAGGAAAAAAGAAGTGTGTTGGAAGTGATTTTGTGTAAGAAGAGAGACGGAGGGAGTGGCGAGAGAGTGGAGAGGAATCTTTAAGTCGAACGGAAAAGCGAAAAAGAGCTAACCGTTTATAAAATACCGAGCGGGAAGATTCGCCCCATCTCGCTGTTTTAAATAACACGAGTATTTTTTTAACAAAATGAGTAATTACAAAAACGCTCTAACTTAGCTCGGCGAAAAATCAACCGACGTCGCGAACGAAAGGGATTTGGATATATCGTCGTTCGTTTAGAAGCGGAACATCGCGTATCGCTAGGTAAGGCTTGCGGTCTTATGGAAGGCGTATACGCGCATCGAGACTGCTTCAATTTGCATTTTTGCATTCTCTCAAACGACGGGCGCTTTCGTTTCGCCAGATGAGATTCAGAGGCCGGGAAGGAAATTGGCAATTCGTCTCCACTACGCTGGGTTTAGATCGAAGTGCACGCGGCGGAAATGCAGAGGAATTAGCGGAAGGGAAGCATAATTCGCCGAATAAAAAAAGATACAGACGCTTCGTGCCGTTAAGTCTGCCGCCTTAATCTCCTTGCTCCCCATATTTTTCTCCCTTCCCTCCCGGCTAATTTCCACCCTCCCCTCCTCTTTATATCTCCTCCAATTCCTCCTGCCACCGTTCTAATCTTCGCCACGCCTCCCCCTACCACTCGCCCTACACCGACTCCTCCAGCCGACCCATTAAGGCTGTGTATTATAGGGCCCACAACTACACTCTTCCTCCTATCCTATAACCCCCCCTTCCCGTATCCCTTTAACCAAAAGACCCCTCCCATACCCCGCCCTCTCTCTCTCTCTCTCCTCCCCCTTTCTCTCTCGCCCTTCATTGGAACACTTTCCCTTCCATCATCACAACGGAGTCCAACGCATAGTCACAGCCTCTTTTACAGCAAAGCCATTATCGTGCATTTAATACCCACCTATTCCCGTCGGTGTGGTGGATCGGTATCGTCGGAAACCTATTCTAGACGAGTCAAAAACACAGAAGTTTCCGAACTGCAACCTGGTGAACAAAAACTGCATTTAACCGGTGTGACTCATATTTTTTTTGATCGTGCGTGCGATCGTGTGGCATCGTGCGCTTCGCTGAAGATGATAAAAAACGTGCTAATTTTTCTCCCGATGTACTACATACACACGTGACTCCTGTGGATTACCGGGGTGACTCTATATTCCATTGTGTGCCGTTTTGACATTTGTGGAGATAAACGGATCGGAAGTTTTTACACCAGCGCCATCCGGTCTCATGGCTGAGGGCGATCCTTGTGGACATTATTTATTTCCCCGCGACGACGTCGATCCGTCAACAAGGGACGTGAATCCGCGAGCTGCGCCGAACGGACGGAGTGACGGATCATTCCCACTCGCATAAGCCGACGAGTGGGGGAAAAATCGCCCCCGCAAAAAGAGAGAGACGCGATAGTCGCGAAACGCTCGAGATTTCATTTTTACGATCAGAACCCGTGTTTAACATAAATCTCGGCAGCGAACGTTACGCGTGTTGAGACCTTTAGCGTGACCTAATTGGAATATCCCACGCGACACACGGTTGGAAACGACCGAGATTCATTTTTTCGTAGAGTAGGACTCGTCCGAAATAATAATAAATAGGAAAACCAGCCGCGGTTTCGGACAGCCGAAGAAAAAGTGCTTCGACTTCTCGCTTTTTTGTGTCCCTACGCGCACATTCTTTCCGAAAAAGGATTTTTCTTCCCGAATCCGAGTAATACCCTCCTTAAACCCTTCTCAAGTCTTGGGTTCTTCCAGAAAAAAAGAACTCCAACGCAACGCTACGTCAGAGAGCCACGTGGGTACTCTTCCCACTTTCCCCTCCTCCTCTCTTCCCCTCCCCGCAGAAGAAGACGGAAAGAAAAGTGGCGCTCTCCTAAGCAAGAAACACACCGAGCCGGGAAACGAGGAAAGATGCTTAAGGTCTTCAGACCCAAGGATTCCACCGGCTCTCCGCTGATATCTCCCGGTGTTTGAAGGGGGGAAGGATGTCACCGGCCACCGCTCTCTGTCGATCCCCCGCATGGGAAGGCGACGGCGCGGGCAATGCCACCGGATGGGTTCCCACGGAGACGGAGTGCCTCGGGGACCTCTTCTTGGCCGCGCTGACTTCCGCGGCTGCCGCCCTCGCCTCCCTCGCTTTCCTCTGCTTCGCGTGGGCTCGCCGCCGCCGCGGGGCCGCTCCGGCGGTGAGCCCGCCTCACGCGCTCGCCCCCGCGGTCGGCGGTGCCGCCGCCGAGTCTAGGGATAACAGGTGGGTGGGAAACGACCGGGATTCGTGGCGCGGTTGAAAGTGATTCTGGGCGTGTACCTCGGAGATGTCACGGCTTGATGGAAGGTTATTCTTCGCGAGATGATGCAGCGAGAATTTTAATTGAAACAGTTGCGAAACGGGCGGCGAAGTGCGCTGGAATTCGCTCTCCGTTGAATTGTAGCGCGAGTAGCGCTGTTGGTTATTTTTTCGAGTTCCCTTAAAACACGTGTTTGCGTTATTACTTCATCCTTTTGCCCTTCTGCACATGCTCATTCAACATCGACGTCTTTTGTTCATTTTTTAAACGGCTTCTGTGATGAATATAGATTACATAATTATCGGCAGCGTGGGCGATGAAAAAACTTTTCACTCTCCTACCGAGGCGAGAACTTTTTATTGAATAATCCGAGTTTTCAATTATGATAATGGCCATTAGGAATAATCATTTTCATGTGTAGAGTGAATTCTCCATTTCCGGAGATGGATAGCTTGTTAAAGGTTTCTCTAAAACCCATTTTAATAAACTGGGGACTTTTTGGTTTAGATCAATTACCTTTTTTTGGAGAATTGTTAAAAAACTTGCTATCATGATAATTCTTGCTTAAAAGCGGGGGGTACTGATAGGCCCGCAACCCCCGCAATGCGGGGGGAGGCGAGATTTAGAGGATCCCCAATCATTCAAACCGTACTGACGAAAGCGACAGACGCCTGATTTAGGAACCCGAAAGATGTAATTGCGACTTCTGCAATACGGATTAATAACGCTGAGAAGAGGCATTTCTCGGCATGAAAACCAGTGCAAGATATAGGCTACGATTATATGCCTTCTGCTGTCTATCGCTCTTAGGCCAATATATTTTCTCATGTATCAATATTTCTTAAGTGTTATGTATAGCTAGAGAAGATTATTGTGCTTATATGTGTATATTGTGTGTATTTACTTGCTAAGTGAACTATGAGGTCTGCGTCCACTATTAAGGCTCTAAAGGGTGACGACTTGACTTCAATTACCGGTCGGTCCGGCAGTCACTACTTTAAGCCTCCAATATCATCATGAAGTAAGTTTTTGTTAACATATAGAGATGCAACGGTAGATTTTGGTTGACGTGAAGACCCCCTTCTTTTCGACACCTCGAGCCGCCCCTGATGGCACATAGAATTTTATAGATCGTATTTATTCACTAAGGGACCGTTCAAATATTACCACAGCAAACGTTTAACTATTTTTAACCTCCTATTCCCTCCATGCCAGCAACCGTTAGCATTTGGGCTACCCTCTCTCCCTTCGTTGTACCCCCCATTTTAATAAAAATTAGAAAATACATAGTTATGCATGGCAATACTTTCTAATGCCTTCCTATAGCGTTGCAATGCATTTTAATGCTCTTTAAAGCACGAGGACAAATCTATCAGATTAAAGAAGGTAAAGTTATGTTTATCGTAAAATCAATTAAATACGGCGAAAAGATTTCTAATGTAGGGCGAAACGCGGGTAAAGAGTAGGTGGAAGCTTGCTGTGGACGAGCTGTCGCGACGCGTAAATCGCAAGTAAAGAGTACAAAATGTTTTTGATAAAATATCTTGCGTAAGCATTCGTCATACTCCTCTTCCCCCTAAAAGGGGTTATTTACAGGTGCCAGGGGCGTAGCTACCTAATGTCCCACATGAAAAGTGGTTCTTTGAAGTGCATCGACATCGTACTATACACGGGATCGACGGCTTCACTTCCTTGCCAAATGAATACTTGTCATTTGTTTAGCCATAAAATATCATCGACCTCGGCCGAGAATCGAGCCCGTAGTACTTGAAACCACTGACGAGTATTTAAACCACTGCTCCACCGGCATCGACAGATAACTGTAAGTTAATAATCATACTCAATGTCATAGAGTAATGAATACGCCTTATTTTTCTTGTCTCTATGGTATTATAAGGATTGTTGGGCATAATATAATATTTTGAACCCATTTATCCAAATGGATTAAAGTTAATAAAAGAAACAAACTTATTAATTTTTTTTTTATAATTTCAGGATTTTCAAAATATCAATAGCGTTTGGAAAATATTTAAGATTTACATAGGGAGGGCCCATATTATTCCCCCCCAGATTTCCCTCTAAGGGACGATGCGCTAGGAATTTTAGGTCGAAAACAAAAAATAGAAAAAAACATTTTTTTTTATCCATCGACTTTTTTCAGTGACGCTTATTTGCATAAAATTTATTTTTTTGCTACGAGACAATATTTTTGTCAAGGAAACTAACTAAAAGAAGGTAATCTATTATTATCTTAAATACTACGTGTCCCTTATAACATTTTGAGCATAAGCTGTACATAATAAACATTATTTATACTACATTTAACATAAAAAGGTGCGCTATAAGAACCACAGGAAATAAATATTTTAATTTATTAAATAAATATACAAAATGAAAGTGAAGATAAATTTCATATAATTCATAGAGTTTTATAGAGATTATTAAGCCTATTTTTTCTTGTTGGTAGACATTAAAGATACTCTCACGTTAAAGTTCCCACTCCAGGATAGGCCGCTGTAATCATAATTTACGCCCACCAACTACGTAAGCGCGAGTTATGAAATCCAGAATATGCCCACCTGCTCTTTTTTACACCCTTGGGAAGTCCAGCTATATTTCATCGATTCATTTCGCGCGACGACCGGTATTTTGGATATTGCCGAAATAAAAGGGATTAATAGAACTCGCTCCGCTAATGGAACGACAATTGTGCATTCCGTCATGTCTTTGATCGGTAGCGGAATGCGCTCCACGTCATAAGCCTGGCGTTTCTAATTCAAACTCGAAGCTGTCCAATGCAACGCAGTTCGGTTTCGCGACCATTAGTGAAGGGGAACGTGGGATGTGACACTTTTTTATATGCTTTACGCGGGTAACAGAGGATAATCGACTTTATCATCCGTTAGCTTTGGTTTTTGTTGGTTTTGATTAAGATTAGGTGACGCGGGCAACAAGGGTGCTATAGTGTGCGGCAGGTGCGCAGCAGCCATATTTTAAAAAATGAAAAAAACAAGCGAGCTCCTTATCTCGCAAATGCATGGCAAAAAAATACAGCAGTTGGATCAGGGATGCCAACCTTTAAGGTCACGGGATACTTCAGCTGCTTTTCTCTTCGAGTATCGTAATATAGCTCTAGAGAAACTCAAAGATCATATCGAACAGCACATTGTACAAATAGGAATTAACTTGCTTGTAGAAATTGGCGATAAATTGGTATGGTGATATTCTCTTGAATTGAAAATCCTTCGAATATATCCTTAACTCCTCCCGTAAATATCACCTCTTCACTTCACAACATCTCTTTCAACACACAGGGAAAACCTCATCGAATTATCAATTAATCATGGCTATTTATTTTTTGCCTACCGACCAAGGATTTATTGAATAACGAGAATAATTTTGAAATATTTTAACACATTTTATTTGTTGATTTTAGTTTGTTTAATCAAAGAACATCGGTCGTTTTGACTGCGAGCCAGGTGCGATAAATAGCGAAACAACATACTCATTGCGTGCATCAACTTTAACTTCTGTATATTCACTTACCTTTAATTTTTATAGATCCATCGTCACGTTATTCAATTCAAAATTTAATTTATAATGTGAATCATACCAAGTTCTCTAGAAAATTTCTTTCTTTCCGTTAATGAAGGAGCGGTTCGTATTTTTAGATGTAATTTAAATAATTTTTGCTTTTCCGATCAAGTGAGGTTCATTTGGACTCCGCAATTCTTTTCTTGCATTATTCTCACAAAGTTATTGACAGTAACACGCTTCCTCTCTCTTCTTTTTAACAAGATCTTACTGGAACCTTAAATAATTTCGTCGACATATTTTATCTTGTGTTCAGATTTTAAGAAAGCAACATTTGTATTACTTTTCAAATAACGCCTTTATATAAATATTGTAGGCAATACTCGTAGCAATGAGACTATTGGGATTGCCGATATCATTTATCCGACACAATACATAAGCGAAGCTCGTTGAGCCCAAATGTTCTTTTCGGAGCAAAGTTACATCGTCCATTAACTAAAATATTTCCATTAATCCTAAACAAGCATATAACAGCTTCCTTCTGACAAAAGAGAGTAAAAACTGATATCACGAATCGATTAAAATTTGTCCACGAAAATTTGTAGCCTGCATCCAGGGGCGGACTGAGAGGTAATTTGTGAAGAAACCCCCTCTTTTCGCTCTATTAACGGAGGGTGGATCTAATCTTATTTTTAATCAAGCAATGTAATAGACAGAAAATTTTATCATAGAAAAGAATGACTAATTAATAAAAATTTAATATATAAGTTTCAGTAGACCGGCACTTTGCCTTACCGGAAGTTTATATGGTCAGTCCGGCCGTCTGCACCTTTAGCCTACATTTAGAACATTTGCACGCAAAACCCCAAGCTTGTAAAAATAGTTACTCGACTATGAAACGATTTATAGAACATTTTCAGGTCTGATTGTTAGTGAGACAAATATATTTTAGCGCGAAATATTCTATTTTTGAGACGAAACTTTCCATTTTGTGCTTATCACTTTTCCAATATTCTTTGACAATTGCTCGCATATATAACCATATAATTTACTTGAGAAATACTCATAATGTCAGTATTCGGCGTACACTCATCTTCTTCATTTGTCTTAAAAGAATTGCGAAAACCAATGGAAAAAGAGCATATGTATAGCAACGAGAGTACGAGGGTAAGTAAGGTTCTCTCGCAGCTGGTGTGGCGCGTGCAATTTCCTTGTCAAGTTTTTTAGGCAAAGGCGTTAATTAAAGCGGCCATGATATTGCGCAAGGGAGTTATTTTTTAAGTGAGAGACGAGGATTTTTCACGAGGTTCAACAAACCTTAGCATTAAAACTGTGTATCTTATGAGAGAATCGAGGAGGGTTTAATTTAAAAATGTCATCGCGGAAAATTTAAAGTGGACGCGCAGCGAGGGATTAAATAAAGAGTAGTCCCTTATCACAACCACCCACGAACGCTAGCTTCAATATTAAAAAACTTGATTCTGTTTCTTCTATTCGCGTGTACACGCAAACACTTGAAAACCTGTATACATGCTAACATAAATTCATAGAAAGGCGATGAAGTTGCTCATGAAGCGGAGGATCCGTGTTCGAATTCCGGATGTGTAACAATTTTTCTCTGTCATTACGGAGTTTCTCAATGTTTCCTGTTCTTAAAAAAACAGGCTCTTTAAAGATTTCATGAGCGAAGCATATCCTGGAGAAATTGGGGAGTTCAACCATTCAAGGAAGAAGGTTGCATCATTAAAACTTCCGTTCTTTCTGAGAAAGATGAGGGAGCGTGATGAAAAACTTCATTACGGTACATTTACGACCGCTTCATTGTGTCCTGGCTCGAAATATTTTAGATTGCATTAATTCAGAAGTAGAATAGAATGCAAACAGAGATGAACAGAGCTCATTCAACTATAATCCGCTGTAATTAAAGATGGTACTGCGCCGAGAGTACATATTTTTATTATTCTTACTCCAACAGGTAATAAAAATACGACAAGAAAAAGCCATTTCCTCTGGTAATTAACGAAATCAAACTGAATAATTAGGAGAAGCAAGGATTCGTTTTTATAGGAGAGTGCTACTAAATGCAGTCTTCGGTCCGTTTCTGCCATTGTGAGTGAATTTGCCTGTCAAGTTACGGATTCTTAATTTTAAACAAGAACCTGATTTCCGGTCTCACCTTACACAATAAATTTTAGAGTAGAAAACAACACCTTGTTCTGCCTTCTGTAAACGAATACACTTACAACTTCAATGTAGGATACATTATATATTATCTTGTTGGACATACTCATAAATATTCCTCAAGTCCAAGTATAATTTAAATTAACACCCAGGAGTAAAATTTCACATAATCATGGCAATGCTCGCACCTCCGATCTTATTTTTGGAAAGCACTATCTTCAACTACGCCACAATCTCGCTTTGGCCAAACACCTTCTTTAAGTTGATGATTCCCTTGTTGTGAAAAGTGGCATATCCATCATTCATATTGTTCGTGAGCGTATCATAGCAGTACCACGCGGTAGAGTTTGGATATACAGTAGATTCCGCTTATTATTATTACTTGTTATTGTTATCAGCCCCTTTACTGCAGTCAAAAGAAGAATTCCAAAACAGAATCGCTTTTAAAACATGCTATTTTCCACGCATAATATGCATACGTCCGCCGTCTATTGTAATTAGTATTGTATCTGATAGCTGATCAGCTGCAGACAAGAAATTGGTTAATAAGAACCATTCGTACACCCTGGCGCTAACGTTATGTCAAATTAGAAAGAATAAAATTTGATCACATTCAGTGGCACCTAATTTATTGAGAGTACTTCTGTGCCATTCAAGACCAATATCGCCTCGTTCTGGACCCATCATCCTTTTAAAAAACTTCTCTCTTGCCCTGCAGTAGTAGCTGCTTCGGGGAGAAAGCGAAGAAACGAAAAGTAGCCACTCGGAATGTTGCAGCGTCGGAGGCTCGCGGAGACTCGGAGGAACCTCCAGACCATCCTCCCTCTCCGGGATGGGGCAAATTTCACGCATGGCGATGCCTCCTCACCTCCTGCCTCGCCGTGGTCCATCTCGCGGAAGTCGCGGAGGCTTTTTTCGGGGGCAGCCTCGTGTACCTCGCCGCTCCCTTGGCCTCCATCCTCGCCCTAGTTCTGACCACCGCAGTACGACTCTCCGTCGCCTTCCGCCAACGTCCGACACCCATCTCTTGGAGCTTGTTATTTTTATGGGAAGCCTCGGGGGCCGTCGGGAGGGCTCCGAGGGCCATCGGTGGACAGCACGGTCCGGAGCCGAGATTAAGGACGATGGCGGCGGCCCTTGCGACCCTTTTCTACGCGGCTCACTTCCTCACGGATGTCGTCGACATCTGCTCCAGGGTGAGTAGAATTGCACTATGTCGTCGTTACCATGCGCGCGAAACATACGAACTCCCTTATGTGAAACGGAGGATGGGCTACGCTTATATGTACGCTAAGGTTGGGAATTTATGTGGATTCTATTCAGCCATTTTATTAACTCATTATCAATACCGAAAATTTAATTATTTGCATACTTTTTATGGAAGTTGCAATATGTCCTTTTTAATAATAGTTTACGAAGTCAACTATTTTGTAAATAGCGTATTAGGTTCTAATAATTTCCCAAAAATGAGAAAAGTATCTATGTTTAAACTTTTCATCGCTCCGAAAACCTAATAAACAGAAAACTATGAATCGAAAGAAATACATTTTGACATCCCAATTATTTCACGGTTCTTACATAGTTATCAGAATTAATTGACGGTCCTAATGACGTATGGTATTAGTGACAAGCATAAATTTTGCAATCCGTAACTTTAAGTCCATTGAATGATGTTCACAAGATATTTATTATTCTGATTGAAATAGGATAAAAACGCATGATATCTATTCGTCCCGTATCAAAATTTCCTCAAATTGTTTTTTTTTGAAAGGCCTATTTATTCGCAACACTTACAGGTTTTACAATATCGGTAACATCACGGTGTGATGATACCAAATAAATCCCAATCCAAAAGATTGCATTCGTTTCTTTTGAAGGAATTCCAGCGGAGTTCACTAAGCATTTATGAGAGAATCTATCGCCTACGATACTAAAAGTAACAAACGAATCGATTTTCCACTCTCTGCTGCATTTATTTCTCTCCGATATCTCAAAATATAAGTGGAGTATCATCAATATACTTAGGTTTGTGGCATTGCTTATTCTTATAATCACAGAATGAAAAACCTTTTAACTTTCCGTATGAATTAGTTTTTCGTGCGGTTTTGTAATAATCTGCTCGCAGACAGGTCCGTGATTAAACCGGGTTCTCCACACCTGTTTTCCACAACCTTTTTTATTCTTGGTAACTCCCTTTAAAGTCGTTTATCAGCTGAAATATTTCCCTTTTCAAGTTATTCTTCAATCAAATATTTTATCATGGAGTCTCTCTCGATTCAGTTCACCTTCCTCTTTCTAGTCATTTCTATTATCAATTTCTTCCTCTCTTATTATTCATATTACTTCATTTTTTTGGTCCATTCGTTCATTTTATATTTTTCTCTCCATGTTCACATTTCGAAGATTTCCAACTATTGTATTTTCCCATGAGTGGCCGTTTCTCACCAACACAAGACGATACTCTACATTCTGCATTTCGAATTAGTACAATCATTTTTTAAAGAAGGATCAGGGAGCGTGAATATACACATTTTATTTTACGCTACTACCGCTCGGAATTCTTCAGCGAAAAAAGGAATGAGTACCTATCCATTTCATCCCACACCAACAAAGAATATTCTGATTGGATTATCCCAACAGGTGATATCTGTTGTAGTTACCGCTTGTTTTACTCACGTTTACTATTATTCTTAAATGTAATTCACAAACGGCCAACTCTAAATAAAGAGTAATGCTTCTACATTATAAAGTTCTAATGCTACGCTCAATCGATAGCGTAATGCATTTACCAGACAAGCTCCCGCTAACATCATTACCTAGGTTTGGGGGTAATAGTAGCAATTTTCGACTACCGATGCGGTCACTGAAACCAGGATGCCAATCGATACGGCAGGAAATATTAGAGGGCAAAAGAGGAAGCCACAAGAAGCCATCCGTTAGGAAAATTCCGAGGTGGTATGGTGTGCACAAATCAAGTGCAGTCAACAAAAGGCTATTTATTATATTCGCACATAATACATACCATTAAAATCGTATTTATGCACGATACTAAAATCACAAGGAGTTTTCGAAGAAAGTTCTCTCTGCATAGGGTTGCCATTGAATTCCCAGACAATGCGATCATTTAAATTCAGTCAGAGCTACCACCCAGAGCCCATCGTTGAATACGAGATAAATCAAAACAATGCTCATATCCGTGATCGCATACTTTGTTATGGCGGAAGCTTTGAGGAATTTTAATATCCGCCACACTAGTGAACGTGGGCGGCCAAGTTATGGCAACCATCAAAAGCCACCGACTGAAAGCTTCCCTATTGCTAAATTACGGTTCACGTCCATATGTGGCGCAGAGGGAGCGCTGGGCAATGTCCAGGAACTTATATCGAGAAGCGTCCACGTCTTTATCATCTCGTACTCATCTATCTTGGCTCCATGATGGGCGGGCTCAAATCTGAGCCGGACGGAAAATTGCGGACTTGATGCCAAATTGGCTCCGAGGTAGAAATAATGTAACTACTCTTTTGGATTAATGCCGATTCGTGAGGTGGTTAATATATTTCCTACTGGCCGTAACGTGATGAAGGGGAGCAGAAGGCAAAGAAGAATGAAGAGTAACAGTGATATGACTATAGAAGCAGATACGAAGCCGCAGCAGATGCAAATAAAGAGAAGACAGGGAAACGAATAGATTCCAAAGCTTAAAGGAAGAGGCGATGGGAATGAATTGAAGTGGGAGAGAATTAAGAAGAGAAAGGTCGTGGAGAGAAGATAGCTACGTCTTGAAAAGAAAAAGGAAGGAATTGAGGGAAAGGAAAGGATATTGCGAGAAGAGGAGAAATAAGGGGAGAATTGAGAAAAGGAACAGAAGAACGTAAATAATTAAAGTAAAAGTTATAGGGAATAATGCAAGGAGAAAGGAGGATGGAGAAAGGACAAAAGAAAGAGGGACAAAAGAGAAAAAAATTGGGATAAAACTGAAGAGATGGAGAATAGAAGTAAATAACGATGAGAAGACAATGGAGTCAAGGACAGATAGAGGAAAGAGAAGAGGAGAAAAGCTGGAGCCAAGTGTCTCAAACATACGCGTCACGCCAATTCATTTAACAAGACCCTCTCATTGCTTTGATTCTGCTGAAATTAATGAAATAACAAGGGAAGTCTCCACTCTGTACAATTGACTCGATGTAACGCAAAGGAAAAAGAAACGGCTTTTGACCGTTATTATAGCTGTTTATTTTCCTGTGCGTTACTACTGAAATTATATTGAAGAGAGGTCGTGAACGCGACTAATTTGGAGAGACAAATGGATACGAAGCAGTTTCAAATTTCTGATGCTCAATAATTTTCCGATAGCTCAAGTGTTGTAAATAAAAGCATGTTATATACGTTATTGGAGGTCGATTACATGTTTGTTTCAGCAATATGTATAATTATGCTCATAGCTTATTAAAATGACACGCGGACCGCCAATTATTTTGAAGTTATTCATTAAATATGTTAGATTTGATGTAAGAAAACAAAATACAAGATGAAAAGAGAAGAAAGCAAGATGGAAAAAGCGAAAATAACTAACAAAGATAAGAGAGAAGAGAAAGCCGCAAAGAGGGTGATAAAGATGGAGAGAGAAAAGGGGAACGAGAGCGAGAGTGACTGTGGAAGTTATCATTTCACGGGAGATGAGACCACTATAGGAAACATTTTCCCTCCCTCATCGCATCTACGTAACTAGGTTACAGTGGAGTGTGGTGGTCGCGGTGCGTGTGCGCGCGCAAAGAGAGGGAAATAGGTTTTGTGGGTAAAATTAATGTCAGCTGTGACGGAGGGTTCGGGGTGGAAGGGAATGTTGATGGTTTATTATGTTTGCTGCGGCACTCGACGAATGGGAGGGCGGCACGGACGGGTTGTTGAGAAAAGAGGGGTTATTTTAGCCGCTGGATAAAATTGTCTCATTTTCGCATGACTTTTATAGAGCGTTCAATCGTTTTATATTTTTCTTTTTCGCCGAGTAAATTAATCGCTGGTCAAGAAATAACAACCTCGAAATTTTGGTTAAGCCCCCAGATCGAAGTCCGTGTCGAATATTCATTACAACGAAGACCTCTACAACTATGTAAAAAGAATGATTGTATGTAAGGTAATATCAGTCTGCGTAGTGTTAGCTTTCAATAAATTTCAACCTGCTTCGATTGGGTATTATAGCTAACCTTTGGAAATTTGCGACCAGTTAGTTCTTAGCTGAGCAAATGTTTCCTATTTTCACCTTAAGAAGTTATGATCATTAAAGTCACAGTAATCTGCATTAATATTACCCGATGTACGACTAATTTTAAGTAAAAGCCTTTTAATTCCCAGCATTTAAATTAGAAAAAAGCTCAATTGTAAATAATACCAATTAAGTAGTTTCTTAAATACGCTTAATTTGTGTCTCAATCTACTAAAATCATAAAATTTCCAACATTTATTTACGGTAAAATATCACACCCTACTACTATGGCGAAGAATGGGATAAGTAAAATACTTACTCGCTATACGCTGAAACCTTACAGTTTTTCTCGCATACTTATGAGGCGGAACTAACTGAATCCTTGCAATTTTCTTGGTTTTCTTATTCCGAACGTCACTGGGAAATAAACGACCCGCGCCATAAGCCGCTATCTTAACACTTGCAAACACAAAGAAAATAAACGCTCAGCTAAGCAATCTACATTTAATTAATCTCTTTAGTTTACAATACCATTAAATATTTGTTTTCAAAACAAACTGTTCTCTTGCCAGCCATACATTTAGGAGCATATTTCTTTTACTTCGGGTAACGTGAAAATATATTAAGTGAGCCGGAGTAGTTAAAGAACTTATTGAAAAACCTTAAACACAACTATATTTTAACGTTTCAGTAGAAAAGTATTTTTGTTTATTAATGTTAATAAATTACGTTTGGTTTTTGCATGTCAGTTTGATTTGTCTTGAAATGACTATCTTTTACTTTAAAATTAAAAATGACTTCCAAATATTAAGATTGTAAAATATGTATGAAAAGACAGAATATTATTAATCACAATCAATAAATCAAGTGGTTATAGTTGTTTATCACAAAAGTTCCCAAAACTACTCATTTGAGTAAGAAGCGAATGTTTTCTTCGCATACTAATGGATTTAACCGATAACAGTATCCTTTTCTAATCCTCGAATTTCTACGCTTTTATTCTATTTTTCCCATGTGCGTAATAAAGAACGATTTGAGGAAAAGGGTTGCAAACTTTCACGAGACCTCTGTGCTGACTATGCGAAGAAAAACTAACTTGTCCCATCCAATTATGCCGATCAGATTTTTTTAATGCACCCGACGGCCGATTTATGCCTTTCGTAATTTTCCTCTCTAACATGGAGTGCAGTTCCGAGCACTTGAGTTACAAAAGGCATTGGCCTGCTATCTACTATTCAAGCGCGATTTTCTCCAGTGTTTTAAGTTCCGACTTTAATCATGGCTTGGAATTCCTAATCGAGATTAATGTTCCTTGAATTATTTATCCTGCTATCGTAAAGTAAAAGACGTTTTATATCGCGGCACATATTACAGCACGACGACTGCAACAATGAGGAAAAAATATTACTGTGCGAATGGAAGAGAAACAATTAGCGAGGCGCGTGACAAATGAAACGGTTGTTACGTAACATTAGCGAAGACCTTGGATACCACCCGTTCTTTATCCTGGAATACGAGAAATTCTCCAACCGAGAAATCTAATAAATCTCCATGAAAGTAGAGCGATGCGAATACGGGATGCAGATACAAAGAGAAGAGGAGAAGTTTAATCTAAGTGAACGATTATGAACCATTAATGAAGCAAATGGATTTATCCGACAATTAGCGTTAAGCAGATATCAAGTCCAGCTCCATTGCTATTACTGCGCTTCGAGGCGCTAAAGAACATTGGAACATCACGCAAAGCGTTTATAAGCTACATGTGTTTTTCATGTTTCGGATTTGTACAAATTAATTTATCACATTTCATTTCTTAATCTTGCGACGGAATGATAAGCTTTTGAGAATTCTACGAACCAAAATTCTCAAAATTTCAATTAAATTAGTTTAAATGCTCAAAGAATGGGTACGTTTTAAATACACAGATCGAGATGACTCTTTCGACAAAATGATTTATTCAAATCAGAACTATCTGGAGAGTTTGTCTTAAAAAGTTTCTATTCGAATAGAGAAAAACAACTTTCTAATTTATTACGCGTTTAACAATGGCATCGAACAGTTTGATCCTGTTTCCCGATTCAATGAATGTCAGCACCGAAGACTAAAGCGGAAGTTTTTAAAACTGCTATCAAAGCCTAAATTATATGACTTCACCGTGGTTTGTGCGCTCTTAATCGCGAGTTTTCATGATTGGTCCTCTAAAATATATTCTTCGGTAATTTTCGCCATCATATTACATTTTTTGAGCTAATTATACATCATTAACTGGATTTCGCTTAGGGCAGGAGTTCTTAATCTGGGCTCCATAGACCCCTTGGGGGTAGGTCCAGGGGAGTCCGCGGAGGGTCCATGGAAAATTAAATTTACTAGTGAAATTTCCTCTCAAAAATGACGGGTATGAATGAGTCAAGTGTTAAATTCAAATTTAAACACTTCCTCTTTCATTCACTTCCATTTTTACAGGATTCTTATGAAAATGTTTTGCATAAATGGGTGGACGTCCATGGATATTCCTCGTACTTGAGACTCTGGAGGGTTCATAGATGTAAAATGGTTAAGAACCCCTCGGTCAGTGAAAAGGGATTCCAAGGGTGCAAACAATACTACTCCAAATTTCCCACCTTTACACAGAGCGCGATCATGAATTGCACGTAGGAAATTGTAATTGAGATATTGCTGAAATACCGAATCAAGATTGGCCTTTAAAAGAGAATAATCGAGCTCAATGCTGCAATGAAACTGATAAAATAGGAATCCATAAAAAAGTTGGGAAAACCATATATGTACGTGATGAATCGCCACTGATGACGGCAGCCTTGTAACCAAAACGCGCATTTGGTTTTCCCAACCTTTTAGAGCTACATAGTTCATTAAGCTTATTGTTGACCAAGCAGGACATGGTAAATTAATTTATTCATCGGGTACACGACGACAGCACATGAGCCATTTTCAATCAAGTTTGTTAGCAATAACAAGGGGAAGGAGAAACGGCCATGCCTTTGGTATTGCGTGGTGGGTATTCCACCGGTCAATCTACCAAGGCCAGCGAATGTATGTCGAACAAGGAGCAGAAAATTGAGGGATGAAACTTTGATCATTTCGAATAATGAATAGTTAATCTAGTTGGTGTCGCTCTCCCTTTCCCATTAACCTCTTCATTTTCATCTCGCTCGAACGCCGTTATAATTCGTCGAGTTAAGGACCGGAGGGCCGTCCATCTCCATCCTCACTCTCTTCCTCACTCTCTCTCTCCCTCTATCTCCGATCTTTCATCTCGCCTTTGCTCTCCTCTCCTTTCTCTCCTACTCTCCCTGCCATTCTGCGACGCCTCTCTTCCCTTCTCCGTGACAATTACGATATTTCTTCCATTTTCCTCCCACCGTTCCATTTTCCTCTTCAACCCTCTCATTCTATCTTTCCCCTCTCTCCTTCGTCGTTTCCTTGCAGTTATGAGCGTATTATTATTACGGAAACGAAATAAATTTTGACAAGGAAAGAACTGATAAATCAGATATTAAGGGTGGTTTTTTTATTCTGGTGACGTAAACAAAACGAAAATTTGCCGTAGTAATGGATCGGTATAGTAGATAATTAAAATGGAGTTTTTAAAATCCTGTTAAAAGGCAAACAGAGTGACCCCAAAATCAATTAGGTTCATGACTGTGACCAGCCAAAACTATCTTCAAAATTTGGTTGCTCTAACATGGATGGTGTAGAAGTAGTTAATCGGAAACGGAAGTGTGACGGACGGACTGACGGAAAAGATATTACATTAGTACAGCGGTTCTCAACCTTTTGTATCTTGCATCCCACCAACCGTTTTATCAAAAAAAACCCTGATTCCACCATGATTAAAACAAAACCCCATATTTTACAAGAAATGGATATTTAAATAAAAGGCATTTTGGTATTATATTAATCATTAATGGAAAATTTTAAGGAACTTATGTATTGCAATATTTTGTTGAAAAAGTTAAATAATTATTATTTTTGAAACTTCGCGTCCCACCGGTTCTGAAACTGCATTAGTGGATCTGAAAGAAACCGCTAAAAATAATTTTACGGGGTGCGTGAAACAAAAGTTAATACGGTAGGCGTTATATGTAGGTGGTAAGGCTGAGTTTTCAACGCCCTTTCTACAACTTTCAACTTCCTATCGTGTAGAACAGCGGTGCCCAAACTACGGCCCGCGGGCCAAATGCGGCCCGCGAAGGGTTTTTGTTCGGCCCGCGAAGCTAAGGCGAAAAATCAATTCGAAAAATTTAACACACAAATTCATACATTTTTTGAAAATTTTCATAATAAAACTTTAAATATTGAAATGTTAGCCATGAAAACCTTATTTAGACATGATTTTCACATGATGGCATCTCAGAATATATAGAAAATTTCCGATTTAAACCCTAATCCGGCCCGCCGAAGAATTGACAACTTCCAATGCGGCCCGCCAAGGGATTCGCAACCATTGATGTGGCCCGCCATTAGAAAAGTTTGGGCACCGCTGGTGTAGAACAGCGGTTCTTAAACTTGGGTCCGCGAACCCCCGGGGGTCCCCAACAGTAGTGCAGCGGTCTCCTCACCAAAATAATTTGCATGAAAGGGGTCCTCAGATGACTAAAGTTTAAGAAACGTGTAGAATACAAGAAGCAATGCACACATCATCAAAATTATAAAATAATTACTCGGCTCGCGTTACTCGAGTTAGTACAGATTAAAGGGAATGAAGTTAATTAAAATCTAATCCAGCTCCCTCGAAAAATTTGGATGAGTAAGTTTAAGGGTGGATATCATGTATGGGTGGGCACAAAACCACCTTAATTCCCATTGTAACGACGCACATGTTCAGTATCGATGTGTATTTGGAACAGAGAAAAGAATACTATGTACAAGTCAAACCCAATGTACTGATGTCAAGTAACGAAAATTGGTTATACAATTGTGTGAGTGCATGCCAACACTGCCGAGAAAGTGGCTGCAACCATTAGGGACAGCCTCCAGATTGGCGCATCGCGCCGTCCAAAATCAGAGAATTAAAAAAATATGATTTCGAAGCGGTTCTTTTCGCACCAGATGCCTCGAAGAAATTGATCACTCCCGCTGAGAAATAGGAACAGATATGGAGAACAATTTTCCAAAATTCAGTTTAAAGGTCGATATCTCGCGAATAAGAAAAAGTTATAAATATTTCTATAATAGCGAACTGGCAAAAGAATCAGTTGTGACCATGTTTTATTTTGTGGTCCGGTTTTTTTATTAATATATGAAATTTTTATAAAGAAGTTGTCTAGAACGCCTTAAAGAACAGCAAAATGTTCTTGATGATATTTTATAAACTCAGGTATAAAATATTTCATTGTTTCTGAACATATTCTCCGAGAAAAATTGATTTTATGCATAAATTTACACAGAATCAAAATGGTAAAAATCCTGAATATGAGAGGCAAGGAAAATGTGGATATACTTCTATAATATTTAATTTATTTCTTCATTCAAAGCCAAATTTACAAATTAAGTTAAATAAAGGAAATTTAAAGTTCGATGCATTAAAAAGAATTATGTATAATTTTTACTTCGTGTGATTAATCATTGAGAAGTGTGCGAGCATTTTATAACATTTATGATTAGGGGCACTGAAAAATATTCTTATCAAAAGACATCGATCCCTTGTTTATGGAAATATCCATCCAGGTGCCACCGAATAATTAACATGGTAGCACCTTCTTATATTCAGCTTCTTCCAATAATTAACAAGCTGCTGGTTCTGACGCTTTGACTTATTTCTTACGCCAATACTGACCGGTTATCACAACGCAGAAATTTCATTCAATGACTCCAGTTTCATTTTTCCACAATGGCGCGTGACATGAAGTATTACCGCACAACAGATGCCACGTAACTAAAAGATGTTACAAAATCAACTATTGGTGAATTGCCAATGAGGACAGCCACTTTCTAGTTTGAATGCGCAAGTGGCTTACTCATCCAGATATAGGAATCATTTAAGAGAATTTCACAATCGGACGGGATGAAAACGAAAATAAGAGAAGATTCAAAACATTAATAATACAGGGATACTAGGAAAGATGACCCTCCATGGAATTGGTAGTCTATATTATCTAACATCGTATTTGATATATTTAAAATTGCACTGTTTTGAACTAGACTAAAACTGGCCACTTCGGCAAATAGAAAACGAATGTCTTGGCACGGGAACCGTTTTAAAATCCTGATTCCACCCTTCGCCAATCTTCCTCTTGACCCCCTCCACACAAGGGCAAGCACAAAAAGAAAATACGCGCCCTGCTAAATTTCAAGGGGCGATTTGTAATTATTAGCTACTTTCGCACGATCCAGACGAGAAACAATTCCGTTTGACATTTACGACTATTTTCGTCTCGCCAGTGCAAAATACGAGTTGTTTTTTCTCTCTCTCTCTCTCTCTCTCTCTCGCTCTTCTGCGTTCGACGTGCGCAAATAGAAAATGGATTACAAAAAAGTCACGAACGAAAAGCATGCACCGATTAAAAGACTTCTCTTACCGGTTCTTTATTTCTACCGTTCCGAAAGAGAGTAAATACTTGGTATCTACTGCTTCAGATCTCCTCGCACTCACTCCTCCAATCTCGCCCACCATTCCCTCTCTATCTATCTATCTCTATCTCTCTCTCTCCAGAATCCTTTCTGACCCACTAAACACATAGCACTTCGCACCCAATCGCTCTATTCCCAACGGTTATATCTTCCCGACGAATGCGATAGTCGATCGCTATAAGGGTTCTCTCTCGCGAACCCCTTTCCGCGAGAGAGAGAGAGAGAGAGATGGACTGGAACTCTTGTAGTGGAACTTACGCAAAAGCTTTAAGGGACGGGAATCAAACAAAAAATCTTACGTGTTTATCAATAGTTTCTCTTTTTTTAAACCGGCGCGTTATTCGTAGACCGGTCGCTTGAAAAAGCCCATGTGTTCAGGAATAATATTTATCTCGGCGCCAGATGGCCTGGCCTTTCTCGGAACGGCATAAAACAAGCGGTTTAATACTGACTAATGGAACTTTCTGGAGTACTTCCTCTCAATCATTTCCAATGAGAGCTTACTTACGATTCCGACCTCAAAGTTTTGTTGCCGCCGACCCGTAGCGCCCGTTTCTTCGAAAAATGATATGACAACTTTTTGAATTTTCACCTAAACCGTTCGGTGGATGGCTTAAGCTTTTAATGATCTTGGTGTTTAAGTGTAAATAATCAAGGCAGCATAAGTAGAGAAGCATCAAAGACTTTAATATTTTGGGTATTCCAATATTTTCTTTAAACCACCCGTAGTTATTCGCTAAAAAGAAAATTTAACGCAGCTATGCAGAGCCGTAGGGTCGAAGTTTTGCCCCTGGAGCAATAACGGAAAACAAAACTCCAAGGTTTTGAAATTATAAAAATATTAATTTAAATTGCGTGAAAAACAATAAAGATAGTAAATGTATTGCCATGTATACATAATTTCAATCCAAAACAATATTTTTCGAGGTATTTTATTGCGGCTTGCCATTGCTACCCCTTCGCCCCAGCGCCCTGGGCGATCGCCCCGCTCGCCCCTCATTTACTATGATACTGCAACTATGTTTCTCAATATGTTTGCAATTTCGATAATGGCACCAGCACAAGTTCGCGAAATGTTAACCTCAGAACTCATTTGCAATTGCGTAATTTTATGGAAAAGTGTAAGCAACTTCATGTATTTAAAATGCTGTTTCGATCGAATTTTATGTTATTTTTCCTGATAAATTTCACTTGGGTTTAGTACCTGTGATTTTCCTACGCAATTTTCAAATCACATTTATCTAAAGGTGAGTAACTTCTTTGCGGTTTCTGGAGGAGTATTACATTCAGCTCACATTACGTTCTCGGTACTTATCACAGGTTAATAACTGTAAACTCAGTAATATTCCGTTTTGAATCGAATGTAATAAATATGATGGTAATTCACAGAAAATATCATTATAAATAGCTGCTTCTTAAGGAGGATATATATATATATATATATATATATATATATATATATATATATATGCGTTTCTTCGAGATAACACTTTTAAACAACGTTCATTATATACATACACATATATATCTATTATAAATAGCTGCTTCTGACGGAGGATATATATATAAATATATATATATATAATATAAAACCTAAGGTACTTCTAGATATGACACGAACCTGAAATTTGGCATGATGATGGGTTCAACCGACCAAAAAAATCGAAAATTCCAAATTTTTTAATTTTTAGTGGGGTACTTTTGATCCCAATATTCCATTTCGATACTCCATAAGAAAAACATGGAAATCTGCCCAGAGTTTCATAAATTTGTATTTTTAAATTAGTTATAATTAAGATAGAAACTCGGGACGAAAACAATTCTATAGCTCAAAGAACGAGGTTTCTTATTTTTTAAGACTAAATTCAAATCGGTGCCGAATTTACGAAGAAATATGTTTTCAATCGAAAAAAGCAGATGCTCAACAATAAAGAACTGCAGCTACCATAGCAACCAGGACAATGCTTTTCAATGGGAATTGGCAATCCGTATTATAATTGCATCGCTTTAATGCTTTTTAATAGGGTAATTCTTATTGTCCCATCGATTTCAAGTAAATAAGAATTGGATGAACTGATTTCAACCAAATTTGGCACATAGAATTTTTACGTAAATAAATGACCAAAATGATATATTTCGACTGAATCAACTCAGCAGTGGCGCCAAAACTGCAAAATTAAACTTTTCTGTAATTATAAATTTGGAAGGAATTGGCTGAACTGATTTCAACGAAATTTTGTATAAATGAGGTGTGCAACATAAAAGAACAAAATCAAGATGTTTAGCAAACATATCAAAACCAGGTCTGCCACAATAAAAGCAATAATAAAATTATTTTTTACAAGTATTTGTGTTGAATTGTCCAAATCAATTTTAACCAAATTTAATATTTATAATGTACACATGCATTCAAAACCATATTAGCATAATTAGACCGAATCAGCCAAGCAGGGGTGCCACATCTGCAAATTAAACTCTTTCAGTAATTAAGGATTTGGAAGGAATTGGCTAAACGCATTTAAATAAAAATTTGTAACTAGATTTGTAAAACATACCACAATAAAATCAAGATGTATAAATTGGAGATAACAAGCAGAGCTACCACAGTAAAAAGTAAAATAATTATTCTTTCACGCGTATTTCTAGAGAACTGACAGCATAGATTTTAACCAAATATGTTATATATAATCTTCATATAAATATATAACCAAAACAGCATATTTCAACCATGTCGACTAGACAGGGCTACCCCAATATCAAGGTTAGAATTTTTCTGTGACTACAAACTTCGACGTTATTCGCTGAACAGATTTCAAAGAAATTTCGTTTGCAGGGCGAGTATAGAATGGCAAAACGAAATGAACATGTTTAGAACGGATCTAAAAAGCAGGACTACCACAATATAAGGAAAAAATAATTTTCTGATTCCAAAGAAAATGCTTTAGTATACGATTATACTACGGCGAATTTCATGAAAAGCACTTCTGTACCACGGGAAACCCGTGTGTATCCCTACTTGTTACGTGTTATATTATGAGAAATAGAAATGATGCTCTGGAGTTGAACTTGGATCTTTTTTCCGAATTGTTTTCTTCGTTGCGTTTAAATATCAAGTATTCCTGTCAAATTACATTCTTCCACCTAATCGGGAAGTTAAAATGTGCAACCAGAGGCCATTACGTCAGAAAATTAGCTTCGAAATGACTGCTCCTCGAAAAATTATGATAGACACGGGTAGAAAATTCCCTATTATTATTCTGTGAAAGCAGCAAAATATTTTAGTCGTAATATTAATATTCAGAAATGAACAAAAGTCTAATTGATTATAAATCATCCGTCATGTTCTCTATACTTGTCATCGAAATTTTTATTTACTATAAAAAATATTGCTATATCAAAAAATTTCCTTTTGAAACAAAATCAGAAATATCCTTACAAACTAGCAAAATGGTATCTCGAAGCTTTTTTCGCTATATTCACGTAATTTTCAGCCCTTTATTTTTAAATCCCTTGAAATTTTCGCTTTGTCAGTATGTCCGTCGGTGAGAAAATTTTTGAAGCAATGAGAAGAGCTGGGAAGCTGCGATTTTCAGGATAGTATTGGCTGGTAATAGAAATGAACCCCATTTATTTTGGCGTCCGTCCGTCTGTCTTTTAGCAGTATTTTAAAAATTCTTTATGAACTATCTATGTGATTGTCCGTTACTTTGATAATTTTGTTTTATTTACGTTGCTATAACAACGACAGCGAAGCATAAATACGCTCAATTTACTTTCGAAATGGGATAAAGATCATATTATACATACTTAACAGCGGTGAGGTGTTTTAAATAACTTTTGATTGATTTTGGGTTCTACGTTTTGTATATAATGCTGAGTTTTTAATAAAAATAGCGCTGCAATATGAAATTTTTGTGGGAAAGGAGGAATAGGAGATCGACGATACCGAAAATTAACGTGAACATTTAAAAATAAAGCGCTTTTGCAGTTCTTTTTTAACTTTTTATTTATTACATTTCTATTAACTATTCTAATTGTAGGATACTTAGAGAACTATTTTTCTCCATAACCACTATAGCTTTGAAGTCAAAATTAACTTTCGTATTCTTATAGCTAATATCAAGCTAATGCCAAAAATTATAATTTAGGTACGGTCACAATAAACACGAACTGTTTATGGATTCCACATTTGCAACAATTATTGCTATAGTCAGAAAATTCTATTCTATTCTATTGGTCTCTCGAGTATATTTGTTAATATAATTTTCCATTCGAGTTTTGAAGGAAATATTTCTTTGTTAAGATTTGATTTATGTGAACTTAATTTGTTAATGAATAATTAATTAACGTATAATATCCGTTACACTTAGTAAAGCGATCATGCAAATTAAAATCTCCATTCAAACCAAAATAATATGTTGATGTTTAAATTGACAAAAAAAGTTCAAACTTCCAAAATCAAATCAATGGATAACAAAGGATGAAATCTGCTTTATAGCCGAAATGCGCTTCTGGTTTTCTTAACATTTTTACGGCTATTCGAGAGACATAGTATCCTCTCGATCACAGCCATAAGGTGAGCTCGACAATAATGTCTTTGACGTTTATTTTTCTTATATTTCCTGCAGCGCTACCCGAATTCGACAAAAAAAAATTTAATGGCGCAAATCGTAAATTTTTCAGCAGCTCGCTTGTCGTCTGACATGGGGTTTTTAAAAAGTAAATTTCTTTAAATAAAATAAATAAGTGTAAATCTCTCTCACCATCACCGTTAGCGAGACGTTCGGAGAGCGTCGTGTCATCCAAGCCTAACATCCGTTTCATTTTTTTCTGCGCAGAAAGCGTCCATAAGAAAAGAAAGTTTCCAGAAGTATTTTTCAAACGCGGAAGGATACGAACGTCATTTTTTCAGTCAAGGAACTCCTCGAGGAATTTGAGAGGAGGGGCAGAGGGAGGTTAGCGAATGATACGGACGGCGCGGAAGACGCGTTCGGTGTTTCCCCGATGGTGTCATCGTGACCCAATGCTCCAGAGATGCCTTCGCGAGGAAGGAAAGAGATGGAGCGGGTTGAGACCGAAGGACGGAGAGAAAGGAAACATACTACATAAAGGGAGAGATGGACATCCCGAACGTCACGTCCGGCGAAAGCCGTTAACCTTCCATCTCGTGTTTCGCTTGAGGACAAATTGCTCACCCAATTAGACGACGCCGCTGCCATAACTGGATTTTCCCCTTCGCAAGAAAGCCTTTTGCGGAAAGGGTTTCCGCTAGGCACGAGTCGGTCCGCAGCTGCGAGAATGTACTCTGGACCCAACTAAATTATTGCGACGGCCACAGATACCGCGAAGTTTCGAATTACATTTTCCCGGTTTTTTTTCGTCCCTGTCCTTGAAATACAACTTAATGGTGAAACTGGAGGTGGCGGTGAATTACGTCAGCCTCTCCGGTCCAATGGATGGAGTTCAACTTCAACGTTTTGAATAAAGGTTCTTATATACGGATTACGGATAAAACTTTTTAAGACGAGCATCGCAAATTAACATCATTTTTACGAAGTGTCCATTTAATACGCATCATGACCTTTGAAAAGGTACGAATTTCAGATTTATTAGCGCTATTTCTTCCTTACTAATACTCTGATCAGTCTTAGCTGAAAGGTATGGCACCTACGAAAAACTTTTAGGAAGAGCTTTTCAAAAAGAAGTTATGTAGAATATTATTTCTACTGCGTTTGCATTGAAAATAATGTCATTCGAATGAAATAAATTCAATATTTGAATGTCAAACAAAATTATTTTTCGCATATTTTGCGAGTCTTTTCACATCTCTTGGCTAATTCAAATAGTATGTGTTATATTTTAACAAGTGATGAAAGAAATAAAGATGCGAGAAAGAGGAGAGAACGGTATAATTTTAGTTTAACCTTGCCTAAACTCCACACCAGTCCTGAGCGGTCGTCCGCAAGCAAGCATTTGCTACTTATAAAAGTAAAAATTAGGCTTTTCCCAAAAAGCTTTTATGCGTATAAATACGCTTGTTTAAATATAAAAAATATTGACGTCTTCATTCGTCTTAGAGTTAACAAGTGGGGCACAGTTGGTCCCATGAACCGAAAGTAAATTCCATATTTGTTTTATTTTTCCTTGAAACTTTAATTTAAAATAATTTTAAGCTGCGCTCAAATGCTTCCAGGACTTGGTGTACATGGTCACTGAAGCTCAAAAAATATTAACTGCGTAGAAAGGAAATTTTATCGAAACGCAATTCGGAAGCTGTGTGACCACTTCTTTGAGTGCTATGTAAAATGGCAGAAGGCACCGAATAAAAACAGGAATAAAGCGTTTTACTATCACACGGGAATAGACACGAAGAACATTTATATTCATATTTAACCTAACTACTTACTTAGAGTGTCTAACTTCTGGAAGTAAGCAGAAAAAA
This sequence comes from Tanypteryx hageni, assembly GCA_028673005.1. Classification (NCBI taxonomy): domain Eukaryota; kingdom Metazoa; phylum Arthropoda; class Insecta; order Odonata; family Petaluridae; genus Tanypteryx; species Tanypteryx hageni. The sequence goes on along the minus strand of CM054113.1, from coordinate 32,411,963 downwards.
TAACAAATTCATACCATAAATATGCGTTTGTAAGTGGCGTGAAATATCGCAAAACGTTTGAGAACAAATTTAGCTCAACTAACAAAATACCTGTTCGTAATCCGCTTCCATTTTAGGATTTGGAGGCTCAACCTGATATTTCCTAGTCAATAGTCACAAGCTTAGTTAAATTACTGATAATATGGCACGATGTAAGTATGCCATTATAGCTTAGTTTTCAGTAAATTCTAAATAACAAATTTAATGAAATACTATCATAAGTAATTCAACAGAGAACTATCAAGCTCGTCTTATGGCTGAAAATTTTCAAGAACAAGCAATTTAAAATATATATATATATATATATAAGGCTTAATGATAGATGAGTTTGAAAGTTTGCAACGCGAGATCTCCGAATTTACTGTGCCGATTTTCACGAAACATTCACTGAATGATTAAGCGGAATCTCGAAGAGGTTTTAGGCTTAATTTTATTCTTCTAACATAAGCCGTTTTAAAGATATGACGATTTTTCTGCGAACACCCATTTTCCTACGCTACATTATGACGTTCAGCGGGCGATAGGAGGGGTGAGTTAAAGAGCGGCGGGTGCAATCCCGAATCGCACCCGGGAAACGCCGGGTCACACAGCTAGTATTTAAATAAAAGCCTCAAATGTAATGCAGTAAATGGAATTCGTCCGTAAGATACAGATACGAAATAGAAACTGTATGACGGTAATTTTCTCAAAAACGACGCTACCAGCCAAAAATATAGTGGACAAAAAATGTTTACTTATTATTTATTACATCTATAAATAAATTAGTTTCTAGACTGAACATTTTTCGGGAAAAACAAAAACTTCGGTATTTTTTCTGGTAAAGGGGAGTGACGACTCGGACTGAGAGATTTTTATTCGAGTGTGTCATGTTCGTTTCCTATTTTAACAATATTCTTGTATAGTAAAATTCATCGGAAATTGCCCGACGGTAAAGCGTACATGCATACGGAGACAAACGAACAGATGGGCGCACCCAATATGATTAGCGCTTTTTCTTTCAATAAACTTCTCCCTTTAAAAAAATAACCTAAAAATGTTTACTCTCATGTGTAATTTTCTAAGAATTAATTCCTTTGAGCATAAAAACTTATTCCACCTCCATACCGGGCAGCAGGTAAAGGGCCATATCAGGTCCGCACTGCGATTTCATCTGTACCGCCAAGCTCTTATCAACTGCTTAAAAACATGCATATCCGTATCTTTGCCTGCAGAGGTTTCAATGAAAATTATTGTTGAGATCTTAGAGATATTTACATAGCAGGTGGATGTAATTTTTTAAAATTCTCAAAAATAGCTCACTGAAATTTTCAAGTTACTCGATCAGACATTTCAGATGTCGTATCTGACCCAGTCAGCGATATCTGAAGTATCATGTGGCCCTTTAAGAAAAAATGTTGGTGAATCCTAAACAGTAACATGAATTTCATGAAACATTTCGGATATATTTTATGAATTTATACCTATGTCCTCATTTCTCTGTCACCTCTCCTCTTTGAAGGTGAGGACGCGGCGGATGAGCGGAGGACGGAGGAGCGGAGCAGAGGAGGAGGAGGAGGAGGAGAGCGGAGATCAGGAGGGAGGGCTAGCAGCAATCCACCGCTCCATCCCATGCACCTACAAGCACGCCAAAGCCAGCGCCTTCTCCAAAGCCATATTCTATTGGCTGACGCCGCTATTGAGGGTGGGATACGCCAAGCCTCTGGAACTGGAGGACCTGGGTCGACTTCCGGACGAAGAGATGACGCGCTTCCATTTCGACCGATTCCACAAGATCTTCGAAGAGGAGAAGGTGATTGGACGATTTTTTTCTTGCTTCGGAGAATAAGAATCGAATGATGTGAACCTGTAACGCTAACGTCTGCAATTCGAGGTCTGCATGATTCGAAGAATTTTTTCGTTAATATTTTCACCGAAATTCCGTGATAATAATTTCATTTGCCCCGAAAATCGTTCGGGTAATAGTGGTTTCACTGTGCTTAGTAAAATTTTATGAAGCCATTATATTTCAAAGGATGTGATTTGGCAAATCTACATAATATTATTTTACTTTTGAACCAGTAGTGGATTCAAGGAAATTGGGACGATGGCCTTGGAAAGTGTCTGGATCAGCCTCTTGTTTTGAACCTGTTTCGCCAAGTGATCGCTGAGTAGCTACGAGCCGTGGTCATCCTTATCTAAATTTTATGGTTTAACGGCAAAAATAATCTATATCAATCAGAACTTCGTTTAAGTGTTGATGCCAAGACAAAATTAATTAAATGGAATTGGAAATTTTTTATCCAAATTACACATAAAAAATTAATTTAGAACCTTCGGTACTGATATAAAATAAATGGCATTTCATTGTATCAACCTAACAAAACTTCACGAATTCTTGCAGGGAAAAGCACTCAAAAAGGTTAACTGGTGTATTGGACTCCTGTTTGTGTATTTATGATACCGTAAGCGAGTTTAAGCTATAAACGGAAATTCAGTTGTGATGAATATTAAAAGGAAATTAAAATGATCGTTCTATAGTTTCAGCGGACCGTGAGTTCACTTGAGATTTTGAGAACGGAAACTTGCAAAATTCGCAAAGAAATACCTCAATTGTGAGTCAATCGACTTAAAGGTATTATTCTCGGAAGAAGAAATAATGTCAATCGGTTTTCCTTGTGCGTTAAAAATTGTTTCTCGGTGCGTTTTAATGAGAACACATCTCCAAGTTAAAAAAAGATATTCACGAAAAATCACGCAAATCTGTTATTTAGTAGTTTAATCGGATAAACACAAAATCTGCATTTGTTGCGTGATAACACTTCACAGAATGAACTTAAACCTTATTCTGGGTGCTATAATTCCGTATCACTGGCACGGTTTAATATGAGCTAGGGTTTAACTTATCATTCAAGTTTTGTGTTTTTGATGAGAATCAGAAAGGTATTCGATTCAATTTCCGTTTATGCTTCCAGCGCTTTTTCCGGGTATAAATGGTCTGAACTTCGCAGAAACTTTTAAACCGACGCATATGATTCGCGTTCATACGTTTCCTTCTCAATTTTCCTTCTCGACGGCTGGGTGAGCCGTCGCATGTGATTCTCGAAAGTATTTACTGTAACGCACCGAGTATTCCCTCCTTAGGATTGCATCAACAGGTCTTAAGTAATCAACGCCAAATGAGACGGTAAATCTTTTTCTTTCTCGATGGCAGCGACGCTGTGACAAAGGAATTGCTCCTACGTCTACTGCAAACGGCGGGAGTTCCAAAGCACCCGAAAGGAGAGTTTCTCTGTGGCGGTGCTACTGCCGCTTCTCCTGGCCCCTCTTTTCCTTGGGAGGCCTCTTGAAGCTCCTGGGTGATTCGGCTGGACTTGTCGGACCGCTGGCCATATCAGTGATCATAGATTACGCTTCAAACTCTGCGCCGAAACAGGTTAGACCTGGGGTTTCAATTGCGGGCACGAGCGGACAAAGCGGTACGCGCAAGCAATAAAGGTTATAACTTTCCATCTTATTCAGTTTTCCTGCATGACTTCTAAATCAATGGTTGTGATGTTACAACTAGGAATAGGGTTACACAGCGTTGTCGGCAGTATTTTAGCGTATCTCTTCATAGAATCCTATATAAGCGTAAGTAAATTTTCTGAGAGATCTGGAGGTTTCTGGTCGATCCTGAATAGGTGAGAATCTCAAACTTGGCAGGTATGTAGACATAAACGTGAAAGCATAAAAAAATCTAAAAGTCTTGATATGTGGAATAGTTATGGAGTAATTTTTCAAAATAAAAAACTTTCCATAAAAAATATATTGCGTTGCCTCGTCATCCGTCTGTAATGTAATGCTCTTAAGGTAGCTGAATGCCTCGTCTTTCGGCATATCAGGAATTTAGAAAGCTGAATGCCTCGTCTTTCGGCATATCAGGAATTTAGAAATTCTGATACCATGGAAGCGAGCGTAATGCTTTCAAATGAGAAATTGGAGGAGGTAAAGAAGGAAAAGAGATAGATAAAGAGAAAGAATACAAAAATGCATTTAATACCGTGAAATGGAGAAACGAAAAGAAAAATGGGAAGACAATTTTATTGCGATTTTATTACATGATTATTTTATATTAACAATTTAATAAAACCACCCTTCATATGGACCAAAAAGTAATAAATAAATATAAAATTCCCATACTTGAATGTTTCAGAAGGTAAAAATAGTTTTAAAAATATTATTATAAAGAAAAATCCAAAATTTCTATTTATCGCTCAGATCCCTCATACCAGGTCCGATGAATGCGAATCATAATCCGCGTTATCTGAATTTGTGGTAATAAAAAACAAACTATGTTGTGGCGATTCCGTGTTTTAAGAACCCGTGCTATAGGAGGGCCAGTTTTAATAAATGTGTATTTTATATTTCATATATTTATTAAATTCGTGTTAAACTAGCTTGAAAAGTTCTTGCCAACATTCAAGAGATCGGTGAAAGACAAGGGTTGCCAAGTGTCTCACGGAAACTTTCAAGTTGAAATAATAATGTCAATTGTCATGTATATTTTTCATTACATTGATGCTACTAATTACGCTTTTTATGTATAAATAAAATATTAAAAATATTAGTTAATATTAAACAACAGAACCTGAAACCTATTTATAATGTTAAGTATTTCTCTTATTAATATTTCATATACTATGTAGTGAATATGGTTATCTGTTAGCCACAAGCGTGGCAAACCTCTAGTATATAGAAAACAAGGTTATAAAAACTTATTTGCGCATTTCGGCTACACAGCAGCCATATTCAGTGGCGATACACCTAAATTAGATTCTAAAAGAAACTATGGAATCCACTTTGGGTGAATCACCATTGAAGACGGCTGCTTTGTAGCCGAAATGCGCATCCGATTTCTTATAACCTTGTTATGTCTATTGGAGATACCTAAGACAAATTAATTTTTCAGTTTTTATACTTAAGAGCTTATTCTGGAATTTATTTTCAGCCATAGAAAGAGCTGGATAATTCTCTAGTCAATTCTCTTACGAATTTCTTTTCAGCTATAAAAACGAATGCAACCTGCTACATGCTTGCACAGATTATCACTTTTTATACGTAACATCAGGGACTGAAGAGTTCTACTGCATTCAGCAATAACTACACTGCTATTATCAACGGAAAATTTGTCATTGAAATGCATATATGGTTTACACAACTATTTTTTATAGGATTGCAAAATTTCTACGTCATGCATACATCGCATGTTGAGAGTACCCTGAGCCGACATATCTTTTTATTCTCTGTATATTTTAGTTATTCCGAAATCCGTTTGTCATTTCCAAGTTAGTATGCTTATCTAAACGATGATTTCATATGAACGAATGCATTTCACGCTAAGGGAACGTTATCTTAATCCTTTTACTTTGCCATAAAATCAAGTTCGTTCCTTATTTCCGATAAAAAGCGCTGAGTTACTCCTAATTGTAGCGTGACTCTGAGCCTCATTTTCTCAGAGATTTATGAGACGATTCTTTATTTATTCGCACGAGGCGATGCTCTCATTTTCCCCTCATTTCTTCCTAAAAGGATGAGCTATATTGTCAGCAGATGTGCGTCTTTCGACGCTTCCTCCATGCCATATTTAGATTATTTTTATAGCCTTTAACTCCGTAAGACAAATTTCTCGTGACGTAATGCAGATTAGCAGCTATGTTTTTCTCCTCCGCTTGTTGTATCTGTGTGTGGAAACGCTCAAAACTATATTATGAAGCAATAAAAAGTCCGTGGAGGGACGGAGTCACTTTAGCTGTCCTTTTATTTATGCGTTAATCTTACTCTACTACAAAAAATCATCGATTTTCCGCTTGTCAATTCTCTGACAACCAGGTCCCCATGACATGGTATATACTACACAGCGAACGTCATGCTCTTTCATAATTTTAAACTGACTTCGGTAGTCGGAAGGGAACACAGCACTTGCACTTCTTATTCACATAACTCATAATTCTCGCAAACGGTCTTCAGAAATAAACATTGCTGGAATATTCCTAAACCTATATTCATATTTTATATTAAGGATCTCAACGGCGCAAATAAACCGACGGCTTAAGGATAACCGTCAAATATAGATGGGCGTTTCTGTTTCGTGTTAAGCATTAGGTTAGGTTTGTTCCTCAGCATCTGCTCTCGTTCATTCTTTGGACACATTTTGCTCGTTACAGTCAATCTACCAAATTCCGGAATCTTCGGGGCGAAGCAGAGGCTGGTTTTCGGAAATTCTCTGTTTTTATAAACCCTTTCCGGTAAACATGTTTCCGATAAATCATCATATAATAATTTTCCGATTTTTGTCCTTCCGAAGCCTTTCTGACGTCATCGACTACGGTGGCATTTTTTAACGTATTTGAACAAACTTCTCGATTAAATAGAATTTTGAATTTTTGCACAAATACTCGATTTACATATTATATGGTGATGACGAAAAAATCTCGAAAAAAGTCCTGGGGTCGACTCCAAGGAAGACATTTCCATTTCCCATAAGATAACACGTAAAAATAGACTTTTCGTCGTGCAGGCTTTAAATCTTTTTCAGATTAAAATGAGAAAGATTTGGATCTGAACCATTTTGAAGAACAAATTATTAAGTTTCTTATTCTGTTCACCTTTTTTCGCATACAGATCGAAATCGCTCATGTTAAACGTTTAATTCACATATTTTGGGGATATCTTGCCATTTTAACGGGATGTTGCCTTTCCTACCAATTACATTGTAAGACCTCGAAATTCTGTTGCTATTATGGGTGTAAGCTTGCTTTGAATGCTTTCAATACGAGAGAGAGGAAGAAAGAAGGAGAGGGAAATGATTATCATAGCAACCAAAGTAAGCAACATTAGTAAATTATTACATTGAAAGAAAACTGAAAACGCATTTTTGTAAGAACATCAAAGTTATTTACGTTATTTCAGTAAATAAATTCTTTTTTGATTTTATGAGTACTGACTTTAAATATAACGCAATCCATGATTGCACAAAAAACAAACTAATTTTCCGTTATTTCAGTAACTCCTTTCTGTTTTGATTGTATAAGTAATGATAATAATATTGTATATGGCAAATATTACAAGCATAAAAGGCAATGAAGAAAAAAAATACCGAATAGAAGATCAGGGTTCGACTGCAGGGTATAATTTCCTTTCCCCATAAGAAAACCTCAAATTTCCCAAGTATTTACGGGAGCAAAATTTTAACAATTATTGATAACTTTATCCATGATTCAAATAAATTATGTTTTATTTCCGGATAAAAACAGTTCGTAGAATGGGTATCTCCCTAGTTTAGATAAAAATTCAATTCATTTTTCTGCAGAAAACGATGTAAATTGGCGTTTTAAATAGATTCGAGTTAAGTTTACCTTTGAGTTTGAAAAATAAAATATGTAGGATTAAAAAATACACGTAGAGGAAACAAATTAATGCAACGGCGAGTAAAAGTCGGTGCTTGTCTTCTTCCTCTTATCTATGAAACCACATAATAATGCCGTATGTGTTTGAGTGGAGCTTACTTCGCTTTTTTCTCTCTAACCCATATCTCTGTCCAAGAATGTACAAAGAATCTCGCGAGTGCTCGCAACGGGAGGCTGTCGCGCTTGACGAACAAACACGCCCGTGCACTGTTAAGGCGTTCCAGACGAATGAGAGTGAAATGACATTTGGCAGGGACGTAAATGCGAGAGGGCTGCGAAGGAGATCGGGGGAAAATAAAAAAAAGAAGGGAAGCATTGCACGTGACAACGTAGCGAATTGTTATTGGATTCCACGACGCTAGCTTCTGAGAAGGAATTAACTCTGCGGTTCGCTCATCGCATGCGAATAACTTCGAAATGATATTAAAAATCACGTACGATCGATCAGTTGAACTAACAATGCTGTGTATTTCGTGAAAATATTTGTAATTTTGCGTACTCATAGTAGCTTGTTTCCTGAAAACTCGATTAAAATAAACAAAATTTCTATTTAAATAAACCATTCAAGGGTTTGACACCTCTGGTGTAATTTATTCGGAACGCTATGTTATAATAAAAGAAACTGATAACTTACGGTTTCCTAAGTCTCTGTCTCTCTCTTCGTCAGGGTCACAATGAAGTGACGGATGTTATAGAAGGGCCGCATTAGAATTACAATTATTTAATTGAGAGTAAAGTTGGAAAAACAGACTTTATGTAGAAGATCGGACATGTTTTGCCAATAGAAACAATTACAAAACGTTTCCTTATTGTACCTCAATAACTATGAAACAATCTTGTTTCCTTTTCACAAAAATAATGTATTTATATAAAATCTCGAGTGGTTTAGTTAAGGAAAATTAGCATTCTGTCCGCAGAATGGGCCGCGGGCCACTAGTTTGACATGCCTATCCTAAGCTATTATTCACAATTGGTGATACATTTGGAATACTTAGAATACGCATGGCTTTCTCAATCGTTTTCAGGATATTTGAATTAACTGTCATATACTATATAACAAATAATTCACTTATATTTATATAAGATGCAAAGGAAACATCACAGTTTCCATTAGTTAAGGTACTATTCTAATGTAAAAGCATTTTTCATGACTTCGTCTCCATTTTTGAAGATATTTAAACGAATTTTTCGTATTTTTTCAAAATCATATGTCAATCATATGCCACAGTGTCTATTTTGACAAATAATAGATTTCCGTGGTTTTCTTGTTTGGTCGATGAAATACTCTTTGCAGAGAATTGTGATTATTATAAATTTTTGAAAAAGTACCTACTAAAGTCGACTAGTTTTCCAATCCCTTTTCTTAGCCACCTGATTGGGTATGTGATATATAGAGGTACTTTATGACAGTGGTTCTTAAACTTTCAACTGTCGCAACCCCCTTGGATATCTTGCGACACCCTTTGAATTGAATGTAGTAAAAATAAGATATTTCATTGCAAATTTCTTCCTTATATGTAACTATTAACAATTTTTATCACATCGTATTTCTAAAAACTTCCTGATAAAATTTTATTATTCGTGAAAATTTTTATTTTTTGTCATTTCACTTTACATGCAAAATAATTTTGTGGCTCTTTGGAGGTCCACGGCTCCTAGTTTGAGAAACACTGCTTTATGGTACAGTTGATCACCGTAGGTCCCGCGGCTGGATTTAATTTGGGTATTTCAATAGTACACGTTTTTATGCTAGTAAAATCGCAAAACTGATGATCTATTGGCCAATAATCTTTCAAATAAAAATTTAACTACAAAATTATTTTACCAAAGAACAAGAACTCGCTATCGTGGCCCACGACTGCATACGATCGACCAGAGGGAGTCCTAAGCTTAGACACCGACGCCAAAATGCCAGAAACTTAATCGAGAATCGAGACAGAGGAGAGAACGATAAGCATTCTCATATAAAGGGATTCTGTTTGTTCTCTGGTTGAAGACTAAAACAAAGAACTCCTACGTTCATCCAATTTTAATCTTGCTTATAACAGACATCTAGAGCAAATTTTCACGTTCTATTCACGTTACGTCTTTCCACGTATAGCAGTCCTTTTTCTCATAATAATTGCGTATCAGTACACATAATATGGATCCATTGAACCTGGCCCTTGAGGCTCCGAGTCCGGGCGCGGCGCGTGTATGTTTGTTTTTGCACGTGTTCACAAAAACATTTGGGTTGGTATGTGTTGGGATATGGGTTGGGACTACGTTTAAGTGTCTTTTTCGGCAACTGTGGAATCAAAATTAAACAAAAATGAAATATTTACCTCCATGTGAGCTTGGAGTTTTACAGCCATAAGAATTATAGAATTAGTGATCAGTGAAATACCACTAAAGACATCTGCTTTTTTAAAAATGGAAATACTAATCATGTTTATTCGACTCTTTCAGACGTAAAAGGATTTATTTTGATAACCAACCAATTACGACCAATTACGGGGCAACTATGCCTTTCACGTTGCCTGCGAATTCGGCAAAAGCAAAATTTTAAACTTTTTCAATTGCCGCTTGCTCTAAGGTTTCCGACTCAATTCATTCCACACGACACGTTAATATCACACACACACACACACACAAGATTCCCTTTATGAGACGAATCGCCATAAACTGGACCATTTCAGGACCCCTTTAAACGCCAGCCTGTAGGTTACCAGAAATTTCTAGATCGTAAAAAACGATAATATGCACTACACAGTTTGTCTCATTTCAGAATGGCAAGTGTTTCTACGAGGCAATTGATTAAAGCCATTGTTGTTGAATGCATAAAGAGAAAATTGCTGTTTTTTGGCATATTGGAACTACACACGGCGTTAAAAAGAAGGAAAACTAAAAACTCGTTTGAAAATACTTAAGGACGGTAAAACTATTTGATCACTTCGATTTCTCTTTTTCGATTGACTTGTGATTTTTTTAGTTTAATTTAATTTTATTATTTAAAGGTTAGGCCGAAAATATAAATCTTCGGATATTAACCAAGTTTTATAATTAGTAATTAGAGTAGAGAGCCGATTATCCGGGGCCTGATTAACCATGTGGTGGATTATCCGTGGTCGTGGGCGGGCAGTCGAATTATTTCCACGTTTATATTGTTGGAGTCTGATCTTTTATTCTCACTCTCGTTTCATTTTAAGTTCAGTTTGTCGTCTTTCTTTGGCGATATATTTATACGTTTACATTGTTGAAGTATGATCTTATATAAATTCTTATTATTATTAACTTTTATTAAAGCAAGAGTTAGTAGATCGAGGTGTTTTGTGATATTTCGTGGTGTGAAAAAGTTCCCGGTCTTTTGGAATTTTCAGAGGGAAATTAATAACTATATTGTCCTCCAAGCAAGATATATTTAACGCGAAAATTTTTCTCTTTGTCAAAGTTATTGTAAACCCTTTAAAATGTCGTGCAAACGAAAACGGGTGATTTTAACGGTTGAAAGGAAATGTGAAACAATTAAAAGACGCGAAAAAGGTTAAATTGTCCCAAGCTTAACGGACGAATTCGGAATTGGTTCAACATACGGTGCGGGATATTATCAAATACAGGTAGAAACTTGAAGAATTTATCTTTAATTGTGAAACATTTGCCGGAGCATCTCAAAGAAAATCAATGAAATGTGCAACGTATGGGGAACTTGATTTGTTCACGATTAAAGTGGTTCCACTAACGAATCAGGCAAAATATTTTTTCCAAAAATTAGACATTACTGGGAGATTTGAATTCTCTTTCTTTTGGTTAAAACGGTTAAAAGAGAGGCATGGCATAAGGGAGCTATAAATATAGTGTTAACGTTGGAGCTGCAGTGTTCTGTGACGAGTTGGAAAGACTAATCAAGGAGGAGGGTCTTGTTCCGAACCAAATCTACAACGCTCATGAGACGGGACTTTATTGGCGAGATGCCCACTCGTCCAGGAAACGCAATTGACACGGAAGAAGTCGCTCCATTAATTGTTAAATCACTGAAAGATGTCGAGGGATTCCAAGATATGGACGAAGAAAATGTCACTGAATGGTTAAAGGTCAATGAAAATGAACCTGGGTATGAAAGAATGATAGATGATGATTTGATCCAAAGTGTACTAAAGCTGACGGCTGGTCCGAGCAATTCTACATAAGCAGAGGAAGGAGAGGATGACGAAAAGCTGCAATCATCCTGTAACGTAAGCTGTAAAGAGGCAATCTCAGCTGCAGAGACATAATTCCAGTTCATGGAATAGCATGGCGACGTTGTCTTGTTACAAATTCGTGGATACATAAGAAAAACCAAAAACAAAATAAGCAAACAAAAAAATTATGGAATTTTTGAAAAAGTGACCGGTTTTTTAATATTAAATCATTTCATTGTTATTTTAACATGTTTATAATGTAATTGCATACGCGTTATTTTGTTTTAATTATGTATTCTATTAATGTAACAATAATTCTAAAAAATACATTCAATTTGGATTATTTGTGTTTTTTTAATTATCCGGGTCCTGGTTCCCTCAATTACCACAGATAATCGGCGCTCTACTGTGCTTAACGTTGATTATATGACTCTTTACGCTTTTTCAGAGGCAACAAATATTTAAAACAGCGGAAAATAATTTTAAATGACTTTTTGAAAGATGAAAAGTTTTTTTTAATAACTTACTGCTTCCATAAATTGGAGGTGAATTTACCTTGGAAAAAGGAAAGGACTAAAAAAAGTGTATTTCTTCTCTAATAATACATGTTACATTGCTTTTCCTAACTTTCCATTCGCCCAGACGCCATATCCGACCGTCGATGAGTTCTTCAGCAACGGATACGTGATGGCCGTGGTGGTGCTGCTTGGTTCTATAGTGCAAGGCACCTTGTCCCAGGCATCTACGCACCTCGTAAACGTGGAAGGAATACGCTTGAAAGGAGCCCTGCAGGTGAGTGAGACTCCACGTAGGAATAACCGTAAAAATTTTGAACAGCAAAGAAAACGATGCTAAGCGAGACAAATTTTCCGAGAACAATTTTCCATTTTTTTAATCTTTGATGTCGATGTTACTATAAAATGATCAGAGGTTGATTTACCTGCCCTCTTCTTACCGCGACGATCAAATGCGTTTTAACGCAAACATTATTCCTATTTGTAGCTACTGCGATACACCCATTCATTAACCATGTGTCTGTAATATTATTTGTCATTACTGTTGAATATGTAAATCACTAAATATCCCCTACGAAGCTTTGGTAAGCAAAACTTATCATTAATTAAATTATTATAAAATTGTTATTATTAATTAAACTAATCAAAATTATGAACCGACCACCTTTAAATTTTCGAAAAAATTTTAATTTAAAAGACGCTTCTCATAGTTAATCTAAAAATAAATGAATCAGTCTGCTACCATGGTATAATTCCATCTTTATCATATTCAACTTTTACATAATGGTGGCCTTGGTAGAGGTGTGGTTAGCGTGTCTGGCTCCCAATGCTAGGGTCGCGGGTTCGAATCCTGCCGAGGGCATGGCTGTATGTGTTCGTCTTTGTTAACGTTATTACGCTCATTTTAAAAGGCCGTTAACGGCTGTTTATGCGCTAATATAAAATAAATAAAATGATGTGGGCAACACATGACTTTCTCCATATTTATATGGCAAATTACATGTTGTTAGCTCTGGGATCGTTGTCAATATTTACTTCCGGTTGACAATTAAGAAAAGAAAAAGGAGCGTTACTAAGCGTCAATTGTTAACAATAGTCTTCGGTAGGTGGCGTGGTGGTGGCAGCTAAAAATATAATATATCTCTTAAACAATGCATTATATGGAAAAATGTATCAAACATAGGTTGTAGAAAATAAAATTTCATACAACTTTTATTCTAATACATGTTTACATTTATCAAATATTAAAGAAAATATTTCAAAATAACGGATGTGACAAAAGTAAACACCCACTTCCGGTCGACCGATTTTTACCAAAAACTAATCAGATCTCCTAACTTTTATAAAAATGTTAAATATAAAATTTTGCGTTGATCTGATTAATAGTTTTTGAGTTAGAGCGCCCACAAAAATCCAGCACATACGGACAGACAGACTGACAGACAGACTGACAGACAGAGACTGACAGATAGACACGCAGACATCATCGAGAAAATAGTCAAAACGTGTTCAGGGGACCTTAAAAATGTATTTCCGTTGAAATCTCGAATTCGATTTTTTTCATGAAAACAATACTTTCTCTATACTTTGTATATGGAGAAAGTAAAAATAAAATAATTTGTCGTCGGAAACTTTCACCGTAAAAATATTTCTCGAAATTCGTACTCGATAGTTGAGGAAATTTCCTATCCGTAATTTTCTTTTTTTATCGACAATGATAAGGAAAAACCTAGTTCACTTTGAATGATAACGCGATAATTAGTGAATAATTAAGCATTTTTTCAACTTTATCGGCGAGGTGAATCGCATTCGTCCAAAAACGCATTAGCGGCTAAGCGGGGAGGAGTTTGCATTATGATATTATCGTTTAATTTTAACCGCCCCTAAAGAGATGTTCAACATAATTCAATCAACAAAAAAAGAAAACAGACCGAAGATGGTAGAGTATATAAGGAAACTCTGGGAGAAAGGGAAGGTTGGCGAATCTATCGCTGAATGCTCATGACTCAGCGTGCTATAAAGAGGGGCCGAAGTTTGTTTTGTGGGCAAGCGGTGGCTCACTCTGCCATCATTAATTGTAAATACTGTTTTGCCAAGTTTCTGCCAGTTGCGTATTCTTGGGGCTTTTTCGGGATACATAAGTAAAACTAGATGGACGGAGGAAAATGTTTGACCGTCTAAATCAGTGGTGACCCACCCACGGCCACCCACGGCCCACGGGCTGCATGGGGCCCCGGGAGCGTTTTATGCGGCCCGCGAAGCTATGATTAAAGATAAATCCGTAAAATTTAACACACATTCATATAATATACGTTCAAATTACGACAATAAAAGACATGAGATTGAAATGTTAATCCTAAAACTTAATTTAGAATTGATTTTCATTGATATGATACTTCAAAATATCTAGTTAACGTCCGATTAAAAGTTTAACCCGGCCCGCGGAAGCGTTGAAAACTTGCAATGCGGCCCGCCAAGGAATTCGCAACCACCAATGCGGCCCGCCATATAGAAAAGGTTGCTCACCATTGGTCTGAATAGAAAAAATATAAATTTTAGATTCTAATTATTGGAAATAATGCACTTAAAATGGAATATTATAATATCTATTGTACAGGATATTATCAGAACAGAACTTTTAGTGCAGAAATTCTAAGAAAATATTTTTTAAACATTTTGGCAAAGGAAATTAAAATCGTCTTTTCATTAACCCTAGACTACTAAACCATCTCTCTATCAAACTACTCTAGTTGCAGCAAAAAGGACTATTAACATAGTTCCGGGTAAAATAGGGGGTTGCGCGTTTGTTTAAACTAAGACTGTCTGCATTGGATTAGAGCTGTGCAAATAATGACGTGTTCCACAACCTGCTTCTTACTACTTCTTTTAGTTGTCAGTCGCCTCTTGGACGAATGTTTATTAAGTGCGTCAGCTTCTCGGCTCGTTCATTGAAAGTCACTATCACAGAAATTCTTCATTTACCTCCCGTTGGAGGACAACTTGTGTCTGCACATCCTAACAAAAAATGATGAGAAAAATGACAAGGTTTTATTGTCGGCCTTGTTCAAGAGTGATGTGTGGCGATCACAGGGCGAACATTTGTTTTGAATGCAACGATCTTACATAAATTACTTCCTATTATTTTATATATTATCTTAAGATATTATAACACCATTTTGTAAAATAAAATGTAAGAATTTATAAAAATTTTATCGTAAAATAAATTTTGAGAAAAGTAGTCTAATGGACGAATGTTTAGTATTGAAGTCTTACCTTTACTATGTATAGTAGTCTAGGGTTAATATGGTTATAATTCTACTTCACCAGCACACAAAAAGGGATGGAAAATATTTAAAAAAACGATTGCACTTTCATAATTCACCCAGAGACACGGGGTAAGATAAGATAGCTTTGGAAAAAGTTAGCCGCATTCTCGAATAAACTTGAACATTATCACAAGTTGAAACAACAGAATATTTTAAGAAGCGAGTAGAACCTTTAGCTTCATCGAAACAAGCCAGACATTTTTAACACGCAATACCAGCCACGAATGGACTTTACGGCTTAAAGTAACGCAGAATGAAATCACAAAGGGTTGGGAAAAGGTTACGAGAATCATGTGATGCGCTTAAAATACAGCCGGCGGGGAAAATGTGGCGAGAGGCGTTAGGTGCGGGTTCCGAAACCGGTAGAAAAACCGCGCGCGCAGGGAATGAACCAAAAAACGAGAATTTTACGATTTAAAATCGGGGGCCATTGGCGGGTGGATTTCTTCTCACTCGCGTGCGGTATTTATTTGCGATTCGGCGGATGCTTCGCTTGTCAACACCCTCGTAGCAGATGAGGGTTTTATCATCGCTTTCCTCTTTCCTAAACATTCATTCGAATTTATTAACTATCTCCCTCTCTCGCCATTTTTGTTTAGCAACATAATATATCCAAATTGAGAGAATTATTCTGAAACTTCCGCGCAATTAATTACTTTCAGACTATTTGCAGGAGATTCGGGGATTCTTAAAAAAACGCAGACTCCTGCCCCATTAAACGTCTCTATGTAAAGACAAGAAGGAATAACGCAAAAGGATGTTCCGCCACGTAATAAATCGCCATTGCCGTTTTCAAAAGTGAATGTTGTGATATCGTTCAGAAAGAATGAAATACCGTAAGGTAAGAGATTTTCGAGAGTAGAAAACAATGTAGTAGATGTGCCGAAAAATATAAAATTATTTCTCTGGCAGAAGAAGAGGCTCTTTTAACACATGAATCAGTGGCGTAGCTAGGTTCTTCTTCGCCCGGGGGCAAGGCACAGAGATGCGCCCCCCTCCATTTGCTCCCTGTACAATTCTTCAGACAAATGTAATGTGGGGAATGTGATGGAAACCCAAACATACCATATAGCATTTTATTTCGGCATATATTATACTACTAGAGAAATTGCCCATCAAATATGACGGGTATGCGTGAATTAAGTAGTAAGTAAAAATAAAATATTAATGAAACTAACTTTTATATACACTAAAAAGTAATTAATGGATATAAAACTCACGAAATTGAGTGTTCCAGAGAGTAAAAATGGTTTTGGGCTAATAGAAATTTTATGACAAAGAAATACATTACGCTATAGGATTCTCATATTCCCAAAACTATTTTTAATTTATGGAACATTTAATTTTGTCTCTCTCTCTACTTCTTTCTTTCTTCCTCTCTCTCTCTCGTATCAAATCATCATAAAATTATTCCAAAGATATTTGATTTCGTTATAAAAAATCAATAAAATTTGCTATGATCTGCTTTACTTTCATTCACAATCAAATCAGTGTTTTTGAAAGTTATCTTTGTTATATTGCTTAAAAATTATTATCAATGAGAATAAATTCTTGTCCAAATATTTGTTGAAAATAAGAGTAAAATCGAAATAAAAAGATATAATGTATGAAGAATCTGCAGAAATTTACTTGAAATATTTGAGCAAATTATAAGTTATTTAAAACGTATAGAATTTAACTTAATAATTTAATTGTTTTAATCTTGAGCTTAAAAACAGGATAAATGTTAATGAACAGTCAATTTACCATCAAAGGAAAAATGTGTGGTAACTTACTGTGAACTAAAAACTTCCACGAATTGCAATGAGTTTTAACCAGTGCCGGAAAACGTTACGCGTAACGTAACGAAATTATGGAATTATTTTGGATTAACGTAACGAAAAACCGATTGTCCTTTGAGTTTTCCTTCCATTTGTGAAAGGAATGGTTCCCTGGTGTTAATCCTTCTCCAGGAAGCACGAGATAAGAATCGTGGAGGATGAGGAAGGAAGCTTCAATAAATGTGCCGCTTGTAGTTAAGGGCCTCTGCCATTCCCTATCCTCCGCCACAATTCCTCGTACTTTGAAAACATTCTTTTAGATATTACACCGAAGTGGGTTTTTCCTCTTTTAAAGGTCGATGCTCTGAAAGTTCCAATCCCATCATCCCCTCCAATCTCGAATTATATCCACTGCTCGTCAGTCTAACTTAACAAGGTATTTGAGAAAGGTCGAAGTGAATATACAATTCGAAAATGTTGTCATCGTTCGTTAGAGGTCAATACTGCTTCATATCTATTATTATTATTATGAGACGTTTATAGTAACGGTTGATAGTTATTGTTCCCTGGAAATGAAGACTAATTAACAATTTCAGTTTATTTCAAATTACCGAAAACGGTCACGGAGATTTTTTGATAGCTGTAAGAGAAACGAAGTTTATTCAGTGTTGAAGAAGTAAGTCCTATTTTCATACATATTTCAAGTTTATATTTTGTTTAGTATTAATTAAGGCCAAGTAATTTTGTGTGGCGGCTTTCTTCGTCATTATATTAAAAATGCCGTTTTATATACCATTGGGCATTGGGTTCGATTCTGAAGACAGCAATGTCCACCATTTGTATAGGAAGGGAGTATCTGATTTTATAATGAATTAGGATAAATTCAGCAGCTTTCTTATCCCTTATTTGCAAACTAGTGCCCATAAATTTTTAATTTAATTCTATTTTATGAAACCTCATACTATGTCTAAACTTTACGCTTCTGCTCGTTTTCCATTTCTCTCTAACCCACACGTCTTCCTCCTGCAGTCTTACTCCTCCCTCAGTTTACATCACACTTGTCTGCTTCCCTCCCCATGCTCTCCCTTCCCCCTCTCTCTTCCCCTATCCATTTCCTCTATCTTTCTTCCCATTCCTCCATCTCCTGTTTTTTATTTAAAACTTTTTCATATATCTTGTTCTTGTTGTAAATAAGGACAATTTTGGTCATTATAGTTTTCAAAGTTAGCATCAAAATAATGCTCTGAAAAAGAATTTAATCGTGCATTTTACCGTATTTTCCAAAATGGAAAATCGGCTTACTGTTTCGTCGTTCAGTCTTTCTGTCCCCCCATTAACTTTTGAACCAATTGACCAATTTTCATGGTATTTGGTGGATATCTTTGACCACTGGGAACGACCTGTAGAGGAAACTTTTTTCTGACATTTGAAGGCGCGAGTTCGATTCCAGAAATTTTTCTCTCATTCAGTTTACATAAGAAATGCGAAATCCACCATGCAGTGCCCTTTTCCTTAAGTGTTAAAAGAAGGGAATCGTACTATTGGCGCGGGATTTGTACTATTTTTTGCGAAAAGAAATAAATATTTCAATTTTTATCATAGAATTTTGCTTATCGAACGTATTTAATTAAATTCCACGTAAGCAAGCGCAAGTAGGAGCTAGCTATTTTAGAAGAAAATGTTTCAATTTTAACATGTATTTCTATTCAAATGCAAACAAAAGAAGTATTAAAAACTAATATATAAAGTATATTACATGCGACGTTGAGATATGGCGTTTGAACCTCTTTTAGTTATAGCGGGAGCGAGATAGTTCCGTTGCTTAAACGTGGTGAACGCTGGTGAAAGCGAAGAGAGATCGCGTTGGAATTCGCGATTGATGGTGAGGTTGCGGCGGTACGCGACAATATCCTTTATCCTCATTTTATTAAATGTTATGTATTTTCCGATCCTAAAAATTTTTATTCATAACTATAGAGCACAAGTCTAATCAAAATGCTAAACCCTCGAATCAACTGAAATTTAAAAAAAAATTTTAATTGGTTCTTCATTTTTATCAACTGCGTTGGAAATAGACTTCAAACTAAAAAATTCATATGAACGTAGTTAGATCCCACTGAAAGCATTAAATTAAAGATTTCACAATAATTTTGCTATTACCTAATTAAAATTTAATAGTATTCTTTTCGTCGCGACAGCAATTGAACACAATTGTTAGCGATGCCAAATCTTTCTATTTTATCAGAAAAATTTCCTTCATTCATGGTAATTTGGAGTGGTTTCAAATTTCGTCTAACCAGTAATTTACTCTATTCTTTCATATACGAAATAATGCTATTCCCGGGTTAATATCTCAAATCTAACTAATCTTGAAATGTAATATTGTAACCCCATGCATGATTTCCATGTATTTCTTATGGAGAGATATGAAAAGAAAGAACGACATCAAAAATGAGCCCTAAAGAGGACAAATATTGATATTTGGATAATTCTCTTTAGTTTTATCTGATGATCGATCATTCGACCAAAATTTAGGTGCGTCGCAGGAGCATGTTCTCCGAGTTACAATCGATGCAACCAACCGACAGGTTTCTTTTATTATCTTTAATTACGGGTCCCTGGGTTCTCAGTGTACTTTTTGTATTACCTATAATAAATTCTAATATAGGGCATAACCGTTACAATACTAATATTTTAGTCTTAAATATGTGCTAAGTTTATTAACTTGAATATAAAATTTTGAATATGAAAACCCGAGTTTTTATACATGATCATCAAAAACGAAAAATGTGCCCAATACTTTGAAATCTTAAAAACGTTCCTGATCTGCAGCACATATTCAGAAGTACCTATAATTTGGTATTCTAGGTGGAAAGCCCGTATTGAAGGTGGATACGTAACATAAAAAAAAAACAAAAAAATAGTAACAACACTTCATTATTTTTTACCGAATTATTTCGTTATAACGTAAAACGTAACGGAAAAAGAAATGTAGATTTTAGAGTAACGAAAAACGAAATATCTTTTTTGCCTGTAACGAAAAACGTAACGAATAGCTTTTTTTTCGTTTGCCAGCACTGGTTTAAACTATATTTTAAGATCGTAATTTTCTTTTAACTATAATAGTTTAGAATTTTTTTCATAAAATTGGCTTTAATTAAATAAATTTAAATCATAATCATAGAATGTTATTTTTTCAATCCTATTATAAATTCGGTTCGAAATATTTTCTGCGTTATCATATAAAGAAATCCATTGAAAATAACGTTCTATTTAGTTTTATGAAATCTCACCACTTGGAAATGGCGCATGATTCGATCGTATAAAATGAATTAAAATATATTATTGTTATTTTTGTGCTGCAGCATCTTTTAATTCTATGCAAACTCCACGTCCTCTTCCTTTTCCTCAATTTCTGGTTATTTCCATTCTCTTTTCCTTCCACCATCTACGTACTTAATAGATTCAGTATATGTGCTATACCATTGCATAAAAGCCTGATCCGTATTAAAGCACTAAAATGGTGCATTTATTAAGCATTAATATGAGACCAAGAATATAATTCAACTCTCTGGAACATACTATAATTGATGAAAAGAACTGATCAGAAGAGGTTAGCAGTTTTCTTCGACGTATCTCTCGGAAGACATTCGTTGCAGCTGGTAGATACCAGCTTGGCTAGCACGGTCCCTACTAAGAAAACATCCGCGTTTTGAAGCGTGAGAATTAGTCTGCTACGACAGTTCAACAGTAGAATATTCGCCCGGCATGTGGGACACCCCGGTTCGATTCTCGGTCATGGCAGAACTTTTCTCCTGATTATGGCAGAACTTTTCTCCTGATTTCAAATTATCATTCTGCATGAATGGTGTTGAGAAGTTAGTTAAATGAGACTAAGACGGTGCTCCAGTAAGATGTGAGCATTCAAAGACTAACAAAACTAAAATCTCGACTAATAACCATTAAAATATTTTCTGTAAATTTGAGGATCGGGTTAGTTTGGCAACTACAATTTCGTGACATACTTAATTAACTATCTGAGACTCGTTGAAATAGCAAATTTTCTTTCTAAATCCTCTACAATAGAGCATGATTCTGATTTATACATCAGGAAAAGCGAATATTCAAATATCACGTTGCGAAACGATATTGGCGATAAAAAAGGCCAAATGAATGTGTAAGTCATTCTCATATTCTAAAGATTCATATAAACTGCGATATGCATAATTATTTTACAAGCAATTTTTCTATATAAATGTTAAGGATGGATCTGAGAGCGAATAATTAATATTTATTCTGATGCTTGGGGACATGTATGTCAAATTTTATGTGGATTATTTCTCCACTAATTCGGCAAATTACGGGCATATTAATATTAGATAAAATATAACTCATTGATTCTTAAATTCATTTCGGGCAAAATTCCTTATTTCTACACCGAAGATTGTCTGTATGGTAGGGAAAAGAAAGATTCTGATGGGGTAGGAATTTTCAAAATATTGGGTCGCCGGATGAAACGGATTCAGAAAGGGGAGGGACAATTAGAGATATCGCCCCCCCCCCCCCCTGGTAAGTTGATGGGTCCGCCCATGATTGTAGGTTTATCTGCCTCACACTATGGCCAACATTTTATGACATTTCGTTTTTTTAGTTTTCTCTAGTATAATATTTGAAGTTTTCTTAACAGCTAGTAGTGTGAAAAATACCCGAATAAAATTTCGTGGTTCCCTCTTCCAAAAATGAATGATTTTTATTAGCACTCACGGCTGCGCTTTACCAATAATATACTTTATTCCGCAATTTTATCGATTTTTCTCCTTTATCGCGCGGTATCTCAATATTTAACGGATTAATAGCTGCGCCCGCTTATGTATTTCGTAAATATAACGATTCCTCAAACGACGTTGTAAACCAAAACTCCGACAGTATATTGTTTAACGTCGAGAAAAAAATACGCATCGCAAGTGTTATAAAGCAAGGGAGGTTGAGAGGAGAAGACGCGTGCTGCATCTGGATTTTGTTAATGGTTTGCTTATCGCAGGCGCTTGTTTACGACAAAGCCCTCCATCTGAGCGCCTGGAGCGTGAACCAGACGGAGGAAGGGATCGCCGAGGACGGAGAGGATGGAGGAAAAGAAGTGGATGGAGGAGAGGGGGAGAGGTCTTCCGGAGGCGGAGATGTGAGCAGGGGAGGAGGGACCGAGGGCGGATCCGCGGTCGCAGGTGCCGACGCCGGAGCCATAACCAACCTAGTGTCTGACGATGCCTTCAACGTGATGTCCTTCGTTTGGGTCGGCCACTATGCCTGGGCTATCCCTCTCAAGGTCAGGTTGCGCGTTTGTTTGTGTGTGTACATGTGTGCCGCGCCCTCCCATGTGTGTAACTCGATTGACTCTGGCATGGGTGATGCCGAGATCAAGGCTTCCATAGTAGTACGTATTAGAAAGAAAAAGAGACAACACTCTCATTCTATATCTAGCTAAAAAGATAGATTTATTTATATCTTTCAAGCTTTTCCAGTTTACTGCCTTCGCCTTGACTTGTCAGCAGTGGAAGTAATGAAACTTTCCCATCTGAATGAAGAAACAATAGGCTTAAATAAGTAGTCTCGGTGGAGAGCCTTGTAAGAGTCTTTTTTTTCAAACCTTTCCTTTCGCGACCTAATGATATAATAAAATACAACGAAAAGGAAATAATCTTAAGAACAAAATACCCACAGTCTCAATAAAATGCAATAGACACTAAAATGAAACACCGTTCACCCGAGCAGAATTTCGTTCAACGTCGTTTTAGCGATTTTAAAATAATCGCGTATGTATTCGGTTTGTCCATCCATCTACCAAAACTGTATCCACTGATTTATTTTTGAAAAGAGAGCGAATATACGCCCTCGAAATATTCTAACTACTTCGTGCTGAAAAGGAATTTTATCGGACTTACGGTCACAAGTTTTTTGGTAATTTCCTTTTATTTAGGAATCAATTTTCTTTTGTCCCATGATTGGCTGACTTACTTGACTTGTGGTTAGACCATCTATCTGAAGGTCAGTTTGTGTGTGTATTTTATGGCTAGAGTTGATGCGGCGATGTGGTTTCTAGAAGGTCACAGCACCCACCCAACCCCATCGCATACGTGCTTAGCATCTTCGAGGTGACCATAGAGATAAATACTTCTACGTGACGTAATGGTAGTCTTGAAAGCCCGAAATGATGCAAAGGTTAGAGACCTTGACATTTGTATAAAACCAGTCAAATAAATGATCGATTAGTAAAAGAATCAGCTAATACATTATTAAATTCAATATATCATCATCATCATCATCATAGGTAGTCTGTCCGTAGACAGGTCCGTGATTATTCATGGTTAAACCTGGTTCTCCATATACTCCTATTTTCCGCTGTCCTCTTTATATCTTGATAACTCTCTTTCCCTTTCAAATCGTCTATCAGCTGAAACCTTTTCCTACCTCTTTCCCTTTTCCCATCTAGTTTTCCTTCTAACACGTCTTTAATCATACTCTCTCTCCTCAGGTAATGTCCAACCCAGTTAGCCTTCCTCTTTCTGATAGTCTGTATAATCATTCGCTTCTCTCCTATTCTTCGTAGCACTTCATCGTTTTTCATCCTATCTGTCCATTTTATCTTCAGCATTCTCCTCCAAGTCCACATTTCAAAGCTTTCCAAGTATTTTATGTCATTTTTCCTTAGCGTCCATGTTTCTGCCCCATACAATGCTATACTCCATACGTAGCATTTTATCAACTTCTTGCGGATATCTTCCCTTATATTCCCTGTAAGTAGTTGTTTCTTTCTCCTGAAAGCCGCTTTTGCTTTTCCTATTCTAGTTTTGATCTCATCCGTACATTTTGCCTCTCGTGTTATGATACTTCCAAGGTATTTATATTCTGAAACTTGTTCTAATGGCTTTCCCCCAATAGTTATGTTCAGATTCTCTTCTTTACCCGATATTCGAATGATCTTGGATTTTTCTGTATTTATTTCCATACCGTATTTTCTACCTGTTATCACTAGTCTATTTATCATTTTTTGTAGCTCCTCTTCCTTTCTTGCTAGAAGTACTTGATCATCTGCGTATTTTACTGTTCTTATAATCCTTCCTCCAATTTTGAAATCTCCTGTGCCTTCTAAAGCTTCTTGCATTAGACTTTCTCCATATATATTGAATAGGGTTGACGATAGGCAGCAGCCTTGTCTTACTCCTCTACCGATATTTATTCCGCAGGTGTCCACATTCTCAAACCTGACCTTTACAACTTGATTCTCATATAGATTCCTAATCAGTCTCCTGTCTTTCCAGTCTACACCTATATCCTTTAATATCTTCATCAACTTTACCCAATTTACTCTATCAAAGGCCTTCTGCCAGTCTACGAAACATGCGCAGATATCTTGACTGTATTCTATTGCCCTTTCTGATATGATTCTAACTACTCCTATAGCATCTCTAGTTCCTCGTCCTTTTCTGAAACCGAATTGATCTTCCCCTATTATTTCTTCTGCCTTTTTCTCCAGCCTTTTATTAAGAATCCTCGTGATGATCTTCTATGTGTGTGACAGAAGGCTTATAGTTCTGTAATCTTTACACTGCATTGCCTTTGGCTTCTTCTTTAGAGGGATCATTGTTACTTCTAGGAAATCCTGAGGCCACTCTCCCGTGTCGTAAATCTTATTAATTAATTTCGTGATCGCTTTTAGTCCTTCTGATCCTATGACTTTAAGTATCTCAGCCGGTATTCCATCGCTGCCCGTGGCTTTCCCCTTCTTAAGTTCCACTATCGCTTTTTCTACTTCGCTCTCCATAATACTTGGTCCTAAGTTGTCTTCTTCAATGTTTTCCTCATTTTCCAGTTCTATTTTTGCCGCTCCTGTCTGTTTGCTGTATATTCCTTAATGTATTCTTCCCATACCTGTGCTACATCCTTTGTTATATATATATATATATATATATATATATATATATATATATATATATATATATATATATATATTTATTTATTTATTTATTTATGGTTAAACCTGGTTCTCCATATACTCCTATTTCCCGCTGTCCTCTCCATATCTTGATAACTCTCTTTCCCTTTCAAATCGTCTATCAGCTGAAACCTTTTCCTACCTCTTTCCCTTTTCCCATCTAGTTTTCCTTCTAACATGTCTTTAATCATACTCTCTCTCCTCAGGTAATATCCAACCCAGTTTGTCTTCCTCTTTCTAATAGTCTGTATAATCATTCGCTTCTCTCCTACTCTTCGTAGCACTTCATCGTCTTTCATCCTATCTGTCCATTTTATCTTCAGCATTCTCTTCCAAGTCCACATTTCAAAAGTTTCCAAGTATTTGATGTCCATGTTTCTGCCCCGTACAAAGCTAAAGATTTCTCCTCTGGACCGGTTTTCGTTTTTTCAGTATGGAACATTAATGGATTAAAACAATCACTATTTTTTGCAATTTTAGGAATATTATACCTTTCTCACATTGGGTTAATAATGTCACACATTTCTGCCAAATTTTAAATTGATAACACAATTAGAAGTGAAATAACATTAATCTAATTGTTTCAAGTTAAATAATTTTTAACGACCGCAATAACAATTTCATGGATACATTGAAATGTTTATTCGTTTATATAAACTAAACTCTAAATAATTTTAAAAGTTCAGCTCTCTAACTCGCTCCGTAGTATCTAAACATTTACCTATTTTTTCAAATTTACGAATTTTTAACTGCCAAACAAATTAAAATATCAAAATTTGTATAATCCCTGTATTGTTTTTTTTACAAATCCTACCTCTAAAAAGAATTTCAGCTCCGTAGCACATTCGGAAATACATAAACCTTGAAAATTTGTTTAAACAATTGAGAATTTTTAGCGGCCGCATTGTTGCACTTTTTCAAGATTTTCCTTTTTTCTAGTCGGTTTTGCACAAAATCCTACCTAAGAAAGCTCAACTGAAAGTGCCTAAACATTAGTATCCTCCTATATGTTATATCCTCCTCTGTAAGGAATGTCAATATATAATGATTATGAAGTTTATCTTTCCTCTTCCGTCTTCTTCGTAAATGTCATTAATTTGTTAATAAATCTCTTCGATTTCTTCATCTTCATGGGCTGACGTTGGCATATACATATACCTGGATTATCAGCATGTCCACTGGATTTATTGCCATTAGTCTATCATTCGTTGCTATTATTTTGTCACGCTTTTCATCATATCTTTCCTAAGCACCAGACCTACTCCCCTTTCCCCATTATTTCCTCCCGAGTAAACTACCGTGAACTCTTCTGAGTCGAACTCTCCTTCTCCTTCCCATCTAGTTTCGCTCAGTCCTATAATGTCAACTCTATTTTTTCTCATTTCTTCTTTCAAGTTCTCTAGCTTTCCTGCATTTCTCATAGTTCTTACGTTCCAAGTCTCTATTCGTAAATTACTTTCGACAAATGTTTTCCTCAAGGCAGTCCCCGCCCGGAGATCCGATTGGGGGACTATTTTACCTCCGGATTGTTTTATCTCGAGAGAACTCATATTGTCCAACCATATAATCATTACTAGGATTGTCATGTGATAGTTTTCCTCTCGCTTTTCACATCGCAGTAATGTAGCCATTCAAATCGTCCCGATCACGCCTAGGTACAGCTGTATTAGATATAGACCCAGTCAACATCATTTGTTTTTGGCTCTATACCATACTGACAGTACTGCTGCCTACTGTCAGGCACCGATGATAGTTTTTTTAAATAAAACCTCCATTCGCGGGGTTTGAACCCTGGAACTTTGTAATGTGTATATATATATATATATATATATATATATATATATATATATATATAACAACTTACGGAAAAGGAAAGGTAAAATGAATATATGGATGTCAACAAGGTGTTGGGATGAGGAAACCCAGTGAGCACTCACCAATCAGACGACTTCAGGTTGGCGAGGCCCCGGGGATGTCGAAGCGACACACGTAAAATAACACAAAAACACAGAAACATCACAAACGTAAAGCTTTCGGAACTACTCCTTAACTTAAAACAATTAACACTGTAAATTATACTCGCCAATAAAAGGAAGCAGACGAGCACAAGTGGCGGCTGTTGTGAGTGAAAAAGTAGTGGAGGTTGGCCCAACACAAGTTCCGCGGGCAAGAAGACAAAACTTCTCAAGTGTGCTCAAACAGAGGCGGATTTAGGGGGGGTCGCACATGGCGCGCGCCAGGGGCCCCGAAAAATGTTTGTCCATATAATCACAGAAATATTAAATGTCTCAATTTAAAAATCAGTGGAACCTCTCTATGATTCTATAGAAAAACGATCGTTAAGAGGTGTCATAAAAGAGGGTAGCCGTTAGGAGCGGTTTCACTATGTATTTAGATTGCAGGGCCCCCGACTGCTTAGCGCCAGAGCCCCCCAAATGTTTAGCGCCAGGGCCCCCCGAATATTTAGCGCCAGGGATCCCAGGAGGCGTAAATCCGCCACTGCGTCAAACAGTATCACACGAAATCTTCGTCTCATCTCCACTCTACAATATCCACTCCATTCTCATTTCTTTTACTGTAGTACTAATACTCACAGCATAAGAGACAATGAGAGACTGAATGGTTGCCTTGTGGTGTAGTGGAAAACTTCCCTTGCATTTGTATTGCACTGGCCGCGTAACCGCATAAGAGCGAATCAAAGACGCATAAAATGAAATTCTGGTAGCAATATGTCTGTCGCATAAGAGCGAATTCGCATAAACCGAACCCGCATAAAGAGAGGGAAACCTGTATATACTTTTCCCACTGCGTTTCGCATCACTCCTGCAAGAATGCAAGAGGGGCTATTCATGACCACCTTACGGTATTTCCATCGTTACCTAATAAATGCATAGTTGGAGCAAAGGAAACGAGATGGCAAAGATAAATAAACAAGAAGAATTTACATTTCCGGTGGTGTGACCTTAAGATGGTTAAGTAGTTCAATGTTGCCACAAAATAAAAATCATATGAGGCTTTGTCTCTATTCTTCAGTATAACACGACACTCTTAAACGGAAGAGAATATACATGAAAACTTATACTTATTCAAGCAAACTGAAGTTATTTTTCGGGAAGGGTTAACTTTTGAGAAGTGCCCGACTTGTACTCGTAGAACTCTTCAATTCCTCGGTTCGTGGAAGCGAAATCACAAATTCACAATGAAACAATCGCAAATTCAGAGATGAAGGACGGGAATTTCAATTATTTTGGCAACTTGTAAGATGAGTTGAACACCCCTGACCACGAGAAACTCGAGGGGATAAAAATTTGACCAGGTAGTAAATTGAAGAAAAAATGCGAAAAATATGATGTGGAAGTAATAAGTTGTGCCTGAATGTGGGCGGAAGGAGCGTTCATTCAGTAGGATTCAGTGGATGATAGAATTGATATTGCGTACACATTTTACAAATGGATACACAGTTTATTGCTTTGGCATATCTTACTTAAACTGCAGGGGATGATGCCACAAATTTGTAAATTTCTTACTGGTCAAGTGACATCCATCTCCAACTCTTTCCAGACGATGGAATTGTATTCCATCTTCTCTTAAACCCCCCTCTGGTGCACATGGATACGTTCCTCCCCTTTTCTAAACAAGAAAATAATTTCTCACTTAGGAACCATATTAGGTAAGACGAAAATTTTCCTTTCCTATTCCAGGATTATTTGTTTATAGTGACATACGAGCTTATGATTAGTGCTATATGTTCGGTAAAGAGAATTGGATAGTATAATCCAACGAATTCGGCTCGACTTTGTGGTAAGTGATAAACATATTTAGAAGAATTTTCCGAATATAGAAAAAATAAAGATTTCTCATGATTACTCTAAATAGCCTGATCCTTTCCGCATACTCCCGATAATCGATTAATAAGTGCATCTTGGTGGGTATTATAATGGGTTTCATTTTAATTGATTATATGCATTTGTTGGGAGAGATGGGAAGGGTAGAAGGGTCATCGATTATATTTTGCCGCGGGCCCTTCCGTTCCTAGTAACGCCACTGGAGCACGAGCGTGTTTGAGTGGAGCTTAGAAACCAAGCAAGCTGATCACCCTCCTTACTCTCCCTCTCTTTTCCGGTTGCAAAGTTTGGAAACCATGCGCAAGCCGTTAAATCTGAAGACGGGTGCACGTCCTAAGGCTCCGCCCATCCGGTACTGCTTGATGTAACTACAAATCCATGCGTCATTAATCCTTAAAAGACATCATGCCGATTTTGTCCCCTAAAATATTCGTTCTGTCCGGCGGTCGTATTTTCATATGAAAAGTTTGAGTTTTAGGTGTTCACAGGGCTGTACGAGGCAATCAATGGATATTATATCGTTTAGGACTATGGGGCCGCAACTATGGCCAGTGGACCATATCCGGCACGCGATGAGTTTAAAAATTACGGGACATAATGTGTCATAAAATGAAAATAGAATTATGAAATCAGTATAGACCAAAATGTCGTTTTTAGGGGCGTTTCGTTCCTAACGTAAGCGCCAATTAGTTTCTTTCTGTCCGTCCGTGCGCATGTTCGTTCTCGGCTTCTGCAGAACGGATTTTCATGAAATTTGGTATTTCGGGCTTATGGCCAAAGACGGTAAGAAAGTGGCATAAATGGATCACATAACCCAATCAGGGGTACCACTTTACAACTGGAAAACAAAAACGAACTTTCCGTTATATCTCGTAAAATATTAGTAATAATACCGAAAAAGTTTTCAAATATAATTGGTAAAATTAGTCAAGTAAAATATTTCTTCCAAAATACATTTTTTATCGTAGGAGAGGCCGTTATCAGGAAAATCAAACCAGTCGCAATTCAATTGGAATAAAAGCTCATGCGCAGCTTACCTAATTGTTGTCAACGAAAACAATCTTCGTAGTAAATAAGATCTGCTAATTACGAAAATACGTTTAATTTCCTAACGTGTGCATGCAGCACTTTTTTAGCGTAAAGAAATGTATTATCTACGACGAAGAAGAGAACATATGCGTAAATATTAAAACTACTTGAGTGAGGCATGTTTTAAATAATTTTTGATTGTTTGGTTTATTAAAGCTGATTATAAAATAAATCAGTTAATATAAATTTTAATGTCTCCCTTGGCATAATTTCAGATATATCATTTTTCGGTATTTATTCATCATATTAAAATTACGTAAATATTTACGTTTATTAATGCACCAACTTAGGGTAGAGGAGAAACTTTAAGTAGACATAGAGACACAATGGAATCACGGCGTTCCGCAGTTTTATGGTGTGCGTTCGTTCAAAATATATCCTTTTGTTTCAAATATTCTATCACACGAAATGCGCCTATTTGTGATACACTGTACACTTTCCTAACTTGTTACGGATTCATTCCTTATAAAAGGATATTCCATAAAATCGTTATTGAGAAATGTACCCATAAAGTTATTTTGTAAAATACATGAATTATGAATAACTATAGAAAATAACGATTGTTGAATTACGATGATAAATTTTAAAAACTACAGTACATAAAACAATAATTTTGCACAAATATATGATGTTAAAGTTCCAGCACCGCGCAGGGCCAATTTTGAAACCATTGGGAGCCAAATTCAAATTCTATCTCCGGTAAATTGGTACTAAGCAAATACCGGATTTTGGCATACATATTTCGTCTTTACCTCTCTAGCCCCATAATACAGGGTGTTCCGTTTGGGCAAGGATAAAATAAAAACATTTTGAAAATAAAGCAAGAAGAAGAACTTGAGAGTTTGTTATGCAATATTCAATTCACATATGCGGCATGAGAATCATAGGAAATCAAAGACGGCAGTTAGTTCACAACTACGAGCGAAGTGCATCTTGTTGTATGCTAAGTTTGAAACTGTAACAGCGGTGCAACGTGAGTTTCGTCATGTGTATGGTGTTCGAAAAGCTCCTAAATACGAAACCATAATGCAGGGTATCGCGAGTGTGAAGAAATGGGCTCCATCACTAAGCCACACGCCGGTGGTCGTAGCGTCGGCCTGAGACAGAAGCTGTTGTTGCTGCCGCAGTGACGAGGAGCCCCAGGAAGAGTCCGAGACTGGAGGTGGGTGTGCCAGGCATGACATGCCAGCGCTTCGTCTGGCGGTCCTTGAAAAATGTACCCACCCATATCGCGTGCAGTGCGTTCAACCATTACGCAAACAGGACCAGCAAGTGCGTTTCACGTTTGCAAGCATCGTGCGAGCGAATGTAGTTGGACATAAATTTTTTGAACAGGTGGATGTTCTCAGATGAGGTGACATTCCACGATTCCATGTCAGTGGCAGGGTGAATACCCATAACATCATCATATGGGGCACTTAAAACTGAAACATCATCAACAAGGTTAATAATGTAGGTACTGTAAGGCTGTTTATTGTCTGAATTCCTATTCTTAAGTTAATGACTGAATTAGGTGGGGTCATATTGTCCTCATGCCACTAATTATGTGTTAAATGATATTAAGGAGTGGATTTCTTTCACCATGTTTTACAAGCACAGCATACAGGAACTAGAGGCCCCTTTTGATTATGTATGACTCAGAAGAACAAATTACAGTTAAAATAGATTTAATAAAACCTCTACTGGGAAAGCATAACAATTAAAATAATAAAAAACTAAGTCTACATAAATCACTTGGAAATCTAGGAAAAATTTTGTAGAATAGTATTTTATTTATACATAAAAAACTCATTTTCGTATTACTGAAACATGAAAAATTTTCTTGGATAATTTCCTTGCCAACAATATTATCTGTAATTATTTTTCTTGAAGCACCTGATTTTCCATCTATCACTTCAATTTCAAATTAATGCCTTTAGTCACTCTAGAACACACAGTATACTATTGTCCATGACCAAAGCATGGTTTAGGAAGTAAACTCAAACCTTATCATATGTCTGATTCTGCACTTTATTGATTGTTATAGCCTAAGCCAAATGCATCAGAAATTGACGCCAACAAAAATTGAAAGTCAGTGAAGGATCATTTGGTTTATCTAATGAAATTCTCGGAATAAAATGAATTGAATCTAATAGCAAGTCAGTAATTACTCCAACTTTCACAATGTTATGTCAAAGTTCTCTAATTATCATGCGGATACCATTACATAAGCCCTTACTGATGAACAAATTTCATTATAATTGATCCACGTTTCAAATTATGAGATTTTAGTGTAAGACCTTCAGGATTTAAACTATTCAAAAATTCAACCAAATAATTTATCTTCTTGTTCACCACCATCAGTTTAACCAAGATTGTTTTTGACATCCTCAATAGCTTTGTAATTTGTAGTTGGTCCGTCAAGTCTATCAACTTTTTCATCTATATGTCTCACATCTTCAGTTTTTGGAGTTAATATGGTATGTTTGCTTAGGTTTTCTGCATCTGTTATTGAGAAACAATCACTGAATATATCTTAATGCGGCTCTTTAATTAGTCATTATAAAATATCCTTGAAGATATTTGGTCAACTAAAAATAGAAATAAACTCCACTTGGGAAGGCTCAAAATTGTGGAAAGATTCAATAATATAAATAAAACAATTATTGTAATTTCTACTGAACTGTTCAGTGGAAATTACATTTGTTTTATTTCTATTAAAAATAGAAAAAACTTGATCAATAAATTTAAATTTTTGTGAATTTTGATGAAGTCTAGTTGCAGCAAAAGTAATTTGTTCAGTAATTCAATGATACAAACAAAAATATTTTAATGATTCTAAAAAATTTTTAACACTACTAACACTTGTTTTCAATTAACTGACTCAAATATGTTATAAAAAATTACATGCGTGTTACAAAAGAAAGCTTAGTCATCGTCTTAAACAGTAGTTACAATTTTAGTTGTAACTGTTGTTGACATTTAGAAGCTCCATTGTTACACTGATGAATGTTTTTTTTTAAAGATAAACAAAATGAAATTAATTAATTTCCATTATCACTTTTGAAACAATAACTTACAATGAGCTTAAAAACAAAATTTAACCTAATGTGGGAGAGCAAGAGTTTAATTTCCCACAAGTGCAAATTGCTGTACAAAGACGAACTTGCATAATATTGTATAGATTTCACTATAAAACATTTTCAGCATAATGTAGAAAATGCATGTTCCACATTATTACATTAAGATTTCACAGTATAAATATATGAGGTCAGACTCTGCAGACTAACGTGGGTCATTTCTACTATATATGATGCATTCACTATAGTGAATCGTCTTACGGATGAAACCAATTTCAAGAATACCTTCAGCATCAAAGATAAAAAAGTTAAGTACTTTTCCTAGGTACCACCAATAGCCACAATATGGTTACAAAAAACAGATGAGCGTTTTGGCTACAGCGCACACCTGATTTTTATAACCTCGTTATGGCTATTTGAGATATTTAAGATTTAAACTTGTTTTCTAAATTTTTTATATTTAAGTGTTTACTCTCAAAATTGATGTATCACTTCAGTACTGTGCATAAGGTCATTTGCCATATCATTTTAGCAGGTTTAGTATTGTAAATTTCAAGTAAATCTCAGATTATTCAGTCACTCTGTCTATTTAGAATCACTGTTTCTATCATTAATAATGTATTATTAAATTTAAGTTTTCTATAATCGATTTCAGATTGGAGTTTTGATGTATCTGTTATACCTAAAGCTGGGACTGAGTGCTATTATTGGTGCTGCATTCTGCATTCTCACCATGACTCCACTGCAGTTTGTTATTGGAAAGATGATGTCCACCAACTCAAAAACAGTTTCTGTTAGTAATTCCTCAATCAATACCTAATTTTTAGCATACAAATTTTGAATTTAGCTACTGCATGTCTCATAAGCAGTATGGCTGGAAGATTATTGATTAAATAATATTAGTTTTCCATGATATCAAAATTGACTATTCAGATTAGTTATAAAAGAATTATTTTCATTTTCCACTGATCTTATTGCATTCAATTACATTAACAAAAAACTATCAATTTTCAATAGAATATTGGAATGTCATTCTAGTGGCAAAATTTTAGTACCATGCCTATCATCTTCAATGGTGAAGCAAAGACATTTGTCTAATGATAATAGTCAGAGAACATCAACAAAGATCTGCATTACATACTAATACTTAAGAAATATTATAATTTTTGCTCAGATTAATCTTTAAGTGATTAATATTAACGAAATTTTCATAGGTGAACATGCTAAATTCTGATTTTTTCATTTTATTAAATTCAGTTTAAGAATCTAATGTCTATTTAAATAAAATTACAAAGGAAAATCATTTTATTGCAGGAAGTGAGTGATGAGCGACTAAGAAAAACAAACGAGGTCCTTCAGGGCATAAAACTATTGAAGCTTTATGGTTGGGAGGATATCTATTTACGGCAGATAGAGGCTATACGAGAAAAAGAATTGGGTCTCCTCGACAAAGACTCATTCTACTGGGCAGTTATGAGTAAGACATTTCTTTCTTATCAACCACTTTTTTAAATTAAATGAAAAAGGCTTCATTGGAATTCTATTGTTTTTCTTACATCGTAATCCCATAAATTTTATTTTAAATATCTCTAATAAATTTCAGGTGAATTATTAATATTCATCAAAACAGGATATAATTGCTTCATGGTTTACCCTAAGCAATATAAATTAACTGAACAAATGGATGTATAATCTTCCCTTATCATTCAAATGCTCAGAGAAATTTAAATAAATTGCTTGGTCGTACATTTCAAACCTTAACGATTAGTGTAAACTTGATGTACCAGTGGATCAAAGCAGTTTTTGGGATGGGTAGATCATCATTATTAAAAATTTTTATATCAACTTCAGAGTGGTATATTGATATTCTATACTTAACTTTTATTGTGACTAACTAAAAATATTTTCAGACTATTACTTGCATTAAGACACAGCCAACCCTGGATAACTCAAATCTCCATAATTAAAATTTTCAATTGGCAGAAGTGAATAATTTTGCTCATCTGCATTCATATACATTAAATGAAGCTCCATAACCTGAACTTTTAATGTTTTCCACCAAGGTTTGACTGTAATTGTTTATGCTTCTGTTGGTTTGGATGAACACCAGAGTACTATGACCTAAGAGAATTTTTATGAGGAGTTAATATTGCATAATAAACACATTTATTATGTTAAATGTGTTACTTAATTTTAATCTTTACAAGATGGCATCCAGAGAATTTTGAGATTCATATTCTACGATCATTAAAATACATTGCCTAAAGTGGATTTATCCTCTTAGCTGCAGCATTAGTCTTTTTGTACTAAAACAAAGATAATTACAATTTATTTCAGAAAGACAATTTTAAATTTTTACTATGAAGCATGATTAAAATTTACTCACAGGAAAATAGTATATATAAAGAAGTATAACTGCTCATTAAAAATGATGATGTGATGCTATGGATGACATTTAAATACACCACTCCCTGGATATATTTCCCTTGGTTATACCATGGATTTGGATATACGGTGGATTCAGATATACTGCAGATTTGGATATATCATGGGTCTTCCTTTTTCTTTGCAAAGAAAGTCCTGTCATTTATTTTAAATACTAAAGTAAAAAATAAAAAATTACTGACATTTTAAAGAATTTGATTGTTTGTAGTAATTAAAGAAATTTTGAAAAGTAAAAAATTGTATGTACATGCTGTATTGAAGAATACAATAATATCCTTGGTTATACCACGGCTGTCAAATAACGCGTCACAGTTCCACCCCTGAAACCTGCATGTGTTACTACAAGATGCTAAATCATAAGAAAAGTACACAACAATAGTACTCACAACTAAAGGTTGCCATAGCCATGTAAATGTATTATATATGTATATATATATATATATATATATACACATACATAAATATATATATATACATAAATATACGCAGAGTGGCCAGTTCAGTTTATATCTATCATAATTTTCTAAATGATTATTGGTCAATTTTAAGTGAATTATTTGAGGAGAAATCACATTTTATAGACCAGGAAATACAATAATTACAATTCAATATGTTTTTATTTACCTTTGGTGGGCATTGGGATCAAACTGATTGGGTGAAACTGATTAACCCTTTGCATGGTATGGCCATACATGTATGCCTAGTGATTTTGTTTCTTATGCTCAAGTCAGTTGACTTTGTGCAGCTGTTGCCTCAGGAGTGAATGAATAACAAACAATTCATCAGTTATAAAAACAGCAAAATACATGAGAGCTGTCACCAGTGGCACCTCTGCAAGCCCCTTGTGGCAGTGGGCCTATATATTTTTTCGTGAGGCCCTTAAATTTTTTTTGAGACTTCAATTTTTCTTTGGCAGGGGGCCTACACAATTTTTGGTACACCAGTGGATATCACTAATTTTTAGAAAGCAAGCAGCATTTCTGTTTTTACAAAATTTCATCAACTTTGAAATGTTAGAAAATTTTGCTGGAGTAAGCCAATTAAAACTCATTCCATTTATCCATTCTATTGTAAATTATGGCTTATCACCTGATGATGACTCTGTTAGTCAAAACCTGGGTAGTCATTTTTATTTTCATAGTGGAATTTGTACGAAGATTTTCAATAAATTTGATTTTACAACATTTTTGTCTTTAAATTTTTCTTTTAGAGGTCTTGCCAAGTAACTGTTAAAAGAGTATTTGAATCAAACAGGCCATTTATGACATACTTGCATTAATTCCAAAAAATTACAGACATAATGAAGCGTGCTTTTACATATACTATTTGATAAATGATTGAGGAATTTAATTATAAAGTATGAGCAATTTGTGTGGACAAAATATTTTTATTTCAACAAAAATGACCAGTATGTTTTCCTGAAATTTCAGCTTTCCTGACTCATGCTTCTTCAGTGCTGGTGACTTTGGTCACATTTGGGGCGCATCTAGCACTAGAGCAAGGTGCAAGTACAACACTTACACCAGCAAATGTTTTTGCAGCACTTGCATTATTCAACCAGCTAACAGTGCCACTTTTTATTTTTCCTGTCACGGTTCCCATTGCTATCAATGCCATGGTAATACATAAATTTTTATGAAAGATTTATGCTAGTCAGTTTAAGCATGTCTTATTTTGGTTATTTAGAAATTCATGCCTCTAAATCACAGATTTGTAATCTGATAATTTAATGTAATTTTCTGTATATCATATCCTCCCAAATGTTAGTGAAAAAACAATTTGCTTTATCATCCTATACAATATGCACTTATCATTTTTGGAAAAAATGCAATCGCCATAACCATTTGATGAAAAAAGTTTTCCTTTATCCAAAAATGTTGCTAAATGTAACCCTATTACTGTTTACTCTGCTTAAGTTGAAGGTTAGGAGAATGACAACAGATTACTGAACAATTGAAAACTCTGAACTCTGCTTTATATTAGTTTTTGAGAAAAATACTATTGAAACGACATTTCTGCCAACTAAGCATTTATCCTGATACTTTCTAGAAATTGTTTATTACAAGCTGCATAATAAAACACGCAAAATTTAAATGGTTGTTTAGTTAATTTTAGTATAATTCAGTTATTTGTTATCATCAGGTTAGCACAAGGAGGCTTGAGGACTTCCTTTCCCTGCCTGAAATGAACTGTTGCATACCAACACAACTAAATGAAGATGAAAATGAGGAAGAAGAAAGAAAATCAAGGAAAACAACTCCAGACATTTATTCTGGATCTGCAATTCCCTATGCAGACAGTACTGCTGCAACAGAAGCATCATCTGAGGTAAATATTACAATTCTAAATTTAGCCATGAATTCACCCCTTCTTTTTAGGCCTTTATACAAGTAACTTCACTGAGATATATGTGGCTATTCTTCCTCAGTAAAACAAAATTTTTACTTTTTATGGTTATTAAAATAATAATCTTTGCCCAGTAAAATATCCTAGGGAGAAGAGTTATTAAACATAGGATCCTTTAAAGATATGTTTTCAGTTAAAAATGTGCTACAGGATTAGATATTCAGGCTAAGGACAACAGATTCAATAAAAAACAAACTTGGACATTTAATATTATTACCAAAAAACACATTCGTATGTGTCATATAGTATTAATGAGCTCTTAAATGATGACATCAAGGAGGTATTGTAATACTGTTTTATAGCAATTTCAACATCTTATCTCATCGATTATGCTAATTCTTTTATTTTGAGTGTTTTGTAATGTTTTCTCTGACATATTCTATCTCATGTACTTGGCCTATGGGAATCAATAAAATTTATTATTATCATTATTATTAAAGTTTTTTTCTGCCTCGAGTTAAAATTTTCCCCATAATGTTCCACCAACCATCTTTGCACTAGTATTCTTTTTGTTTTATCTTACTGTTGATCATTTATTAGGTGTTAATCAACAACACTAAAATTAAGCATGCGCAACTTTTTCAAGTAAATGTCACTTATTCTTGGTTTCATAGTGTGGATGTTAATTGTTCAACATTTCTAATTAAGTAGAGATAACCTATTATTGGGCAAACTGTGAACTCACCAACTTCTATTTTTGCATTTCTATATCTTGTAGGCTACTGCTCCAATGAAAAATGTGACAGGGATGGCTGGAAGTCAAGACAGTGTCTTTGGCCTTGGTAACATTGAGGAAGATGAAGAGGAGCCTGAGGAAGATGAAGAAAAGAATGATGGAGATGAAGAATTTGGTGTTGTTAGGAATAACAGTATTGCGGAGAAGGAAAATAATGCTGAAGAGCCCGTAAGGGAGTGGATAACAAAGTGTTGTGCCGAAATGGATATATCATGTGCTCCAACACCACTCCCTCAAGTTCAAAGTTCTTCAATTCCCAATAGTTTTGGCAATAAGCAACGAGCTGAAACATTTGATGCTGTTGAGGTACACAATGGAGTTTTTTCTTGGTGTGCAGATCCTCAGAAATCTCCTTCCAACAGTTTACTCAAGCTTTCAATGGTACATATTCCTAAAGGTTAGTTTGATTTCTTTTATAGTAAAATACAAGTATGTAAACCTTTTGATTGATCAAATATTTCATAGAAATCACACATACAGTGTGCCCTCGATTAACATCCTTGATTGGTTCCAGGAAATCATGACATAGAATGAAACAACATTAAATGAATCAAAACTTTCTATAACCACCCATATTATACAATAAAATTGGTTCCAAAACTTCTTGAAACACAGAAAGACATTATATATTGTACTAGTGTAATTGTCCAGCAAATATGATGGGTATGCGCGGATTTAGTATTAAATTTAAGGCAATTCCCATTCTTCTTCCTCTTCTCTCTTCCATTCTCCTCCTTCTCATTCTTCCTCTCTCTCCTTCTCTGGAAAAACAGACTTCCTAGTTTCAATCCTGACCTGTAAAGACAATTATCTATCTATCTCACCCTCCATCTCTGCCTCCCTCCCTCTCTCTCTTCCTCACTCGCTCTCTCTGGAAAAATAGACTCTATTCTCAATCTTGCCCTGTAAAGACCATTATCTATCTATCTTGCCCTCCTTCGCTGTCTCCCTCCCTCTCTCTCTTCCTCACCCTCTCTCCCTCCCTCACTCTCTTTGGAAAAATAGACTCTATTCTCAATCTTGCCCTGTAAAGACCATTATCTATCTAGCTTGCCCTCCTTCGCTGTCTCCCTCCCTCTCTCTCTTCCTCACCCTCTCTCCCTCCCTCACTCTCTTTGGAAAAATAGACTCTATTCTCAATCTTGCCCTGTAAAGACCA
The DNA here is from genome assembly GCA_028673005.1 of Tanypteryx hageni. NCBI lineage: Eukaryota > Metazoa > Arthropoda > Insecta > Odonata > Petaluridae > Tanypteryx > Tanypteryx hageni. The sequence continues at coordinate 32,372,013 of CM054113.1, read as the reverse complement.
TTATCTATCTATCTTGCCCTCCTTCTCTGTCTCCCTCCCTCTCTCTCCTATTAAAGCATACAGAGCATGCTTTCCTTAAATATATAGTACGCATATAATATAAGGATTGAGACGACAATAAAATCTTGAGGTTTAACAATGATATGGTCGGCAATGCAACATATTATTAAAAAGCTTAAATTATTCAATAAATATGATTTAAACATATTACTTGAGCAATTTCAAACTGTGGGTGAAATGTGACAATAAGAACAAGAAACATTATTTATTTTTCATTAAAAGAGGTTTAGGTCTGAAGATCGTAGGTCAATTCTTTCTAATTTTAATTTGCAAAAGAGTAAAAGCCTGTGAGTCGAAAAATCAATTTTTACGTGTTATCTTATGGGAAACATATTATCTACTGGAGTCAAACCCGGGTCTTTTTCGGAAATTTTGTTTCATGAATAGCTTTTAGCTTTAGCTTTAGCTTTATGTTCCTACCAAATTTCAATCTTCTACCTACTCTGCAACTTTGTTAAAAATTGCATTACAGTCAGTCATAAGTAGTTCATATTAGTCAAGCGTGATTTCTTAGCTCATTATTTAAAGAGATTTAATGGAGCTTTTTGGTGCGACATATGATATGAATGGCATCAAAACACATTAATCAATAAAACCATACATAAACATAGAAATGACACAAAATAAACAAATAATATGACATTACTTCATTTTAAAGTAGCCTATAACAGAAAAAGCTACATTTCACAATAATACCTCCAGTTATAAGAAAAAGGAACTATGTAATACCAATCCGGTGAAATGTAGTCCTATGAGCAATAGAGAACAATGAGGTTTTACCAGAAAGTTAATAGTCATGAACACTCCTGTGAATGAGGTGGCATACTGGAAAATCTGGGGATCCTCTTGCAGCAAATAGTATGGGACCCCCCCTATGGAGATCTTAAATATGTTCCATGCTTAATTACTTACCATTGCCTGTATATTAATGAAGAAATCCCTCACCCCTCCCTCACACAAGCGCTACTAATATATTGAATATTTTGAAAAGCCTAAAATTATAAAAAATATAGTAGTAAGTTTCTTTTATTAACTGTAGTTCATTTGGAGAAATAAGTTCAAAATATTATATTATGCCTAACAATCCTTATAATGCCATAGAGACAAAAAAATAAGATGCATTCAATATTCTATGACATTGAGTATGCTTATTAACATACAGTTATTGGTCGACACCAGTGGTTGAAATATTCGTCAATGGTTTCAAGTAAGGCAGGTTCGATTCTTGGCTGAGGTCAATGATATTTTATGGATAAAAAATATGAAAAGTATTCCTTTGGCGAGGAAGTGAAGCCATCAATTCTGTGTATTGTATGATGTCAGTTCACTTCAAAGAATTCATTTTCATATGGGACATTAGGTAGCTAAGCCCCTGGCACCTGTAAATAACCCCCTTTTGGGAGAATGAGGAGTATGACCAACGATTATGTAAGATTTATCATCTAAGAAATTTTGTACTTTTTACGAGTGATTTACATGTCGCAACAGCTCGTCCACAGCAGGCTTCCACCTGCTTGTTACCCACATTTCACCCAACATTAGAATTCTTTTTGCCATATTTAACTGATTTTTTGGTAAACATAACTATACCTTGTTTATTCTGAAAAATTTTTCCTCATACTTTGTAGAGCATTAAAATACATTGCAATGCTATAAGAAGGCATTAGAAATTATTGCCATGCATAACTGTGCATTTTCTAATTTTTATTAAAAAGGGGGGTACAATGAAGGGGGAGAGGGTCACCCAAATGCTAACGGTTGCTGGCATGGATGGACGAGGTGGTCAAAAATAGTTAAATATTTGCTAAACGGTCCCCTAGTGAATATATACAATCTGCAAAATCCTATTTGCCATGGTATTGAAAAGAAGGGGGGTTGCACGCCAACCAAAATCTACCTATGTACCTCTATATGTAAACAAAAACTTACTTCATGAAGATATTGGAGGCCTAAAGTAATAGCTACTGAACCGACTGGTAATTGAAGTCAAGTCATCATCATTTAGAGCCTGAACAGTGGATGCAAACCTCATGCTTCACTTAACAAGTAAATACACACAATATACATAAATAAGCACAATAATCTTCCCTATATGACACTTAAGAAATGTTGACACATGAGAAAATACATTGGTCTAAGAGTGAGAAACGTCAGAAGGCATATAATCGTAGAATATATCTTGCACTGGTTTTCATGCCAAGAAATGCCTCTTCTCAACATTATAAAGCCGTATTGTAGAAGTCGCAATTACATTTCTCGGGTTTTTAAAGCAGGCGTCAGATGCCTTAGTCAGAATGGTTTGAATTATTGGGAGGTCCCTAAATCTCGGGCCCCATCCTGAATTTTGGTGGTTGCGGGGCCTATCAGTACACCCCTGTGTGAATGCAATTTCATGAGTTGACATAGCTAGAAAAGAAATGCAATAAACAGATTATTTCTTGCACAAGTTACTGTATAATTAATTAAAATCTGCCATAATAGAGGCAAATACAATGTTTCATTGTTTTCATTTAACTGTGAGTTTCAATTAGCTAAAAGAAGGATAACCACTCCGTCGAGTCACAGCTGATACAAATTAAAATAAAACAGGGAGACGTTAAACACAAGTAATCACAACAGTAAATAATAATTTCAAGATTATAAATAGGGTACTTAGCAGATCTTCCTTTCTGCACAACTCTCTAATTGCAAGCTTGTAGGATTTATATTAAAGGGGATTAAAAGGATTTTAATGACTGCTGGAGGGGACTTCAAGGAGGCCATTACTACCACTTTTCTTTGGACAGAGTGCTACAAAATATCACCATGCAAATAATACAGATTTAATAAAAGTATATCCAATACACTTTTCCCACTCAAATAAGGCAATCTGCCACAACTGGAGCTCTACGCAATAGATGCACATGAGAGTCATCTACACAGAATTTTTTTCATCCGTTATTTCAGCACCAAGTCAGAAAGATGTTAACTTGAATCATCGATGATGTTAATTGGAATATGGGTAGTATTTTTAATGATGTTAAAGTGAATCTACATTAGTTGAGGCAATGTTAACCCAAGGAAGGTAGAGGATAAAATGCATTCTGAGATATGATTATTCAAGATCAATCAAAGAAATAAGCTATTACTCTTCAATATAATAGAAACCCATTGTAACATGCTTCATCACACTGCCGAGTCAAAAAGATCATCCACCACAAAAAATGCAATTAAAGAAATATTTATCCAGCATGAACTATAAGCCTAATGCAAAATAGAAGATGAGGGCATTGTTGTGAAATTCCTTCCATTAAGCACCATTGTCACAAATATCCATCACGTTACATTTTCTGCTAGAAATGATAACCTTCATTATGGCTTAATAGTTAGGTCACAACCAACTGCTAAAAGACTTGTGCATACATGACAAGATAGGTAAAAGATACAATCTTTTCAAAATATAACCAAACTTTCAGCATGCAAGTCAATTATTCTGAAGTTGGTCTGTACATGGGCATACTTAAAGCCCTCCAAAGCCTGTTATTTCAGGTTTATATTGTATCATAATTTCAATAATATTAATCCCAAATATGTATTTTAATTTGATGTTTTTCCTTCACAGTAACACAGATAGCATGAAATTTTAAAAATTCAAAAAATGAATTGCAAAAATTATGGAATTCACATTCATAAATTCCAATAATTCTCTTGCTGGTATTCCAAGGAGATTTATAAGCAAAACTCAAAGTATTTGTTTTATAGATTTCTAATAAGAATGCATTTTTATGTAAACCAGGGAGATTGACACTGGTTGTGGGACAAGTTGGAAGTGGCAAGACTTCATTACTTTCAGCTCTGCTTGGTGAGATGCATCTACAGAGTGGAAGCCTAAAGTGGGGAAGGTAAATTAATTAATTATGCTCTTAAATAAAAAACAGCATTTTAAATTTAATATCTAGCTCAAATTTTGTGATATAAGTGAACTGCATCCAAAGCAAAACAAATGGAACTGTTCAAGTAATTACAATGGAAATTGTTTACCATGAAAATTTGGGAAATATTATGCATCCTTCACTACTTTGATATGCAGATACTGGAACTATTCTGAGGACATTAAAATTAAAGGTTTTTCTGTTTTTATGCTGTAAACCAACAGTGGAGCAACAATTGCTTATGCAGCCCAAAAGCCTTGGCTCCTGAATGCTACCGTTAGAGCTAATATTTTGTTTGGCTCGGTATTCAGACTAAGACGATATAACAGAGTGGTTTCTGCAGTTGCTCTTCAGCCTGATATGGATATATTGCCAGGAAAGGATCTGACAGTAATTGGAGAGAACGGTATCCACCTCTCTGGAGGTCAAAAGCAAAGAGTTGCTCTTGCACGCACACTGTACTCCAGAGCCTCAATTGTCATGCTTGTAAGTATGAAATTAAAACATTTTATTCTTTCAATGATTGCTTACATTTTGCTTAATATTTTTTTTATTACATATTTATGTATGTTAAATTAATTTTACTATAATTAAAACCAAGACTAAATATAACCTCCTTAATAATTTTAATGTATAATGAAAATGAATGTTTGCAAAAACATACCAATTAAAGTTATTTTGACATCCATGTCAACATTACCATTACTATTCCACTATGATGTAAAATAAGTCTTAGTATGCATTTTAGAGATGTCAGTTATTTGATGAAGACAAAGTATTTTTATTGGTGACCATGTAAAATAAATCAAACTTTAGGTCATTTTGACACTAAATATTGTTTGTTTGTGAATTAAAGGATGATCCCTTGTCAGCACTTGACTATCAGGTTGGACATCACGTTTTTGAAGAAGGTATACGAAAGCTTTTGCTGCGGCAGAAAAGGACAATCATCCTAGTCACTCACCAATTGCAACTTCTCTCTCACGCATACCATGTAAGACAAAGATATCCAAAGTTGTTTTAGCACAAGTCTCATTTCAAATTAAGATTCATTTAAAAAATATATTTCCTTGAGATTACTTCCTTCAAATTTCTCTTCCATTGTTAAACTACATTCTTGTCACAAGCAACTGTTATCACCAATAATATTTCAACTGATTAATATTAAGTGATTTTTGATCAAATGATCTTATTAAATGCAAGTAAAACTATTAAAGTCATGAAACAAAAAAGCAATTGAAATTTTAAGAAAAGCCTGATGTATTAAAATCATCATCATCAAGTGATTTTAAAGCTTGTGTGATACAAGTTATGACAGGTATGATGATAACACTTGGGTACTTTTGTCTACAATGAAACCATTCCACAGGTTGCAGTGATCCAGATCAGATTGTGAGCATTATTGTTTGCTCTTTATATTCTAACATTAAATTTCAAATATGTACAGTGTATTCTCGATTAACTTCATTAATTTGTTCCTGAAAATTGCAATGTAGAATGAAACAACATTAAATGAATCAATATTTCTCATAAGAACCCATTGTATACGGTATAATTGGTTTCAAAACCTCGGATTCAAAAACTCTTGAAACACAAAAAGACATTATATATTGTATTTTATGGAGCTTTATGGTGCTACATATAATATGAAGGGGATAGTGGTGGCGGAGTGGTTAGAGCATTGGCCTTCCATGCAGTGATGCCAGGTTTGAATCCAGCAGAGGTCGGGTTTTTAAATGTGGGATCGTCCCGTGCCCTACTTGTGTGATTTGAGGAGACTGCAAATCAGTGCTCTGTCCTTTGGAAGGAACATTAAGCAGTTGGCCCCCTTGGTGCTCTTCATAAAGAGCAGGCTAATGCCAGCACCAGGTTTCCCTCCTCCCTTGTGTGTGTTTGATATGGAAGGAGTAATAAATATCCAAGATGTTGATAATCCAGTAATATTGTACAAACAAACAAACATATGATATGAATGGTATCAAAACACAAATCAATCAATAAAACCATGCATTAACATAGAAATGACATAAAATAAACAAATAATACATTTCTTCATTTTAAGGTCCCCAAAATTGGAAAAGGCTACATTTCACAATAATACCTCTAGTTATAAGAAAAAGGAACTATGTAATACCAATTCAGTGAAATGTAGTCCTATGAGTGATAGAGAAAAATGAGTTTTTACTAGAAAGTTGAGTCACAAGCACTCCTGTGAATGCAATTTCATGAGCTGACATTGCTAAAAAATAAATGCAATAAACAAATTATTTCATGCACCAGTTACTTTATAATTAATGAAAATCTACCATAATAGAGGCAAATAAAATTTTTCATTGAAATGCGAGTTTCCTTATGCCAAAAGAAGGATAACCACTCCGTCGAATCACAGCTGATACAAATGAAAATAAAACCGGAAGACGTTAAACTCAAGTTATCACAATAGTGCAGAATAATTTCAAGTTTATAAATAGGGCACTCAGCATATCTTTCTTTCTGCACAACTCACAAAGTCTGTAAGGTTTCAATTAAAGGGGATTAAAAGGATTTTAATGATTGCTGAGAGGACTTTGAGAAGGAGGCCATTACTACCACTTTTCTTTGGATCGAGTGCTACAAAATATCACCATGCAAATAATGCAAATTTAATAAAAATACATCCAAATCACTTTTCCCACTCAAAAAAATAAGGTGATCTGCTGCAACTACAGATGCACATGCGATTTTTTTGTGTTATTTCAGCACCGAGTCAGGATGATGTTAACTCGAATTATTGATGATGTTGATTGGAATATGGATAGTATTTTTTGAATGACATCAATGCAAATCAGCATTAATTGAGGTGACATTAAAACTAGGACATATTGTACAGCAATTTCATAATACATTGTCCCCATTTTTCATAGTCCCGTTCTTTGTCATTTTGTTAATTCAGCATTTGAAAATAAATTACTTGTACATTTTTTAAAAATATCAACCAAAATGACAAACCAATTCATTTTAAAACAACATTATGCTCAAGACTGCCTGGCTCTCCTGCATGGGAAAAATCAACAGAGGATTGGAAATGCTAGTTTAAGATTCAGGAAATCTACAAGCACTTAGGGAATACAGTAGGGCAAGCCTGTTTGTAACACTGTGTTCAAGTCGTAAGTCTTGGGTTACTCAGGGTATTTTTCGAGATTGGTTTGATTGTGATTTTTGCTAATCTGTTAAGCAGTATTGGGAGAGTATTGACCTTCCAAAGAAAACACTGCTATCCCTCCACAATGCCCCTGGTCACCATAATCAACCTCGAGTCCTTAACAATGTAACTTAAAAATCAAGTCGTTTGTTCCTTTTCCATAATGAATTTTGCACTGGTAGTACGTTTATGTTTTTTGTAAGATGTTATTGTGAAACATGACTAAAATATGTCAGATAGTTAATTGTAGAAACATTCTTGCTGTCAAAATATATTCTCTTTGTATTACATGTAAGTCAGTGGGTTAGTTGGCTCATTGTTTGTAGTTTCATTGCTCTTTGTGACCCTCAGGAATGCATCCATGATGAATAAGAGGACTTACTGTATACTGCTTCTAACATTATTGAACAAGTAAGATACCCTTACTAAAGCATGATTTGGAAGCACATTTTTCTTCAAAAATTTCAGAGTACTGGTTTGGGTAAGGGATAACCCATACATACTGTTGGAATATAGATTCTCACTAGACCTTCTCATCTGTGAAAACTTCACTCCTCTAGCCTCAGTAGTTTCACTACAATACTATTTCAAAGTTTTGAATTTTCCAACTTTGAAGCCACATGGCATAAAATCTATGAACTACCAGGAAAATCCAATCAGCAGAAAATTCATAGATTGATAAGAGCTAATTCAAAAAGAATTTCTCAGGTATCTCCTAAAATTATAAACTCAATTGTCCATGTACAGACAGACAGAAATCACATTAGCATTTTTTGCTTTTAATAGCTAAAAATATTTTCAGATTCAATCACTGCAAGAACAGAGAGTGGGTGTTTCCAGAAAGCTCTCATCAGCAATACTCAATTGAATTTACTTGTAGGAGCTTAAAACTTTGTATTAAAAAAGTTCTTACTCCATGACAGAAATTTTTTTCCTTCCTGGTTCATGAAAAGTGTATTTAAATAAAAGAATTTTATTTCTGAAGTTTAATATTTTTCTCAGGACAAAAATGAAAAATCAAACTCTCCGAATAGAAAAAATGAATTACTCTAAATAATAAATAGAGAATTTGAGTGAAATCTGTTAACCTTTACTTCCAGATCATAGCAATGGAGAATGGCCACATCAGAGCACAGGGGTCATTGACAGAGATTGAAAAAATGCATCCAGATCTCTTCCAAGCGTGGAAATCCTCTGTGAAACGAGAGATGGAATCAAATGACTGGGTTGATGAGAACAAACGTCTTGAAGGAAAGATCAAGAAAGCTTTGTCTCCAAATGATGTGAGAGAAGCTGTTGGAACAAAAACCGCAAAAGAGAGATGGCAATTAGTAAGGCTGGTGTCACGTATAAGTTCACAGCTAAGGCAAAATGTCATTGCCAATGGCACATGGCAGACTGAAGAAGAAGCTCATGTGGTGAATAATATTCAGATGTTTTTTATTGAGAATGAGAACATTATGAGAAAAAAATATCAATGGATTACGAATATTGTTTCACAGGCACCACCTCTTGTACATCCCTTCAGAAACAGAGCAGGAACTGCATCCTCCATGTCAAGAAGATCAGCTCGGCGTCACTTACTTCTCCTTTCCCATGACCTTCCACTACCAACAGATGAATGTCACCAAGATGATCATCACATACTCCACCGAAGAACCCCATCATCATCCCTTTCCATTGCACAAGGCTCTGCTTTCTTGGCCCATCCAGCATCGCAAGGACAGAGCTGGAGCCACAGAGCTGTTTTGAGGGCTAGTTCTCTTCAGTCACCTCCCTGTCCAAGTAGACTACAGAATCAAGGCATAATAACTGCTGCACCAAGACTGGTCCGCAGACTCTCGACACCAAATGAGAGACCTGATCCAACAGTTCACGGATCTCTCAGGTTTGTAAGACATGGTATCTAAGTACAATTTTTGACAAAAAGACTGATAGCTTGCCTCTATGCTGTGATTTTTCAGCTAATGCAACATGATAGGGGTTTTGAAAAAACATGGAAATAGGAATGGAAGTTGAATGAAGTGTCTTTTAATGGATTTTATGATTTAAGATGAGTCCTTGCTGTGTTATATGGTTCACACCAGCCCTACTTTTCCAAAACTGAATGAATTTTCTTTTAAGATAAATTTAATTCATATTAAATTAAGTTTAAGAATGTAAATGTCCACAAACACAGTCCAGTTTAAAAATTAAGCAACTCAATTTTTAAAATTAAATGAAACTATGTAAAATTGATAATTTAGAAATAACATTAAAATTTTATGGTATAGACCAGGGGTCAGCAGCCTGCAGCCACATATGGCTCCTTGAGTACATACTTGCAGCTCGTTAGAAATTAGCTAAGCTCTCTAACCTTTATCAGTCATGACACACATGCTTATTGGAATCACTCGATCTAAAAAAAAAGGTCGTTCAGGTTATCACTGTGCAGCACCCAAGTGTTGTGGAATGAGACATAAAACAAAAAATGGCTCTTTTACTTTGAAAAGTTGCCAACCCCTGGTATAGATATTTCAATTTTTTTAATTACTCCTATTTGTTTCTTGTTTTTACATAAGAACTTCAGTGAAATTGACATTAACACTGAGTACATCATTGATTTTTATGAAAAACGTTTCAGCAATTGCTAAAATTTATAAAAGATTGATAGTTTTACTTTAATGAAATATCTAGTACTCCTAGGTGGATTAGTAGTACCATGAAATGCTCTTTTTATTTAATTTGCTAGTTTTAAAATGCCGTAAACTAACGGACTAACTTATAATGTAGTTGCATGTTTATCAAATGATTGTTGCATTTTTGATAAGCTAATTTTGGTACTTGGAATGGAACTACGTGGAACTTGGAATGGAACTATGTAGAGGTTACCTTTACTGTTTATTCAAAATTCATTTGTTTAGCGTTAGAGATTAAAGTCATGCCGGAGATTGAAGTCGTGTGGGGTACCTGCGGCGCCCTGCCTGTACCAATGTCACCCTCTCTATGCCAGCGGAGATCGGGTGCATGAAGTAGAGCAAACAACATCAAACTAAAAGTCTATGAGATACACATATGTCCACTATGTAGTCTCATTTCTCGTCACCTACGGCGTCACTCCGTATGGGAAAATTTGTGGGTAGTTCAAGGACAAGTACCCTAATTTTTTTATTGCATGTGAATGTCTATGCTATACATTGCTGAAATAACTTAATTTAATATGCAGCTCAAATGGTGGAGAGGATATCAAAGAGACTACATATGGAAATATTGTTGCTGAGTAAGTGGGGAAATAAATTTTTAAATGTTTGGTATTGCTTCACCTAATAAACTTAGTTTTACTTTACTGTAGTTATATTGCTGTTACAATTATAAACTAGTTAAACACTAGAAATGCTGGTAAACATCATTTTTCTTCATTTAGTTATTGTAGTAACTGTAGATATGAATTAACATGCTCTTTTTTTAGCTCTTTCCATTTAACCTTATATGAATAAATCCAATTTAGCAACAATAAAAAAATGCTCTCACCAAAAATTCTGATGATTTACTAGGATTTGATGCATAAAAAATTAAAAATTGTAGGTTTAATTATAATGATTAAAACAAGAATTAAAATGTTAGTACTTCCAAGTGATATAATCATAACAAAAATATTGTAAAATTTCAAATAATATCTTTTTTTATCTAATTTGTTCATTTTGCAGCACATATCTTGGATTATTGGTCTTTAGTTCTAATTTCTTATAGATTAGCAAAATAATTGGGTTAATACAAACAATAATAATTTTTAATAATTATTATCCCATCACAGTTTAAGTTAAATATCCTTGACTTGTAGCATATTTTCACTTTTTATATACTACTTTTAATTAGATATATTTTTATGAACCTTTGAAATCCACCTTTACAACTATATATTGTGACTATTCATGCAAAAAAGCTTTATTATCAACATACCTAATCAATCTACTTCTTTAGTATGCTTGTATTTATAAAATTTATCAGAAATAGATTAGCAATATTAATTTCAAACTGCACCAAGGATACCATAAAAAGGTTAGGAGGACCAGCAGCACATTTCAGCTATAAAGCAGCCTTCATTATAGGTCAATCATTAATGATGACAGCTGCTTCATAGCCAAAATGTGCATCTAGTTCTCCCAATGTTTTTATGATTATTGGAGAAACATAATTTATTAATCAGGTTTCAATCATGGGAAGCTCAACAGCTATATTTTGGATTAACTTTTATCTGCTTGAATTAAAATTCCCATTTTTTCACTCAGCCAGATTTAATTTTGGGCATTGAAATTTTTTTTGTTTATATTTGAAGAATTGTGCATGCATCCCAAACTATTTACATGAAAAGATTCAGACCAAAATACTGCATGATACTGACACCAAATGAGGTCGCATGGCCACAAGTAGCAGTTTCAGCTGATGACAACCGGCAAGGATAATTAAAAAATTTTTTAATATATGACTTATAAAACAGGCAAATTAGTTTTAGGGTGTAACATGCTCCACTATCAACAACTTTCATTTATTGAGATTAACAAATGCAGAGTTTATAAATGGAACAATCATTTAACAAGTAAAATTGAAATGTTATAATCAGGGTTGGATTAAGATTATAGAGGTCTACGGATTATTGTTCAATAACAGGGACCACTACCATCCTTAAGATGTTACTTCAATATGGGATGCAGGGCCTAAGGTTAAAACCTAATTACACTAAGCATTAATTTTGTCATTTATAATCATTGGTAACAGGAGTTATGAAATATTAGTTGCCAAAAATATTAAATTAATGATGACCTGCATTAAGAGCATATAAGATGCATAAAGTTAATTGACTTAGAAAATCATTTTTAACATGTTAACTAATTTGTAAATTATCAGAATGAAATGCATGTTATTTGTAAATCCCAGTCCTCTTGCATCTCTGCAATTGTGTCAGAGTCATAACTGATACCATATAATTATTGAATGAGTTTGATATTATTGATTAAGTCAAAAAAACTAATATTTAAAATATAAAATTAAATTTCATTCAACACTTGATTGTATTAATCACTCGGTGATACAATTTTTTATCTGCACTGATCATTAATATTATGGAATCCTTCCAGTTTTGCACAAAAAAGATGTGTAAAATGACATCACTACTTGCATATTTTGTTTGTATTGTTTGACTTGCTTGAACTGTTTGTGACTTTAACCTACTGCATAGATTTATGTTGCCATTCTATAATTAGGTCCAGAACTTACACCATTGGCTCCCAACCTCAAGGCAGCTTTCTAAGACGGCTTTTTTCAATATCTTCTCAAAGGTAACATTATTGCAGTAATGTGTAGTTGCATCTTATAGAAAGCTAATATTTTACAAAAGTAATTATTTATTGCACAATTATAATTTTTAGTTTGCTTTTTGTCTTTATTTTTTTGCTATTTATATTATTAATGGTGGCTCTTTTCTCCCTTCCCTATCAAGATCAATGACTGGGCCTTTTGACTCCAATAACATCAAAGAGAAAAATATGTTGAAGAGGCTGATGTCCACAGGGTCTTCCAAGTAAGAATAAAAGACTTAAGAAGAAATAATCATTATTTAATAACCAGAAAACATGTTATAAGAAAATGACTATTCATTTATTCATTTTTATATTACCAAGGGGAGTAATTAAGCTACCAAAGGACATACTATTTTGCATAACCTTTATGAAATTTTCTATTTTTTCCATTATTTCTTCCTGAACAAAGTCATATTCACTAATTTTCTTATTTACAGGGCATTTTATAACTAACCATGTAATTTTTTTGCTTATAATTCTCCACTATCCATGGCAATTATTAGCACCTGTTGGTATATGTCAGTCATTGAAAGACAAGATGTTGGATCAGTTGACTGTGGGTAAGCATGCAAAGATTGCATTGCACTTTGAGTTGTAGGGCTCAATGGTCCAGGTGAAATGATGGTGAAGGCAAGAGAAAGGGATATATGCTGCTCTTAACACAAAGGCTTAAAATTGCCAAAAGAAGCTGACACTGATAGGATCAATTACTAATCTTCGCAAGTTCAGTTACAGAAAACTGATATGACATTTTACCTCTCAATGACTGGAATGTACCAACAGGTGCTGACAGATGGCAGGTAAAATCAGAATTAGTACAGTATGGTATGCTCAAAGCCATATCTCAATATCATTATTTATATTTGGGAAAAATAAGTATAATAAGTAATAAGTACATATCAAACACCCTGTAGTTTCTGAGGAAAAAATATTTCAAAAATTATTAATTCTGCAGTACTTGCGCAGGTTTTTGGAATGCGAGTACTCACACAGGGTGAATCCTACACCCCACTGCCGTGCATGCTTACTACAACTTTCTCTTTCTTAAGGGTAATTTCATTATCCCCCTTGACCAAAGAGACTTGTTAAACTCAAGTCAAACGTTTTAGTTGTATAACCAATTTGCTGACTTTCACCTTACTCTGGTGGAAAGTTTGGATATTGGATAATTTTCCAGGTTGTAGTTTTTGAGATGTAGACACCATATTTTCTTAGAAAATTTGGTTCATTGTACTAGGTAACTACATACTAATTTATAATTTTTACCTTAAAAGATAGATGATCTCAGAAAATTTAACAATTTTCAAACTTCCTTATCCTCAGGGTTCCCTTAACTTGACAGTTAACATGGAAGAAATAGCTTTAGTGTGACAAACTACCCTGATAATCTCAGCTTCATCTCTTTTGACTATTTTACCAGTGCTCGGAATGAGCTGGAATGCACCAGAACGCTGTTCCAATTTGTCTCACCATTTGGTAATATCGTTGTCTCGTCAGACATTTAGTAATAACATTCCGGAAAGTTAGCTAGATTGTAAATGAACTATATATTATCCAATACTAGCTGCACCAGCAGAGTGCATGGAATATTGCCATCTATAAACACTCACTGGAAACTGTATGAGTAGAGATCTTCTATTATGATTTTCAGCTATTTCAGTATGTGAATTTCGTGTCCACTGCATCCTGTTCCACTACCAGAACAAGAATTCTGTTTGGTAGTATTTTCCATTTTGAGCACTACATTAGCTACAACTCCAATTTAATAATGTCCACAGTCATGCAGATGAATGGACAGACTAACATATCAACATGTACATGGGTACAGAGAAGCAATAGGAACTTGTTTGAAACAAACACAGTAAAAATATAATAAAATACAAAAATTAACCAAAAACCATATGAAGATAGTCACACCATTGGCATCAGGGTGATATAAAAACCTTAGTCATAAAAAGATGCTGTAAACTGAAAGTAATACCGACAAAAATTTCATTACAAATATGTATTGGGTTTAATTTTTCAAATTGCTGTTTTATCAACAATTTTGAAGAAATTCACTAATTTAAAAATTAAACCTTAGTTTAATCAAGCATTACTTATTCTATACTGAATGTATTTAATATTATTTAAATATCCGATTTTAGTTTATCTCTGAAATCCTGCAAAAGAATAAGTGGCAAATTAGATTAGAACAAAGTGATTACACTGGATTGCATTACTAAAACAAACATAAAATGGTATTTCAACAAGATGTATCTCCGAATATTTATTAATTTTAGTGGCTATAAATATATTAATAAATTTTCCTTTCTGTGATACATAGATCTGGTAATTCAGCACCTGGAGAAACTGACCATGCACCTGTAAGGAGATTAACATCAACAACTTCTGGATTCAGTGATGATCTTAGCAGAGATGAGGAGGAGGATGCTAGTATGTAAATCCATTCTGAAAACTAAATTCATTTTAGCATAAATAACATTTTGACATTAACAAGATTTGCATCATACATTAATACATTTTTATTATACAGTGGAATTGGATGAGGAAGACCCAGAGAACAGAATGAATGATGCTGCAGCAGAAGAGCGGGAGTATGGGAAAATTCCTCGGAGGACATATCTTCGTTACTTGTGTGCTTGTGGGCCTTTAGTTGGTGCAACCTACTTAGCTTCAACATTTGCCTGGCAAGCTCTTCGTGTACACACTGATTTTTGGCTCTCTGAATGGACAGAAGCAGGAGCTGTAGAAAAAGCACGAGTCAATTCAACTCCATTATACAATAATACTTCACAATTCCAAGGCAGTGGACAAAAAGATGAGGTATGTGTTATTCACTGCATTCATTAGAACTGGTTAATTACAAACAAAATTAATATCTGGGCACATTTAACTATATTGTTCAGATAGTCATTCATGATTTAAAAAATAAATGATTTGATATGGACTTCAGTAGCTCAGTTGTAACTTGTTTAACCATGTTAAGCACGTTTCGAGAATATCAAATGAGTATTACAGCTTTTATTTTACTTTTTGAGATTCTGAAAACATCAAGTATTTCAGTTTTTGATTATGATAAAAGCAGATGGGAGAACTTTGCCTGAAAAATTATAAAATCATTTCCAAAACTTAAGACAAAAACACCATTTTTCAATTCATTTTTTGATGCAATACAATTTTTTAAAAGCCAGATTAAAATGCCAAACCACAATATTAAAATGTCTCATAAAATGAAAATGACAGTATATCAATGAAATGCAAATCATTTCAATGCAGATGATGCACTACCTCGCAGTGTATGCCATGTTCTCACTGGGTTCCATACTGCTCTCCCTTGCTTCCAATGGGGTGGGGCAATGGGGAGGCTCCAGGGCCCGAAGAAATCTCCACCAGAAAATGCTCTCTACTGTTCTTCTAAAGTTTCCTCATCACTTCTTTGAGGCCACTCCTCTTGGACGAATAATCAACAGATTCTCTACTGACACATCAGTTATAGATAAGGCAAGTAGCTAAATTATTCCTAAAATTTCTCTTTGGAGTAATACAGGAATAGCCAATGAATAGTATTTTTCAAGTCAAGCATTACTTTAAAAATATTTGTTAATTTACCAAATTAAAATCAACTTTTAAATAATAATGAATTTATCCTCCTTTCAGACCCCTTTTAAGAAAACAGATTACAACAATTCAGCTATGTCAAAAGTTATAAATTAGATGAAGTTTAAGAATGACAATCATTGTGATATCACTAATTCTTTCAAATTATTACTGCCAGTTAATGATAAAAAATAACTCGTTTCATGAAATTATTAAGAACTATCCTTTTCAACTTTATAGAAAATTGCAACATCAATACAAAGGTTGCTGCAGTTCTTGCTGCTTTGCCTCTCAGCAATTGTGGTCAATTCTGTTGTCACACCATGGTTCCTACTTGCAGCAATTCCAACTTGTATCACCTACTATATTGTTCAGAAATTCTTCAGATGTTCATCCAGGTATGTGACAAAAGAATATCATCAAGCAAGTGCTATAAAAAGAATAAGCTAGAAGGAATATTATAAATTTAAGACACTGTGTTATATGAAGTACCATACCACTAATACTGCATTGAAATTGGTTTTTCAAAAAATATAACATTTTCAAATGAATCTTTTTACATTTATATCCAAGTTTTATATCCTGTTTGCATCAGCTAAGATTACACTATTGTTTTATTAATAAATTTTCCCTTGAGCTATAGTAAAACCTCTCAAGATTCTATCCCCTCCACTCCAGCTAGCCCATTAGTGAGCAAGCTATGGTCCACATGCGGCCCTTGGGAGAATTTTATGTGGCCTGCAAAGCTGTGATCAAAAAGAGATTAATACAAATTCATACCATATACATTCAAATTATGGCAATAAAACATTTGATATTGAAATGTTAACCCTAAAAATGTAATTTAGACATGATTTTCACTCATATGATACCTCAAAATATGTAGTTAATGTCCAAGTAAAAGTCTAATCTGGCCTGTGGAAGCATTGACAATTTGCAATGCAGCTTGCCACGAAGAAAAGGTTGCTCACCACTGAGCTAACCCATCCATCACCTCACTCTCATTCCCATCAATGTTATTAGATCATTCTTATCTAATGCTTGTAAATTTGGAAAAGAGGATGATGGTCTGACAGATTCAGTTAATGATAAATCTATATTTTCCCATAATTTATATTCTCCTCTTCAATATTGTTTGGTTATAACACTACAGTATTTTCTAAGTTTTTGAAAGCTAACGTATTGAGCCACCGTAGGTTTCTGAATTCTAGAAAATTCTGAAAAATGGTAATTTCCTAGTCCCAAAGTTGCCGTATTTGAGAGTTTTTACTGTTTCATTCAAAACACAAGTTTCATAAATATAATCACCAAATACTAAAATGAATGTCTGGTTTTTTACCCAAGGGAGTTACAGAGGCTGGACAGCATAACAAGATCGCCAATCTTTTCTCACTTCTCGGAGACTCTGGGAGGTCTCACTACAATCCGAGCATTTGGGCACCAAGGACGCTTTTCAAATGAACTGGCAGCACGAATTGATTGCCACACAAATGCTTTTCTAATAGTCAACACTGCAAACCGCTGGCTAGGTGTTGCTTTAGTAAGTAAATGATGGTGAATTCACTGATCATTTTTTGCTTTTTAACCAAGCCATTAAAAGAAAAATTGAATGATCAACTGAGTGATTTTTAACTGTAAGATTTCATATTCCTAAATCGTTCTGGTGTTTTATTCACTCATAACTATTAGTATGGTTGAAAGAATAGATATTACATGAAATTAAAATCAATTATCATTATCCCTTTCTCAAAGGACTATTTAGGAGGGACTATAGTTTTTGTGTCAGCTGTGGCTGCTCTTATTACAACACAGCTACTTCCTGATGTTGTAACACCTGCCTTGGTGGGTTTAGCCATTAACTACACTCTTCTACTCCCCATTTACCTACATTGGGTGGTAAAATTCTTGTCAGACATGGAAGCATACATGGGGGCTGTTGAAAGGATGGAGCAGTACATGAGGATGCCCTCTGAAGATGCAGAGGAGAGCACAACAGGAAAGACTGAGCTGATCAAGAAAGGTATGCTCCAATTGTTTTATAACAAAAGTGACATTTTTTAAGTCCAAATCATTAAAAACATTTTTTTCTCTTAAAAACCTACAAATTTTGGAATAATATACAGAAAATGGGAAAATAAGTAAAAAACTTTGTTAAAACTTCACAACTTAGGGTATATTTGCAACTCTCAAATTTGGCATGAGACTAATAAGTTGCAAGTTTTTGGGACCTTTCAGATTTCAGAAAACTAGACTGGCCAATTAGGTTATCTTCAAAAAGATTAGAATCATTTCGTACATATCAAATATTATTATAAAAAACCATATTGAATAAAAAAGTATTAAAGATGGAATAACAAAGAATTAAGAACATTTGTTGTTTACTATTCTTCTCAAATTACCATCCTAGCGAAATTGTAGCTAGATCTAGTGACTTTAGGTTTGACCTAACATCTAAAAAAATACTATATCAACCGTTTATGAAACTAGCAAACTGATTTAACAATCTAGCTAATTCTAGCTATTGACTAAAATTATAGTATCTGCATTCATACTAAAAAAATTGAAAAATGAAAATGTATGTAGATAAGCAGAATATTCTTTTCATTTGTCTCTTACTTTTTATTTTATTGTTTTCTATTTGTATTATTATAATATTTATTTGACATTAGGCACAATACAGTGAAATACTCATCATCTTGTGAATACATTAAAAACAAACAAAAAAACATTTGAAATGGGAGAAAAGCAGAGCTGCAAACCACCTATAAATCTTGGGGTGGTTCAGTTCGCGGTTCTGCAAAATGACTGCGGTTCAGAGCTTTGGTCTAATAATTAGAATATTTATAACTAATAAAGATTTCATGTAATTCAATATATGAAGCATGGACACACGATTTTAAAACAGCCGAAAATAAAATATAAATTTATCCTCTTCAAATAACAATTTTCAGGAAGTATTCTAATCTAGCTATTAAATAATTTGTGCAAAAAGTTAGTAATTATACACTTAAGATATTTCAGCAAATTTTGCTGGAAATGATTGCTTACACTCCAAGACATCTGCCAAAGGGTTTTGTCTACTGTTAATGAATGCAGAAGTGCACTGTATGGGAGTTAAAACAGGAATTATGGAACCACCGAGACAAACTGTCGAAGAGGAACAATTTGAATTTTTCCAAATAAAACATTAGTAGGGTAATTAACGATTCTAAGTAAGATGGTCACATTTCCTTTCCCTTTCATATCACTAATGTATATCGGTATAAGTTTTGTATTTGGAGAGGACTCCTAGCGCACATTTCCATGTGCCCTAGGAGTCCTCTCCCTCTCTCTTTACACGGCAGGAAGGATATTGCGGCTCCTATCTTGGTCATAGTAAAAGAACCCCTTTGATAGCATTGAAATAAGTTCTTAATCCCACACAGTGGTTTCTCCGCATGCTTTCGCGGTTGTTGGCCTCATAAACCTCGCCATAAACCTAGCCTTTAAATAACAATAGCATCAGGGCAGAAAGAGAAATGAATGACTGTCTCCTGAACCAACTTTTGATGTGTCACTGGTTTTCCCATTTCCCCATTGTTGATAGGTTTAGATTGAACCAAAAACCAAACCACTTTTGCAAAAAATGTTGGTCGGTTCGCAGTTTGGTAAAAAAATGATTCAGTGGTTTCGGTTCAGTTCACGGTTCTGCAAAATGACTGTGGTTCAGTTTGCAGCTCTGGAGAAAAAAAAATAGAATACAGGGCATACATATTTAGATAAAGAACAGCATGAATCAGAAGTTTATCTCTTCTGCTTTGCTATCACTTGACTACAACACCGGAACAATAGATATCATTTGCTGGTATGGTGAAATTTTAGCTATATGGATCAAGGAAGAGCACTTGTTTAAAATAAAGTGGAGATTACCTGAAAATGAAAGAAAGTTTTTGTCAGAAAGTGTGAGCTACTTACTCTATCATAGTCACCATGTAGACTATATTTCTATAGCTAAAATATCAATGATCTTTGGAAAAGATTGTTGTAAGATAACTACCATATTTTCAAAATTGCCAAAATTTTATTTTTACGGCATGTTTTGCAAATTAGATGACATTAAAGGTAAGTTACAGGACAATCTATGACAAAATGTAAGAAGTTTTCCTTCTCAGTTGCAAAGAGTACTATTGTTCATTCCATAGTGAATTTATAGCAACAAGATTTGATCTATCAACTTACTGAAAAAAATATTCGGCAACACTTATGGTTAGTACATGGAGGTGTTTCATAGGATGGTGAAGATGGAAAATAAAAGAGCAAAAGATGACTACAAAAAGAAGACATGCCTTGGAACCATATTTTCAAATATAAATTCTTTCATAAAGAACTGGTGGCTGTTATTTTGGATTTAATAGGTTATACCAGTGTTTTTCAATTGGTGTTCCGCTAGCATTGCCAAAGTGTTCTGCAAAAAATTTCACGGAAAATAGTTTTTTTTATAAATTTAGATTTATTAATGAATTCAAAAATAAAAAGTATTTTAATTTTGCTCTCACACCATAAGTTCATCTATTGGGGAAGCAGAAAGTAGCAGGTTACAACTTCTAATCTGCTGCAGTATGCATGTGCATTCCTACAGCCATGGTAAATATATATTTACATATGTATATAGGTGTTCCTCCAATTTTTTATCCATTTAAAAATGTTTTACCACTCAAAAAAGGTTGAAAAACACTGGATTATACTATGACCAATGCAGTCCTTACATACTACCTACTTGATCTAGATCAAATAATAGATAAAGTTGAATAAAACGCTAAAAAAATCCAAAAACTAAAAGAAGTTTCCAAAATAAATGTTATACTTACTAAAATGATGTATTTACACAAACTAAGTGCCACAGACCCATACCAGGTGTTGATAGAAGAAGTTTCAATGACTGTCTTTACCTAGAGTAGGGGTCAGCAAACAAATTAACAAAAACCACAGTACAGGTGAATAAGATGATTTTAATTTTAAAAAATCAATACATATTCCACAAAATTATGACAAGTAAACATTAACTTCTGGTAACTTAAGTAATGAGCAAAATTGGATGTTCTATGCTCTTTATATGAGAGAAGTTGGTTACGGAGCAACACCCAAGTCCTTAAAGAGCTGCATGCAGCTTACGAGTCGCAGGTTGCCAACCCAAGACCTATATTTTATAATAGTGTAGGTAGCAGATGCACTGCTATTGTAATAATACTTAAAAGTTAAGTTATATGATTAAAGCCATACAGGGAAACTTACTCACAAATACCTGAAACTAATGGCATAAGCAATCAAAATTGCCTTTGGTGGCTTTCATGTGAACCATGTTTTGATACAGCTCATCAGATTATTGAAGTGAAAAACAAATAGTTTTACTGAATTATTAAAAAGGTTGAAAATGAAAAAGATTTGTCGGCACAGAGCTCTGAATGAGCCAGAATGCACAAGAACATTGTTCCAGTTTGTCACATGCATCAATAATATTGTTCTATCTCATCAGACATTTAATAATACCATTCCAGAAAATTAACTAGATCATAAATGAACTATATATTATTCCATAATAGCTGCACCAGTGCAAAGAGTGCACAGAATATCTCCATCTATAAATGCTCACTGGAAACTTTTCAAGCAGAGAACACACATCCACAGATCCCCCATTGGTTCCAGCTATCTTGGTATGTGAATTTCATGTCCACTGCCTTTGATTTCACTACCAGAACAAGCATTCTGTTTTGTAGTATTTTCCATTTCGAGCACTGTTTATACACCAAAATTTTACTTCTAATTCAGTTTTGAGGTAAACATGCAAAATCAATTTCCAAACTCGTATCTGCAGCCAATGTTTCAATGTGGCAACTGCCAAACAAAATGGACAAAATGATGCAAGTACTTCAACATGTGTCTGGAATAAACTAAAAATTCTCATTCTCTAAAAACAATTAGGAGTTCAATTTAAGTAGCATCTGAGAGTAATGTTCATGTGCAGTATTACTCTGAAAAATACGACTTGCTGACAGATTAATCTCTTCCATTCCATTATATAAAAGATTTGATAATAAAAATATAAAAGTCAAGTTTTATAAATATAATTCATATTCAGGATCTTAAAGGAATTAACAGCAAGGACTTATACCTACTTCAGAATGGGTTGTAGCTCAAGTAGATATTGCAAGTTCTAACAATAATCCAAAGTTTGCAAACCTGATTTGACAAAATTGATAGCCACATGACTATTTTACCAATTTACTGACTCAAGGCAACAGCAGATAAACAAAAATGAGCAAGTTCCAAAATTATCTTCCTGCTTGTAATTACAACTACACAAAAATATTTTCATAATCATTCCAGGGTTATTTTAAAACAACCAAGCCAAATATAAACCAAAAATAGTTTTTCCACCAATTTTACTCAAAAATAGATTAAAATATATTTTGAAGAATACATTTCTACCAAGATATTATTTCATTTTATCATGTAATACATGTTTTAAAATAGCTTTTACCAATTTTCAGTTCCCAAAGACTGGCCAAGTAAAGGAGACATAGTATTTGAAGGAGTATCATTAACTTATGATAAAACAAGAGATCCTGTAATAGCCAACCTAAATCTTCATATACCAAGAGGACAAAAGGTATGAAAAACAGAGCACAATCTTAAAAGATAATTTGCAATTTCAAATAATAAGGGACCGCTCAAAGTTTTAACCTCAATTTCATTTAGTTAATTACTGGGTATTTTTATTAAAAACTGTTAACAATTCCACTTTGTTTATTAATATGCTTTTTTATTGAATATACTATTCTGATAGTCACTGTGGCTTTCAGTTTTCCCAAGCCTTTTTATGGCTGCAGAAAAAAATAACTTCTAAGTTTCATTTTGGTAACAAGGAAAACTTCATGATTCTTTTTTCAATCAAATGCTTTGGACTTAGTAAAATTTAAATTTTGGCTGAATCTTAAAATATAAAATAATGACCATTTCAGCAAAGGATTATATTTAATCCAATAATTAAATTTAGTTAAATGCTAAATTAATCCACAAATAATTTTCAATGCCTTTCCTTTTGAAAGATACACTCCACTTGCTTTATGTAGTTCATCCTTTGAAGTAGAAATTAAGCTGCACAACTTTTAGAAGCCATCTAAACTACAGTGATCATAACCTAATAACTAAAATCCAAGATATAAAATATACTATGGAAACAAAACTGGGTTAGCAGTCTTCATTTTTGTATAGCTAAATATTAAAATGTTGCGCTCTATAGAAAAATTTCTGTAGTTAATAAATTCTATTCCAATGGCTTAACAATGAGCATTTTTTATAAAATTTATTTCAATATTTGAACTTAAAAAAAACATGGCTTTACTATACAATCCATCTCACTTTGTTTTTTAGACTATCATCAGAATCTCTAGCATAAAAATATTAATTTAAATTAATTAATTAAAATCAATTAAATATTAATTTTGTATCAGGTGGGCATCTGTGGTCGCACAGGAAGTGGCAAGTCATCCATTGTGATGGCTCTGTTCCGAATGATAAACATTTCTGAAGGTCGAATACTCATTGATGGGATAGATATAAAAACTGTTCCCATACGTCTCCTCAGATCTCGATTGTCAATCATACCCCAAGATGTAATCATGTTCAGTGGCACTATTCGGTAAGTACAGACATTGTATTGTGCATAACATAGCCTTTTTTAGCTTTTGCATATACATATACAAATTTTGTTGGCTAAATGCTATAGCATAGTGGTTCTCAGAGAAAAATTCATTGTGGCTGCACCTTTGGCCACCTGCCATGTTGTGGTGGGTGCAATGTTAAAAATAGGGTCTAAGTGGTATTCTAAGTGAGGCACCCAAGAAGTTTAATGAGATAAAATAAAAAATATTAATTATAAAAAATGTGATACAGTAAAACCTCTACCTTACGAACCCCTTTATAGCGAAGACCTCCGGATAGCGAACAATTGACGGCGGTCCCGCCAAACTTGTATACAAAATCCTTAATTATAACCTCTTTACTACGAACTTCCGTACTACGAAAACTTCCGAACAACGAAAGAAAAAGACGTCACTTCCGTTTATATTTACCTCTTTAGAACGAAATTTTGCTCACTAAACATTTTTTTACGTACGGAAAACGATTGAAAACAGTCGCCAATGCGCCAATTAGCATTAAGCTTACAACAAGCCAATCATAGCACGTTTTCTAGCATGATGACGTATTTCCTGTGTTTCCGGCATTCTTGCGCCAGTGATAATCTCGTCCGAGAGTTGTAGTGATGGCGCTATGCATGCTTTTAGAGAAGTGGAGACTGCCGTTTCCCGAATATTCACAAAGAATTTGAAACAGAAAAAAATAGATTCGTTTATTAAAAAATGTTGATGTATTTTAAATAGATTATTTAAAAAAGTGTTGTATTTGAAATCATTCCCGATTAAATTAATCCCCTAATCCATTTAAAGGGAATTTCAACGAAAGATCGTAGCAATGAGGTATGTATCGTGGTGAGGTAGTTCCTATACACTTTTTTGTGATAGTTAATTTATTCGTCAAAGACGGAGCTGGAGTGTTGTTAAGAAGGTTAGTGAAAAATATTGATTGGAGTCTTGATTTGGAGTGCCAACGACAGTTAGTGCTTTCTTATGAGGAAAATGCTGCTTTCATTCATTTCGTTTTGAAATATTTGCAACCCGCGCCGTGGTGGTTAAATAGTAGTTTATTAATTGGTGTTAAGAAGTGGCGTTGCTGTCAATATTTTTTTATAAACTTAGCGACTCAACAGATGCTTTAGGATAAGCTCAGCGAGTTTCACGCATTGCAACCTCGAAAAAAGTCGCATAATAAAAAGTTGCAGAGGATGTTTTCGTGCAAAACCTGCCAATCAATGCTAGAAAAAATAACACTGCATTTCAGTTATTTGGTGCTTGCCACTGTCAAACATTGCAAAAGGAGATGAATGAAAGTGGCCCATTGTGTCGTCGGAGCTTCAAATCAATATGGCTGGTTATTAAACATTGCGGGCGCATTTTGAATATCGTCAACTTATGTGATACCTTTTCCTGAAAATGGGCGTATTTTAGTAGAGTTACGCCGTATCTGCGCATATGCCTTCATTTGGATAACCCCGTAGCCTCCGTATAATCTAACAGGCAATGCGCCCCTGAAGTTATGCAACGCCCAATAACTTCCAATCAACGAATTTCCGAATAACGAATAGACGACAAATTCGGTCCCTTGATTTTCGTTAATGAGAGGTTTTACTATATCACATTATTCATTGCAGTTTGCACATTACTTATTTAAAATATAATTTTGCCAGTGGCTGCATTAAAATCATCTGCTGGCCTCATGCGGCCACGGTGGCTGCACTGGAGAATCACTGCTATAGCACTATATACTCATTAAACAAAAATTATCCAAGAAGGGAATAATTGCCAATTCAGTAATTCCCCACTTATATGTTGCCTCATCATACATCGTTTTGTATATCCATCAACAAAATAAGGAACATTTCATTATAAGTTGTCTCGCTTCATGTATAAGTCATTTTTGAAGTCAAAGGCAAAATTCCAATAGCAATATACAAATTGTTACTATAATTTTAAACGAATAATTTTTAAAAATTTTGTTCATTATTATTTATGTAATACAATTTTATTTTAATTTCATTTTGCCACTCCATATGGGGGTCACAAAATGTATCCATTCACTGCCGAATGGCCCGACGAAGTGTCATGCAATAATTTTAACTTCAGAATTATTTCAGGTGGTTTTTATATGTATTGATGATTTTATTTCATTTTATTATTACATACTGTATTATTTGGGAAACAAATAGTAAAAATGCCTTAAAATGTCTGCCAAGAACATAAACCCTACTTTCATCACTATGTCTTTGGGAAAATATGTTTCACTATATGTCATTTAGTAACACATTACAGTTTCCAGGAATCCATCTCCGTCGTATAGCAGCGAATTACTGTAATTTGTATTATTTCAACATGAAAAATTCCACCAACTATTGCCTGAAAATATAAGTTCAATTAATCCCAATTGGACTTTTTCTTAGAAAAATGTGTATTTCAAAACCAAAATAATGGGATGTGCTTATTAGAATGAAGTGATAATTGATTCAACAACAAATACAAGTGCAATCTCACAAATCCATGACACTTGAGCTGAGATGTCCGATTTCCCGATCAGTAAAGTAGACAAGAGTGGCAATTAATACATTTTTCTAAATTGGCAGGTAGAAAAAAAAATAGGACTTATTGGGGATGAATCATCCCAACAATCACCATTCGCAATCAAGAAAAAAACAAACACCTCAGA
This sequence comes from Tanypteryx hageni, assembly GCA_028673005.1. Taxonomy (NCBI): domain Eukaryota; kingdom Metazoa; phylum Arthropoda; class Insecta; order Odonata; family Petaluridae; genus Tanypteryx; species Tanypteryx hageni. Next base: position 32,345,569 of record CM054113.1, on the reverse strand, counting down.
ACATGTAATTACCTGACATTTTTATTAAGAGATAATGGTAATAACATGGATGCTCTAATTATTTACCTTTGATTGGGGAACACACAAATGGAACATGGGATTAACACAAAAATCTTTCAAATATATTCCTCAACAGCATATTTCTTGCTGAAATAGTTAATAAACATGTCAGTCTGCCAAAGAGGTGAGGTGATTTAATGTAAAGATTTTTCAAAATCATACTGCTGCTTTCATCAAAATAAATAACATACTAATTTAAAGGGATAAACTTTTCATTTATAAAAGTTCAAATTTACTACTAACTATTGGTAAATTTGTTACAGAGAGAATCTAGACCCTTATGGTAAATATACAGATGAAGACATCTGGAGAAGTTTGGAATTAGCTCAATTGAAAGAAGCTGTCAGTGCACAATCAGGAGGAATAGGTGAGTAAAATGATAATTTAGAATTAGCAACTAAAATTTGCATTGAAAGAAAAATTCGAGTACAAATAAACCTTAACAATGATTAAGCCTTAAGGGCCCCAAAGATGCAATGATCTGTCGACACAACTTGTTGTCAAACCCATTTGTCAACTGCAAGTACTTCACACATGCGACTACCTGTTTGCCAACACATTGGACAGACTTTAGTCTATGAGTAGTAATTTTTACTGTGCTGGAATATTAGGTAATAATTGTTAATCATGTTCCAATTGGAGCAAAAAAGAAAAGTAATGCTAACAGTATAACTCATCTTGTGCATGAATGAAGAGAAGAAAAGAAGAAAATGGACAAAAGAGTGGATTTGGAAAGAAAAATATTCGCACATGAATTTATTATGAGATATAGAATCTAATGAACCTGCAGATTTAAAAAATTATTTACAAATGGAAAACAACACTTTCTATGAATTACTAAACTTAATCAAACCACATATTAAAAGAAGAAATACCATAGAGTGGGAGTCTGTTACTGCCAAAGAATGATTAGTTGCTAAATTAAATTCCTGGATACTGGAAGAAGTTATGAAGATCTGAAGGAGAAGGAATGTAAAAAAGATGAACAAGACTTTATACTGATCAGACTGTTGTGGCCACTGCATTTTTGCCAGTAAGCATATACACATTCTATCCTGTCAACATGATCGGCGGTCACCACTCTGTCGCATCAACTTGTCAACGGGCTGACAAACAGCACCATACATGTGACTATTTGGACATAAACTCTACAAGTTTGTCAACAGATCATTGCAAACATGATTATAAAGGTTCCAATTCCAAGGGTACTCTCAAACCAGCTGCAGTAAAAAAAACTATAATAGTTGATATGTATGACATATGTAAAGGTTTTCCAATTTAAATAGAAATGTATATAATACAACTATGGGGGTACCAATTGGTACCATCACCAATTCTATTTCTTTGATTTTTACTCCCATCATGCAGGAGTTGTTATACTACATAATCATACAACACTCAACTGTAATTCATTAAATGAGGCCTAACTAGCAACTTTATGCCATAACATTCACATTTTGTCTTCATAACTGTATTTGCATATACATCATGAATTATTATTTTTAAGATGGTATTATATAAAAATTTTATATTCTAAGCAATTACAATTAATTTATTTTAATAAATGCCTCCATAAACACTCACAAGATTCCTTCTGTCATCCTGTTTTAAGATTGTATGAATCACTTTGATAATCATAATCTCAGTTACATAATTTAAGCATTTGAGGCTTTGCAAGCTTTTCAATCAACCAAATGACAAATTAGGGCAATAATAAGAAATTCTCAATACAAACCAAAATTAATTTAGTCACCACTAGCAGATTGAGAGGATCATGATAACATGTGCGTTGGGGATACTTGTCACTCATTTTATAGATTAATTATGTTTAATTCCTTTTCAAGGGTCTTTAACAAATAAAATTTTGAACCCTCCAAGTAGACATGTAACTATGAAATGTCTAAAAAGACATTAAAAACTGCTATTTCATTAAAAAGATACCTTTGCAAAATGAATAGCTGAAAAGAAAAATATTTTATTAACATTATCATTTTACTTTTATCCAGTAAGCTCTTATCTTAGCACTTGTACATTTATAACAGCCATCAAGGCATAAAAAGCTATACAATCTCAACCCTAGATGGAGAAGTACGGGAGGGAGGAGAGAATTGGAGTGGAGGTCAGAGGCAGCTCTTCTGCCTAGCCAGGGCCATACTCCATGATGCCACCTGCCTCTTCATGGATGAGGCAACATCCTCAGTAGATGCAGCTACAGAAGGAGCACTCCAGGAAACTGCTACTAAAGCATTCTCAGGTCGCACTGTTGTCACAATAGCAGTAAGAGATATTTATTACTCTATTACAAATATGGATTAAAATTTAATGGCCGACTCAAAATTAATCTTAACTTTTCCAAGTTACCTACCTTGTTATGAAAATTTGCAACTGTTCTGCAGCATTACTTATCTATATTAGGAGAAAAACCTTTTTTTTAAATATGCTAAAAATATTTTCTTCTTTTCATAGCATCGTATCACCACAATTCTGAACTGTGATAGAATATTGGTATTAGATGGCGGTCGTGTTGCTGAGGATGGTGCTCCAAATCAGTTACTAAGTAACCAATCAGGGATATTCTCTTCCATGCTGAAAGCTTCAGAGGCTGGAGCTTTCACATGAATTTACCTTAGGGAAATTTGCTAAGCAAAATTTCCTAAATTTTCTATAATTACCATAAATAAAATTGTGGAGATAGTGTAAGGAAATGCTGTCACCAAATGCTTTGCAAATGATGTCAAACTTGTAAAATTTAATGTATTTATTTCATAGATAAAGTAAAATGAAAAATTAAATTGATTACAGTTATTAAATATATTACACTACTCCCCTGATATCCGTGAGGGATACATTCTGCAAAAACATCGCGGATACCGAATTCGCGGATACTGGGTCTTATGTTTACATTATAGGTTTTAACATTTGATTTCAAACACAATATTAAAGTTTATGTAATCGCTTTTTGATATAGACGTAATTTTGCTGGATCAGCAACAACATTTTTTTCTTTAATTTAGTCAAATTTTAGTGTTAATAACAAAATTGTAGAACCATTCAACGATAATTTGAAAATCAATGGCAGGAAAACAAATATCTATTCTTTTAAGAGTCATTTTCTGCTAGTCTCATATTCATATCGCAATTTTGAATGATTTTAAAATGCAAATGATAAATGTGCTGCACCACATTTGTTATAACTGTGCAAGCGCACAGGAAGAAAGATGGAATTATCTTTACTGTATGACATAGTCTAGATAATATCACCTACCTATGTGAATTTGAAGAATATTTCATCAATTACATTCGTTCCGGTTTGTCTCAAGTAAGGTTGGGGTTCCTCATACAGTAATTAAAGAAGAATAATTAGAAATAGATAAAAATATTATTTCAAAATAAGGCACTACATCAATTTCACCAAAATTGAAAATGAATAAGAATAAAAAAAGACATCCTTAATCATAAACAGAGAAAGTAAACAAAATTATTATGCACAAATAAAAATGAAACTGATAAAAAGTCAAATTTAGAACTCAATAAATTTTTTAAATACCCAAAATATAATGTTTCACGGTAGAAGTCCAGGGTTTATACAAAATTTAGTGAAAAAGAAATGATTAGCACATATAAGTCAGAGACATTAAATTTGGCACATGAGCAAGACCACCACAAGGTGTGAACATTCCACTTCTCTGGCACCAAAGTGAGGCAATTACAACACGAAATCACAGTTCTGAAATAGCATTACACCATGGATGGGTTTCTTTTTTCTTTGAGTCTCTCACTAATTAAGTTTCTAGCTTTTCCCAAATATAAATTACAACTTCCCATTTGAATTCCTTTAACCCGACTGCCCTAGGTTTTCACTCGTCCTCTCTCCACTCGCTGACTTCTCTTTGTTATTTGCAATTGCATTCAGAGGAAGTACTGCAAAGCATTACAATTTGCATACTTAAATAAATGATTTAGCGATTTAAAAAATATATTAATAATAACTATGGGAAAATATGAAAAAAAAAACAAGATTAAATTAATGTTAACATACCATTTAACTTTAAACAGAGTTGGATATTTCGTGAAGATTAATAGGCTTGCTTGGTTCAGAGTCCATAGGACGTACTGCCGTTGATGTACTACTATGGCGTTTAAAAATCTCTAATATCGTAGGCTGCCTGGCAAAACGCTCCTTCCCTTGGTAGATCTCTTTGTATGGAGCAAGCAGTGATTCAAGCCCCATTTTAAATGTTAATTCCTTTCACAGTTTCTTGCTTCTTGAGCTGCTTGATCTACAAGTTTGAAAAGATTAGAAAGCTTCTTCAAATTCATTGTTTTTACAGGTTTTTCATCAATATCTTCTTTTTCTTCTTCCACCAACTGGTTTCTAGAACACAACTCCTCCACAGTCAACTCTGCATTATATGCCTCCGCTATCTCTGCTACATCACTTTCCTGCATGTCTTGAAATCGCTCCCCTTCAATGCACTAAGGAAGGTGAATCTTTTCTGCACGTAAGAATACCTGCAAAGTCATGAATACATTCAGGCCAGTTTTTTCCAAGCTGCATTCATTGTCATTTCCTTCACATCATCCCATGCCCCCTTGATATTTTGGATGGCATCCATCTGTTAAACCATCCTTTGCTTGCACTAAATTCCTCCACATCGGGTGATTCTTTTTCCTGCATTAGATGGTCGTATATCTTTTAGGCCTTTGCTCTGATGAATATTGAGTCCATTCCAATACGCTTTTGGTTATTGTCCTCAATCCATTCCATCAGCAATTGTTCGACTCTTTCCACCATTGGATTTCTGGTTTTTCTTACCTTTTTAGCAGACAATGGTGTCGAATTCTTGATAGATGTTCTTATAGATTCTTTACATGCTCTTATGTTGCGTACGGTTAATTCATTAATTCTATACATACGCCCAATGGAAGAAGTTCCTTCACCACTCTCAATCTGTTTGATGATATCCATTTTGGTTTCAAGATTAAGGACTTTCTTGTTTCTCTTCTTTAGATTTCTTTGTGCTGGAGAAATATTATAATTCGGAGAAGACATTTAGGGGTATGAACTAGCACAAAAGTTACAATAAAAATATAGAAATATTCAATCCGTGTTAGTATGCTAGCAGTGTTACAACACGTTGCGAGGAAAGTACAGTGTGTCGAACGCGTCACTTAATGCATAAAGACGGGATATTTCCTATTACGATACATTTAAAAAAGGATATTCATGACAATAAACATTCAATTGTCGAATGGGTAATTGAGTAGGGGACAATTATTATCTATGTACTGGAATTATCAACTCAATGTAACAAAGCTTAATTAAATAAACCAGTATATACTTGGTTACAATGTATAACCCTTGTAAAAGACATTTAGAGAGCCATATTCACTCAGTTTCGAATTGTATAAAACGTTTCCTCACTTCCCATTATAAACAGCGTTTAGTTATATTTTAGTTCATACTTTTCTCTCACTTTCTATAAATGCAATTAAAATTAACTCTACGTCTTTATATAACAGTCTTTTGCCATCTGGGGATGATAATGTTTCTTTTGATAAAAAGTATTGTATTCACCAAGAATTTCTCCATTTTTATGAAAGAAATCATATCACATTGAGTAAATTACTATAAGCATCGCATATTGGGATGAAAGAAATAGTAGCCTTGTATATCTGCGTTATTTTTACCTTTCTGTTGAGGACTTCGAAAGGTTACTTATGTTCGTAGTCCAAAAGGAGAACTCAATTATTAAATATGTACTATCATTATATATAGACGTTCCTTACAGAGGAGGATATAATTATATATAGACGTTCTTTACAGAGGAGGATATAACATACAGGAGGTTACTAATGTTTAGGCACTTCCAGATGAGCTGGAGATTCGAAATTTTTTCTTAGGTAGGATTTTGAGCAAAACCGACTAGAAAAAACGAAAATCATGAATAAGTGCAACAATGCGGCCGCTAAAAATTCGCAATTGTTTAAACAAATTTTCAAGGTTTATGTTCTACCGAATGTGCTACGGAGCTGAAATTTTTTTAGAGGTATGTAAAAAAACAAAATGGGGATTATAGAAATTTTGATATTTTAATTTGTGTTTCCGTTAAAAATTCTTATAATTTAAACAAATAGATAACTGTTTAGGTACTACGGGATGAGCAAGGAAGCTGAAACTTTCAAGTTATTTACAGAGTGGTGCATTTGCACAAATAAATATTAAATCTCTCAATAAATATATTGCGGTGGCCGTTAAAAAATGTTTGAAATTTCAACAATTTGAAAAATATTATTTCACTTCTAGAAGTGCTACAACTTTAAATTTTGGCAGAAATGTGTAGCATCAGTACCCCATAATGGAGAAAGTATAAAATTGGAAAGTTTGGGGTTTGTTTTAATCTATTATTTTTACATAAGGGAAAAACGAAAATCGCTGCGGAGGTGAAATCTTTAGAATTAAAAAAAATTTGTAATGATGAAATATCTCTCTAAAAAATGAATGTTTTTTCACGGTGGGATGATATGCTTGCAGAATACAAGCACCTTCTACTAGTACTATATATTGTAGAAGAATATGATTCAGATACTGGAATTATATACCGATTTCGCTTATATGAGAGATTCAGCTATCAAACTGTTTCCTAAAACATATTTTTTCAAAGTCACGGTATGGTAAATAGCATTGCACATTCGAAAGAAGTCAACCTGGAAATATCACAAAATTCTTGAATTTATAAAAATTAAACTCTTACAGTGGAAGTAGATACTGTTTCGAATATTTATAAGATTTGTGTTGTAGCTTTTATACTACCAAAAGCGATTCTAGTCTTTTTAATTTTTGAAATAACGATAGTGAAGGCGAACCGCCAATCAAAAGAAATCGGAAAACTAAATTTAATAATTATGATTTTAATAATAACAGTGAAAATTATATTCACAATTCATATTTCATCATATCTACGTGAACAATAAATAATCTTAAACTATAAGTTTTTCCTTATAAATCGCTACTAAACTAAGTATTTATAAAAAACCTCGGTCTTTAAAAAGGTTACCTAAAATAACATGTTAGAGAGATTCGTGGATATGCGAGAACTTGCTCGCGGATACTGGGTAATGGGACAAAAAACTAACTCGCGGATACACGAATTCGCGGATACTCCGATCGCGGATAACGGGGGAGTAGTGTATAATGAAAGCTCTTGTACCACAGCTCTATCACTCAGATAAATTCTAGAACCATTAAACAGTTGTTTTAAAGATATGTCCTTATCACCAAAGAGAGACCATCACCATAGTCTGAAGACACCTATGCTTATAGTAACTTTGTAGCTGATATAAGAACTATCATTAATCAACCCTTTATGGCTATAGGAGTTGCTTAGATCAATTGATAAAAGTCATTAACAGATTCCGTTTATTCAGCATGTAATTGATTGTTAACAACAATGGAAGATTGGCATATTACATGGAAGAACAAACATTTATGATAACAGAAGATTTCCCGACTTGAACTCTAGAAATGTGGTCACTTACTTGTTAGTTTAATGTAAGGTTGGTCTGCTGACAGAATTATTTAATACCATAATAGCTGAAACGCCTTCAAAAGTCCACACGAATAAAAAATGATCAGGGTCGTAGCGTAAAAATGTACTGCCTGAAACTAAAAGGCAAAATGTCGCCTTTGGAAAATTCCCGCCTAACTCAACTCCCGCCACAGTTCTGAAAACGATCTCTAAATACCATATCATCTCGAGCATTAATTGATCAACTGTGCAGCCTTTTTACGATAGCACGCACAGTTTACATGCTGTCAAAAATAATTACCTAAAAACCTCATTAAATTTTCAAGTCGATTAAAACCAATTCATAAAGAAACAGCTCAAAACCAAAACTAATTCCTTTGAGTTGTCAGCTCAAACACCCTTTCTAGTGGAGTGACTGGCGTGACCTATTGATAATCGATCTGTAAACTTCTATTCTATTACTATTACTGTCGTCGCTAAAATTCAAAGTTTGTGTACATTTTTCTGACAGCGAGTGTTGGATAGTAAATTATTCCAAGATTGAAATGAATGGTATTTTTATATATCAGAAATATCTTGCATCAAATGAGAAGTTATATTCTCAATACTCGAGTTAGAAATTTTCGCTCCAATAACTAAAGATGTAAGTCATATTTCTGCGAAATGTAAGTCAATTTTTATGGATGCATTTGTACCGTAGTGAATAACAAAATAATGAGGTAAGTTTTTTGTAACTTTGGATCCATGAATAATTTATAGAGGTAATAGAATGATTAATTCGATGGTATTACTAGGTTAAGTTCTTATAAAATGTGAGAATACTTCAGCATTTGACATCAGTGTACAAAATGAAATATACATGATAAATTACTTTACGATAGGAATCGGTAGTTTTTTCTCAGAATATTTTACTACGAGTTCAAGTCAGTTGTACATGGTTGTACAATATATTTGATTTGTTGATTTTAAGATATTTGTTTATTAGTTAAGTAATTAGTTTGATCATTGTCATAGAAATACCTTGTTATGAATATGTATTCTTTAAGTTAGGCAACGCTAAATGTTACATTTTTTTATTTCATTCCAGGTAATTAAGGTAACTATAAAGAATTCTTATTCAAAATGAAGTTCTGTTGATATTGATAATCTACAAGTTAAAATTAATATAAGTATATTATATGTAATCGAGGGTAGTTTTCTGTTATTTCAATTTGTGATCCTGTATTCTTTTTCCCTCATAAAATTGGAGTTAAACTTGTTGAGCAATTAAAATACTTATGATTAATATACATAGGATTCTATTTGCGGAGTGGCTTTAGAAGGGAATTATTTTTTTACCTACTAATTTTACTCCTCACGTATTAAAATTATTTGCCATACGTAAACGTTTTACAGATCCATGAGTTTGACGATCGAAGACGCTTAAATTTATGGGAAGGCTTGCCACAAAACTTTATTCCGAAACTGTTTTTTGGAGGAAAATTCAAGATTGAAATGGGACAATCAGTCACAAGGTAATTGAATTATAAACTTAGTTAAATTTATGAGCAATAGAGAATGTCTGCGATCGAAAGTAGCATCATCGTATTGTCTAATGTTTTTCATCACGTCCAATAAGTCATGTAAGACATGAAAACATCCTGATGTTATTGGAATACTTGGAAGTAGTCTAAAATTTTTAGAAGTAAATGAGAGTGAACAATATCTCGGGTTCCATTAAAAGATATTTCGAAAGATCGAGACGAAGGTTTTTTATTCACTATTGGAAGATTTTGAACTTGAACACTTATCGTGTTGGCCGTTGCGATATATATAGTTCATACTCTCTGAGCTGGCCATTTATAATTTTTTTTTAATGTCACATTTCCGTGGCTTATAGACCAATGCGACATTTCTTTTTATTACTTACTGCCAACCTTGTTAAACATTTATTTATAAATAAATTTATATATTTATGATAACAGAAATAATAAATTTAAAAAAATGCCATTACATTTTTTTAAATTTTGTAAATTTATTAATTTATTATTTTTTCGGATTTTACCTGTAGTAAGTATTTCTGCATCTTAATATAGAAATTTATCCATCACTAATAATAAAATATCACTGTATGAAACCTCTCAAGAATAAGAGCAGAAAAGAAGTTTGGAGCAGTACAGAAAGAAATGTCTCAGACATATCCGTATCATAGAGTAAGGATATATCCTTACTCTATGATCCGTATATACCGTTATATACCATCTAGTGATGTTTTGTGAACTACATTGTCATCGGTGTTTGGTAATATATCGCGGAAGACGTTCCACAATAGCCATGGAGGAAAGACTATAGTCTAAGTCTTTCCATCATGCACAATAGTTTTCATAGTAACTATGCGTGGAAATGTGAAAGACGATCATGTACGTCGCCCGCACGGTAGTCACCGGCCACCAAAGACATAACCAAATGTCTTGAGCACGTTAAAAGTTAACAATAAGGGTCATTTTGAATCATCAAAAAATCTTCTGCGGCTTCTAACCGTGGAATAGGTGCTGCAATGTCATCACAGATGCAGACTACTATTTCAAGATAAATACTCGGATAAGCAAGCTTTTGGCGTCAGTTGTTTTGTCTCTTCAAAAACCTTTTCAAGCAATTTGAATTTAGTTTAGAAATGTTTTCAAAGTTTAGTTTAACTGCATCAAAAAATACGATCCTGGCCTTTTGCCTTGTTTGTAATTGATTCAAGAATGGATTATCGAGCTGACTATGGCTGAAATCAAATTAAAAACTTTCTCCGATAGCAATAAAAATCTTTGCAAAAACATCCACATTTCGGCTACCAAGCAGCCGCCATCAGTGGTGATTCACTGATAGTAGATTCTATAAAAGGTAAAATATAGTTTTTAATTGGTCATAATTGCCAAATTTACTATTACCATCCTAAACTCAGCGTTCATTCCGACATAATTCATTAATTTCCTCTATATTTCCTTTTCATCTAAAAGATGAATGACTTTTCTGGATGTAAATTAGATCATAACATGTCAGTTTTATCTAACATTAGATAAAATATCTGAAATTTCCGTGTGGTACATTTTGATAAAAAATTTAGATTTCATCGAAAAAATTATTTTTACGAATTATTCAAGCGCTAAATAACCAGAGAAAAAATTAGTTACTAGTACCAGTTTTTATTGATACCTACTTCAGACCCTGTTTTCGAGGCATAGCGATTTTCATAACTTCTTTTTGTACTCATTCTGATTCCTCTCTTATTTAATAAACACATTTATAAAGTTCAAGGCCTTTTGAACGGCGACTTTTCACGGTGACTCATGAGAATACGTTAAGATCGCTAGTTTGATACGCAATAATCATATTTAATTAAATAACCGGCTTCCTTTTGTACACACAAGTTTTTTATCGTCGCTACGAGTAGACGAAAGTACAATTTTTTGTGTAACTTAAATAAATTTTGCGTGACGTGTTTTTTTGTGGATAGGCTACGGAATTTAAGTGTGATTGGAGCATTGAACAACTCCAGCGAGCAATGTAAAAGTAAAAACCGTTGAGGAAATAAAAGATCTCAATCCAACCTCAATTTTCTAAGTTGTGTGCCGCCCGCTCAATCTCGGCTTATCATCCGGGGTGGCTTTTCAGCCAGAACCATTTCTCTCTCCATGAACTTCACATAGTAAAAATGCTTACGCTATACAAAGGTTTTTATTTCACGCTCTCGGTCGAGCATTCCATGTTCCGTTCAGACGAGCGACGTTACGACCGCTTCATGCTCGGGGTGGAGAAGGTAGCGTGTATAAAGTATGAAACGCTCTGTTGGAATTCAGGCCTTGAATAAAGAATTTATTTTAAGCCGAAGAGGCAAGTTGAAGGTAGTTGGAAAGAGACACGTGCTATATTTATTTTGTGTAAGGTGTGAGTTTGCTGGTATGACGTTCAGTTTAGGGGAAGTTTAAATTCCAATTCAATTGTCAGTAATCGAAGCGTTTTTAAAAAATGCTCCTATAGTTTAATTTTTGTGTTTGTCAGTTCGTTTGTGCACTTGCTTAAATTGAAATTGTGATGAAACTGTAAAAGATAAAAGACCTGAAACTTGAAGTGTAGGTATCTGTACTGCTGCCATTATTTTTCTTTAGATTCGAAATTTGAAATACGATCGGAACGAGGCCGTTAAATTTTTTTAAATATCTCAGAAGGTATAAAAAATGGAAAGCTGACATTTTAAGCATAAATTTCGGCATTGATGCCACTGACCGAATATGTGGCGATATAGCCACATAAAAAATAAATTAAGATAAGCTTAATTTACAAATATAACGGGTGATCGAATTCCAGATTCTCCTCAGTTCGTCAATTAGGTTAATGGGAGAAATGTTCCAAGCGAAATAAAACGGAAAATATTTTAGAATTTAATATTAGAAAAAAAACGGAGTGGATGGATAATTCGAAATTTTGAATGATATATGATCTTAGAAAATAGATAAAATGTGAATAGATGTTAGGTAAGCTGGTAGGAGAGATCGATGCAGGGAGTACTGAAAAAACAAGTAGGGATGTACACTAGTTTCCCGTGGTACAGAAGTGCTTTTCGTCCAATTCGCCGTAGTATAATCGTATAGTAATGTATTTACTTTGAAATCAGGAAATTATTTTTCCTTATATTGTGGGAGCCCTGCTTTTTAGATCCGTTCTAAACACATTCATTTCGTTTTTAAATTCTATACTCTTCCTACACACAAAATTTCTTTGAAATCGGTTCAGCCAATACCTTCCAAATTCATAGTTACAGAAATATTCTAACCTTGATATTGTGGTAGCCCTGTTCAGTCGACCAGGTTGAAATACACTATTTTGGTAATTTATATATTTGAAGATTATATGTACCATATTTCGTTAAAATCCATGCGGACAGTTCTTTAGAAGTGCGAGTAAAAGAAATTTTTATTTTTTACTGTGGAAATCCTGCTCTTTAGCTTCTCTTTAAAGATCCTGATGTAATTATGTATGTTGTACAAATCGTATATAGAAAATTTAGTTGAAATCCGTTCAACCAATTCCTTCCAAATCCATAATTACGGAAAGAGTTAAATTGAAAATTGAGGCACCCCTGTTTGGATAATCCAGCCCAAATATGCTATTATGGTTTTGTATATATGTGTACATAGTAAATATTAAATTTGGTTAAAATTGATGCAGACAGTTCAACACAAATACGTGAAAAAAGAATGTTTTATTCCTTGTATTGTGGCAGCCCTGCTTTCTGGATTTACATTAAACATCATGATTTTTTTATGCTGCACACTTCCTTCATTCAAAATTTAGTTGAAATTGGCCTGGCCAATTCCTTCCAAATTTATAATTAACGAAAAGTTTAATTTGCAATTATGGCACCGGTTCAAATGTATCATTTTGGTCATGCATTTATGTGAAGATTCTATGTACCAAATTTGCTTGAAATCGGTTAAACCAATTATTCCCTGTTATATGCGTCCGGGAGGACGGAAATCATGAAGATAATAGTGCTTTTCAGCAATGACGAAAGGCACTAATAATACAGGTTTTGTTGGCAGATTTATTGCATTCTTCGCTGGTAGTGAATATGTATGCATCGGGGGTCCCCAACCTTTTCCCTCTAGTGGGCCTCATTGGGAAATTTGAAGGTAGGCTAGGGCCGCATTTCAAAAAATATATCTGCTTAATATTTAAATTTCAAGGTTTCATGAATTGTGGACAATTAATTTCAAGGTTTTATTTATAGTCAAAAGAAAAAGATACAAAGGAAATAGAAAATAATCCGCAAATATAATATGTATATACTTAGTAATAAAACAACTCGAATGTTTTGAATTAAAAAACTTTATTTGCGATTGGTGTGGTTTTGCGGTTGAAGATTGTTTGCCAGGAAATCTATATCTACATACACATTTGTGACGCATGTTCTTAAAATTATATGCAAATGTTCATCTGTAATCTTAGATCTCGGTTTAGATTTAACTATTTTAATTCTTGAAAATATTTGTTCACAAATATATGTACTTCCAAATACTGTGAACATACCCGCAGGAAACATCTTTATATAAATAAATGATCCAGGTAGACTTGAATAAAAAGTAAGCAGGTTACCTTCCTTGTATTAGTCCTTAAGTTTTCTATTTGATTGTAAATCAATGGGCTCCATCTGATACTTTACATTAGGGGTCGGCAAATGCGGTTCCGCGAAACCATAATGAAAAAGTGATCGGTACAATTTAAGAGAAAATTTTGTATTTTTCAGCAAACGTTTGCTCTCAAAACCTTTTCTGATGAAAATTTAACGCTGGCAAATTATTTAGATATGATTTTTACTAATATGAGACCACAATCTCTGAATAACTTCGGATGTAAACACTCATCCGGCCCGCCGAAGCTCTCGTTACTTTCAATGCGGCCCTCCGAAGCATTCACATTACGAATGTGGCCCCCATGGAGAAATGGTTGCCGACCCCTGCTTTACATCAACATCTTCAGAGGCGGCTTTCGGGTCGCTACTAAGTATATGTATTTTACTTATAAACGTTCTGAAAGAATAAAAATCGCGTATATGGGATAACGCATAAACCGAACACGCGTAAATTGAGAAATATCTGCATTTGGTTAAGCTAGAAGGAGCGGCCAAATTCTCCTTCGCACACCCCTGGAAAAGCCTTATCACCGACCCTGTCTTCAGGTGATACATTATAAGGATTTTCAATCATTTGAATATCCTGGCCTTGTTCATGAAAGTCTTTTAACATACTTTGAAATTCTTCCTGCAGTAGTTTGAATGCTTTGTTGAATTTATCCGCTGGAAATTTTCTTGTATTCACTCTGTCATTAGAAAAATTAAACAGCACAAAATGTGTGCCAAACTACCTTCACTGATTTGTTTATAAAAATGTTCATCTTTCCCTCAAATTCACATCGGAAAACATGTCACTCATTAACTTTTATTTTTCCCTATAACTTGAGGTTCAAAACGTTCAAATTCCCAGTTATGTCACATAAGAATGCTAAATCCCGGATCCATTTACAACATAATCGTTGCTGGTGGATAATGCAGTGAAACTGCATGTGAAGTGAAGTATCAAACAGCCATTTCTTCTTTGATTCTTGTGACAACACCAGTGTTACTACCATGCTTGGTGCTCCATCAGTTGTTACACATTTCAGATTCTTCCAATTAAGGTTGAGTTCAGTCACTGTATCACTTTTAAAAAAATATTCTCAGCTGTAGTAATATCCTTCAAACTCTGAAGGGCACCTAATGCTTAAAATATTTCAAATTTTTGTCAATACCTCTTACCAGGGTCGGCCCGATCTAGGGGTGAGCCGTGCTGCTGCCCGGGGCGCCAAAGTTTTGGAGGCGCTATCCCGATCATTAATCTATGCATTACTTGCAAGTGAATAAATATTGGATACCAATTTATATCTATTAATAGGCTAAAATATTGACAGCATTCTGTTTAATTTTTCATCATATAAATAAAAGAAAATGTGTGTTTGTTTGTGTGTTAACGCTGTAACTCCAAAACCAAGAAACTTAGACTTAAAACTTGGTAAACTTACTAATGGGACCATGAGGATGTGCACCTCAGGGCCAGAATTTTGATTTTTGCGGGGAGGGGGAAGTGGAGTGGGGGAGGGGTGCAATTTCCCATAAGATAACACAAAAATAGATTTTTCGACTTACATGCTTGTACTCTTTTGTAAATTAAAATTAGAAATAATTGACCTATGATCTTCGGACCTGAAACGTTTTAAAGAAAAAATAAATAACGTCTGTTATTCTTATCGTCAAATTTTGCCTACGATACAAAATCGCACAAGTTCTACCTTTAAATCATATTTATTTGAAAATTTTAAGCTTTTTAACGATATGTTGCCTTTCTGACGGTCATTGTTAAAACTTGAGATTGTATTGTCGCCTTAATCCTTATACTATATGCGTAAGGAATGTGTGCTTTGAATGCTTACTCAACATCTTTTATAATGTTTTAAAAACCTGAGAAACGCCGGGTACTTTCAACTAGTTATCAATAATTTTTACAGAGCGATGAATAAATTAACGTGTAATATGTAAATGTCTCAACTAACAGTGGAGTGCTATCTCGCCTGGGTCGCTAATATTACTCGTGCCGCCCCTGCCTGTGACAAAAATAAGGAGTTAAGCAGTATCAGATAAGTCATTACACTTATCTATAGCCAAGGAGAAGTAAGTTTTTGCTTTATCTCTCATGCTGGCAGATAGACTTATATTTCTAACAAGGGGTACTTTGTTGGGGCACATCTCTTCCATTACTTTTATCGTGCACTTTTTTTACATAGTCTTCATCAGTGAAAGGTCTCCCGCCCTCAGCAATAAATTTTGCTAAGTAGTAACTAACTCTTACTCCAGACAAATCATTAGATAAATGCTTTTTGAAGATATATTGCTGTAATGAAATGGAGTTTGTAAGTGACTTTATCTTATTAAAATTAATTCTCTCGTCTTCCTTCAGACAAGCATAATCCATATGTCGCGATTTATAATGTCTCTTAATGTTATATTCCTTCATTGTTGACAAATTTTGCTTACATATGAGAAAATGATAAGTATTTACTTTACTTACCTTATGTAAAGCTGTTCTTAATTCAGCGAGAAGCCAACAATATTTATGTTAAATGCTAAGCTCGCAAACGTAAAGGACGAAAGACCAATATTTGAGAACAAAGGTAACTTCACGTTTAAGCATATGCATTATGTGGTAGAAAGACAATATACACTAGTATTGAGTAAGAAGAGGTAGGTTATATTTTTATACACCAGTTACCAACACATTAAAAGCTTTCACTCCTATGTCTGGAGAGCCCTGGCGTTGTTATTTTCCCGTTCCATTCGTATATTAGGGAAGTCCCAACATTGTAATATTTTCAATCCCACGTTTTTTACCTCCATAAATCCTGATGTAATTGATTCCTTTCATTTCTGAAATACCTTGTATACCTCTCTAACTAGTATGTCTAAGTTTAAGTACAAGATTTGATGGCTGAAGAGCAGAAATTATTCGAGAGAAAGAGTTAAAAGTTTCCATTTCACACTGGTGGTGAAAAATTACACTGAAACCGCCAAGCATTTTACTTATGAAATAATTAAATACTTTAATAATCTTGACAAGAATTATACTAAAAATAAAATATGTACTTCGTAAGATTTATTATTACATTATATATTTAAATAGTAACTATGTTACGTTCGGTAAAGCAAAATTGATCAATTTTTCTAATGGAGAAGGTTGCTTGAAATCATTCAATGAGCCACATAGATACCTTCAAAGAGCTGCTTGCGGTCTGCAGGTTGAGCCATCCTGCTATACACCCTTTTAAATTCTGCGTTTTTCGTATTTTGTCTGCATGTCTTGTAAAAATTATTCGGAGATACGTATTAAAAATACCGAAATGATGATCCATAAATTAATTAGCTAAAAGTCGGATGAGAGTATTTAAAATCAACAAAATACTAGTTGTGTTAATAAAATGTAAAGCCGAAGTCTTATGGTTTCATTCAAAGTAGTATTTTTTGTGTTAAATTGATCGTAATTTCTTGGAATTTCATTTACAGATATTTCAAAGCACGATTGATAGAAAAATTTATACAACTTCGTGCAAATTTCCCTGTTTTTCCCCTAGAGAAAAATAAGTATAACTCGAGTCGTAGATGATGACTCGACCATTTAAAACCATGTCTACATTTGTTTTTATGTGGAGAAATTTGTACGATATTACATTAAATTTAATTTAAATTGCGCGGTAAATTTTTTAAAATGTCAGTTTTGTACAAACATTTATAGTTGTTTCTACAAAAGAAGTTTTAAATCGTTTAATTTTACTTTAAAATAGGTTGTATTTGGATTATTAATAAAAATTTTCTTATAACACTAGCATTTAATATATAAGTATTTTAAAACCTGACGGGAATAAACCGAGTAAGTGCGATGAGTCTTTTTTTGTCTTGGGAAAATCGTATCTTTTCGTTGGCAAGGGGAGACGCGTGACCTCAGCCGCGTAGCCTTAGCTAGAGTTGTCTGTAAGTAAAGGGTTTTGAATAATAATAAACAAATACCGAGTCAAATTAAATTGAAATTTATTTAATAAGATAACACCAATACATTAATTGTGCCTATGTATTTAGTATGTAATAAATATTAAACTTCACATTTTACGCTTTCGTTCGTGAAAATTACCATACAGAAGTCACAAATTGTGCGGATAGGGTAAAATGTTTGCTAAGAAATAAATTCTTCGTGAATAAACTGTAGCTACCAACAGTTACGCTCATAAGGAGGTCCTTATATTTTCAGCTTATGCAACTCGATAATCTACGAATTAAATACACAAGAAATATAGCATTAGTAACGGAATTTCTAGTGAATGTATTATAACAGACCTTAATGGCAGAAAATTGATAAATGCAAAAGAAGTTTACGCTGGATTTCATGTATCGTTAGCCTCCTTCAAAGATAATATTTAATGGAATAATACTCACTTCTGAGGCGGTATCCTGGCAGATCCCGCACCGCTACTCGGTTAGGGTGGAAGCGGTAGCTTGTATCCCACGGCATGTGGAGTAAACGTTCTGTTGGTCTCAGTAGAGCGCATCTTTTTTGCTTGTGCGCTTCCATTTCACCCACCAAATGTGCGAAAACAACCTGTCCTACAATGCAAGCCAATAGAAAGGTTGCTGAAATAAGCACCGTCGTGATCTTCATTTATCCTCTAAATGCAGTCCTGAGGACACTTAATTAATTTAATATTTTACTCTGTCAATAACTTTCACCCTTTCATGGAGTTCATTTAGACAGATCTGAGTTATGGCGTTACGTCAATATTCTACCGACCTCTCGCTACTTAGAATGTTTACAGTTTCGTCATAGAATGTGACACAGTGGAACGTATTAACTAACAGATTGGAAGTCTCTGACTTGGCGTTTTGCTGGCGGAATGTGGAACGGTGGTATGACTTCAATGCTGGCATTTAGTCGTTGAGAAATCTAAAATTATGCTCAACATATAGCATTGTCCAATTATAAATAGAGTAGTTGAAACTTTAAATTGATATTTGCCAGACATCATTCTCTGTACACGTGGCATTACACTTGTACCGCTAATAATTACATTGTGAGGCTTTTTCAATTAAGATCATTGAAGCCGTTAATTTAGTATTCGTAAACTTCCTTCCTTATCAAAAGACGTTCATATAATTTGTTTCCGAACATTTGTTGTTATACCTCGTTTTCCTTCAACCCTTTCCATTAAATTCTTTCATTTGCTGCGTGCATGTGAACGTTTTGATGTAATGATTACATGAAAATGAAATCATTTTTATGTATGGTGGCATACATTTCAAATAATCCATTTCATACTTCCTGGTTATGCTAGTAGAAACATTTAGGATTCTAACTTAAATTCCTAAGTCATAAATTAAGTGAATCGTCTATAATAGTAAAGCCTTGCTCACTCACTCACTGACATAAAACACTTAGGAACTTCTAGAAGGGTTAGAAATCTGAAATTTGGCATGTAGGTAGGTCGAGTGGCACAACCGACGAGAAAAATCGAAAATCACAGAAAGGTTCATATTTAAGGGGTGGGTCTTTTAAACCCCAATGTTTCATTTCAATACCCCATAAGAAAAGCATGGGATTCAGTGCAAAGCTTTCTAAAATAGTCTAGAAAAATTAGGTTTTTTAGCGGAATTAATTCAGACATAGATGATTTTTGGTACAGATGTTCTACTGGCCTTCCTAATTAACATACTGAAACTCCCCATCGATCCAATTGGAGTTTCCGCCGTCATCTTGGAAAAATGGCTGCCGGTTTTTTCCTTTTACTCGGTAACTGCTGCTCCCACGGTGATTATTTTCAGGAAGTCATTTATAGAGCATTAAATTCTGCACAAAGAATGTAATTAGGAATTTCAGTGGTAGGACAACGCTTTTGCGAGTAACTTTTCTCTTTATGGCGGACACCATTCCATGGCTGATTTTTCATCGTTTACTCGTCGATAATGAAAATGTGTAGAAATGTAACTGTAGAGCATAACGTTTTCTACTAAGGTGATTAATTTCTGGGAAAATGAAAACTATTATCTTATTTAAATGGGCTCTGTGTAGTTCAAAAGATATCGCATTGGGTTATTTACGAGTTTGATCTTGGTGTATGGTGATTTTTAAGCGTTTGCAGTATGCAAGCACCAACGACTCGTAAACAACAATAATCACTTTTAATAGATTTAGAGTTCATTATTTATACTAGAGCTCTGTAATAATTAAATCAATATATAAGAAGAAGAAGAATTATGTTTTCAAGATATCGTAATGTATTTAGAAATTTCGAGGTGTTAAGCTCTTTCTCTCTTCATTGATTAAAACTTCAAGAAATAATCATTTTATCTATTTTAAGTAAAGTAATTGAAAAATATAATCCATAAAAAATCTCGTTTCATCTTCATGAAATTTCTTTGTTTTTCCATGTGATATGTTTTGTGCATTCGGGTGCTTTATCACTGGCCGCAAAAACTGACTCTAAATTAAATCATTCAAGTCTCACTTCCAAAAATATTACTGCAAAAGATGGCACATTTCATAAAAGTAAAGCTATCTCTAACACAGTGAGGAGCAACCTGCGGCCCTCTCAAACTTCTCAAACTTTTCCGGTCTGCGGAACACTTTAGTGAGTTAAAGCCCCCCGCGGCCCACCTTTCTTATACTCTCCGACTTGTCCTGAAAACCAGGTAATAAATTACATACTATAAATGGAACACAAATATTTCAAGGGTGTAAGTTAATATTTTCATTATTTGTGCATAGTAGTTAGTTTTTTCCTCTGCAATCTTTTTATTTATGTAGTACTCTAACGGACATTTTGTAGTAACTCTTGTTCTATTTGAATGTATTTTTTATAGAGTAACTTCCAGATTATATATCGTTGGTAGCTCAATTACTTTGGCTCAGATTATTAAAAGTAAAGTACTCCTTTAGCCAAACAATTAGAGGGTTACAACCCTCTAATTGTTTGGCTAAAGGAGTACTTTACTTTTAATCCAGGTTCCAGGTCTCCAATTGATGCTTACTTCATTTCATTTAATTATGTACTATGTAAGCTAACTAAAGTCTATAAAACAATCGGAGGATCTAATTAACTCAAATTCACAATTAGGCTATACATTTTTGTGAGGATCGCACATACTAAATCTACTTTGAGCGGCTCAACGGATGAAATTCGCGACATTCGAACGGGCTGACAAACGAGGGAGTCGTGAAAAAGGCGTTCCTTGTCACATACCGGTAGTACGAGAACTCCTAAAAAACAGTATCTACTTTCCTGTTTTTACCAGCAAATTTTCTAGACGCCTCTTACGTGAAGAGAAAATATAGGTTCTAAGAATTTCAGAGCGTTTTATAAGGCCCGTTATGCTATGATCAAAAAGGGATTTGACACAAATTCATACTATGTATATACATTTAAATTACGGCAATAAAACACTTGATATTAAAATGTTAACCCTAAAAACCAAATATAGACTCAATTTTCACTGATATAATATCTCAGAATCTCTAGTTAACATCCGATTTAAAGTCTTGAACGCGAAAGGAAATTAAACAAAGTCAAAATCCGATTTAGCGCCCCTCTATATCGTTGAAAACAGAACTTCCATATAGAGCATACCTCGATTTACCGGCACCTCTCCTAAAATACCAACGTCAGTGATGGACAAACGGTGACGCTAAATCAGGATTTGACTGTATTTTCGTAATTAAAACAAATATTATTTATTTTCTATGAAGATTATTTTCATTGACAACAATAAAAAACTAGGCCAGAAAATTTCTATTCAAAGTAAATTACGACCTTGATATTCGATTTTTTTGATAACGATTTCTCCTACGATAAAAATGCATTTGGCAAAAATATTTTATTTGAATATTTCTACAATTTTATATAAAACCTTTTTGGCATGACCAATATTATACGAGATATGACGGAGTTTTTTTGTGGTCTCCCTCTCGTGGTCCCTTTCGCCCTCCATTCGTCTCCCTCCCTCCCTCTGTCTCTCTCCCTCCCTCTGTCTCCCTCCCTCTCTCTTTCCTTCCCTCTCTCTCTCCCTTACTCTCTCTCTCCCCCTCTCCCTCTCTCTGCCTCTCTTTTCTCCCAACTCCCTCCCTCTCATTCCTTCCTGTCCCAATCCATAGCTCTCACTCTTTTTCTCCGTCTCCCTCATTATCACTTTCCTCCAGTCCTTTTCTAATTCTATGCCTTCCTTACTCTCTATGTACCTTTCATTCTATATCCCTTCCTTCCTATCTCCCTCTCCACATCCCCTTATCTCTTGCTCTACATCTATATAGTAGTTTAGATAAGGAAAAGAATCCAAAATAAATCCCAGTACCAAGATTTCTTCATGTCCTATCATTATATATAGACGTTTCTTACAGAGGAGGAGGAGGAGGAGATAGCATATAACATACCAATAGAAGGTGCTTGCATACTGCAAGCATTTCATCTCACCTTAAAAAATATTAACTTTTGAGACAGATATTTCATCATTACAAATATTATATTAATTCTAAAGATTTCACCTCCGCAGCGATTTACGTTTTTCCCACATGTAAAAATAATCGTTTAAAACAATACACAAATGTTGCAATTTTAAACATTTTACACTTTCTCCATTATGGGGTACTAATGCTACACATTTCAGCCAATTTTTAAAGTTGTAACACTTCTAGAAGTGAAATAATATTTTTCAAAATTTAAACAATTTTAACGGTTGCCGCAATATATATATGGGGAGATTGAAATGTTTATTTGTGCAAATGCACTGTTCTGTAAATAATTTGAAAATTGCAGCTTTCTAGCTCATCCCGTAGAACCTAAAAAATTATTAAACTTTAATGTTCAGTTGGGATAAAAACAACCCCTAAAAATTAACAATTTTAAAATTTTCGATTTTTATAGTTGGTTATGAAAAAAGTTCTATAATATTGCAAAATTTCAGGTTCCTAAACTTATTAGATTAGTCTACACACTGGATTGCGTCTTCCCATGCTAACTTATGGGAGATATTCCGGGGTCTCTGGAGTCGAACCCAAGACACTGTAAGCAAAAGTAACAAACGTTCCTAATAGATATTGGGGCTATCTAGCAACACTGAAAATTTCATCTTTCTAGCTTACCGGCAAGTGCCCATAATTAATTTACAAAAATGGCGCAATGCTTTTCTTATGGGAAAAAACGCAAATTTCAGAATTTCTGGAGTCGAACTCATATCACTTAGGTAAGAAGTCTCATTTTATCTGAAAGTTTCTCCATCATATCTACAAAAACTAAAACTTTCAGCTCTCTAGATTTTGTAGTTAGGGCTGGACATTAGTATCCTCCTATATGTTATATATAGATACCATTCTATATAGACGTTCCTTACAGAGGAGGATATAACATATTAGTAGAAGGTGCTTGCATACTGCAAGCATTTCATCTCACCTTGAAAAAACATTCATTTTTTAGACAGACATTTCATCATTGCACATATTCTTTAATTCTAAAGATTTCACTTCCGCAGCGATTTTCGTTTTTCCCACATGTAAAAATAATAGTTTAAAACAATTCCCAAATGTTGTAATTTTAAAAATTTTACATTTTCTCCATAATGGGGTACTAATGCTACACATTTTAGCCAAATTTTAAAGTTTTAGCACTTCTAGAAGTAAAATAATATTTTTCTAATTGTTTAAAATTAAATAATTTTTAACGGCCGCCGCAATTCATATATGGTAAAATTGAAATGTTTATTTGTGCAATTTTACTACTCATTAAATAATTTGAAAATTTCAGCTTCCTAGCTCATCCCGTAGTACCTAAACAGTTATCTATTTGGAACAATTTTTGAAACGAGAAAAAAGTCTGCTATGACCGGGAATTGAACCCGAGTCTTCCACTTGCCGGGCGGATATTCTACCCCTGAACTATCGTAGCAGAACATTTTCTCTCGTTTCTGAACACGGATGTTTTCCTTTGTGGGACGGGAACTAGCCAAGCTAATATCAAACTGCCCCGACAGATGTCCTCAAAGAGGATCGTCGAAAGAAACTCCTTCCTCTCAAATGGTGAGATTGCCAAACATGAAATTGATGGAATGATATGATCCGAAGATCCTATGCAGACAGGCATAAGCTTGCCCGGCAAGTGGAAGACCCGGGTTCAATTCCCGGTCATAGC
Organism: Tanypteryx hageni; assembly: GCA_028673005.1. Lineage (NCBI taxonomy): Eukaryota > Metazoa > Arthropoda > Insecta > Odonata > Petaluridae > Tanypteryx > Tanypteryx hageni. The sequence continues at coordinate 32,321,708 of CM054113.1, read as the reverse complement.
AGACTTTTTTCTCGTTTCAAAAATTGTTCCAACTTTCACAGCTTATGCCTGTCTGCATAGGATCTTCGGATCATATCATTCCATCAATTTCAGTTATCTATTTGATTAAATTTTTAGAATTTTTAACTGCCAAACGAATAAAAATATCAAAATTTGTATAACCCCTATTTCGTTTTTTTAAGAATTCTACTTATAAAAAAAATTTCAGCTCCGTAGCACATTCGAAAATGCCTGAACCCTGAAAATTTGTTTAAACAATTGCAAATTTTTAGCGGACTCATTGTTGCACTTTTTCATGATTTTCGTTTTTTCTAGTCGGTTTTGCACAAACTCCTACCTAAAAAGAAATTCGAATCTCCTGCCCATCTGGAAGTGCCTAAACATTAGTATCCTCCTATATGTTATCATTATATATCGACGACATTTACAGAGGAGGAGGAGGAGATAACATATAACATACTAGTAGAAGGTGCTTGCATACTGCAAGCAACTCATCTCACCTTGAAAAAACATTAATTTTTCATACAGATATTTCTTCATTAAAACTATTCTATTAATTCTAAAGATTTCACTTCCGCAGCGATTTTCGTTTTTCCCACATGTAAAAATAATAGTTTAAAACAATTCCCAAATGTTGTAATTTTAAAAATTTTACATTTTCTCCATAATGGGGTACTAATGCTACACATTTTAGCCAAATGTTTAAGTTTTAGCACTTCTAGAAGTAAAATAATATTTTTGTAATTGTTTAAATTTAAATAATTTTTAACGGCCGCCGCAAATCATATATGGTGAAATTGAAGTGTTAACTTGTGCAAATTCACTACTCCGTAAATAATTTGAAAATTTCAGCTTCCTAGCTCATTCCGTAGTACCTAAACAGTTATCTATTTGTTTAAAATTTAAGAATTTTTAACTGCCAAACAAATAAAAATATCAAAATTTGTATAATCACTATTTCGTTTTTTTAAGAATTCTATTTATAAAAAAAATTTCAACTCCGTAGCACATGCGGAAATACATAAACCTTGAAATTTTGTTTAAACAATTGCGAATTTCTAGTGGACGCATTGTTGCACTTTCTCAAGATTTTCGTTTTTTTTGGTCGGTTTTGCACAAAATCCTACCAAAGAAAAAAATTTCGAATCTCCAGCTCAACTGAAAGTGCCTAAACATTAGTATCCTCCTATATATATGTTATCATTATATATCGACGACTCTTACAGAGGAGGATATAACATACTAGTAGTTGGTGCTTGCATATTGCAAGCATTTCATCTCACCTTGAAAAGTAATTTTTCAGACAGATATTTCATCATTACAAATATTCTATAAATTCTAAATATTTCACCTCCGCGGCGATTTTCGTTTTTCCCACATGTAAAAATAATATTTTAAACAATCCCCATATGTTACAATTTTAAAAATTTTACACTTTCTTCATTATAAAGTACTAATGCTACACATTTTAGCCAAATTTTTAAGTTGTAGTAATTCTATAAGTAATATAATATTTTTCTAATTGTTTAAATTTAAATAATTTTTATCGGCCGCCGCAAATCATATATGGTGAAATTGAAGTGTTAACTTGTGCAAATTCACAACTCTGTAAATAGATGTAGGATTTGTGAAAAAACGAAATAGGGATTATACAAATTTTGATTTTTAATTTGTTTGGCAGTTAATATTTTTTTAAATTTAAACATAAGTAAATGTTTAGATACTACGGGGCGAGTTAGAGAGCTGAAATTTTTAAGTTATATAGAGTATTGTCTATGTAAACGAATAAACATTTCAATGTATCCATAAAATTGTTATTGCGACCGTTAAAAATCTTTTCAATTAAAGAAATATTTCCCATGATGTCTTTCCGAAAACTCAATGTTTTTTCAAGGTGAGATGAAATGCTTGCAGTATGCAAGCACCTTCTACTAGTACTGCATACGACAACTCGTACACAAATCTGAAGCTTCCGCACCAAATGGGAAACTTGGATTTATCCACCAACTCGCGCATGCGCTGTAGGATCTAAATCATCTGTCATTGTCACTCTACGTTGTTTACGTGCAGTAGTGTTGAGTTCAGTTGAGTTCGGGTATAACATAAAATAGTGTTTTTTACAAAAAGTAAAAAAAGAACGCCTTATATTCAGGAAGTGTCCGTTCGTCTGTCCGCATGTTTCATCTCTGAAAGTACTGGGCGGATATTCATGAAATTTGGTATTTAGGACATAAAGGCAAAGAAAATAAGAAAATGATATAAATGGTTTACGTACCATAATCTGGAGTGCCACTTTACAAGTGACAAATAATGAACTTTCCAGTAAATCTCGCAAAATATCACTTATAACTATAAGTTTTCAACCAACATTGTAGGACTGACCAAATAGCATCTGTCGTAATTCACTTTGAACTTAGAAAAATTTTCCCGTGTTTTTTAATCGTTCTCAACGAAAACAATCTTCGTGACAACTGAAGTAAACAATATCTGTTGTAAATACCTAATTAAATTTTCTTTCGTGCTCACTCAACATTTGGTAAATGAAGGGAAATGGATTATCTACGACCAAGAAATGAACGCAAATACGTCTATTTTATTTATGTATAGACAGAGTTTGTAAGTAAAAAGAAATGGGTAATTTACGATTAAAGAATGAACGTGAACATAAAGGTTATACTACAACTATTTGAGTGTGATATGTTTTAAATAATTGTCGATTGTTTTATTAATTACAAGTGATTAGGAAATAAGTCGATGAATCAAATATCTGGCAACCCTACTTCTGGTGCACAATTGAGTGTCTTTCCTTTGTTTTACTGTTTGTGTGTTATTGATGGGCATAAACCTTATTTACCAGCTTCCATCTTACAATTAGAATTTTATTTTTCCTGTTTTCTATCAATGCCAGTTTTGATTTGAACGGTCTTCTACCACGTCTTTTGTTGCTATGCATTTCAAAGTTTGCACATAAATACGAATTATTTACAATTGGTGCATATTTATTTGCAATAGTACTTTAATTTCTCGCTCATAAGAACTTTCTACCATTGTGATATTATATTACTTTCAAAGTTTTTAAAATAAAATATTCAACTCATGTCTTTTTCATGGTAGTGAAAATGTGAAATTGTACACCTTATCTAGTTTTAATTTTTTTTCTCCTAAAGTATTTCTTTAACTCTAAGTTAAATGTTAAATGGTATTTAGATTTTTAATTATTCCATTATAATTTTTAGTATAGCTAAATTAAATAGGCGTAAATAATTTTTTAAATTCATCTAAAGTAAAACCAGCGTTTGTAGCACAGTGTTTTAAATGTTAGTGCTTAATTTTGGCCTATAAATATTTTCTGATGCATAAAGGTACTGTTTGGAAGCATATTATTCCCGTCATTTGAGACGAATTAACATTAATTTAATAATAAATTTGGCCAATTTACTTAGAGAATTTAATCCATCAATCAATTGATTGCAGTCATAATTGAATTGATTTATATCACAGTCGAAGATGTATTAGAACATAGTTTTCGTTATATTCCGATCAAGGAAACTCTTAATATTAAACCCATTTTGGAGGATATATTTTGTTTAAAAGTGTTATCGATATTTCTTAAATCGAAGTTTACAGTCGTTTTCATATTCGATATTTGTTCTCTGTCCGCAATTTTCTTTTTCTGAAGACATTCTTTTAGGTAAAACTAATTCCATATATTAATCGTATTTATAAAAACAATATTGCATTTACCGTATATTCCCTATTCGATGAAAAATATTATGAACGAGAAATCTTTTGAATAATTATAGATCAGTATTTTAATCATATACTTTTATTATTTTTTTTCTTTTTCGTAGTGATACATTTATTGATGACAATGGGAAATGCGTGGCATCTGTAATAATCCGTCGTGTAGCCGATTCTTGTGCAGCATTTGTCTGAAAAGGAAGTGAAAAATTTCAAAAGGTTTTAATATTTCTATATAAATCGTTTTTTGAAAAATATGTTTAGATCTTTTGGAGAGGAACTATAACAACTAGTGTGATTAAAAAATAACTTTCTCGCAACTTTGAGAAAACAATTATTTTTGTTTTTCGAATCAACCGAAACATTTATGATATAATTTTAACATTAATTAAATTATATATAAATTAAATCAAGGAATTCTTCTAAAAATTATTTAATTCTTAATGAGGGTTGATACGATTAACATATACTAAATTTTTGACAGTTTAAGAAAACAATGGATTTAAAATGACGAAGGAGTTATTTATTACCTTTGTAATCTATATCCCTTTTGTGGTCCAGTTCAGTAAGGCTTGGCGTCGTAGGCTTTGGGGCAGGCGATGACAGGAACCGGAGGCGGGTGGATAATAGGTACCAGAGGGATCAACTCTCCCTTGGAGTAAGACTTTTGGTAGTAGTTATGCTTGGTAGCGATGATGGTGTCCTTGTACTTGATAGGTTGCGTTTTGTATCCATATGCGGGCACGTATTCCTTCCCGTAGGCGGGCTTCTCATATGCTGGAGCGTAAGCGGGTTTAGCGTATCCATAAGCATGCTCCATGGGTTTTCCGTAAGCGGGCTTCCCGTGTTCGTAACCATGTTCCATTGGCTTTCCATATCCGTACCCGTGCTCCATGGGCTTGCTGTATCCGTAGCCATGCTCCATGGGCTTGCCGTATCCGTAGCCATGTTCCATGGGCTTGCCGTAAGCAGGCTTGCCATACCCGTAACCATGTTCCATGGGCTTGCCGTAAGCAGGTTTGCCATACCCGTAACTATGTTCCATTGGCTTGCCGTAAGCAGGCTTGCCATACCCGTAACTATGTTCCATTGGCTTGCCGTAAGCAGGCTTGCCATACCCGTAACTATGTTCCATTGGCTTGCTGTAAGCAGGCTTGCTATACCCGTAACCATGTTCCATTGGCTTGCCGTAAGCAGGCTTGGCATACCCGTAACCATGTTCCATTGGCTTGCCGTAAGCAGGCTTGGCATACCCGTAACCATGTTCCATTGGCTTGCCGTAAGCAGGCTTGGCATACCCGTAACCATGTTCCATTGGTTTGCCGTATCCGTAGCCATGCTCCATGGGCTTGCCGTAAGCAGGCTTGCCATACCCGTAACCATGTTCCATTGGCTTGCCGTACACAGGTTTGGCATATGCATAAGCATAAACTTTGCCGTAGTCGTGGGCTTCATAAGCTGGCTTTCCGTATGCTGGCGCCTTGTAGTAATCTACGTAAGCTGGCTTTCCATAGGCTGGCTTTTCGTAAGCATACATCTTTCCGTAGTGGTGAGGTTCATTAGCCGGCTTTCCGTAAGCTGGTGCCTTGTGGTAATCTCCGTAAGCTGGTTTTCCATATGCTGGCTTTTCGTAAACATATCCCTTTCCGTAATAGTGAGGTTCATAAGCCGGCTTTCCGTAAGCTGGTGCCTTGTAGTAATCTCCATAAGCTGGTTTTCCATAAACTGGGGCCGGCTTGCCATAGTGATCATGAGGTTCAGGGTAAGCTGGTTTCCCATAAACTGGAGCAGGCTTGGCGTAGTGATCATGGGGTTCAGGGTAAGCTGGCTTCCCATAAACTGGAGCAGGTTTGGCGTAGTGATCATGGGGTTCAGGGTAAGCTGGCTTTCCATAAACTGGAGCAGGCTTGCCATAGTGATCATGAGGTTCGGGGTAAGCTGGCTTCCCATAAGCTGGAGCAGGCTTGGCGTAGTGATCATGGGGTTCAGGGTATGCTGGCTTTCCGTAAACTGGAGCAGGCTTGGCGTAGTGATCATGGGGTTCAGGGTATGCTGGCTTTCCATAAACTGGAGCTGGCTTGGCGTAGTGATCATGGGGTTCAGGGTATGCTGGCTTTCCATAAACTGGAGCTGGCTTGGCGTAGTGATCATGGGTTTCAGGGTATGCTGGCTTTCCATAAGCTGGAGCTGGCTTGGCGTAGTGATCATGGGGTTCAGGGTATGCTGGTTTTCCGTATGCTGGTTTTTCGTATGCTGGCTTCTCGTATGCTGGCTTTTCATATGCTGGTTTCTCGTATGCTGGCTTCTCGTATGCTGGCTTTTCGTATGCTGGCTTCTCGTATGCTGGCTTCTCATATGCTGGCTTCTCGTAAGCGGGCTTTTCGTATGCTGGCTTCTCGTATGCTGGTTTCTCGTATGCTGGCTTCTCGTAAGCGGGCTTCTCGTAAGCTGGCTTTTTGTATTCATGGGCTACGGGAACGAAGTGGTACGTAGTGGTAGCGTATTTGTCGTCATACTTTCCCATGTAAGGATAGGCGCTGCGTGCACTTGATTCAGCTTCCTCCTCTTCTTCCTCCGCCGCTGACCTCCATCCTCCTTTGCCCGAGGATTCTTCTTCGTTGTTGGATTCCTCCTCGGCGAATTTGCGGACCCTCAATCCGCCTTCGAAGTCGCCCTCGTTGTCTTGATTCTCGATATTGGCCTGGTCGCTCTGGGGCTCCTCAACATTTGCCTCTTCGGCAAGGAGAGCGTATGGCAGGACCAGGGAGATCAGTAAGATGAGCGAAAGATGGGAAATTGACGAACGACGCGCCATCGTGAATGCTCGGAAAAGCGATGGCTCTGCTGCTGATAACCCCTAGCGGAATGGGTCCTTGAATGAAGGCGACTGTACGGAGTGCCGCGGTAGATTTTATATCTCACAAAGGAGGGGTGAAAATCAAGGTAGGGGTCGTTAGGGGAGTGAGGATGGAAGAGGTAGTCGGCTGGGATGTGGGTGGGGCGAATACGGTGGTGGAATAATGCAGGGGAATGAGGAGTTCGGAACGTGGCGATGCCTCAGCCGTTTGCTGACTCTAGGATGATCAAAGTCGGCGAATGGATGGGGAAGAGGCGGGGATGGGTAGGCGTTAAGAAATCTTGTCGGTGAAAGGAGAAGGGAGGTAAAGGTGCCGAATGGAATTTTTTTATAGGAAGTGGGATCTCACGCAAGAATTTAACATTGCATTTTTAGACTAAGGAATGCCTCTAGTAAGTTCATCTCTTCATCATTCGATCATGAGTTACTTCGTCACCTCCCGCTTGACTAAAATTTCGCTTATTTGTAACAAATGCGGCAGAGGTCGTTAACCTCACGGGTAGTATAAGGCTCCCTCAAGTTAAGCGAATTCATTTAAATGTTATTTCCCGTAATTGACTAGATGAAAAAAATAATTGTTTAATAAAATACTGTTTTTGCTCGAATATAACGCGCGCTTTAATTTTAAAGGTTGAAATCGAGATAGAAAAGCAATAATTATAATCGATAAGTTAAGATAACTTTTCATTAACATTGCAGTTTTAAAAAAATTATAGGAAGGTTACTTAATAAGCTAATTGTTCGTTTTCACATACACCTTCGAGTTTCATCAGTATGTATTTCAATATGAACAATTGCAGAGAGATGCAAAATCTTCAGAAAAATATTAATTTGTAAAATTTAAAAATATTAGTAAATTTTTAATTTATTAATTAATTAAACTTTACTAAATGAAAGCCAACTAGGTATTATTAGAGATTGCCATTTTATAATTCATCTTATACTGTAAAATGCTAACGTAAACTCTGTAAATATTAGTCAATGTCTATTTATTTTTAATATCTCATTTTAAAAATAACACAGGACAACAAATTTTCACTTTTTGTCGATAACGTGAACGAAACAAGCTGTTTTTTACTAAATCGATTACGCTGATCATGAAAATAATAGTAAAAAATATGTAGCACGCGCAGGTTTTTGTTATCTCCTCATTTGTATTCAAAATATATGAACTCACATATCACCTATTATGCAGTTTGAAGGATTGGCGTTATTTAAAAATTTAACTTGGGATCACCATTAAAATATCATAGACTCACACTAAGGTTGCAAATATTTAAAAAAAACTAAGAAAAAATATACAGATGAAGAAAAATGATCCGTTTTGCCTCTAAATTCAAATCACAGAAAGTTATTTTTCCTCTTAAAAGAATCACATAATTTAAGTGAGAATAAACTTGGAATCCACTAATTAAACATCATTGTCTCACATTATGGTTGGCAAGTATAACAAAAACACTCAGAAAAATATCAAAGTGAAGAAATACATGCTATTCTGACTTTACATTCATTACAGAGAAAGTTAATTTTTCCTCTTATGAACAGTACCATCTTCCCTTTGCAAAAACCAGCAATATTCAATTCAATTCAAAGTTGTATGTTCCGTATTTGAAGCCAGAGATTAATTTTACAGTATATGCATTGGGTTTTATATTGAGTTTTTTAAATTTGTTTACTTAAAATAAGGAAGGACGCTATAAATGTTTTAACGCACAAGTATAGATAGTTTCAGATTTTTTAAGTGTCCCGTAATTAATTGGAGATTTTGTTGTTTTTCCCGTATCTTCAAAATGAAAATCTGGCAACCCTAGGACAGACGGACACGACCTGACCATATGGCGTTATTTTTTTACCTTTTGTAAAGAACGCCTAAAAAATGAACTTTTCAACAGCTTGCGCTGAAACAATCTGCCACCCTTGACAACAGGAAACAATTTTGTTTACTGACTGTTAATTCAGCATTTGAAAGCCTAGTTTGCTGAAACAATTTCTTCCGTATTTATGTGCCGTTTTTTGTTGATTGCGTGTGTTTATTTTCTTCTTCATCTTTGCTTCATCTTTCTTTGTTTCTTTCATCCGCCTTTGGGTGGATAGTTGCAAATTTAGATATTTTACTATATCATACATAGCTAAAAGAAGTCTTAAAAACTCCTCAATATTTATTTTCAGTACAGTACATAGATGATATTTAATGCAATCATACTGTACTTAAGAATACTACAAGTGTGGTGAAAGTCATGTACTGGCCACATCAGATTTTTTCAATTATTGTGATAATCTCTCATGCCTTAGAGTTTGTGAAATATGTCACAAGGAGCTTCTTATCAATTTTTTTAAGAAGCGAGGATTTTGACTTTTGCCAATCACTACAGCTTCTTCGAGGTTTCCATCTGCATATTGTATAATAATTAATAGAAGCGTTCCTTACATTGTTTACCTCCTGTGCATTTTTACCTTACATATGCAATAACTATTATACGGTTTAAAAATTTCCAGTTTCATTCTTAGATTTTTAAGCCAGTTCTTTTCAACACATATTACACTCCCCTACCCTTCCCTCCAAATTAACTTGGCTCGCTCTCTGCAGGCACATCGGCATTCAAGGAGCGGGGGAAGAAGTTTAAATTGTATACTTGCACAGTTTAATGTAGTTACAGTTAGCACCATATATTGTTACTCTTGTAATTTCTAAATGTAAAATAAAAATTTGATATCAGGGTCTTGCATATAAAATTTCTATATGAAAATATAAACAAAATTTGAAATTTTAACCGACTATTTTTGCCTTTCGCAAGTTTCGACTGTTCAGAAATAAACAAATCTAATATATAAAAATCTGATGTGGCCACCACATGACTTTCTCCGTATCTGTAATATTTCTTAAAATTCCAAATAGGTTATATAATAATAAATAGTATAAGAAACTGCGAGAAAATTTTAGACTTTACAAAGAACAGAAATAAACTCAAACTGTAGCCTTCTGATATTGGATATAGTCACAAAGCTCCAACAATTAAGAAAAGAAAAAGGAGCATTACTAAGACGTAACTAAGAGTCAATTGTTAACAATAGTCGGTAGGTGACGTGGTGGTGGCAGCTAAAAATATAAGATATCTCTTAAACAATGCATTATATGGAAAAACGTTTCAAACAACAGTTGTAGAAAATTAAATTACCTACGTATTTTATTCCAGTACATTTTTACATTTATCAAATATTAAAGCAAATATTTTAAATTTCCGGATGTGACAAGAGTAAACACCCACTTTCGGTCGACCGATTTTTACCAAAAACTAATCAGTTCTTCTGACTTTTATAAAAATGTTAATTATAAAATTTCGCGTTGACCCGATTAATAGTTTTTAAGTTGGAGCACCCACAAAAAGCTATCGCATACACACACACACAGACATCATCGAGAAAATGGTCCAAATGTGTTGAGGGGACCTCAAAACGTATATTTCCGTTTAAATCTCGAAGTCGATTTTTTTCATGGATACAACACTTTCCCCTATACTACGTATAGGGAGAAAGTAAAAATGAATGTGTATATATATGTGTTTGTATGTCCCTTATACGTTTTTACACCGTTGGAGCTATCAAATTCAAAAGTTTCATGGGAGTTTTAAGGAAGAACCTGGTTTTGGTTTTCAGACCGTGGGATCTCTTATACCCCATGGGGTCAACAAAATACTATTTCCATAAGAATACATGGGAAATGGTGTGGAAAAACCCCAAAATGCCATGCAGCCCTTCACTGATGTGGATATAAATATACCTAAATATTAATTTACGATCACGGGAAATGGCTTATTTTACGTGCGAAGGACTGAATATTATAATTCTGTACATGTTTAGCCGTATTACTTGTTAAATCGCTCGAAATTATCCTTTAAGCGCAAAATTTATTAACATTTTCCAGGCGGCAACAAAGCTAAATTTCTTAATTGTTGTTCTCCTCAAAGGGAGATAGCTACGTAAAGATTAATGCAAGGAAAGTCCACGCCGCCGTGCGCCGTAGAGGAAGAATAGCCAAATCTAAGATCAAGGATATAAATGGATCAAATATAGTCTATGAATACTTTTAAAGTGAGTCAAATGATTTTTAAGGAATATTAGAACATTGTTATCTTTTACCATTAACATTGAAAGATTTATTGCAACATAAATAGATACATCTACCTACATTTGTTCGGTAACCAAGATGTTGTTTAATGTTTACGTTTTGGCTAATGGTATTGACATAATCCACATAATTTTATTGCTGCTTTAAAGGCTTCGGTACATCTATCCATGTGGATATTAAGCAAGACGTTAATGCGTAAATGTATTAATGGTAAAACTTTACAATACAATAGGTAAAATATTAAATGTTAATTTAAACATCGCTTGCGTAATAAAGGAATGGGAAACTAAAATTTAGGGCTTATGGTGCACTCGGAGTAATTTCTATTTTAATAAAACTGCTCGCTTATGCAGAATATTCTTGGAAAAGCAGTCTGCCTTGATTATATGATGGATTCGCCATTGAGATGCACGAGCACAAGCCTGACTAAAATTTTTCAATGGTTTCTTTTGTGGTAGTTAAAATTTCGTGTGAACCTCTTCACCTAATAAAACATTTGGGAAATTTGGGGGCACCGACAGCGTGGGGCCCCAAGAAATAAAAATCATTTGCTACTTAAAAGAAAATTCTTTCCCGAGCGAAGCCGGGTAACTCCAGCTAGTTGTTAATAAAATTGATTTTCTGTTAGTATATCATAAGTTTTCGCCTTGATGAGTACAAAATGCATGAAAATTTGGTTCAGGGGAATTTTTTCTGGCATTCATAGTTTCCCCTTCAATGGAGTTTTACCTTTGAGTAGTTTTACTTTACATTTATTTCTATTATTATCCAACATTGCACCTATGTATGTACATATAGTGGTATTTACTTATGTAAATGTTCACTTTGACATTTAATATCAACTCGTAGATAATTTCTTCTTAGCATGTTAGCAGAGTTTTTTTCAGATTCGTAACTTTCTTTTAATTTCTCTTGGCTTTTTCGTAAAACATAGATCTCAAATTGTCTACAGAATAATAAACGAACTAGGAACTTGGAGGTAAATTATAGTTTTTAATTATAATTATTATCTTAACTTTGTTTTGGCTCATTAATATCTCTAAAGATTTTCTAATGAATTCTGTCTTTGATTACTTGCGTGTTGTAAGTTAATTTAATTTAATTTAATGCGGGAAAGACCATTTTTCATAAATTATATATTATTCTTCAATTCGTTTGAAAGTTGTTTATAATTGGGTGACCATATTTTGAGAAAGCACAACCAGGACCCACGTATTCTGAAGAAGAAAAACTGGGACATAACCTGGAGAATATACTACTCTTATACGAATAAAATACACGGTGTCCGAGAAAGAGTGGGCACATTTCAACAATTTTTATTGGGTAAATGTACAAAGCTATAAGATTACAGTTTTCACCACATGAAACAGAAACTCGAAAAGTTTTTTCTCAACTTTTCCCCATTTTATTGCACTTAAACCTGAGCACCTCTTGTTGCTCGTGCAATGTCCATCCGGTATTTAAATGCCCGGAAAGTGTGTTAGCACTGTAAAGGACTTAAAATAATGACTTTTTAGGATCCGAGCCTTACATTTAAGCTAATTTGAAATTGATTAAAGTTACCGAAACTGAGTATAAAATAAGAATTTTTGTAACAAGTCTTTACTTTATTTACGGATTAAGCCATTTAGTATAGTTAGAAGGTTAAAAAGTTTTTTTGCATTTCCTTTAAAGGTATTGACCGCTTATGCGTTAAGTTTCGAGTTCGCACTGTAATTCTAATAAAATTTATTTTTAATGAGAAACGTTTCCTATGCTCATTAACATGTTCATCGCATCAAAAAACACTCTTGGAATCGAACTCATAATTATTTTAATCCTCCATTATGTTCTCCGCATAAGCTCTTTTGACCTCTTCCCTCATCAGTGGAACGCTTCCGTCCCTCACTCCCCTCAACGGTGAGCTGCTGCTTCGCGCAGCAAATTGCTAGTGTTATAGAACGATGAGTATGCATTGTTATCCTCGCTCGCTCTCAGTTCCTTTCCGCCAAGGGGCCTTTGTTCCTACTCAGTCTCTCACTCTTTCTTATTCTTTGTAAGCATTCATATCTGCTTCTTCTGAATTTTCGATATGGTACCTATAGAAAAGATTTACCTTGCCTAAACATTTTTTTCTAATCGTTCAGCTGTGGTCGAAAGTTTTTTATTATTTCTTTGTCGAGGTTAAAAATTTAATTTTCTCTTTAAGGTACAAATTATTCTCCGCACTGTTATTTGTACCAATTCGTCTCCTAGTTTTTCTTGCCGCTACTTCCTTACTCTCTCTTTTCCTTTTCCCTCTATCTTCTCTCACTTTTCCCTCTTCCTTCCTCCTCAATTTCCTTCCCTCTTTCTCTATCCCTCTTTCTCTATCCCTCATTTTCATCCTTCTAAACCCTCTCTTCTTTCCCATTTATTTGTAAAGCTCTGTACACTGTAATTTAGTGATATATGATGTTAGGTGGAAAAGAGGCCAATAAAGGGTCATATCAACCAATCAATCAATCATTCTTGCCGCATGCTTTACTCTGCATTAAGCTTCTAGATGCTTTGACTTCTGTTCGATGTAATTGACTGAATTATTTCGCTGGTTTTTTTACCCAATTGCTTCAGTGTTTTGCGAAATTTGTCGATACACGAAGATCATTTAAAATTTCACGCCAGTGGCTGTTACGATTCGAAATATTTGGTTTCTCATCCCTAAAAGTTTACTCGAAAACAGAACTGATGATTCTGCATTACACCTCAGGCTAAATCCTTTTGTGACCTTCCTTCGTAGGTTCGTCAGGAGCGTCAGGAGGTTTCGAGTTTGAATTACGGCTAAGAGAAGGACGTTTACTACGTGAGCAATTATTTCATGTTTTCATTGCTATCGTGATACTCATCCATACATGGTAAAAGTACGATCTTTTCATATTTTATAATTATAACAGAACTATCGTTTTTCTAATAATTGACGACGTCAAACAGCAGGGAGACATTTATGTACGAATCGAGTTAGTTGGGGAGAAAGAAATGACTCGAAAACCTTGTGGGAAATGAAAAAATGGCAAACACGCAATAAAAAGTCGACGAGAGACATTCTCGTTCCGGTTTCCGTGCAATATTAACGGTTCTAGGAGAATATACGAGGAGTGTAGGCTGCTTAGAAGAAAGAGGTGGTCCGGAGGTAGGGGAAGTATTTGTGAGATAAAGAAGGGAAGAGAGAGGTAGAGACTGAAAATGAGAGGAAAGAGTGCTGAAGGAGGAAAATGAGATTGGGCGTTGAGGGAAGTAAGATGAAAGAAACGAATAGGAAAAATAGTATGTATGGGAGAAGTCAGGTGTCAAAGAGGAGAGAAAGATAAGCAAGCAAGGGGAGACGACATAAGGAGAGAAACAGGGAGGGCTCAGAAAGAGATTGTGTGACGGTTTTCGAGTGGTTAGTGAGTAGAGACTGGATTGAGAGAAAGATGGAGGAGGAATGAAACATGCTACTGGCGCGTTCTCTCATCTTGGGAGCGCCAGTTGGATTTCTCTTCGACATATTCAAATGTCGATTTTAAGCAATACTTGTAAGAATAATGCACACTAAAAGCGTAGCATATATTTCTTTCGGAAGATTCAGAAGGTTAAATTTTTAATTTTTTCCAGTAAAGTGGCAGCCATGATAGAACGACAATATTCGAATTAGGTATTATTTCACCGTATCTCCAAAGCTTTCTAAATACCGCGTTTGTCTATCTTTATATTTCGGAGTGAACATTTCAAATTGAAATCTGGGTCCTAATTCATCCATATGTCCCAGATGTGTGATTTTTGCATTGTATTTCAACAAAATCCTCCTGTAAATTGATTCCTTTAGGCCAGGGATTATCAACCGAAATCACGCGTGATGAGTTTACGTGATAAGTATTTGAAGGGTACGCGAATATATTAAATATAATAACTTTTCTCCTCTCTTCAGATCTCCCTTATGATTTTGGAATCAAAGGTTACGACCACGAGTAACGTTAGGAAATGCTATACGCGCGTTTATACCGACAAAGGTGTGTTATGATGGAGAAATTATTTCTATATTTTTGCGTATCTCTTTGGAGAAGCGTGCTCAATAGAAAGTAAATTCAACCCGTGAGGTAATTTTGGTCTAGTTAGATTCATATTTGTCTCTTTATTGTTATTTACACACACACACACACACACATATATATATATATATATATATATATATATATATATATATATATACACAACTTAAACATGAGTTATGTATTTTGATAAATTCATTTTATATATGCATTATTTATTTTAATAAAATCACTTTATAATATACGAGTCAGTTGGCAGCTTTTTTTATAGCTATCAAAGCGGTACGCATTGATTTAAAGCATGCTCAAAGGTGTGCATCAGCAAAGAAAGGTTGAAGACCGCTGTTCTAGCCGTTGCACTCCTAGTATGCTGAACGTGTATATTGGCTGGGCGCTCATTTTACCGATCATTCACTTGATCGTCACAATCCATCCCGACGGCTTCTCTTGAAATTTCATTCATTGCTTTCTCAAGATATTCTTCCTATCGTCAGCTTTTCTCGTCTCCCATTCTCCCTCCCTCTCTCTCTCTCCACTTCCTTTTCTCATGGTCAGATGTCGTCAGAGCAGTTGCGGCCCTCAGAATAGTCGGACGCTTTTGTTTCCGTTACCCGCTCGCACACACACCTCGACAACAAAATACTTATTTCAGCTGAATAATTTTTTTTAGCTAGATGGACGAGAACGGCTTCCTGTTAGCCTTATCTTCGTCGGTATTTTACTGTGTCTGCGCTCATGAATGTTTCGTGCCGCATGGAGTGATCTTGTGCTAATCGTAACATTTTTACACACTTTTATTTAACTTGCTCTGTTATATATATGTTTCTTTCAAATCTATCTCGCTTTATACCTCTGCCCCTATAAATGCTACAGGGCTGAAATTTCGGGTATATTCTTATTTCAGATGGCAATCGACGAGAAAAATCGAAAGTCACAAAAAAGTTAATATTTAAGGGGTCGATCTTAAAAGCTTTTTTCGTCAAAGGAAAGCCCATTGTTGCTGGTTTGGTGAAATAACGGACAATGCATTGCATCACATGTAAAATGCATATATAGGCATTTTCTACAAGTTTATATTAAATAAATTTTTATATTGTCACTATTTATTTCTATTATTAATATTTAAACTATTCTTCACAATTAAACAAGAAAACAAACTACGAAACTACTATTTATTAGATATTATTGTGTTGTAATATCTATTTATATTGGTTACTGCAAACGCTAAATTTGATACCTGTCGTATATATATGATTAGTTATCATCATCATCATGCTTCTGTCCGAAGACAGGTTTTAACTGAATCGCTGCCTCCATTTCTCTCTCTCCCTAGAAGCCTCTTTTATACCTCTATAAGTATTATATCCCTACTTTATATTATCTAATATTCCTATTCTTTTTCTCCCTCTTCCTCTTCTTCCACTAATTTTTCCTTCTAAGATCGTCCTTTGTAAACACTGTCTTCTCAATATGTGCCCTATCCAATTTGCTTTTCTTTTCCTGATAGTTTTTATTAGCATCCTTTCTTCTCCCACCATTTCTAATACTTCTTCATTTCTCTTCCTCTCTGTCCATTTCACTTTCATCATTCTTCTCTATACCCACATCTCAAAACTTTCTAAATATTTTTCCTCCTTCCTCCTTACCGTCCACGTCTCTGCGCCATGAAGAGCTATGCTCCATACGTAGCATTTTGCTAATTTCTTCCTTGTTTCTAAATTTATTTTCTTGCTTGTGAAAAGCTCCTTCTTCTCGTTAAATGCTGCTTTTGCCATTGCAATCCTACTTCTGATATCCTGTGTACTACTTCCATCCTGCGCTAAAATAATGCCAAGATGTTTGAAATTGTTCCAATTTTTGGCCATTACCATTATATTTAATTCTTTATGTTCCTTTGAAACCACCATGACTTTCGTTTTTCTGGCATCGATCTTCATTCCATATTGTTGGACAACCTCCACTAGTCTGTCTGTCATCCTCTTAAGTTCTTTCTCGTCTACTGCTATTAATCTCTGATCATCTGCATATTTAATGGTGGTTATACTTTCACCTCCTATCTTAAATCCTTTCTCTTCCATCCACGTTTCTTCTGTTATTGTTTCGGCATAAATATTAAATATCGCTGGTAAAATAGGACAACCCTGCCTGATTAGTTAAACATTCAAAATTTAGATAGCATGCAACAGACATTCTCAATTAAAAATTATGTAGGGGTTAGATCAAGATCAATTTTCCGGCTTCATCGAAACAGACTCGGAGTCTCGCGACTGCGGAACTAAATATTCATCTGTGCAACCCATCCAAATCCCTATTTCGTACCTGAATTTGAACTTATAAGTGCAACTTGTCAATTTTTTTCTTCTGATTCTCATATTTTTCTTGTGTTGAATAAAATTATAAGATTTTCATAATTTCCTTGTCGGCTGTATCACTCGATTTCAAATCAAATTTCGTAGCCGTAGATTCAGTAAAAATAACTAACAACTTGGGAGTTGTCAGCCATTGAGTGAGTAAGAGGAACAGCTTTATATGACTAATGAAATACCCGTTGTTAGGCAACTTCAAAATTTGGAAGCTTAAAAAAGACTTTTTTGTTATTTTTATATTTACTGCTAGTTTACAAAATACTTTTAAATTAAAAAATTCTTTTAGTGTGGATCGAATCCAGTACCCTGTGTTATTATCGTACTACACTAACCATTCAGCTACGGAAGCTAACAAACTTAACAATTATTTATTATGTGATACGGATGGATTATCAATCTCCATAATTTAAAGGAGTAATGTGTTTTTACTTTCTCCACACGTAGTATAGGGGAAAGTATTGTTCTCATGAAAAAATTCAATTTCGAGTTTTCAACGGAAATTCACGTTTTGAGGTCTTATGAACACGTTTTGACTATTTTTTCAATGATGTGTGTGTGGAAAGTAGCCCAAAACATCCTACTTTTGGAAAATCGTAGCCCAAAATATCCCACTTTTCATAGCGTAAAACATCTCACATTTATACAGGTATACTACGAAGGTCCCTCAATGGTTATAGCCCGAAACATCCTACTTTTGAAGGTGGGTGAGAGGGGGAGGGTTTGAGGATTAAGGTTTAAGAGGTAACCGATTAACCCCCTGTGGAGTGACCTGGGTTTGGGTGATAGGCTCTCTGACAAATACGATGTACATATATTCGCTTGTGTTTTCTCTCAATGTTCTTCTGAGTTCAGTTAACAGTGCAGCGAGATCATTTTGAACTTAAATCACTACTTTCGAACATTTTAGTTATTTTCGCCCCATGAAAGACATAAGTTTTAAAGTGATATCTAGTAAAAAGGGTGGTGAGTGTTTAGTCTTTGACAATTATAAGCACCGAAACATTCACACTAATAAGACTGGCAATATTGTCTGCTGCTTTTGAACTAAGTGTTGTTATGCTACGATCACGACTGATGCGGAGAAAACTACGATAACCGGGATGAAAAAGTCCGATCATGACCACAACAGTGTGGAGAGCATAGTATTGGAGAGTCAGGAACTTCGGGGCATTTGTAAGAGAAAAGCAACTGAAGAGACTTACTTATGTTCGACCATTAAAGTTAATTAGAATAGTTAATCTCTATAAGGAAATCAATGTATAGGGAGCGGCGGAAAATTCTTTTTTCTCTTCCAAAATGTATTTAGGAAGCTTTGAATTTGGTTAGTGCACTCGAAACGAAAACGGATAATGGTGAAAACTTTACCTTCGTAGACGTGCAATCTCAAATAATCGTGATCACCTGTAAATCAAACTTATCTTTTTTAATTGAAAGTTGTGAGGAGTATATGGCTGATGGAACATTCACTTACTGTACAAAGCATTTCTACCAGCAATACACCATTAATGGCTGTAGTAGAGGTTATTATTTCCTTCTTGTGACCTATTTACTACCTTCGAAAAACGAGGATTGCTATATCAGAATGTATAAATTCGTTAAAAATATGTTTGGAAGAAACTGGAATGGATCTACATCTCTCGTTATTGATGCTCGATTTCGAAAAGGAAAAGCAGATTTAACGGTGATTCCCGATATCAAAATCAAGGGCTGTAAATTCCACCATGGTCAGGCATGGTGGCGAAAGATCCAGTCAATCCCCAAACTGCGTTATTCTTACAAAGACAAGAATTCTGACGTTGAAAAAAGGCTGAAATGTTTTTTTTTGGAATGGCATTTTTGCCAACCGAAGAAGTTTCTGAAGCGTTTGTCAAATTATTTAGCGTGTCACCAGCAGAAACTGAATGCACCGAGTTTTCAGACTATATTCTGGAGAATTATATAGAAAGTGAAGTTTTCCATCATTTCATACGGGCAGATAGGCCTACTTCAAATTTTAGAGCAAACAATGGTGCTGAAAATTTCCATAGACAATTATCCTCCGAATTTTATGTGCCGCATCCGGGTGTATTTCATACACTAGACGCTCTGAAAAAATGCAAATTGTGACAATTAAAAATCAGAGAGCACAAGAAAGGAGGAATAGCGGTGAAAAGGAAACTAGATAGGGAACATGATGATTTCATTTTAACTAAAATTGGAATTGGTCGACCAATTTTAGCAAAACACCCCAATACCAAATTTCATCAAAATGCGTCCGGCGGTTCCCGAGTTGAAAAAAGAAACACCGTAAACTACAGGTAGGTCTTCATGTAAAGAGGTCGTAATTTTTGTCCGATTTTAACCAAAATTGGAATCGGTAAACTAATTTTAGCAAAACTCCCCAATACCAAATTTCATCAAAATATGTCCAGATGTTCCTGAGTTTTAACATGCGGACGGACGGACGGAAACGACCTCCCCTATATGCGTTCACTTCGTGCAAAGATCGCATAAACGCGAAATTTTATATTTGACATTATTATGAAAGTTACAAGAGCTGATTAGTTGTGGTAAAAATCGGTCCACCGAAAGTGGGTGTTTACTCTTGTCACATCCGTTTTTATATTTGCTTAACTTAGTGATTAAAGTAAAAAATTGTTACAATAAAAGTTGTAGGAAATATAATTTTCTACAACATGCGTTCTAAACATTTACTCATATAATGCATTGTTTAAGAGCTATATATTTAAAACTATATTTCTTAGCTGTCACCACCAGACCTCCTGCAGGCGACTTTTGTAAACTTTTGTTTACGCTTAGTTACGTCTTAGTTGCGTTCTTTTTTATTCTTAATTATTGGAGCTTCGTGGCTATATCCAGTATCAGAAGACTACAGTATAAGTTTATGTCTGTCCTTAATAAGATCTTTGAATTTTTCTCCCAGTTCCTTAAAATATTTATTATCATATAACGTATTTGGAATTTTTAAAAATATTATATGTATGGAGAAAGTCATGTGGTGGCCACATTAGCTTTTTTTATTTAATACGATATATCATGTATTATAATTATGACGTCAGCTTATGTATACGTCGCTGGTATTGTTGAAAATGTCCTTTTTCCGATTAAAACATTTCTACGCAAATTCGGCACGGATTTGAATTTAGTCTTAAAAATAATCAACCACTTTCCTTAAGGTATAAAATTGTATTAGTACCGAGTTTCTATCTAAATTTTATCTGTTTAAAAATGCTATTTTATGAAGTTTTCCTCAGCTTTCCATGCTTTTCATATAAGTCATTGAAATGGGACAATGGGGCCGAAAATAATCTCCTAAAAATTATTATTTTCGATATTATCGATTTTTGTCGTCTATTGTACCCAATGACCTGCCATTCTACCAAATTATGACTGTAGATTTATTATCCTGCAGATGCTGAAGTCCCTATCTCAATCCCGAATAATGTACTTATTTTAATTTGGATTTAAATTTTTGCTTTAACGTTTTGCGTAGTTTTGGTTTTACAATTAGAAGTTGTTGAATGTTCTTTTGATGAATAATTAAAATTTCACAAATCATTTACAATGCACATGTATTTCGTGATGATCAGGTACGCGTGGTTTGCTTCAAAACTGACAAGCGATAGGAGGGTTTTCAAGAATGTGAATGGTGTGTTTTCAGCAAACTTTGTTAAAAATAACTGTGCCTGTCAATCGACTTGCTTAATAACGTGTGCATGGTGTAAGCAAATCTTTGCTTTTCATGTTTCTATGATAACTACCATCCGAAACATTATACGTCTTCAAATAATATCAATAAATAAACTTGTAGAATCATAATTTGCAATGAAGCATTAGTTTCTTGTAAAAACAAAAGTGTTGAATATGTGTAATAAACGGACCATGAGCAGATATTACCATTTAATTTTTTATGGTGATTTCAATTAAATTCTATTTAACTTTGTGAGAAAAATTATTTCGCTTTGTATAATTAGTGAAAATGTAATTATAAATCAAATAAACTTCCAGTAAATTGTAAAACTCAAAAAATCGAAAACATTTGAAAATTTTCAAATAATAAAAATTGAAAGTCCTGCGATAGAAGTGGTGCCCCAAGTTTCAACAACATAGGATTTAGCCCCCTAGCCCACCGCCTCACATTAATGCTCGTACTCATAGTACGGTATACATTGGGACGCTAGATCGCTCGCTAAATTTGATTGCGAATATCTCGGGTATGCTTGAGAGGTGCATCTTCTTGCTTTGGCATTTTTCATCACTAGAGGGGTATGCTCACAAATTTTCAACCAAATCGGCGACGAACATGTCGTAAGGTCCCCTGTCAACACTGACATCAGTGTTTAAAAGCCATTCTAAGAACAGCAACTACCAGCATTACTCGTGATATACGTGCAATGGCGAGAGGAAAACGGTGAACATCTCCCATTAAGTAAATTATATTTGTTCGTCACCTCATTTTTGTCGCATAAAAATTTCATGCAAAAGTTGTTACGGTAATTACTGAATCTAGTAGCTTACTTAAATTTCGTATGTACAAAACTTTCATAGCGTGGCCAGTCTAGATCCAATTAAGGTCGATTTTGGCCCTAGCCAACTTTTGAGTTGTGCACCTCTGTTTTAATGAGTCAAGTGGAATCGCAGTCCTGCGCGCTATTCACTGGTAATTAGGGCATTTTTCGTATGTCATAACGTAAGAGTTATTCACACAAAATCCCTTGCTGGTAGGAATCTTTAGAGGGTGTTTCAGCCCCTTCAACCTTTTTTAAACCGATAAAATATTTGTGTGTGACATTGTTGAACCCTCAACACTCCTGTTAAGTTTCGTCACAACACCAAACGCACCCCTTTTCTGAGACGTCTCAAACATGAAACTTCGTAGCCAGAGCAAAATTTAAAGAATAAATCTATTTCCTCCTGAGTCGCTCCCAATATATAATGTAATGTATTAAGAGATTCATTTCAATAACAATTTTAGCGCCTATAAAAAGAAACTATATTAAATACTAGTAGAAGGTGCTTGCATACTGCAAGCATTTCATCTCACCTTGAAAAAAAATTAATTTTTATCATTACAAATATTCTATTAATTCTAAAGATTTCACCTCCGTAGCGATTTTCGTTTTTCCCTTATGTAAAAATAATAATTTGAAACAATCCCCAAATGATGCAATTTTAAACATTTTACACTTTCTCAATTATGGGGTACTAATGCTACAGATTTCTGACAAATTCAAAAGTTGTAGCACATCTAGAATTAAAATAATATTTTTCTAATTGTTTAAAATTAAACATTTTTAACGGCCGCCGCAAAATATATATGGAGATATTGAAATTTTTATTTGTGCAAATGCACTGTTCCATAAATAATTTGAAAATTTCAGCTTCCTAGCTCATCCCGTAGAACCTAAAAAAGTATTAAACTTTAATGTCCAAATGGGGTTTAAGCAACCCCTAAAAATTAACAATTTTAAAATTTTCGATTTTCATAGTTGGTTATGAGAAAAGTTCTAAAATCTTGCAAAATTTCAGCTTCCTAAACTTATTAGATTGGTCTACACACTGGATTACGTTTTCCCATGCTAACTTATGGGAGGTATTCCGGGGTCTCTGACGTCGAACCCAAGACACTGTAAGCAAAAGTGACATTAATTCCTAATAGATATTGCGGCCATCTAGCAACACTGAAAATATTATTTTTCTAGCTTACCGGAAAGTGCCCATAATTAATTTACAAAAAGGGCCCAATGCTTTTTTATGGAAAAAAATGCAAATTTCGGAATTTCTGGAGTCAAACTCATGTCACTTAGGTAAGAAGTCTCATTTTATATGAAAGTTTCTCCATCATATGTACAAAAACTAAAACTTTCAGCTCTCTAGCTCTTGCAGTTTGGGCTGGACATTGGTATCCTCCTATGTTATATATGAAATATAAGACGTTCCTTACAGAGGAGGAGGAGGATATAACATACTAGTAGAAGGTGCTTGCATACTGCAAGCATTTCATCTCACCTTGAAAAAACATTCATTTTTCAGACAGATATTTTATCATTACAAATATTCTTTCAATTCTAAAGATTTCAACGTCGCAGCGATTTTTGTTTTTCCCACATGTAAAAATAATAGATTAAAAAAATCCCCAAATGTTGCAATTTTAAAAATTTTATACTTTCTCCATTATGGAATACTAATGCTACATATTTTAGCCAAATTTTAATGTTGTAGCATTTCTAGAAGTATGATAATATTTTTCTAATTGTTTAAAATTAAATAATTTTTAACGGCCGACACATTTCATATATGGTAAAATTGAAATGTTTATTTGTGCAAATTCACTACTCTGTAAATTATTCGAAAATATCAGCTTCCTAGCTCATCCCATAGTACCTAAACAGCTATCTATTTGTTTAAATTTTAAGAATTTTTAACTGCCAAACAAATTAAAATATCAAAATTTGTATAATCCCTATTTCTTTTTTTTAAGAATTCTAATTATAGAAAAAAATTTCAACTCCGTAGCACTTTCGGAAATACATAAACATTTAAAATTTGTTTAAACAATTGCGAATTTTTAGCGGGCGCATTGTTGCACTTTTTCAAGATTTTCGTTTTTTTTAGTCGGTTTTGCACAAAATCCTACCTATGAAAAAAATTCGAATCTCCAGCTCATCTGGAAGTACCTAAACATTAGTATCTTGCTGTTATCATTATATATCGACGACTCTTACAGAGGAGGATATAACATTATATAACATATAACATACTAGTATTTGGTGCTTGCATACTGCAAGCATTTCATCTCACCTTAAAAAAACATTAATTTTTCAGACAGATATTTCATCATTAAAAATATTTTATTAATTTTAAAGATTTCACCTCCGCAGCGATTTTTGTTTTTCCCACATGTAAAAATAATTTTTTAAAACAATCCCCAAATGTTGCAATTTTATAAATATTACACTATCTTCATTATGGAGTACTAATGCTACACATTTTTGTCGAATTTTAAAGTTGTAGCACTTCTAGAAGTAAAACAATATTTTTCTAATTGTTTAAAATTAAATAATTTTTAGCGGCCGCCGAAATTCATATATGGTAAAATTGAAATGCTTGTTTGTTAAATTCACTACTCTGTAATTAATTTGAAAATTGCAGCTTCCTAGCTCATCCAGTAGTACCTAAACTGTTATCTATTTGTTTAAACTTTAAGAATTTTTAACTGCCAAACAAATTAAAATATTAAAATTTGTATAATCCCTACTTCGTTTTTTTAAGAATTCTACTTATAGAAAAAATTTCAACTCCGTAACACATGCGAAAATACATAATCCTTGAAAATTTGTTTAAACAATTGCGAATTTTTATCGGGCGCATTGTTGCACTTTTTCATGATTTTCGTTTTTTCTAGTTGGTTTTGCAAAAAATCCTACCTAAGAAAAAAATTTCAAATCAAATCGGAATTGTTTAAACAAATTGTCATGGATTATGTATTTCCGCATGTGCTACGGAGTTGAAATTTTTTTATAAGTAGAAATTATTAAAAAACGAAATCGGGATTATACAAATTTTGATATTTTAGTTTGTTTGGCAGTTAAAAATTCTAAAATTTTAAACAAATAGATAACTGTTTAGACATTACGAGATGAGCTAGGGAGCTGAAATTTTCAAGTTATGTACAAAGTAGTAAACTAGCACAAAAAACATTTCAATTTTACCATACATGAATTTCAGCGGCCGTTAAAAATTATTTAAATTTAAACAATTAGAAAAATATTTTTTTACTTCAAGAAATACTACAGCTTTAAAATTTGGCTAAAATGTGTAGAATTAGTACCCCATAATGTAGAAAGTTTAAAATGTTTAAAATTACAACATTTTGGATGGTTTTAAACTATTATTTTTACATTTGGGGAAAACGAAAATCGCTGCGGAGGTGAAATGTTTAGAATTAAAAGAATTTTTGTAATGATGAAATGTCTGTCTGAAAAATGAATGTGTTTTCATGGTGAGATTAAATGATTGCAGTATGCAAGCACCTTCTACTAGTATGTTATATCCTACTCCTCCTCCTCTGTAAGGAACGTCTATATAGAATGATAGGAGGATACTAATGTTTAGGCACTTCCAGATGAGCTGGAGATTCGAATTTTTTTTCTTAGTTAGGATTTTGTGCAAAACCCACTCAAAAAAACGAAAATCATGAAAAAGTGCAACAATGCGGCCGCTAAAAATTCGCAATTGTTTAAACAAATTTTCAACAGAACAATGCATTTGCACAAATAAACATTTCAATTTTACCATATTTGAATTGCGGCAGCCGTTAAAAATTATTTAATTTTAAACAATTATAAAAATATTATTTTACTTATAGAAGTGCTACAACTTTAAAATTTGACTAATATGGGTAGTATTAGTACCCCATAATGAATATAGTGTAAAATTTTTAAAATTGCAACATTTGGGGATTGTTTAAAAACTATTATTTTTACATGCGGGAAAAACGAAATTCACTGCAGAGGTGAAATCTTTAGAATTAAAGGACTATTTGTAATGATGAAATGTCTGTCTGAAAAATGAATATTTTCTCAAGGTGAGTTGAAATGCTTGCAGTATGCAAGCACCAACTACTAGTCATTATGCGGCCGCTAATAATTCGCATTTGTTTAAACAAATTTTCAAGGTTTACGTATTTCCGAAAGTGCTACGGAGCTGAAATTTTTTTAGCGGTATGATTTGTAAAAAAAACGTAATAGGGATTATAAAAATTTTGATATTTTAATTTTTTTAGCAGTTAAAAATTCTTTAATTTTAAACAAATTGATAAATGTTGAGCTACTATGGGGCGAGTTAGAGAGCTAAAATTTTAAAATTATTTAGAGATTACTCTATACAAACGAATTCACTTTTCATTGTATCCATGAAATTGTTATTGCGGCCGTTAAAAATTAATTAATTTTTAACAATTAGATAAATGTTGTTTCACTTCTAAATGTGCTACAAATTTAAAATTTGGCAGAAATGTGTGGCATTATTAACCCAATGTGGGAAAAGTATAATATTCCTAAAATTGCAAAAAATAACGATTGTTTTACTCCATTATTTTTTCATAAGGAAAAAACGAAAATCGATCCCGAGGAGAAATCTTTTGAATTAAAGAAATATTTCCCATGATGAAATATCTTTCCGAAAAATTAATGTTTTTTCTAGGTGAGATGAAATGCTTGCAGTATGCAAGCACCTTCTACTAGTATGTTATATCCTCCTCCCCCTCCTCTGTAAGGAACGTCTATATAAAATGATATATAACATATAGGAGGATACTAATGTTTACGCAATTTTCAAATTATTTACAGAACAGTGCATTTGCACAAATAAACATTTCAATTTCTCCATATATATATTGCGACGGCCGTTAAAATGTTTAAATTTTAAACAATTAGAAAAATACTATCTTACTTCTAGAAGTGCTACAACTTATAAATTTGTCAGAAATGTGTAGCATTAGTACCCTATAATGAAGAAAGTATAAAATTTTGAAAATTGCAAA
Source organism: Tanypteryx hageni (assembly GCA_028673005.1). Lineage (NCBI taxonomy): Eukaryota > Metazoa > Arthropoda > Insecta > Odonata > Petaluridae > Tanypteryx > Tanypteryx hageni. Next base: position 32,295,028 of record CM054113.1, on the reverse strand, counting down.
GTTTTGGTATTGTTTTAGTCTATTATTTTTACATTAGGGAAAAACGAAAATCGCTATGGTGAAATATTTAGAATTAAAAAAATATTTGTAGCGATGAAATATGAAAATTGAATATTTCTTTATGTTGAGATGATATGCTCCCAGAATGCAAGCACCAACTACTAGTATGTTATATCCTCCTCCTCCTCTGTAAGGAACGTCTATATAGAATGATATAGTGATGTATAAATATCTTTGCTGATATTTAAATTTCACGTTTTAACTTACTATTTATAATAATTTAATGAAAATATTTATGGTACATTTGAAATTTTTTGGTCGTTGGTTTGTATAACACTATAACAGTAATGTTAATATATGAGAATATACATTAATACCGGGATTAAACATTAATTTTTTAAGTTAGCTGCTCTCATCAATTAAAATGAATCAGAAATAACCCACTACCAAATACGAACGTAGTAGATTATGATGGCTATATTCAGACGGACATGTTAAATTATAATTGATGCAATTCTTCTTTTTCGTATGATTATTAGAGTTTTTGGATAGGGAGCATTACAACTTCGTTTGTTCCAGTAAGGTCAAAATTTTAATTGTTATAATTCAATGTTTTTTAAAGAAATAATGATTAATCGAGCACTTTTTGATAAAATTGGGAAAAAACAATTGTCTCAGGAAAATTCATAATTCGAACTATTTCCCAATATATTTTATACAAAGGTGCTTATGTGTCCCAAAATCAAAACTTTTTACCATTTTGACATTCATGGTTCATGGGCTTCTGAGCTTATTTATCTATTAATAAGACATATAAATGTTGTAATCTTATGAAATTTTTAAATAAAATATATAGTAATAGCATAATGACGAATTAATGGAGTTTGAATAAAATTTTTAAATTTTTAATCGCTGTAATAAATAATTGATTGAATTTAACCTTTTGCAAAACAAATTCACAATGCAATAATAAATTTCATGCTTGAGATCACAAACAAATCTATAATTCGCCGTTTTTATTAGTACAAATTATAAGTCTTTGATAAGTTTGAACTCCTGCGAATTTAAGGATATTTAAAAATATGTACTGAGTTATATCTACAATCAAGTCAATTAAAATATCACTGATTTAATTGTGTATCTTCCAAAATATTTTACAGCCAAAAGACGATTTACTGATTTCTAAATATTTATTGCAATAAAGTCACCCAGGATAAATAAAAAGTAAAATTTTGCATTTGCAAACTTCAATGAAACATTTAATTTTTCTATAAAATAGAGAATAACAAAATACAGAAAATGTTTATTTTGAATTTTTTAAATTATTAGGTTTTCAACATAATAAATACAAATGCTACAAATGGCATAACATTTATAACAGTTCGTTCGAATAAAATAATAAGTTGACCTATTGACCTCTTATTGCAGCTATTCGGAGCAGGTACATGAAAATCGAGCGAAGTCAATATCTGGATCTTGAATGATCTCTCAGACCCCTATTGGTGTTTAAGCACTTTAATTATTGTTCCCTCATGATGATCGCCTTGCTTCCGCCTTAGAACCCCGTCTGGTAAAACACCGGTTTAGGGTTAATGGATTCCATTTGCCTCTGTCTCAGCAAACTGAACGGCATGCGTTCCCTCCTGTGTGACTCTTGCGGCCTCATATCTGCTGACATAACACCCCCTGTTTCTCCTCCTACATCATTATCCATATTTTTTCCATCCTTTGATTCGCAATTTTTTTGTGGCTGTGGTGAAGAAGGTTGGTCTTTTTGGGCAAATTCTTCATCCTTGCCGCCTGCTTTGCGAGTCTTGTTGTGGTTTGCGGCTAACACTACCATGGTGAGGGGTTGTTTACCTTTTCCACTTTCCGTAGCACCCTCTTTGGATCGGTAACTATGAGATGGGGTAGGTTCTGGAGCAGGGGCTGGTGCATGGACAGAATCGGATGGCTGAAGGCTGCACATCAGCACGACAGGGATGGGGATACTGCCTGAGGTGGGCTGAGGTTGAGGCGGAGGGGATGGTGGATGGACGACGGGATATTGGTAAGTTGGGTATGGGCGATGAGCCGGTTGAGGCATATTCATAGCAGGTGCGGAATAAGCTGCCGGCCCGTAGAAGGGCGGGTATGGTGAGGATGGTGCAGGTGCTGGTTGGTATGCTGCGGGTTGTGCGGGTGATGGATTATATGGTGTGGGTGCTGGCTGATATGGTGCGGGTGCTGGCTGGTATGGTGCGGGTGCTGGCTGGTATGGTGCGGGTGCTGGCTGGTATGGTGCGGGTGCTGGCTGGTATGGTGCGGGTGCTGGCTGGTATGGCGCTGGTGCTGGCTGGTATGGTGCGGGTGCTGGAGCGTATGATTCGGATGGTGTGGGTGGTGGCTGATATGATGCGGATTTTGCGGGTGCTGGTTGGTATGTTGCGGATGGTGCGGGTGCTGGCTGGTATGTTGCTGGTGGTGCGGGTGCTGGCTGGTAGGGTGCGGGTGCCTTCTGGTATGATGTGGGTGCTGGTTGGTACGATGCGGATGGTGCGGATTTTGCGGGTGCTGGTTGGTATTTTGCGGGTTGTGCTGGAGCTGGTTGGTATTTTGCGGGCTGTGCAGGCGCTGGTTGGTGCGATGCGGTTGGTGCGGATTGTGTCTGATATGGTGCAGATGGTGCAGCCGGTGTGTAGGATGCTACTGCCATATATGAAGGCTCTCCCATGTAGGCAGTACTGCTAAATAGAAAATTATATATAACAGGCTTTTAAATAAATTCCATAAAATTAATTATATGAGTGAATTATTGACTTTAAATGATGGCGCATATCGACTCTATTCCTTGTCTACTTATTTTTTTATTATTTACATATTAAAATCAGATAAAATACTAATTAGTTAAACTGCTGGTGACGACATCTAAAATTTATAATTTTACAGGAGAAAATTTTTAACTTTATATGGAAGAATTAAACTAAAAATATTTTTCTACGAATTGATCGAATATCCAATAGATAATAAGCCGAGAATATTTTTTTACTAATCGAAATGTCAAGAAAGAATGGCCGTAAAACATATATTAACCTACGTATATAGAGGCGAGGCATAGTCCTGTCCTACTGCATACATCTGGTGGGAAGACGGCTGGTATTCGGATGCACCCTCATTCTGGCCAGGGTAAGGCGAAGGTCGGTAAACCGATGCCGGTGCCGGAGATGCGGGGTGTGATGAACCACCGTAGTTTCCTCCTAGGTAATTGCGACCGTAAAGCGGACCCTGACTCTTGTCTCCTCCATAACCGTGGGCCTTTTCTCCTCCATAACCGTGACCCTTAGCTCCTCCATAACCGTGGCCTTTGTCTACTGCATAACCATGGCCTTTATCTACTCCATAAACGTGAAAAGGGCCGACGTAATCTTCTTTGCGATCGTGCTGTGGATATTCCGGCATCTCCGGGACGTGACCTCCGTAATGTGTGAGAGATTCGACTGCGTGAACTCTGGTGTGGTACGCGTCCATCTCGTGTTCGTTCGATCTCTCCTGGATCATGTGGTGTGCATAGGATTCGGGCACTGGGGCTTCGTATCCGGGATCCGGGTACCTCGAGTCGGCGCAGTAAGATTTTTTCGTCCTTCCCTCTGCTTTTTCTTCTCCATCACCCTTTATGTTTACTATCTCATCCCGTAAGGAGCCTTTGTCTTCGGTGACTTCTGTCTTCTGCGGCTCCCTCTCATCTCGTCCCGACGCTTCAGCTTCGGAAACGACTTGCTCGGTTACGGGGTCAAGCGTGACATCCTCTTCGATCTGAACCTTCTTCTTCTTTTTGGCGTCGACGAGGGCGGCTTGGATGAGGAGGAACACGAGAGACGCCCTCAGGAGTAGCCGAGATCGCGCAATCTGCATCTCGGGGCGTATTTGTTGACCTGTCCTCACAGCTGCTTTCCTTGGAGTGTCTTCCTGTCGACTCAGGCGCGTCCGTTTTATCCTATGCTCTCCAATCACACCTAGAAACGGCGCAGAGCTTCTCTCAGCGTTTTTTTTAATGCTCTCAGGTTAAAGTCTGCGTGTTCCGTTTTATGCGTGCCGCCTATCTCGGCAAACCACTCAGCCGTTTTTTCGTCCCTTATTACGATAAGTTTCGCGATTTTGCGCTCGTCTTCGGGAATAAATCGTTGCATTTCCGAAAGTGAAACAAATTAATTTATCACCAATCGATAAATCTACGGATATTTTTAATTTAATAATGCAATGCATATTTACAATAAAACAAGAAAAAAGGAAAAACTTCTCTGTTAGGATCCATTGATTTTTATTTATTAGTTCCCGGTTTCGACGTAGCACGTCAACAATAAGCCCAGAGACAGCATATTTGCTTGTCGGTCATCAAAGAAAAAAATTACTTTTGGAAAATTTTTTGAATCATTTTCGAATTTGAGTGCCTGCGACAGTCGCTCATCATTAACCTGTAAGAGTCTAATGACAATAAAATTCAACCTGAGTACGGTGAATATTGTGAGAGACAATTTAAAAGTAAAAAATAAATTTTGATGCATAACACTTTATTAAATAATTTTGTAAAATTAGATGGGGTTTTCAAAGTGTAGTAAGGTTAAAACAAGATGGAAAAGTATATTCCATAAATGGAATACGCAGAAATTTCAAATGAGTTCTTAATGAGAAATACGTATTAAACGGTATCGACAGATTAAGCGATTCTAGAAATTTTGGCCAACACTATAAGTCGTAATTATATGGTCTCGGGGACTATCTTGTAGTAAATGTTATTCTCTATCCAAATAATTTTTTAATCTATACCTTGAAGATCATATAAGAGCATGGGAGAGAAATATATGGATTTTTAATTGTTGTTTGTTGAGAGAACCGTCTTAGCAATCGATGTAAACAAAATATGAGATGTTTTGCGCTGGATTTTTTCGAATTTTCTCTCCAAAACCATAACTCGTAATTATGTGGCCTCTGGAATTTCTTGTAGTAAACGTTGTTCTCTATCCGAATAAATTTTTTAATCTATACCTTGAAATCACATAAGAGCTAGGGAGAGAAAAGACTGGTATTTCATTGTTGCTTGACGGATATCATTTAACGAGATACGAGTATAAGTTTATTAAAGTAATTATATAAAGTGGAAGTTATAATTGACGGATTCAGTTGAAAATCACAATTGGGCGATAAATTTTAATAACGATCACTCATACTTAATTACATTTAAATCCGTCTAGCTGTTTAGGAGATGAAAGTTACGACAGATCAGACAGGCGCTATTACCGCTTCGCTGGTATTTATATATATATGTTAATAAAATGATATATATATATATATATATTGGTAAATATTGATAGATAGATATTGGTAGATGATATGCTTGCATACAAATATTCATTTTTCAGACAGACATTTCATCATTACAAATAGTCTTTTAATACTAAACATTTCACCTCCGCAGCGATTTTCGTTATTCCCACATGCAAAAATAATAGTATAAAACAATCCCCAAATATTGCACATTCAAAAATTTTACAATTTCTTCATTATAAGGTACTAATGATACACATTTTAGCCAAATTTTAAAGTTGTAGCACTTCTATAAATAAAATAATATTTTTCTAATTGTTTAAATTTAAATAATTTTTAACGGCCGCCGCAATTCATATATGGTTAAATTGAAATGTAAATTTGTGCAAATTCACTACTCTGTAAATTATTCGAAAATATCAGCTTCCTAGCTCATCCCGTAGTACCTAAACAGTTATCTATTTGTTTAAAATTTAAGAATTTTTAACTGCCAAATAAATTAAAATATCAAAATTTGTATAATCAGTATTCGGTTTTTTTAAGAATTCTACTTGTAAAAAAAATTCAGCTCCGTAGCAGATTCGGAAATGCCTAAACCATGAAATTTTTTTAAAACAATTGCGAATTTTTAGCGGCCGCATTTTTGCACTTTTTCAAGATTTTCGTTTTTTCTAGTCGGTTTTGTACAAAATCCTACCTATGAAAAAAATTTCGAATCCCCAGCACATCTGGAAGTGCCTAAACATTAGTATCCTCCTATATGTTATATGTTATACTAGTAGTTGGTGCTTGCATACTGCAAGCATTTCATATCACCTTAAAAAAACATTAATTTTTCAGACAGATATTTCATCATTATAAATATTTTATAAATTCTAAAAATTTCACCTCCGCAGCGATTCCCGTTTTTCCCACATGCAAAAATAATTGATTAAAACAATCCCCAAATGTTGCAATTTTAAAAGTTTTACACTTTCTTCATTATAAGGTAATAATGCTACACATTTTAGCCAAATTTTAAAATTGAAGCACTAATAGAAGTAAAATAATATTTTTCTAATTGTTTAAATTTAAATAATTTTTAACGGCCGCCGCAATTCATATATGGTAAAATTGAAATGTTTGTTTGTGCAAATTCACTACTCTGTAAATAATTTGAAAATTTCAGCTTCCTAGCTCATATCGTAGCACCTAAACAGTTATCAATTTGTTTAAACTTTAAGAATTTTTAACTGCCAAACAAATAAAAATATCAAAATTTGTATAATCCCTATTTCGTTTTTTTAAGAATTCTATTTCTAAAAAAAATTTCAACTCCGTAGCACATGCGGAAATACATAAACCCTGAAAAAATGTTTGAACAAATGCGAATTTTTAGCGGCCGCATTGTTGCACTTTTTCAAGATTTTCGTTTTTTCTAGTCAGTTTTGCACAAAACCCTACCTAATAAAAAAATTTCGAATCTCCAGCACATCTGGAAGTGCCTAAACATTAGTATCCTCCTATATCCTCCTCCTCTTCCTCCTCCTCTGTAAGAGTCGTCGATACATAATGCTTGTATACTGCAAGCATTTCACCTCAACATAAAAAAACATTCATTATTCATCTTTCATCATTACACATATATTTTTAATTCTAAATATTTCACCTCCGCAGCGATTTTCGTTTTTCCCACATGTAAAAATAATATTTTAAAACAATCCTCAAATGTTGCAATTTTAAAATTTTTACACTTTCTCCATTATGGGGTACTAATTCTTCACATTTTAGCCAAATTTTAAAGTTGTAGCATTTCTAGAAGTAAAATAATATTTTTCCAATTGTTTAAAGTTACATAATTTTTAACGGCCGCCGCAATTCACATATGGTAAAATTGAAAAGTTTATTTGTGCAAATTTACTATACTGTAAATAATTTGAAAATTTCAGCTTCCTAGCTCATCCCGTAGTACCTAAACAGTTATCCATTTGTTTAAAATTTAAGAATTTTTAACTGCCAAACAAATAAAAATATCAAAATTTGTATAATCCCTATTTCGTTTTTTTAAGAATTCTACTTATAAAAAAATTTCAACTCCGTGGCACATTCGGAAATACATAAACCTTGAAAATTTGTTTAAACAATTGCGAATTTTTAGCGGCCGCATTGTTGCACTTTTTCAAGATTTTTCGTTTTTTTGAGTCGGTTTTGCACAAAATCCTAACTAAGAAAAAAAATTCGAATCTCCAGCTCATCTGGAAGTGCCTAAACATTAGTATCCTCCTATCATTCTATATAGACGTTCCTTACAGAGGAGGAGGATATAACATACTAGTAGTTGGTGCTTGCATACTGCAAGCATTTCATATCACTTTGAAAAACAATCATTTTTCAGACAGACATTTCATCATTCCAAAAATCCTTCAATTCTAAATATTTCCCCTCCGCAGCGATTTCCGTTTTTCCCACATGCAAAAATAATAGTATAAAACAATCCCCAAATATTGCACATTTAAAAATTTTACACTTTCTTCATTATAAGGTACTAATGATACACATTTTAGCCAAATTTTAAAATTGTAGCACTTCTATAAGTAAAATATTTTTTTTTCTAATTGTTTAAATTTAAATAATTTTTAACGGCCGCCGCAATTCATATATGGTAAAATTGAAATGTTTATTTGTGCAAATTCACTACTCTGTAAATTATTCGAAAATATCAGCTTCCTAGCTCATCCCATAGTACCTAAACAGCAATCTATTTGGTTTAACTTTAAGAATTTTTAACTGCCAAACAATTTAAAATATCAAAATTTGTATAATCCCTATTTCGTTTTTATAGGAATTCTACTTATAAAAAAAATTTCAACACCGTGGCACATTCGGAAATACATAAACCTTGAAAATTTGTTTAAACAATTGCGAATTTTTAGCGGCCGCATTGTTGCTCTTTTTCAAGATTTTCGTTTTTTCTAGTCGGTTTTGCACAAAATCCCACCCAAGAAAAAATTTCGATTCTCCAGCTCATCTGGAAGTGCCTAAACATTAGTGTCCTCCTCCTCTGTAAGAAACGTCGATATATAATCATAACAGGAGGATACTAATGTCTAGCCCAAACTACAAAAGCTAGAGAGCTGAAGGTTTCAGTTTTTGTAGATAAGATGGATGAATTTACAGATAAAATGTGACTTTTTACCTAAGTGACATAAAATCGACTCCAGAAATTCCGAAAGTTGCGTTTTTTCCCCTTAAGAAAAGCATTGCGTCATTTTTTTAAATTAATTTTGGGCACTTTCCGGTAAGCTAGAAAAATAATATTTTCAGTGTTGCTAGATGGCCGCAATATCTATTAGGAATTAATGTCACTTTTGCTTACAGTGTCTTGGGTTCGACGTCAGAGACCCCGGAATACCTCCCATAAGTTAGCATGGGAAAACGTAATCCAGTGTGTAGACCAATCTAATAAGTTTAGGAAGCTGAAATTTTGCATGATTAAAGAACTTTTCTCATAACCAACAATAAAAATCAAAAATTTTAAAATTGTTAATTTTTAGGGGTTGTTTTAACCCCATTTGAACATTAAAGTTTAATAATTTTTTATCTTGAAAACTATATACTGTAGGTTCGAGTTTTTGAAATCATTTTCTAGAAAATTATACATAAAAAAAGGAAAAAGTTCAAAAATTCGACCGCTAAAAATTCGCAATTGCTTAAACATATTTTGGAGGTTTATGTATTATCGAATGTGCAACGAAGCTGAAATTTTTTTACCGGTAGATTTTGTGAAAAAACGAATTAAAAAATTATAAAAATTTTGGTATTTTAATTTATTTGGCTGTTAAAAATTCTTAAAGTTTAAATTTATAGAGGAATGTTTAGGTACTTGGGGGCAAGCTAGGAAGCTGAAATTTTAAAGTTAAGTAGAGCTCAGTGCATTTAAACTAACAAACATTTCAAAAGCTCCAACAACGTTATTGCGGCCGCATTAAACTTTTGAAGTTTAAACAATTAAATAAATATCATTTCACTTCTAGATGTGCTACAACTTCAAATTTGACAAAAATGTGTGGAATTAGCACCTTACATTGGATAAAGTATATTATTCTTAAAATTGCAAATTTATGGCATTGTTTTAATCAAATATTGTTCAATAAGGAAAGATAGAAATTGGGTGCAGAGGTGAAATATTTTGAATTATAAAAATATTGCTAATAATGCTATATCTCTCTGAAAAGTTAATGTTTATCAGGGTCAGATGAAATGCTTGCAGAATACAAGCAACAACTACTTATATATATATATATATATATATATATATATATATATATATATATATATATATATATATATACAGTCAAACTCGGATATAACGAGCGCCACGGGACCGTCTAGTTTTTCGTTATAGCCGTTAAACTTAATATCCGTGAAGGCAAAAGCATGCATGCGTATGGTGAAATAAGACATAAGAAGTAAAAGTGAATATATAAACAGAAAGTTTATTTAGTAAATTTATGGAAAAACATAAAAATGAGAATAAACTAGAAAATTTAAAATAAACATTTATACATATAAAATTTACTCACAGCTGCATCCTTAATTACTCCCCTTTTTAGAAAAATAACTTTGAATGGTAGCCTGTTTCATAGATTTCACTTTGAAGTCTCTTAAGTTTCCTCTTATTACACTTATTGCACTAAAAACACCATCGGAAATGTCAATGTTTTCGAAAAAATCATTTAATGTTTCCACAGCGTCCTGAGCTTGAGAGTAAGTCGGGATTGTGTCTTCGACACATTCAACAATGTCTTCATCACTGTCTGCTGTGTTTTGTACTGTCTCTATTATTTCACTCTCCGTAGGAATTCCACTGGTAATCAAATCATCATCAACATGAACAAAATTGTCAATGTCATTTACATGGTCAAAATTCGCAATTCCATTTTCTTTAAGCCATTCTGACAGAGGTAGATCATCTACATCAACGTTATGGTTATCAATCGAAAATTCTCCCGATATTAAACCAGACTTCCGAAAACAGTTTATGATCGTTGTAGGTGAAACATTGTCCCATGCATCTGTCATCAAATGAATTGCATCCAATACAGAGACGTTGCCATCTAAACCTCTTTCCCTCCTTTCAATCAACTGTAGAACAACAAATCGCTTGAAATGGCCTTTAAAACTTTTAATTATCCCCATGTCCATTGGCTGCAAAATAGAAGTCTAATTTGGAGGCAAAAACACCAGTTTTACATTGGATAACTCCTGCATATGTGGGTGCGCAGGACAGTTATCGACAAGGAGCAAAATGTTTCTATTTTTCCTCCGTAACTCGTTGTTCCACTGACTTACATATTGCTGAAAAATATTGGAAGTCATCCATGCCTTTTTATTAGCTGCATATTCAACGGAAAGCTTCTTTACATTATTGAAACAACGTGGCTTTTGTGACTTACCAATAACAAAAAGTTTTTTTTTGTCAGTCCCATTCATGTTTGCGCACTTTAAAACTGTTAAACGATTCTTAGGTCTTTTGCCACCATCACATTTGTCACCTTTGAATTTAAACGTTGCATCAGGCATCATGTTGTAAAACAGTCCAGTTTCGTCGGCATTGTAGATGTCTTGTTCTCTGTAACCTTTTCGACACTCCTCCCAAACACTTTTCACCCATTCACTTGCCGTTTTTGAATCTGCTGACAGGGCCTCTCCACTGACTTTCGCATAAACAATGTTATGCCGATTTTTAAAACGATCGAGCCACCCATTATTGCATGTGAAGTTTTCATGTCCTAACTGTTTTGCAAATTTATCTGCCTGTACCTTTAAAATGGGTCCGTTGATGGGGAAACCAGCATTTCTCTGCCTCTTAAACCACTCCAGAAGTGCTTGATCAACAGTACCCAAGTCGCACTTCCTCATTTTCTTGTTCGTTGTTAGGTTGTTCTCTAGTGCAGATAAAATCGCTTCTTTGTTTTTCCATAAGGTTGAAACCGTAGACGATAAATTAAATTTTTTACACACTTCAACATTTTTTTACCACGTTCTAACTCTCGAATAATATCAACCTTTTCGCGAATAGACAAACACTTCCTTTTATGTACGGACATGTTACTCGTTCAAGGGCAAAATCTCAACTGATTTTTGTGATCAATGCTACGAACTTTCTTTGCAAACTGTGAGCATACCAATTCCAGGAAGAGTTAATGAGGAGACGGATTAAACGTGGGATTTCCCATCTTTACGTGGGAAAGGGTGTTGGGTGCATTCGGCTGAGCGACGGGGGTGGGCGCCATTGTACATGCCCTCAGCCCCTTACCCCCTTCCAAACACAACCTCCTGGCTGTAAAAGAGCTGGGGGTTGGGAGGAGAGGACAAAGGACCTCCGCGAGTGCCACTGTACCTGCAAGTTGGGAATTCTTGGTTTGGACGAAGGGATTATTTTTTAACAACAACGCCGCGGTCTTTAACCTCCCCGATGGATAGGGTGTAGAGGCTGGACTCGAGAACACAAGGTTACATATCTTGGGTCACTATGAGGATTGAAGGGGCTGACCGCGTTTGAGACAGTGAGAAGTGGTCGAAGTTTGCTTGATATATCCGTGAAGCGTGCTCGTTATATACGTGAAATATTTGTATGTAAATACTCGTTAACTTATCTTGGAGGTAGCATATGCTCACTATAGCCGTGACCTCGTTACAACCGTGCTCGTTATAAACGAGTTTGACTGTATATATATAATTATTTATATAAACTATAAATATTGTGAAGAATTTGTTTGTTTGTTTCTGCAGTTATAACACAACAACTACAGAACGTAGAAGCAAGATGAAGGTGCCATATTAACTCCCATAAAAATTTAAGCAAAATGGATGGGTTTTTAAGGCGTTTTGAATTATCTTTTTCATTTAAAAAATGTTTTTCTTTTTTAATTTTTCCCATTTAAATAACACGGGAATGAACGCATTGTTAGATTAACAATCTGCTTGACAACCTTTATAATCTAAACCTAATATTAACTAAAAGAAATAATATATACCTAATATAAATTAAAGTAGGGAAGAAAGAAAAACTAAGGTTATTCAAAGAAGGGAAATCACCAAAAAACTATAAATCTGGCTAATTGTTTCGAAAGGTAGGTGGAAGACAGTTTTAATGTGTAATTTTAATCGCTTTCTTTCACTAAAAACGTTTTATGTATTCTGCATATTCTCTATACTTTATAGACAGCGAAATGCGTTTTTCCTTAACATTGAAAATTGATAACGTAAAAGATATCTCAGAAGGTACAATAATAAAACTTCTATGACAGTTCTTGAATTTCGACCAAAATTTATAATCGTTAACTCTTCCTCCCTTAAAAATCTATATGTATGTGCATTTTGCTTTCCTTTCAACTGAACATTTGCATGCATCAATTAAGGCAATTGAACTTATTACATTAAAACAACACTTTCAATGTCGTTTTTATCGCCTAAATGGATTTTAAAAAAACTCATTTAGTTTCGTAGTTTTGACTTTAAAATATTCACATGACAAATCAGACCCACAAAATCAGCCTTTGCATGGAATAACGTATGGGTAAGCTAAATTTAAATATATCTTCAAACGTATTTCCACCGGTTGCATCCCTAGAGCTTGCAATTCCTACCCAAGTTTTTAATGTTTTTGAGATTCATGACCACATAATATCATGCAGTTTCTTTCAATGGAATTAATTTGAGTGAAATAACTATATTTTAAAAGTGATTCCATCGATTGTTTATTATGATTATTTGATAAAAAAATAGTCGCTAAATTTATCGATAAAGGATGCAGGAAAAATTTATTTATTTGGGCAAAAGATGGTAAGACAAGAAATATTGCATATCATGAAACACTACAATAAAAATTAACCTAGTTTCTTTACTCGGTTTTATTCTCAAATCTTCCTCAATATTTTTTGGTTTGACATTTAAAACCCGAGAACGCCGGCTAATTTTTACTGTAGTGCTTAATGGTAAGCACTATTTCTTGTCTTCCCATCTTTGGCCAAATAGATAAATTTTTCCTGCATATATTCAAATTAGCTTACCCATACGTTATCCCATGCAAAGGCTGATTTTGTGGGTCCAATATGTATGTATTATAATCTAATAAGTATAAATGCCTTAATTGATGCATACAAATGTTAAGTTGAAAGGAAAGCAAAACGCACATATAGATGTTCAAGGGAGGAAGACTTTACAAATATAAATGTTATATTAAATTAATTAATTTAAGAATTGTTATAGGAGTTATCTTATTTTACCTTCTGAGATATCTTTCATTTATTTATTTTCAATGTTAATAAAAAATATATTTTGCTGTCTACTAAATATAGAGAATATGTAGAATACATAAGAAGTTTTTAGAGAACAAAAGTACTTAAAATTACACAATAAAACTGTCTTTCACTTAACTTTTGAAATAATTAGCCAAATTTATAATTTTTTTGGCGATTGCACTTCATTGAATAATCTTAGTGTTTCTTTCTTTACTACTTCACATTATGTTAAATAGAATTAACTCCTTGACCGTAAAATTCAAAATTAGAGACACACGAGGAAAAAGGGGGAGCAGGAAAGGCAGGAAAATGCAAAAGACAATAAAAATTATGAACTTACAGGTTTAAGGGTTGTTACTCCACGCCAGGGACCTGATGTCACTCACTCATTCACTCACTCAATCGCGCAAGAACTAATCCTAAAGGTGGAAAAGGAAATGGAACCGGGTTTGCGAGAAATTACTCTGCCTTTCCTCCTCCCCCCCTCCCTTTTTCCTCGTGTGTCTCTAATTTTGAATTTTACGGTCAAGAAGTTAATTCTATTTAACATCAATTTCGCCGTAGTCTCCATCTTTACTTATTTACTTCAGATTATATTAGGTATACATTGTTTCTTTTAGTTATGTATGTATGTATGTATGTATGTATTGTTTATAACAGTTGTCAAGTAGATTGTTAATCCAACAATACGCTCATTCCCATGTTATTTAAATGGGAAAATTAAAAGAGATGGGAATAAACTTGATGTTAATTCAATTTTTAAAAATGAAAAAATATAATTCCGCAACTCGAATTATCTATAACTCGAATAATTGTTGCTTTCCTTTTAGATTCGAGTTATAGAAGATCCACTGTATATATACAAATATATAAAAAAAATTCCATAACTTTAATTTCTTATTACTCGAATAATTATTATTTTTCCTTGAGATTCGAGTTATGGAAGTTTAGCTGCAATTCGTTATGACTTCATTCATTTCCATTAAAAGCATTAAATCACTGCAATCGTAACGTATAATATCAGATCCCTTTAAAAGCATTGAGGTCGTTGCCATAGTAATTAAAGTTTTTCCAGTGTTGAAAAGAGGAAAAATTCACACATTTTTCCGATTAAAATCAGATATTTACGCTAATTCGGAAGGAATTTGAATTTTGCTTTCAAAAATTCAGAAGTACATTCTTTTAGATAGACAACTGTTCTTTTCCCGAATTCTTATCTCAATTTAAAGTAATTTGAAAATGCATTTTTAGAAAGCCTTGCACTGAATCCCATGCTTTTCTTATGGGGTATTGAAATGGGGCCAAAAAGACCCCTTAAATATAAACTTTTTTATGATTTTAGATTTTTCTCGTCCGTTGTGTCACTCGACCTACCAACGCTATATTACAGGTATACCTCGCAATACGCTCGGATTGCGTTTCAAAAAAAACAGAGCGTATCGCGAATCAGCGTATTGCGAAAAACATTTTTACATAGGAGCAATGCTATAAAAAGAGATGCGTTCCTAAATGGATTAAAACGGGTAAGCGCGAGAGATGGGTTCCTAATAAGGGTCTTGTGCGAAATCGTGCTAAACGACTGCAAAAATTCCATTGAAAACCATGTCAGAGGTAGGAGGGGAAATAGAGCGCGCGCGATATATATTACTTGCGTATTTCATACAATACCCCAATTATCACCAAAGTATAAATAAAATACAATGCATAAACAAATACTTTCAATCCCTTAGATTGGTTGCTTAAAATATTTTTACATACTATTTGCCCCACGGAAGAGCATTACATAATTTTTAGGCAACGTCACTACAATATAAAACGCAAATTACACTGTGCTGCCATCTTCCGCCAAACATACGAGCCGGGTGTAATATTTTGTTTTTCGGTCCATATGTTGAGCAACCGCTTCATTTCTATCAATGTTTCACTTCGATTATGCCTCCCCAGCACAGTTGATGTAAAAGAAGTAGCCCCCTGAGCACCCTTTTTAATTTTTCCAGCACTTCTGCAAATAGTTCTCACAGTCGACGGAGCAAGGTGCCGTTCTCCACTTTCAAAACATTTTATTATATCCAATTTAATTAATTAAGAGAAATATTTCGCTTTAATTTTTTTGCTTACGATATTTCAAACTTATTAGGATAAAAATTTAGCACAAATTCAATATGTCGCCACCACGATCTCGGACTGAAAACTGACTGTAGTCCGCCGAAACACTACCTTGGACATAAAAAGAAACTCTTCGACTACATTACTCCTTGCAATATTGTATACACATGAAATGAATATGAAAACAATTTAAAAATAGTTCATATACCTATAATGAAACAAAGTTGTTTATCATTGCTCACGTTGAGACCTTTCGAATGGGGAGAGAAAGGCTCTTCGTTCTCCGGGTTTTGTAAGAGCGCATATCCGAATCAAGTGAGCGTATCGAGAGGTAGATTCAGAAAGTGTAATGAACGTAAAACCGAAAAAAGCGTATCACGAAACAGCGTATCGAGAGGTATTCCTGTGTTTGTGTGTATATATATATATATATATATATATATATATATATATATATATATATATATATATCGACATCAGAGAAATTTCTTACCTTTAGAAGGTTTCGAACCATCTCTGACTTCTACTGCTGTTCATGAGCCATGGATTAAAACAAATACGCCACGGTGAGCGTGAAGAACAGTTGAGAAATTTATCTATATATTCGTTGATAAAATCGATAAAGAATCGAAATATAAAATCTATTTATTCACATATTAAAAGTAATTTACGAAAAAATATTTGGAAAACGACTCGGGTTCGACTCTAAGGAAAACATTTATATTTTTCATAAAATATCACGTAAACATCGACTTTTCGACATGCAAGCTTCTTCTTGAGATCTAAATTAGAAAGAATAAACCTACGATCTTCGGATCTAAATCATTTTAAACAAAAAGTTATAAAGATTCTTATTCTGTTCATCTTTTTCCGCCTACAGTTCCAAATCCCCCATTTTAAACGTTTAATTAACATATTTTGAGAAAATATTGCCACTTTAACGGAATGTTGCCTTGCCAACGAGTTACAACGTTAAACCTCGAAATCCTATTGTTGTTTCAATCCTTATGGATGAAAACGTGCTTTGAATGCTTTTAATACGAGAGAGAGAGACGGGAGGAGAGGGAAATGATTCGGTGCGTTATATGCGAGAAGGCAGGGCCGTGTGGTGGCATGGAGCGGTGGAGCGATCGCACCAGGCGTTATATTTTTGAGGCGCTTTTGGGCTCGGATTTTTTCAAACCATCAAGAACTTCCGAACTCTAAACTCTAAACGAATAGCTCAAGTGAAAGGCGAGATTTCCTTCCGATTGATTATTCATTTTTGTATTTCCGTGCATCCCTCACAATTGTCTCACGCTGGGCGCCCGCAGGTCTATAGCCTTTGGTCCATGAGGATTGTTACCCCAAGCACAACTGATAATCCATGAGGGCGCAAAAGGCGCCCTTTTGTCTATTCCAAGACCAGCTCAAAGGATGGAGAACTCTTGTAACCTATAAGATGTAGAGATGAGGAAAAACATTTTGGGTATGATTGGTAAAAGAACGTGTACATAAAACTATCGCCGGTCATTTAGCAAATCTGTCCTAATTGCATACTGACCTAGTGTTTTCTATCAGCCCCTATTTCTTTCAATTACCCATGAAAATATACATATTTTCACCCTTTTAGTTAACATATTTTGGAAAAAAAATTATTATATATGTACATATATATTTCTATAGTTTGACCTTCATTTCTTATTTTCTTCCATCTTTAATATGGCAAAAATGGGCACAGAAAGAAACAAGATTGGAAAGGTGTACTGCATTTCGGAGTACACAGTTTCCAAATGCGTTCTCCGGGATTTCACTATGTTCTCAATATTTTTCGCTCAGATGGGTATTTAACGAGAAGATATATAGTGAGGTACGTTGTAAAATGAATGTAAGTACTTAAGTAAAGTTGTCGTTATTGTTCGATTTTAACCAAAATTGAAATGTCGACAAATTTTAATAAAACATCTTAATACCAAATTTCATCAAAATACGTCCTGCGGTTCCTGAATTGAAACGGAAGAACATTGTAAACTACATGTAGGTCTTCATGTAAGGTGCTCGTAATTGTTGTCCGATTTTAACCAAAATTGGAATTGGTTGATCAATTTTAGCAAAACTCCCCAATACTATATTTCATCAAAATACATCCAGCAGTTCCTGAGTTTTAGCATGCGGACGGACGGACGGACGGAAACGACCTCCCCTATATGCGTTCAGTTCGTGCATCTCGTGCAAAAAACGCTTAAAATCTGGTTGGCAGTTTAAAAAAAAAGAGAAGAAAGAGCTCCGAAAACAAAGTGCAAAATTAACCTCTTTTTTGTGCAATCTGAACCTGTATCATCTTCGAATGTCATTTTCAGTTCGACGAACTATATTCTTTCTAAATCTCCATCATTTGTTTTTAATGCTTCTTGAAAGTTTTAGATGAAGCTAAGAATTTAGCTGAAATACTTTAAATATAACCTCGCTTTCCAGAATTAATACATCAGAATGTACAATTAATCATTCGCATATTAAAAGTACTTATTGTTAGAATCATCATAGGAGTTAGAGACTTGAAACAACGAGCGCCTAAAAGAACGAAAGTTTGTTTTCCTGCCATCGATTTTTGAATACGCATCGAATCGATCAACAGATCAGTTTTTAACGCGAGAATAGGACGCATTCTTAGTGATTTGCGTTTTTGCCGGTTTCGTGTAATTGGATACCATTGACGTGGATAATCTATTCACGAAATTTTAATTAAAAACTTTCTCGTAGAACTTCAGTGGGCATCTCCCCAGTTAGTTAATAAAGTATATTGTTGAAGAATATATAAACATTCCTATATTTCACATTAAGACTAAAAAGAAAAAAGAAAAAAAAACAGAATTTTTAAGTCAATAACTTTTATAAAGCGCACAAAATGTGTAAAAATAAAATATACAAATTTTTTTATTAATAAATTATTATAAACGCACTGAATGAAAAAAATAATTTCAATTATTGAATTAATAGAGATATTGAATACAAAAGTTATGTTGCATTATTTAAGACATCTGAACTAATTCGAATTGCAACAAAACTTTAATACATTCAATATCTCTATTAATTCAATTATTTAAATTATTTTTTATCATTCAGTGCATTTTAAACAAATGATTAATTACAAAATTATTATATATTTATTTTTTACACTTTGTGCGCTTTATAAAAGTTATTGACTTAAAAATTTTATTTTTATTTGTTTTATTTTGGATTTAACTCATGCAGGAAATATTTACCTTGTATCTGAATGTAATGAAGTTTTTTGTTTTCTATACCATTTGAATAATATTGATGAAGATAA
This sequence comes from Tanypteryx hageni, assembly GCA_028673005.1. NCBI lineage: Eukaryota > Metazoa > Arthropoda > Insecta > Odonata > Petaluridae > Tanypteryx > Tanypteryx hageni. The sequence goes on along the minus strand of CM054113.1, from coordinate 32,276,029 downwards.
GTTATCGAAGAACTGTAAAGATTTGGATCTGACGTTGGTGGGTGGAAGCCGACAAGAAGTTGATATTGAAGGGGTGAAGTTATTCGAAGAAATCGAAGCTTTACCTTTAAATTTTGAAACAAAAACAGTAGAAACCATCTAACACGAAGTGCATGCTAATTCCGTCCCTATATTTTTCAGTTGACATACGACTTCAGCTACTGAAGATGAGAGCATAGCTCTCGAAATACGTATCTAGCGAGTTTCCCAGAGATTTACAGAGTGATTGTGCGTGTGTGTGTTCCTTTCTTCATTTTAGGCTAGTTTTGACAACAGGTTCCTGTAGGCCATCATCGTCCTGCAAACTTGTAAGCATAAATTTTAATTTTCCTTTTTTTTCTTATTGACGTGTGAGTGCCCTCTGGGTAAATTTACGGTTAAGGAGTTTTAAATTTTAATTCCATTCTGTACACCGTAGTCTCCAATTCCATTTTCAACGTAAAAAAATATCGAGGAAGATTTGAAAATAAAACCAAGTAATGAAACCAGTGACCGTAAAATTAAAAATTAGAGAGACAATGAAAAAGGGGTAGGAAAGGCAGGAAAAGGCAAAAGACAATAAAAATTATAACTTACAGGTTTAGGGGTTGTTACTCCACGCCAGAGACCTGATGTCACTCACTCAATCGCACAAGCACTAATCCTAAAGGTGGAAAGGTAACGGGACCGGTTTTGCGAGAAATTACTCTGCGCCAGGGACCCAAAAATCACACCGTTGCTAGAAGGTTTGTGAGCCAGTACGACCGCGACAGGGACCTACTAAGCAACCACAAACACACGCACACGTACAAGCTAAGAGGTAAGGGAAATAAAAGGGGAAGGAACGGGGAAATAATACTAGGTTTACGGGAGATTAAACCAGCCAGGGGCCTAGTATCGCACACGGCGGCCTGTATGTTTATGTGCCTTCCGGCAACGACAGGGACCTAACAGACGAAACAATCACGCACGCAAGCACTCGAATACACGCACACAAGATCTCTAAAGATGAGGTAAACGTACTCCCTGGCGTGGAGTAACAACCCCTAAACCTATAAGTTATAATTTTTACTGTCTTTTGCCTTTTCCTGCCTTTCCTCCCCCCTTTTCATTGTTTCTCTAATTTTGAATTTTACGGTCAAGGAGTTATTTCTATTTAACATCAATTTCGCCGTAGTCTCCATCTTTACTTATTTAATGAAACCAGGTTAATTTTTATTGTAGTGCTTAATGGTATGCAATATTTCTTGTCTTCCTATCTTTTTCCCACATAAATAAATTTTTCTGCATCCTTTATCGATAAATTTGGCGACTATTTTTTACTTTCTCCATACGTCTATAGGGAAAAGTATTGTTTTCATGAAAAAAATCGACTTCGAGATTTAAACGGAAATATACGTTTTGAGGTCCCCTCAACACATTTGGACCATTTTCTCGATGATGTCTGTGTGTGTGTGTGTGTGTGTGTGTGTGTGTGTGTGTGTGTGTGTGTGTGTGTGTGTGTGTGTGTGTGTGTGTGTGTGTGTGTGTGTGTGTGTGTGTGTGTGTGTGTGTGTGCGCGATAGCTTTTTGTGGGTGCTCCAACTTAAAAACTATTAATCGGGTCAACGCGAAATTTTATAATTAACATTTTTATAAAAGTCAGAAGAACTGATTAGGTTTTGGTAAAAATCGGTCAAACGGAAGTGGGTGTCTTGTGTCTTGTCACTTATCCGTTATTTTGAAATATTTGCTTTAATATTTTATATTTGTAAAAATGTGTTGGAATAAAAGTTGTTTGATATTTAATTTTCTAATTTTGTTTGAAACATTTTCCCATATAATTCATTGTTTAGGAGATATCGTATATTTTTAGCTGCCCCCACCACACCACCTACTATTGTTAATAATTGACGCTTAGTTACGTCATATTGTTAGTAACGCTCCTTTTTCTTTTCTTAATTGTTGGAGTTTTGTGACTATACCTAATATCAGAAGGCTATGGTTTGAGTTTATTTCTGTTCTATGTAAAGTCTAACATTGTCTCGGTTTCTTAAAATATTTATTATTATGTAATCTATCTGGAATTTTTAGAAATATTACAGATATGGAGAAAGTCAAGTGGTGGTCACATCAGATTTTTTTAAATAATAAATTTTTTATAACCTTGTTTGAAACATTTACCCATATAATGCATTGTTTACGAGTTATTGTAAGAACTATATCTTTTAGATGCCACCACCACACCACCTACCGGCGACTATTGTAAACACTTTACTCTCCTTTTTATTTTCTTAATTGTTGGAGCTTCGGAGCTAAATCCAATATCAGAATGTATGGTTTGAGTTTATTTCTGTTCTTTGTCAAGTCTAAAATTTCCTCACATTTCTTTAAAATGTTAATTATTATGTAACCTATTTGGAATTTTTAGAAATATTACAGGTATGGAGAAAGTTATGTGGTGGCCACATCAGATTTTTAGCGCTTTTCGTCATTGCTGAAAAGCTTTACAACCTTCGTGATGTCCGTTCGTCTGTCACTACGCCTATATCAGTGAAAAATTGGCTTAACCGATCTCAACCAAATTTAATACATAGAATCTTCACATAAATATAGTACCAAAATAGCATATTTCTACCAGATCGACTCAGCAGGGGTGCCACAATTGCAAAGTTAAACTTCTCGGTAATAATGAATTTGAAAGGAATTGGCATAACCGATTTCAACGAAATTGAGTATGAAGAAGGTGTGCAACACTAAAAAACAAAATCAATATTTCAAATGTAGATATAGAAATCAAGACTGCCACAATACAAGTAATAAAAACATTTCTTTTTATAAGTATTTGTATTGAACTGTTTGTATAAATTTTAACCAAATTTAAAATTTGGAATGTACACATATATACAAAACCATAATAGCATATTTGGAGCGGATAAACCAAACAGGGGTACCACACTTACAAATTAAATTCTTTCTGTAATTACGGATTTGGAAGGAATTGCATGAACGGATTTCAACTAAATTCTGTATATAAGATTTGTACAACATACCATAATGAAATCAAGATGTTTAAAGCTGCGATAAAGAGCAGGGCTACCACAATACAACGTAAAATTATATTTTTACGCGTATTTATAGAGAATTGGCAGCATGAATTTTAATCAATGTGGTACATATAATCTTCCTATAATTAATTAACCAAAACAGCACATTTCAAACGGGTCGACTAAACAGGGCTACGATAATATCAAGGTTAGAATATTTCCATAACTATGAGTTTGAAAGTTTTTAGCTGAACCGATTTCAAAAAGAAATTTCGCTTGTAGGGCCAGTATAGAATGGCAAAATGAAATGCCATGTTTCGAGCGTATCTATAAAGCAGGGCTACCACCATATAAGGAAAAATAATTTTCTTATTTCATAGCAAATTCATTAGTATATGATTCTACTACGGCGAATTTGACGAAAAACACTTATGTACCACGGGAAACCCATGCACATTTCGCATCCATTTAAGCTACCCTCATTTACATAATGTATTTATGACCCTGGTTTGCGCGAATCTCGCTTTGCGCGAAATTTTCAGGAACCTATCTGTCGCACAATGCGAGGTATGACTGTACTTTAATATGCATACACAATACCAAATTACATCGAAATTCATGTAATACAGCACATGCGTAAAAGGCGACTTTTTTCATAAAAATAAAAGCACAAAATAATAAATCGTAAATGTTTACAAAATTAGCCTTTTATTTGCTGCGAATTATTTTCGTGAAACGTAAAATCCTGAACTTGAAATTTATTCATAAAATTGAACTGGAACACGTCATAAAGTATTATAATTGGGAATGAGCTTCATGGCACACACAATGATAAAAGGCAAAAAATCTCCAAATGCCGTAATAAAATAATAAAATTGAGATATTCCACTAAAGTAAGGGAAGGGGGGAAAAAAGTTTTTTTTAATTTTATAAAATTAAAAGATTAAAAATTGAAAACATAAAAACCTCACCCATACATTCAGACGCTCCACCTGCTGTTTAGGGGCTTTTTAAGGCCAGCGCCAGGGGCAGCAGGTGGGCTGTCTGGCTGTATGGGTGAGGTTTTTATGTTTTCAATTTTTAATATTTTAATTTTATAAAATTAAAAAAATCTTTTTCGCCCCTTCCCTTACTTTAGTGGAATATCTCAATTTTATTATTTTATTACGGCATTTGGAGATTTTTGTACCTTTTATCACGTCATAAGGTAGTTGACCGCGTTTATATTATTCCATATTACCAAACAAATACATGAAATATAGCTGCTATTGTACACTCGATAAAAAATAAAATTATATTGTTGTTGAAAATAGATCTCATAGGGCGCATGTTACGACGGCCGTCGATGTGATAGCGTTTCAAGTGCATCGTCACCACGACGCGACGGTAGGTGTCGCCTTAGAAGTCCGCAAAGCGAGAGGGCTACTCATGAGATACTTAAATGTCTCTCATGGAGGACATTGGTACTCTGGTTAACTAAAATATTTGCATTATTTATAATTCGATATAAATTACATTTCAATATTTTCACAATTTGTATTCAATACCATTCCGATAGTTTCACGTTTAGATCTTTATTTAACTTTTCAAGTCAATTAGTGCTGTGTGGGACGCCGCATATCGCCTGTTTATAATACTTAGAGGTTAGACAAACGTTTAAAAATTATCCAATTGTATAGAATGCAAACAACGGAGATGGGTCTATCGGGACACAGGAAGGAATTGACCTTGAATACAAAGTACACTTTTATACTTCTCATTGAAAATGTCTTCATTTTGCAAAAGAATAGCTGAAATCCAAAATAGACTTCAATACAGGGCTATTTACGATAAAATGTTTCTGTTTTGATGGAGGAGAAGGATTTTTGACGTGGTTAAATAACAGTCGTCGCAGCATAAGTTTAAATTTCATATCATGATTCATCATTATTGGCAATTTTTCCTCAGACAGGTCCGTGATTATAAGTGGGACATTAATGCCAATCCTTCCTGATCTAATTTCGGAAGGTACGATAATGAAGATAGTATTTGTGAGTTCTATCGTAGAACAGAGCGATATGAAGGATCCCTCTTCTCCAGGACGATTAGGGACTACAATAGGAAAATAATAAATTGGAATTGCTAAGGACATGATTGGTGCATTGAACCCCCTGCCATCCACCATGATGGCTTGCGGGGTATAATGTAGAAGTACACAACTTTCTTGATTTCTTGATAACTCTTTTCCCTTCAAATCCACAGATATCCGTAATTCCTCCTCCATCTTCAAATTCTCCTTCGACCGCGCAATAATCAAACAGTCATTTCTCAATAAATTCTCCACCCATTTCATTCCTCTTATTCATCAATCTTATTATCATTCTTTTCTCTTCTATTCTTCTTAATACATCTCGGTTTTTCATTTATCCGGACTTTTGATTTTCTACATTTAAAGAAACATCTGTTAAAAATCCTCAATCATATAAGTAATATTACATGAATTAAGAGTTAGAGTTGGAGAAAGACCTTGTGCTCCTGGCAGGTCACAATATTGCTTGAAATATGTATTATAGACCTTGATCTATCGAAGTTATATGTTCGTAGTTTACCAAGGAAACACAAATAATGTTTATGAGATCAAATAAGTAAACATTTAAAGTGACATTTTTATTAATATGGATAATTGAATATGCAATTGATGTATACCACCACAATGAGAGAATTAAAACCTGTATGGCAGTTCAGGGTAAAAGGACACGATTGATTAAATGTTCGAGCGCTCTGTGTTGTTAAACAAATATAAGCATAGAAATATATTAATTTAATTATATTATACTGGCACATAATACAAAACTTTAATAAATGTCTTTAAATTAGTTTTTTTTTGCAAAAAGCTGTTACTAAAAATCAATGTTAAATGATGGAATTCGTCTTCATAATGGTAAAACAGTCTTTAATCCTACTGCTTAGTCCATTTCCGGTGATTGCATGTCACTATATGCTGTCATTACAGAAACAATTCAAAGTACAATTCTTCGCCTTGCATCAAATCCACGCCACAATTCTAGCAGTTTCCAATTATTTCATTGAGCTATGAGATCCACATTAAGTAACATCGTTAATAGCGTATTAATCGGCATCTAAATCTTTTTCATCATCGACTTTGTATTTATAGGTGATGGTGGGGGGATAATTCTTAGCCTCGGGAGGTTCAGGCGTCACTTGTTGTTGCTGCGGTTGTTGGAAGGTGCATGGCATGGGATTGTGGCAGCAGCAATATCCTCCGTGAGGTGGCACAAACTGTTGGAGTGTTCCATGATTATAGTAGCCCATTCGTTGTTGGGGCATTTGGCCGTACGAAGTATGAGGCTGGTAATTGTGGTAGGTTATATCCCCGAAATCGCCCTCGGTGTCTTCCAAGGAGGAAACCTGTTGGTCGCCGTGGACGATACGGGTTAGGAGGCTCCCGTCATCTTTGGCGACTTCTTCGCCCTCGTCGTCCACATCCTCATTCTGCACCTGCAACTCATTCGGCTCCATGACGTTTTCCTTCTTGTTAGGTCGTCCCTCGGCGCCACGAAGCGATGAGGCCGCCAGTAGGACAGCCAACACGACTATGAAATACCTGGGGCAGAAAGACAATGAGGCCATTTTGTCTTAGTTATTGTGGCCAACGCGCGCTACTGCCTCCAATTCGCACGCGTGTTAAGTAGTCTTCCTCGGTGGGATTTTTTTGACGGAATTTGAAGCTGTGCGTCATTACGCGCGCAACATCTCTCAATAACCCCTTCTACTCGCAGTTACTTTCGTTAAACGTTATTTGTGTAACGGGCTGAAATCGCTGTCGTATATGTATTACGAGATTGGAGTGGGGAATTTGAAGGCTTATGTCATATGACATCGATTTTGCATAACGAAGGCTGAAAAATTACAAGTATCATTAAGCAAGACCATTAATCAATGAATTTTGGCTGTTCGCAATTGCTTACATAATATTTTCCAATAATATTACCGGGATATTTGGAGTAAAGACGACTATTTAAATGGGATATTTGGATGTGATATCAAGCATAAATGCGAAGGAATAAAGATATACTTTTGTCAAGGGATCAACTTTTTGGTAGGTCGGTTTACTTTCTCGAAATGGCGCCCTCTTTTATAATTGGGCGAAAATAAACGCGTAAAATTCGTGATTTGCTATTTCGTCGACGCATTCATAAGCCTTCTGGTACTTCTTTGAATGAGATGGCGATGACGGAGGCGAGGTTCGGTTGAAGTTGCATTTGCGGATTGGAATGTGCGGCGTTTGAAGTTCGGAGCGAGGGGCAGAGGCTGTTGTAACACCGAGGATGTGTGCGGTATGGAAGTTGGGCGTGGGGTGAGTTGAAGAGAGCAGTGTCATCGTCTTTATCCTAATGCGCCGCATTAAAGAATGTGCCATGAAAGGAAATCGGACATTCTCGAATTATACGCCGCGGGCGTAGCTTAACATTTTATTTGCTCTGCTTTGCTGATTTTTCAATTCAGCTTACCAACGTAAATTATTTCAAAAGACAAAGTCTTTTTCTCAAGGCTTACGAGTTATTTTTTCCTTAACCACTCATGAATTTATTAGTTAAATATAAAAATATAAATCGAATCTTGTAGAAATATGATTTGACAGTAGCTTAGTAATTAAATGACATCTTTTCTATAATTGGAAATAATAATTTTATCATTTATTCTCTTAGTTTTATATTTACTTTTTCAGATAATCATTCTGTTTGGACATATGACGCTGCAGTTCATGCATCGATCAACGAAATAAAGAAGCTAAATACACTTTGATTCTTTGTTAGGAATATTAAACGTCATCATGGCATTGCAATTCAAATTTATAATTAGCAAAAATCATGTTCTAAAGATAGTATGGTTGGTCATATTTTTATAAATAGTTCTTATAATAACTAATCCCGTTATTGTCATGAATTTGTAAATTTTCGAAGACAAGTTACTTTTCGCCCTAAGCAAAATTTCAAAATTGCGTTCTTTCCTGGTAATTTCAGTTTATAAAATTAGATTTTGGTATTGAAGCATTAAAATAAAATTCACTCGGATAAATCACATTAAAATTATATTACTGCTGCCATTGACTTAATAGGTGCCAATTTGTAAGTCGCACAGTCTAAAATTCTGTTTTAAGTTGCCGGCCCTGGTAGAGGGGTGATTAGCATGTCTAGCTCCCAATGCAAGGGTCGCGGGTTCGAATCCTGCTGAGGGCATGGTCGTATGCGCTTGTTCTATATCTATTATAACACATGTAATTGGAGGTGTTAAATAAATTATTATTATTATTATTAATAGACAATGGAATGCTCAACTAAATAGGCGATAATGTGACAAACCTGACCCTGAATATACATTTTTCAATTTACCAAACCTCATTTCATAATGTGTTGGAAAATACGTTAGAACATATTTGGATAGCACTGTAAGAGTGAGTAGTTAAGTAAAAACTGAGCAATATTAAGGATTTCACATCCTTCCATAATATACTCGCATGTGCTTGTTATCTTAATCTCTCAGTTTCTTAAGATATTTAAAAAATTATATTTTAACACTATAATTCACCGTGACTTGAAGGTAACATTCGGTATGTCCTTGTTTTTTCATACTGATTTCGCTCATTTACCTCTGTAGAGTGTTGCAAATATTCCATAACAGTAAGTATGTCCGTTTATATTAACCTTCTGCATTTTTCCCACCAAAGTTGGTATATGTTGGAACGTAAAGCACATAAAGGGAAGTTCGTATTTGTATAGCTCAAAAATCGAGTTTTTTTTCTTCTTCTCAAAAAGGAAATAAATATTTTATCTATAATTGCATCGGACTCTAAATGAATTGTTTTCGTATATTGTTTTTTCCTGCCTTTTATCCCTATTACGAGGAAGTTAGCTTTGAGACTTTCATGTTACATTCGGTCACACATCTCATTTTATTTTCCATGAAGAAAGATATTTTCAATATTTCAATTTATTTTATCAGTTTTTAATCCTTGGAACAGATTTTTCTATGAAAACAAATCAAAATCTATCAACTAATGAATAAAACTCTGCTAAACACTTAAGACTTTGCGTTGTTTTTTGATTTTACTCCAATTTCCTGCTAGGCGTATATGCAGGGCCGTCCTAGAGTACGGAGAATTGGGGCGGTCGCCCCGGGCCCCCCGTCAAAAGTGGCCTCGCGCTAAGCAGCAAGATGAAGATTGCCGCTAAGCGTTGACAACACTCATTGTTTAGAATTAAAAAAATTAAATCAAATCCTAAACCGTACAAATCATTAATCGATCACATTGGCATCAGCGGAGCGAAGTTTTTCGATACTTAAAATAATAAAAAACTAGCATAGGACAGCAATGCCCCAAAAGAGATTGAGTGGATTGGCTATGCTGTATTTCGAGAGATAAATAGTCTCAGATTTGTATTACAATGATCTGATGGCTGACTTTGCTTCAAGAAAGTCGAGGAAGTTGAATTTCTGAAAGAATAAACAGTATTTTTATTCTACTTTAGTATAAGGTTGACCTCACGTATTGTATGTTTTCATTCATTTGAAATTTCTGTATGTTTACATTCATATCCAAATTGCAGGTATACATGCAGTTGTCTAGAGCCATTTGCGACAGAACGATAGGAATAGATCATTATGAATCAGGCGTAAATGATCAAATTATTGCTGGTTTTCCTAAAGAAGGACTTGTTTTTGTTCTTGAACTCCAGAAGCGATTCCTCATTTTAAAAACACAATAAGAAATATATGTATATGTATTTAAATTATATAGTAAAATATACATATTTAGAAATATACAATATTTTTTACAATTATTTTTATTAGAAAATAGCGTCATAGTTTGCTAATTGTTAGTAAAATATGACGCTGATTTCTCGAACCCAAGGGCCCATTCACAAAAACCCCGAGACACGGGTCTCCTTATTTTCGATGCAGAATCACCTGGTCGATTTTCATTTAAATCCGTGACCCGAAGAAAGACGCTATTTCCTTACTTTTCTCACGCGACCAAAAAAGTTTGGTCATAAAGGGCTAATTTAAGAATTTAATTAGAGATGAATTTAAAGTTAAAGATCAAATTGTCATCCCTCCTCGCGTGTTGCAATAAATGTGGGTGATCGATTACCTCGCTTTCGATCAGACGCTCAATACAAGCCATTGATTATTTTTAATGTCCATTAATAGAGCACAAAAACGTAAAATTTACGAAATAGACTTAAACACGTAGTTAGCTAACTACCCATTACTTTGTTGCTGTAGTGATATTTTCAACTCTAGTTCAAATAATAATATTTTTAAATTTACTTATCTTTAGTATTGATGTGTTTAAATTATTTGAAATGTATGCTCGTTTAATGTACATTTGATTTTTTACTAAGCTGCTACCGACAGTTCTGAAAAAATGAACGTTTAGAGAGGTTGTCGCTGAAAGAAATTTCACAGTAATACATTTTCAAATATTAGTAGTACAAAGCAAATATTGTAATTTTTCTTGCAAATTTTTGACGACTTTAAGTAGAGATACTAAAAAAATATTTCCTTAATATATTTAAGCAGTATTATGCCACACAAAAACTTTTATTTTTCTATAATTTCAGAGATAATCCACAACCAGAAATAATACCTCTGAAGACTTTCCTTGCCGTTCAAGATGTAATTCAGTATCTTAAACAGAGTAAGTTGCTACAACTCTATTAATAAAAAAGATCTTATTTTCTCCGGGATAAATTTTAATTTTAAATTAGGTATGTAGTATTGGGTCGCACGTTTCCGATTTAAGAGTAAAACAAATGTTAGATATATTTTCAATGTGTTCAGATTTTTCAAAATATTTTAATTTGCGTTCAAACATATCGTCTGTATGTCATTCCTGGTCTATAAATAATTTTTCTAAACTCGCTATTAAATCATAATTTTCATTACAACTGTAAAATTCCGCATTACTCCTTTCAGATGCTCACGTGGAGGGTCTTTTCAGATGGCAGGGTGGATCATACATAAAACCACGAGTACTTCAGGCGTTGCGACGCGGGGATAGAGACGCTTTACATTACTTGCTCTATCCGAATGCGGATGAAGCGGCTAGAATCCAAGAGGTCGCAATACCTGGAACTCCCACAATAGATGCTCAAATCGCATTGGAATGCAGCTCTGCGCTCATGGCGCTCTTAATGGATCTCCCCAAGCCGCTTCTTCCATTGAGAGTGCAGAGACTCGTACTCGGTAAGGAATGATTCGACGTTAGATAACATCAAATAAGAATTATTTAAATTGTAATGCTTTTATAATTTTGAAGTTATATATTAAAAGATGACATTAAATTTCCGTTGGACTAAATTTTAAGAATGGATAAACGAAAGAGAAATATATCAAACAGTAACTATAGGCAAGCTATATAGCAAACTAAAGTGTATCATGTATGTATTACCGTATTACCAATGCGGTTAATATAGATGGAAATGAAGGCGTACCAGTGGCAAATGTGGCTCGTGATGCCTTGGGTTTACTTAAGCAAGATCTCGGTGGTCACCATTTCGCCTTAGTTTCGTCTATTTTGGATCTTCTCGATTCAGTCTCCAGAAAATCCCATTTCTCCGAACTGGGAGGACCTTCGATTGCCGCTTCGCTTCTTCCAGCTTTGTTCCAGCTGAGGGTAAGCGCAATAGCTATTTACAGAAAAGAAATTTCACCAGATAAATTAAGGCGATATAACTCTCCATTGAGTTATTGACCTTGGATTTTAATAAAGCTTAAATGAATTTTTTATTAACTTTTTCAGCTTAATTTCCGTTTAAAAGAAGTACAATCGCTGATTATTAGAATAAAATCTTGCCAGATATAAACGGATCAATATTTTATCATAATCATATGTAGCAGATCGTATTTCCCTCCGTCCGCATCTTTTCATCTCATAAAAGACGAATTATTTTTATAAGATTCGATGTCTACACAAAAAGCTGTCCAGCGAATTTCATTTTGGTCCATATTGAATAATTGGAACGGATATAAATAAATTTTTGTGTAACAGACTGATGATGTGCCCAGTCGATAAACATTTCCAACATTGTTATAGAACTAAATAAGAGGAAGCGTTTTTACTTAAATATTTTTGTCGCAATATTAAATGTATAAGAGAAATTCATGGAGGAATATAATTTTAATATCCTCTAAACTAAACAACCATGGATTTAGATGAAATTTTGTAAAAACAATATACCCTTTTATTTTGTAAGCAAAACTGAGTTTCTACTTAACTCACAAATTTTGACACATTTTATCAGAAAATATCTTTCTGACAAATTTATAATGATCCAATCATAGTAGCAAATGGCAAATAACATATTTGGAAACTCAGAGTAAAGAACACCTTTCCACTTTTGTTCAATAATAAGTACAATAAATTTGTCTTTTATAAGTATTTTTAAATTAATATTACTGTTAAGACTTATGGACTTTATTTACTGATAAAAATAATTATAACTCATCAAGTGATATTCTTAGGAATTTAGTAGATTCTTTTTAGTCGAGCGACTTGGGGGAATGTTTAGCCCCAACATTTTTATATTGTTTGAATATGCTGGTGAATTAATGAAATTATTTTTATTAGTCAAATTTTAGCCATATTAATGATTTGAAATACTTGAAGTTTAAGCAAAAGCAGCGAAAATGTTTCCTTGTTATTTCTTAGTTTCATTGGTGTTTATGCACGACAAGCGTTGACTCGTTTCCTAACTTCCAAATAAATCGTAGAATTAGATAGAGTGGAATCAAGCTTCTTAAAATAGCATCATTTTACAATGGGAATTTATATTCAGTGATTGGTAATTTTTGCGTAAGCCCTAATGCTCATTAACACTCGGACGCCAGACCACGGGTCAGAGTAGTTTTATTTTTTTAAAGTATAACTTGTATCTACAGTTTAGCCTTTCAACTATTATTTCGCAAATTAACGTGTCAAAATCAAGATATTTTCAATGAGAAGTATAAAAGTGTACTTTGTATTCAATATCAATTCCTCCTCCTTCCCCCATTAGACCCATCTCCGTTGTTTGTATTCTATACAATGCGTTGTAATTCATATATTTATAATAAAACTAAAATAGTTTTAGACATCCTCGACAAATTATTTCGAGAATAGTCGTGTGCGAGAGCAGTACGGCGTTGGCTTCTGGCATTGTTCTTCAATTTTTTTTAGACATTTCGGCATATAATGCTTTTGTTATTTGGTGCATACAAAATAAATATTTCATTCCTGGTAATAATGCAAAGGCCAAAAGAAAATTAATTTTAGAGAAATTGGGAATGCTGTTTCTGCGTCCTAATATTGAAAGGAGGGCCATTCAGATTGAAAAATACTGCCAGAAACACGTTCTGCATGTTGTCACATCCAAAGGTACAATAATATTAATTTTGAGGCAGTGCAGAATTAAACTCCAAAAGAATTGTTGAATCATAGTAAACTAAATCAATAGAAAAATGAGTAGAAGTGATGATAATTGCCCTCGAGGAGGATCATGTGAATCCTTGAAAAGGCTATCACAACATTTCTTTGCAGCCCGATGATTTGAGTAGGTGGCAGCATTCAGCTGCTATATTTAGCGAACTGATCGCCAGGGCCCCGAGGTACATGGGCCCCAGAAAGGTGTTTCCACCAGTAGAGGACAACTCAGCAGCCCTCGACGCCCAAGCCAACTTCTCCGTCTTGCCTCGAAACATCCAAAGGCCCACGATGGGTACGGCCCTTCCGACGGCTTATTTCAACTATAACAACCAAGAGGGCAGGAGGCGTCCCCGTAGACGCTCTCCACGTCGCTGTCTACTCATGAACGGCGCCAGCGGCGGACCGGATAATCTCCCCGCCCTCTGTGGGACACAGATGCAAGGGGTGTTGCACCCGGTACTCGCTGGCCATAGTCAGGAGTGACAGAAATCAACTATCATGTCGTTTTATTTTTTGGAGGTAAGGTTCCTTTTTAATCTCAGTAATTTCGACATCTATAGTATTATACGTAAACAAAATTGTATTGGAATAATCCTTCCACAGCATTACTAATTCATCATAGAATCAATCTCAGGATAATATCGAAGGTGAGATTGGAATATGAAAGCTCATTTCTTGCTCTGCGGAGAATTTCTTGTTGAATTTTCCACAGATTACGAAGAAATCTACTTACTGTGCCAACCAACATCGCATACCTATTTAGGATCCAAAATTGGTGTTCATATCTCTTTAAAATTATATGATTCTTTTGTAAGTCCACAATGCTTGTGAAAAATTTTCGAGCAAGAAATTTCCCTGAATTTGACTATTAACGATTGAAAGTTCTCGCACGGATCAATATTAATTAATTTGCTTAGAAATCGATATTTTTAGACTTTAATATAATAAAATAGCTTAATTTACAGCCGAAGACTGCGAAAGTGAAGAACTTTTATTTTTGTAGCATCATATTATTAATATTCAATAACAAATTAATTCTATATTTTTGTGCAAATGAAATATATGTGTAAATTATGATCTTATTCTTATTGTTTGTGCGTTTAATTATTTATCAACGGTTTTGAGAAAGTTATGGAATCTAGTGATTTTGTCACTCGCATTAATGATTCCCTTTCCTCTTATATTATTTAGATACCAAATAAGTGTCTTTATCCCGTAGTGTTGTTTGAAAAATTCCAGGGGTTTCAGTCAGTTTCAGTCTTATTGCATTTAAAACGAAATCTAATTAAAAGAGAGTGTTCTTTCACTTCTGGATTTTTTTAAAACTCAGGAAGAGCCAAACCGAGATCCACTTAACTGCATTTTACAACTTTGGTAAGGTAGAATCATCCCATTTAAGTAGTCGCCGAATGTGTAATTGCTATTTACATTAACGCGTTTTTCGCCGATATAAATATAATCTTCGAAATTTTTGTTTAAACTCGTATTTAGAGTGATTCAAAACCACATAATAAGAAGTGACATCCTTACCATGGCCCTAAATCAGCGTTTTACTCTTTAATAACCGTTTTGGATAGTCCAAAATTATATAAAAGACGCATTTCGTCCAAAAATGTTACAGGAATCTCAATGTCAAGCATTAATTTCCTGAATTTATTCCAAGTCAAGATAAATACCAGAAACCTTTCATTATTCCCCTTTTCTTTTATTGTCTCATCCCAAAGAAAGTGGTCCCATATTCTTTTATATCACCCTTTTATTTCTCCATAAGAGGATATTATCATATGTCAAACTTTTTCTAGATGTCATATGTCAAGAAAAGTACTTTTCTTTCCTATATTTTTATTCCCTATAACAAGAGACTTGTGAACACGTATTCACTTCATCGCTCAACTTGGATCAAATGAGAAAGTAAGCTAGTGTTCCTCGCCTGATGCATTAGATTCCAAGAACTTTCTCCGTTTTTTCCCTATCCACTTTCTCTCTTTATTCTTCCTAAGAACCCTATGGAACGACAGACACCTTATGGTAAACGTTAGTTGCGCGGTTCAAGTTAGCTTAAGAATTTCAAGTTGCATTTTCAACTTTCTCTTTATTCATATCATCCATATTATTTTTCAGCGTTTAAGAATGGAAAATTCCGAAAAAAATTAACTGTTTATTAGTTTCACCGCTACTCTTCTACTTATAATTATAAATCCCAAGGAACATTTTGGCTCGACTTTATCGCCGTATAAAGTCGAATGTCGATATTGTAAACCAAGGCCATAAAAGGCACACGCTAGTAATTCACCCCAAGAAATTATGCAGTTTTTAATATAGGTACGGTGAATTCACAAATTATTCATAGAATTTTAAAAATAAACTTCCCAAAAACTTAGATATAGTAAGAATTTAACTGTTAAGAGACTTTAAAAACATCAAAATTATTATCGATGTTTTCATGGGGAACGCTCTCTTTGTGCGGACAACTTAATAAAAGCATGCTATCATGTATTTTTTTCAATTATTCGTACTCGTAATTTTCCTCGTATAGGTACCAATTTTTCTGCCACTCCCACGCAAACCTTCGCGTGAGTTTCCTCCTGCGAAAGCGTAAATAATCCCTCTCCAAAACTCAAAATGTTCTTCCTTAATAACAGTGCTCGCATGGGACCGACGCGCCGTTCCACTTGATATAAAACGAAGCTCTTTATGTTCCCATTGTTAAGAAAAAGCAGATAAGAATGGGAAAGGGCTCTTAGTCATTGTGTATTTATTTTATTTTGTGTATAATTCGTTCTGCAAATTGCTTAACTATCAACTAGTCGTTGATCGTGGCAATTATTTACTTCCTCTGATTCTTTTCTGCTATCAGCGATCTATATCATCCATCTCTCAGAAGTTATATCGGCCATAATAGAAGAACGCATCGTCTCACAGTCAGAAAGTGTGGATGTCTCCAATTTTATAAGTTTAGTGGTTGGTTCATCGTCTTAGAAAACTACTATTGATTGCATATCCATGATTTGAATTGAAAATATAAATTTAAATTGCTCTGTCACAGTAGTTGTCTTATCTTTCAATGAAAATTTTTGAAAATTTTATATTCTAATTTTCTTTGGAAATGATTTTGCCCGAAGGTAGAAGGTATGTAGTTAACTTATGCTAAGATTTTGGTATAATAAAAATGGAAATTTCAACTCATGGTCCGCTATATCTAATGCTATGGTATAATCAACGGCTTTTGTATATCATCAATGAAGCAAATATAACAGCTGTTTTGCCATTTTATCAATTGAGTACGAAGTCGTGAATAAGTCGGCCGTGCGATTTATTTTCGCGCGTCTTGTTTTCTGTTCTGCCTATCGCTCTACGAATTAACATAAACTTAAATTAATGAACATGCCCCTTAATCGAATAAGAAGAAATTGGGAGGATTTGCGCCTACAAGATGGGTAAAACGGCATGAATTCTTAATGGTGATGATCGAACTCGTTGATGCAATTTACCCTTGAAGCGCCCAAATGCTATCAAGCTCCATTTGTGAGTTTTTGTTTTCTAATTTCACTATATACAGTTCAATCCTTATTTTCTTACACATAGTCGATGAGCAGATTATTGCAGAAAGTTGATAGTGACCTTTATTCAGCATTAAATCATGTGTGATGTCATTAAACAAATAAAAATTATGCGAACTAATTCAGAAGAAGAATTTAAAATTATATATCAAACGGTCTCTGAAAAAGCAATATCTATTGGGACTGAGGTAAGGAAACCAAGGAGTTGCATAAATCGTCAACAGGGTGAAAATGTGCCACCTGAAACTACGGAATAATATTATCGGAAGTCTGTATTTATTTCCTTCGCAGACCATATGTTAAGTCAGCTGAATGAGAGATTTTCGAAGAAACGGGAAATGCTTAACTTGAGCAGTATTTTACCTAAAGGTGAAATACCAAAACAATTTCAAATAGATGATTTTTTTAGACTTGTTTATTACCAATTTGCTTTCAACAAATACATAAGTATGTCTTAAAAGCAGAGCTTAGAATGCAGTACACACGTTATAAAAATTCAACATCTGCAATAGTGCCACCCAAGAACGCTATGGATGCACTAGCACAGTGTGATAAATTAATTTATTCAAATATTTTTATATTGTTAAAAATATTTGTCACACTGCATTACTACATGCAGCAGTGAAAGATCGTTTTTGACTTTGCGAAGACTGATGACATACTTGAGGAACACCAAGACATTCAAGACCGTTTAAATGGTTTGTCACTATTATATGTACACCGAGACATTTAAATTAGTCCTCAAGATGTTTCAAATGAATTACAGAAAAGAAAAAGAAAAATTGACATTTTAATTTAAAACTTTTAACATTGTATAATAAAATATTATTGCGGTTTGGTGTAATTTAATGTTGTTTAATAAATTTTTAGTGGAAAAAAATTTTTTAGAGCCGAACCTCCCCCACCCCCTCAAGAGAAAATCCTTCGTGCTCAGTACAGTGCATCAATCTTAAAAATATGGTATGAGAAAAAAAGTCCTCTAATGAGTTCTGAAGTCATATTATCTAGAACGCATCACGATATCTGTTGACCTAACAAGTCACCGTTTACGCTTTTACGCTTCCAAATATGCCTTTTAAGATATATCGGTGGAGAAATCTTATGCTGCTTAAGGGCGGGAAATAAGTTTTTCCTGCCAGCAAGGCGAATAAATGTCGAAGTTAAACACGGAGAACGATTTTGCTAGTCATCCTCGAGTTAACTGATGAATAAATTTGTTAAAGTAAAATCGTTGCTAGAGCCTTAGTGATTTATGTATTCCAATATTATCGGAGTACTTTTCGATATATGCAAATTCAAACTGTTCAATTTAAATAATAAATTATTGACAAATCGCACAAAGAGCAAGATTTTAACGCTCCGATTGGCTGAATTGCAAGTCATCAGCTCCACATAGGTCACGAAACAGTGACATGTCTATTGATTGTTAACTTATTAATCGTTATTTATGGTAACCCACTAGAATTTTGACCTGATTTAAAACTGTTAATGAAAACTTAAGCGCAGTTCTTACTTTTGGAATATCCCAAAATTGAGAAAAGACGTTTTATTTTGTTTCTCCAAAAGGAGAATGAAATTGTTAGGTTTCTTTATCATACCCCATATAGTTTACCTTTATATCGAGATAAAACATTTTGTAAATATAATTAATTTAGAAAAATTAATTAACAAGCATACGGACAGATTACGATTGGGTTTTTAAATGTATACGTTTATGTGCGAGATTTTTTGTACTTTCACTTAATTTTAATTGGTGCTGTTTTTGCATGTAACGGTTTATTTAGTTTGAGGTCTTTGTGGCTATATCTTCTCTTCCTGGGCTATGCAGGAATTAGGCCTTAACGTTTTCGTTCCTAGACAGTTATTTTCATCCATCCTTTTTTCTGCATTTCCTTCTCCATCTTCCTTTGGGTCGGTGTTAGAAAGTTGTACCTGTCACTCATTCCATCCAAACCCAATTTTTTAGTTTTTTATATTTTATATCATAGTTTGCAATTTTTGCCTTAAATAAAATTTTTCGAGTTCGACGATTCTCTAGGCCTTCTATTTGTTTAATTTAGCGTTCTTTGGTCCATACGAAGCTCTCTACTTTTGAAAATTATTATATCTTGATGGAATATCATTTACATACGCGTTAATAGAACTTGAAATTAAATATTTTATGCTGCATGACAAATTCTCAGATAATTTGGTATTTGTAACGTTTAAAAAATCTTAGACGAAAGGGATGTGTTTCAATCATTTCATTTCGCCTTTATTGCCTTTTAATTGGATATAAAAACAAATAATACATAACCAGTGGGACTGTCCGTCAAAATGACGGGTATGCATGATTAAAGGATTAAATTAAAACTCTTCCCGTTTACCGTTTTCTTAGAATTTAAGTGCAATGCCCAGAATTTCTCTAAAACTCATATGTCAACTGATTGTATCTTCAAACCAAAACTTCCGTTGCTATATAAACAAATCTAAAAAGAAACGAAATTATAAATGCTTATGATTGAAATTGAGGTTTATAATTTGATGTATAATGTCATTCGCCAAAATAAAATGCGATTGAAATATAATTGTACAACACTTACTATTACTTAATTTCTCCCACTTCCAACCTTTCGTGATTTCTGTATCAAGATTTCACTGTATCGGATTAATATTTATCGATTGCCGGAGCGTCAAGGCGGAACTAAGGAGGAATAGCGCTATTATTATAATAGATTACGGATATTTATTGTGATAACAGAACTATACAAGACGATTTTTATCATATGGAATTTAAAATAGGCCATAGGCGCGGCTCGCAAAAGATGATCCACCTCTCCCTCTCCCAGGCGAAAAAAATATCTTTCATTTAAAAAAACATTAACGGAACTATCGAGGTCGTCTTATGGCTGAAAAATTCAAGAACAAGTAATTTAAAAATGAACTTGCCTCAGGTATCTCCAATATCCACAATAAGGTTAAAAAACCATATACGAATTTCGGCTACAAAGCAGCCGTCTTCAGTGATAATTCACCGAAAATTTCTTTTAGAATCTATTTCGGTGAATTACCACTGAAGGCGGCTGCTTTGTAGCCGAAATGCGTATATGGTTTTTTAACCTTGTTGTGGCTATTGGAGATACATGAGGCAAGTTCATTTTTAAATTGCTTATTCTTGAATTCAAAAAAATATTTGTTTACGTTCAAATATCACAAGCAATTTAGCTATAACGAAAATTTTCTTAATCACAACGGAGATAAAATAATATTCTACAAAACTTTTTTAAAGGCACTGGCTTAAACTTTTCCAAAGGCGCCTAATCTTCCATCTGAAGCTCTGCTAAATAATAATTATTGTTTAAAAGTTTTCGTGTATCATTCTTAGTGTATTCTTGTGTTTGGTGTACTTTTACAAGAATTATGAATTATTCTGTTTCTAGTCCTATTTTAATTTATTGCATCCGTGGGATAATGCTTTCTTGTAATCATTTTTTGCATGGTAATATTTCAGTTGTTTCATTAGTAGATAAAATCTGCCTAACAGTTTTTTAAAGTACTTTGTTATAAAATTTTTACTTGAGTTTTTGGTAAGTTATATTTTACCAGATACCAATTTTCCGGGAAATAAATATATATTTTTTCGTTTTCCTTACCAGAGTCTGTGAAGTCGCCGAGGCGTCCGGAGCAAAATCTGGCACTGATATCATGTTTCTCATTTGGTTAAAAAAGATAAAACATGTAATTGTTTTGAATAGTTGAAGCTTCGATCCATAATCTAAAAAAAATGAAATTCATAGTGATGTTTGAAAATTATTGGTGTGATGATTTTAATTCAAATAAAAATAAAAACCAAATAAACGGCGCCTATCATTTAATTGCTCTAATAAATGGGATCTACTTGGAAACATAAATCAATCAAGTTTCAAGAGAAAATTCTAGTTTTGGAATTGTACAATGGGTTAGTACTTAAAAATTCATTATAATGATGGTAAGATTTTATTTAATCACTCAGATTTTTGTTGAAATATTAATTTGCCTGTAATATCGCTTTACATAAACTTAGTCTATTATGCATGTGTTTATTTGTAAACTTGTTAGTAAATACATTTCTCAATATCATTAAATACGACATTTAATGGACTGAAAATAGATTCTTGTAATAAGCGAGTGTTTCAAAAGTACCAGATTTATAAAACGAGAGTATTAAAAAAATTGTCTAAAGTAAAATTATTCTTTTATAAAGTCATATTAATTATATATAACAGGAATGGCCAAACCGCGACTCGCCAGCCACATACAGTTCTTTTAAATTTTAAATTAGAGGCGTACCAACGTTTTTCACCGCAGTATATAATGGCGTAGTGTGATTTAGACGTATTGAGGATGCCTAATGGACATTTATTATATCTGAATTCCTTCAGATACAGGTTGTTTTACCATTCATGAATTTATGAGGACAGAATGTGCCATGCGGCTCTCCAACTTTTGAAAATGATCGTATGCGGCTCCGAGGGTAAGTAAGTTTGGCCATCCCTGATATGTTATACATTTGCAACTCAAAATTCCAAATTAATTACATTTTTATTTAAAGATTTCCTTCAATATTTGTTCTTTTCTTATAAAAGGTAGGTAGGTAGATCGTTACAGATGTATTCTGTAGTATGCTAGTCCGCGATTAGAACTTTCTTTGATAGTATCCTTAACGTGTGCATTAATGTGTTAAATTGTAATGTCAAGGACAACATGAGTATTTTACGAAGCAAATTTTGTTTAAAAGGCAATTTCTAATAACAGTAGGTTCTCTCGGTGCGAAAAAAAACTTCATCGTTCTCCGTCTAATTCTCAGGGGAGTTGATAGCCACCTCGGTGGTATTCCGTTAGTGATTTCAACGGTAAAAGAAGGCAATCACTCAAACAGTTAAAGGGGTGAACATTTCTTTTGACATTGCGGCAGAAACGGGACTTAGAACCTCATAGAAATAATTACTTGGGGCCAAAAAGGAATGGAACTCCATAACAGGTCATTCATCACCCTGTCAAATTATAATAAAACTATGCAAATGCGGCAATTCGTCATTTCATTACGTTTATTACGGTCGCTTTAACCGCAAAAGCGCTGAAATGTCAGGCCATGATTCCGCATATACTCGCACTATAAATTGCGAGAGAATACTTTCTGATTTTATTATTTCTCCATACACAAAGTATAGAGAAAGTATTGTTTTCATGAAAGATATCGAATTCGATATTTCAACGGAAATACATGTTTTAAGGTCCCCTGAACACGTTTTGACTATTTTCTCGATGATGTCTGTGTGTCTGTCTGTGGTCAGTCTGTCTGTCTGTATGTGATAGATTTTTGTGAGCACTCTAACTCAAAAACTATTAATCTGGTAAACGCGAAGTTTTATATTTAACATTTTTATAAAAGTTAGAAGATCTGATTAGTTTTTGGTAAAAGTCGGTCGAACGAAAGTGGGTGTTTACTCTTTTCACTTATCCGTTATTTTGAAATATTTGCTTTAATATTTGATAAATGTAAAAATGTATTGGTATAATAGTTGTAGGAAATTTTATTTTCTACAACCTTTGATTGAAACATTTTTCTATATAATGCATTGTTTAAGAGATATCTTATATTTTTAGCTGCCACCACCACGCCACCTACCGAAGACTATTGTTAACAATTGACTCTTAGTTACGTCTTAGTAATGCTCCTTTTTCTTTTCTTAATTATCAACCGGAAGTAAATATTGACAACGATCCCAGAGCTAAGAACATGTAATTTGCCATATAAATATGAAGAAAGTTATGTGTTGCCCACATCAGTTTATTTTTTTGAAAAAATGGGAACAGCGTCCACTTACGACACTCTAGCCGCCGCAAGGAAACAAAAATATATTCTAAATAATCACCTGAGGCCAAAGAAAGAACGAAACCCTTTAACCAACCAATCACCTTCTAAAAGAATGGAAGTAAAGTTTTATAATTACGTCTACTGATCAATTATTCTGTGCGTGGCGATTTAAGCATAAATGCAATAAATTTTGAGTTGACGTATCGCCATTTTCTCGTCTCGAAAAATGTGAACTAAAAAAATCAGGCATAATTGAGAGAAAAGTCGCTTTATTTGGTATTAGCTGTTAAACTAGAAGAGAGCATATTTTGCAGAGATAAAATTCTAATAAGCCCGGGGAATGCAATAACTGTAGGAGAGGGGCTCACCATGCTCGTGCCCTCTCTCCCCCCAAATAAACCTGACCAGTTTATATTTTGAAAGAGGTTATTGTTTAAAGGGAAATTAAGGAAATAGAGGGTAATCTAATATATATAAAGACAGTTTCTTGCTTGCTTGCGTGCATGTGCGTAGTTTTATAACTCAACAACTATATGACGTATAAACAAGTGAGAAGTGGCATTTTAACCACAATGAAGAGTATGGTGGTGTGATAGGGTTTTTAAATCGATGTTATTGACCAATGTAATTTTTTAAAAGGTTTTCTGAATGAGTACGTCCTATTTTTTTAAATTACATAATTCGTTTTTATACGCGGTAATTCTTCGCTTTACGACATCCCGTCGTTAGTGAACATTTCGCTATAAATGTATCGCTTGGATTGTAAATTTGTTGTGAAGAGCCATTGGCGAAGTTTCAGAAGTTCCAATTTTAGTGTCTGCGATATTTCGTTGTGACTATTTGCACAGTCGAAACTGCCACCGCAACAAGGATTTAGTCTCTCCCATTATTTTAGCATTACTAATTACCATGTTAGAATTTACGATATTAGAAAGGAAATGCTATGGGCAACGAAATAGCACTTTACATAGCCTCGAAGAATCATCTCTGCATCTCTTTTCTCGTACTCCGCAACAGTATCATGGCATTCTTGGTTTCTTTTCAATTTGTGCTGTATGTTTTGATATAAAGTCAATCCTAAACCCCCAAACAATGATCGCTACTTATCTAGAAAGATCATTGCTTCCTTTGAGATAGAAATGGTAAAATGTTACATAACGTCAATCCCTACTTTTATAATTATTTTGATGGGAAACGCCTTGAACTACGTGTCGTTTCGTTTTACGTCGCATTTTACGGACAATACCCAACGTATAGTGGGGAATTGCTGCATTAAGTTTTTCTTTTTATTTTATAACCATATGACCAGACACGCATTCAGTGATGAAGTCATGATTAATATAGTTAAACCTCAGAGAGAGAAAGAGAGAGGCGAAAGAAATGACCTTGCTCTGATTTATAGTGCTGCTCGAAAGCATAAATGTATTGGAATTTGAATTATGTACTTCCGTTCTGTATTCTCACTAACCGTCTTTTATTAAAAATTATCTTTTAACTGATCATATTAATAGTTAAGGCCAAGAAAAATACAATATTGTATTGCATATAAAAAGAGGAAGTCATATCTTTTGGTTCACTTTACTGTTACAATCATCATCAGTTTATATTGTCATTTTGAGTTTTATTTCATATCCTGTATAATCGTTACTTTAATCGTTTCGTTTTTTTGGTTTTATAAATCTGAACATTTATGTTCAAATTAACTATAATAAGTGAAACATTAACTCACTTGGTAGTTGTAATCTTCAAAACTGGAGGTATTCATTTTTTATATTTTCTCTCTGCGATGCATCAGTGCAGAAGAGATTTTCTTATCAATTTGCCCTCATTGGCATTTTTGCTTGCAGATTTAGTTGTGTATTTCCAGTTTTTCTTATTGTATAATAATTCTTATGGCAGTCCCATTTAACTTAGGCATACTAAAAAAATTAATTAACTAGTGGTCAAGGGTTTTCGTCAATAATTTTGCACATTTTTACTTCCCATATTATTTTTTTATCGAATGGGACTTAATATATCTTTTATTGATTTAATACATCGATTGGAATTACATCATGGGTCAATGGTGTTAAATATCCTATTTATTAGAGTTATAAAAAAGAATGAAAAAGTTTTACAGAAGGAATCAAGATAAATTTATGTACAATCGAAAAAGAATTGAGTCTTCTTTAAGGTTGATGTTAAAAACGATGAGAATCATTGCAGGAGGAAGCCAAATTTCCCATCGATCTTCTTTGAAGTTATCTGAAAAGAAGAAAATCTCTACTTAAAACGCAATAATAGAATTGAAGATGGGGCAAATCATAAAATCAAAATATATTATACTAGCGTAATTTCCCGTCAAATATGACGGGCATGCGTGGATTAAGTATTACATTTAAGGAACTTCCCATTCTTCCTCCTTTTCTCTCTTCTTCTCTCCAAACCAAATCCAAACTAAATCCCAGTCCCATTAGAATTACGTAATTTTGCCAAAACTCCTACGATAATTTAAGGCTATCTATGCATTCGTATATATTACACATATGCGGGTTGAGACAACAATTGATTCTCGAAGTTTAACAATGACGTGAATGGCAAGACAACATCCTGTATAAAAGCCGATATTTTCCCAAAATATGTGATTTAAATGTTTAATATTAGAGATTTCGAACGGTAGGCGAAAAAAGAGGAATAGAAAAAGAAACTTCATTAATATTCCTAAAACATAGTTTAAATTCGAAGATCGTACGTCAATTCTTTCTAATTTTAATTTCAAAAGAATAAAAGCCTGCACTTTAAAAAGTCTTTTTTTTTACGTGTTATCTTACGGGAAATGGAAATCGCCTCCCTGAAGTCGAACCCGGGTCTTTTTTCGTGTTTTTTTCGTCATTTAATTTTTATATCTAAATCAAACATTTCTGCAAAATTTCAACCTTCCACCTAATCGGGAAGTTTGTTAAAAACGCGTTAAAACGTGCAATGATGACGTCAGCGTTACGTTACGGACAACGGCTATTATATTAAATAATATAATTGTTAGTCCTGAAAGTTTGAAAGTATTGTACATATCAGTATGTACAGAGATTTTCGTTTACGTTAAGTTTGTTTAATTCGTTATTTCACGAAATTATCATTTGGAACGATCGATTATGGAAAAACATCTTCAGAATTCATGTTAGGGTTTCTTTTTCAGAATATTGGTACAAAATAAATTAGTATTAGATTTAATCTTAATCTCTACAGTTAGTGGCAATATATATTTTAGATATAAGTTATTATTTCATGAAATTTTTCACTTGATTAAAATATTGGCGTCAATTTTGCTTCGTAGACCCATACCTTTCTACAATAGTGATTAAAAATAAAGCTTGTGAAAATTAAGCGAATTGCATTACCATACAAAAATAAGATTAAAATTATTCGTCCATATCTTCATATTTATGTAGCTTTATCTTAACATTTAAGCATGCCGTTGCAAAAGCACTCTCTAACCTGTTAAAGTTGGAACGCAAAATCGTTTTTGAAAATATATATTCTTATAACTATCGTTAAATATAAATCAGAGCAATGGAAATGGTACTTTTAGAATATGTAAAACTCAAAAAACAATCCCGCGACGTATAATTAGCTCCTATAAGCGGCCATAACTCGTGTGACCACAGAAGATGACTTCATTGCTAGATAAAAGTAAGTCATGAGCGGAAACTATAAATGAAAAGTTGTCTCATGCCCTATTATTAGTCCTTAACCTTACTCTATGTAAATTATTTAAGTTAACTATGAAGCTTCTTTTAATATCTGTGTTATTATGCACCTTCTTGGAAAACTAAGCCTAACATGGTTACACGCTCAATGTTGTTATCTTCGTAAGTGAATGTCCAAATATGACTCCTCTTGGTGTATTGTCATGCAAAACTCTTAGTCATGTTAAAGTCTCCATAAAGTGGTGACCCTAATTGGAAATGATTAATTAACGATTTAGAATCTTGTCGAGTAGTTTTTTTGGATGTGCGATTCCGACGTCGCTGCAAATTGCCACTCAAATTACTATACCGAAACCTTCGAATAAATACAATGGGCAATATTATTTTATGACTTCTTAAAATTATAAATGATTGCCTTTCATTGACTGCATTATTTTTGCATGGTGGATCTCATTTTCAGCAACAGAGGCAGGTTTCTTCCATGTCAGGAATGGATCATAATGGGCGCCATTGTGGAGAAACTCGGTTTTTCCTAGTAACCCCATTTAGCTTTTATCTTACGCTCGCGTTTATGATCCATAAATACCACGTGATTATAGCCAACTAATGCCTTTCTCCTCAACGCTAGTGGATTCTAAACCGTTGCTCAATTGTCAGCGAAATGTCATATGCTACCTTATATTTTTTGCGTCAATATGAGAAAATGCATTTTAAATGGTTCCATATATTACTATAGCAAAGAAAGACATCCCTAAGGTAAATGTAAGCTAATTATTTTATAATAATTGCATCTTAGAATATATAGATTAATGTGATTTATATAAACCTTTTGAACTTTTAGTGAATGAGGGTAATTAAACGCTAATAGATAAATTCGAGATTTTAAACAATACTAGTGGCTTGCCCGTTGCTATGCAACTTAAAAAAAAGAATAATATATGTACTTCGCTTTTATAATCAATATATTTCCGGATAACAGCAGATGTATGAATTTAAATCTATTTAAGATTTATTTTTAAAAAAGATGAATCTATGGCCATATTCAAATCAAAATCATTAACAAATTAAATAAAGAAATTAAATATAAAATTGAATAAAAAAATGACCTGATCGAACTTCATATTCGCGAGCCGAGGCGTTACTCACTGTCACCCGGACTCCTCATTTTTGTTGATTCAAATTGCCATTCAAATAATGTGTCATTCAAATGACCTTTCCTCAGACGGACATTCGGAAAATTGTATTTCGATTTAATAGAGGATGAAAATTAATCTTTCATCTAAAAAGAACGGACTAACCGATATCTACACGAATGCAATGGAAATATTAACTGCTATAAGTAATTTTAACAATGTGTCATCATAGGCAGTTTATCTCGCAAACAACCCTTTCAGAGAAATTAAACTCCGGTGCTAGCCTGTTCCAGTTCAATAACGGTATTTTCCATAAGAGGTGTTCTACTTTTCGTCACTCGTACTATTTTTACCATAATTTCCTTGTGTCGAACGTAACTGGCGTGGGACAGAAATTTCAGTTCCCATCAGTGGAAATAGATTCGCCAAAACATTTAAAATATTTCAGTCCTCAATTTAAAATGCACTGAGAAATATATTTTATTATTTATTACTATTGTTATTTCTATATACAATGCAAGTAGGCGCCTAGCCCGGTGGCAAGATTACAAAATTAACATATAAAAAAATATTAAAAACATATAAAAACATATTAAGAAGATTCAGTTTACAATTTTTCACATACCTAATACAATATTCTATCCATATATTTTTCCTGTCAGGAGCTTCGAGTTCGAGCTCCTTCGTTAATTAATTCGTCTTACAATATTATTTCAGATATCCAAGAAAAGAGATATCCTTAATTATCCTTTTTATATTGGCTAAAATCTATTTAGTTTTTATAATCTATTGCATCATCTATTAGAAATTTAGTGGAGAAATCAGTTCACTAGAAAATAATTACGGTATAATGTAATTTTAAATAGACATTTTTTTACCTTTAAACGCTGAAAACATTCAATAAAGTTGAATATTTTTTATGAGAAAACTGCTGCATTCATAACCTCACTCCTGCGCATGGGTCAGATACTATTTTCACTGTTTTCATCCAGAACGATTAAAAACGATTGTTCGAAAGCGTGAAAGGAAAGTGAGGCATTTTCAATTAATTTGATTTGTATACAGTCGATAAACAAGAGCGAGATTTCAGTAAATATCTACCAGAGTAAAAGTCTCTGTTATCTGTACCTCTTTAGCGGAGTATGAAGGAGACGAATACCATGGAGTAATAAAAATTCCAATGTAATACGGTTCCAATTTTCCAAAAAAGTTACATTTACCAGTTATCATTATTATAACGTGTTTTCTTCTTTTTTGAATACGTACTTGAGGTTTAAATTAGTTTTTACCAACCAAGTAATGATGACATTGAAAGTATATCTCTTGATCCAATTTGATACTATCCCTTCGTTTTGAAAGGACGCATTTAAATATTCCATCCTTCGCATATCATTTATTGTGAAAAATCATTTGAATATAAAACAATTAATGGGGAAATTAATTAAATTTTTCGTATTTTATTCGACTTTCTCTTTCGATCCTCTACCGATTTCATAAATAAATTTCTTAAGTCAAAGCGAAGACACTAGATTACAAAGAGGGATATCTAGAAACATCATCGGTAGCATCTGGGACAATCAATAGTTTTAAATATCTATTTCTGCCTGTATGGGCTTGCTAAAGCCGAGATAAACTTTTTTTACAATTTTGTACGTTCCGATCGGTCTCTCACCTCTTCGTTTGCGTGACATCGGAAATTCCGCGTTCTTGTGTTTGCGTTAGTGTCCACTAAAATCGTTGAAGAATTTTTTCCAGGCGTCTAAGAAATTACCATCGATTAGCACGGAGAGACATGTCAAGAACGATACAGGCGATGGCGACGAAATGATATAACGGCGAAAACATTTTTTTAGATACCGCTCATAATTTCGAGAAAGGATCGCTCGTTTTAAATCTTACTCGGACGCTACAAGCTGGATATCTGAATGGATGATTCCAAACGCGATGAAGTTTACGCGGGACGACGGAGGCAAATGGAAGAGTTTTCTAGAGTGAAACTTAAACCGATTGCCCGTGAAAGTGATTCCGTGGCTTCTCCCTGCCCGCCTTTCGCCCTTAACAACGAAAGAGGTCGACGATATGTGCGTCATATTCGGCCTATTAAACTCTCTCTTATCTATATTTTCTTCAAATCCACGCGATTTTATGTCTAAGAGTTGGTTGCGTCACCTTCTGCTAATTGTTAAATGAATTCGAGGCTAAACGAAATTGACAAGGTTTGAAAGGAGGAGTCTAGGCGTCTCCCGAGAGAGACCGTGAAAGTTTATATCGAAACCGAAGGCAAACATCAGTGTCGGTAATAAAAAAGTGAACGTTTCGAAATTGCGACGGGCTAGTGACTAGTGGCTAGTCCTATTGCGAAGAGAAACTATCGTCGGTGGATGCTTGAAATGATGAAGTAGTGCACAAATGAAGATTATGAGATGGGACGGAAATATCAAGAAACTCGTCAATTTTAGAGGAAGACGCTCGAAAAATTGTTGAAATTCTCTTTGGAAAAAGGATCATGAAAGCCAAAACCAATGAAAGGCCAATAACCTAGTGAATAATGCTTTCGTACTTTGTAATGGAGGGTGAACATCATAAACTGGCAGTGAAGCTATTCCTTTAGATATAGTATGTTGTTTTGACAAATAAATTAAGTAAATAATTCGAAAACTTTTTGTAATACATAGAGAGGAGTTGAGAATAGAAAGAGGCAGGTCACTCAAAGGAGAAAGAGATTAATTGTTGACTGACTCACGGTAGGTATACAAAGAAGTTGAAATTTGCCAATAGTAAATGTGTGTGATATTTATTTAAAATTTTGTTCATAGACAGATTAGATTAATGTTTTTCTGCCTGGTCTTGATGTGATTTTGCCTGTTAACAAATCGGAGATCGTTTTTACTAGTTTTGTTGTACTGTAAGGCCGGCATACAAGTGAAGACAATTTAAATCTATAGTTACCAAAACAATGCTCACAAAATGGAATTTTTAATTGTACAGATCCATTATTTCATGTTTATCTTTCGATCTTAATTTATTTAAGCTTTTTCAATGAACTCTTTTAAAATTTTAGTTTCCTTAAAATATAAATTAATATTTTATAATTCGATTATGACAAGTGTCCTACTGATATGTTGTAAATTGTTCTATGTCGTGATAAATATATAAATTGTTAACAAGGAGAAATATTTGTAGCCACGATGCTTCTATTAATTAGATTTATTTAATAAATTCGCGGTGCCATCTCGATAACAATCTGGGAACACTAGATTCTGGGTGGAAGTAAAATGTACATTATTTAAATAACATAGTATTTTTTTCGCTTGTGGTCTTCACTTTTCCCTTTCCATTTGCCATTAGTTATAGAACTTAAAGGAGTGCCATCTAAGTATTTGTAAATCGAAATTATTTTTCGTGGCTCATATTTAGTGAATATTTATCTATATTGAGCGTATCAAAACGAAGTCGTGTACCGTCAATACATCGCGGTCAATTGATCACGCGTCAATTCGTCGCGCTTCAATTCGTGGCGCGTAAATTAGTCACACGGCAAACTCGTCGCGCATCAATACATCGCACGACAAACTCATGCGCCATGAGTCAATTCATCGCAAGACAAATTCGTCGCAAGAAAAATTCGTCGCGAGACAAATTGGAAGGGAAGACACCATGAATGGTGTACGCAGAGGGATAAATTTTTGGGTTGGGAGTCACCCTCTGAAATACACCATCCAATGTGTCTCGCGTAATTCGCAGAGAATTGCGATTCATTCTGGTGCTGTCGAAATATAAAGAAAATCTTTTTTGTGGAAAAGTGGCTCTCTCTGCCGTTTACTAACCATGGTGTCTCGCTTTTCAATTATTGGTCTCGCGACGAATTTGTCGAGAGATGTATTGACGCACGATGATCTTGTCGTGCGATGTATTGACGTGCGACATATTTTTCGTGCGATGAATTGACGCGCGACCAATTGACCCCGACGAATGGACGCGCGACTAACTGAACGCGACGAATTCTCATTGTAAGTATGGTTACGCATGTAATCGATGTTTTTTAAACAAATGAAACAAGATAAAGTAATTGTATCCACTGAAATGTTTCATTGCAAACTTACGATTCGGAATTCAATTAACAAGTTAGGAAATTATACAGTGTATCACAAATAGGCACGTTTCGTGCAGTGGAATATTTGAAACCATACGATGTAATATGACCGAACACACCACATAAAATAGCAAAACACCAAGACCCAATTATATCTCCGTCTATTAAAAATTTCTTCTCCCCCCTTAGTTGGTACATTAATAAATATATTACGTAATTTTAATGAATAAATACTGCAAAACGATATCAAAAATGATTCCAGGGAAATATTCGATTTATATTTGATTTATTTTCTAATCAGTTTTAATCAACCAAACAATCGAAAATTATTTAAAACATGCCTCACTTGAGTTCAGTGGTTGTAATATTTGTTTTACTAGAGGAATTACCCGTTAAGCATCAACGGGACTTTATAGTGTGATTTAAATTTAACTTTTGAGGGGTGTGTGTGTTAAAAACTTATATATAGACACACAAAGACTTTACTGTTGATATATGCAACGGGCAATTCCGATAGTATGAAGTAGTTAGTAAAATTAAAATAAAAACAGAAATATTCGAAAAAGATTTTACAGATTCATATAATATGTTCCAAAAAATCTCGTAGTATTTCTTTATAAACAATATTTTTTGTGTAGAAACGACCATCTCTCATCTTTTCTTGTCCATAACTTTCTAAGATCTTCGCTCTGATGTCTTCTAAACGTGTAACTCTGGAAAAGGCGACGGATAGCTGTCTGATGGGTGAAGCTTAAAACACCTCGAATTCCAACAGTTTAGAAGAAGATATTAAGAGAAGTTAAAATGTAAGAATTAACATGAATAAAACCTGAGCTGGCAGGAAATCACCATATAAAAAAATATGAGTGCAAAGGGTTAAAGGCTTCTACTTCAAATACAAATCAATACAAATGAGCTTTATAGGTTATCTGAAATTATTTACGTTGCTATCTATTACGTTTGACGTTGCTACAACAATAATTTCGATGTATAACGCAATTATTTCGTCTATTTGAAGGCGTAATAGACGCTAATTCAATCGGAGGCAACAATGTGGGTCGGCTTGACAACACCCGGAAAGAGTACGAAAAAGTTATAAAATTTCGAAAAGAAATGCGTGATTCTGACAAATTCTTCCGTGTAACATCTAAAAATCGCAATAATAAGATATTTTATAGTTTTAGCCATCAAATAAAACAAAAACGGTGAAATTCGGTCTATATTTACATATATTTATGTGAATGAAATAAACCTTACACCTTACACCTTAAAAAATAGAAAATTCCGTGTAAACTTATGGGAAAATATAATCGTCTCCCGGAGTCGAATCCGGCACTTTTTCCGGGATGTTTGATTTTTTTAGGGACCACCTCATGGGGGATTAACGATTGTGGAAGTTTCAGCTCTTAATTCCATTGCGAAATGCCCAAAACTACTGGGACAGACAGACAGACAGATGGACACTTGAGAACTATTATATAAGGATGTTCTTTTCTTCGCCGTAGATAATCCAATTCCTTCCGCTTATAGATCTGTCATGCACGCGTAAGGAATTAAATGCATTTTGTAATTATAGCAGATCTCATTTACGTCAGTAACCAATAAGCTATGCATGAAATTTTCTAATTTGTTCAAAGCGAATTACGACATTTTCGTTCAATTTTCTTGACAACGGCTACTCCTACGATAACATTGAATAGGAAAAGAAATACTCTACGTTACTAGTTCTACAAGTTTATTTGAAAACTATTTTAATTTGACTAAACATTTACGAGATATAACGGAAAGTTCATTTTTTGTCACGATTAAAGTGTTACCCCTGATTGACTTACGTGATAAATTTTTGTGATTTTCTTATTATCTTTGACTGTAAGTTCTTAATATCAAATTTCATAAAAATCCATTTGGTAGAAGCCGAGAACGAACATGCGGACGGACGGACGGACGGACAGACCGACGCTAATAGGCGCTTATGCTGGAAGCGAAACGCGCCTAATAAAGTTTTCATTTTAAAAATACATAAAAAATTCTTTTTTCATATAAATATTTCTAACAAACCATTTCAATGAATACCTATACTGAATACGTTTCAAATAAACACCAAGTACATTCTGCGAGAAATTTGTTAATAAAATCTTTTTTCTATTTCCATGGTCTGATAAAAAGAGAGTCGTCTTAAATTTGGGGTCTTCTTGGTTTCGGGGAAATACGGTAAATATTGTTATTAAATCGTGCGTTATAGACGATCATATTATCTCATTGAACGAATGGTTTAAGGTATTTTCATACATTTCACAATAAAACTTCATACAAAATTGACTTATTGTCGATTACTTTACATTTTTTCAATGCCTATTTTTTAAAAATTAATATTATTTGAAATTGTCAATGACATGGTCACCAATCAATTTTTAATCAATCTTTTACAAAATTATATTTATTATCAGTTAAAATTTATATTAATTTTTTTAGTTTCCTCAATCATTCAGGCATAAAAAACATTATATTATAAAAAATACAAGCCACGTATATTAGTAGAGTCGTAAAAAAATATTAAAAGAGACGTTATAACTCTTAAAAGGTAGTGTAATTCTTTGTTACAGATTTTTTTCCCTTTCTAACTAACCGAAAGAGCCAAGCATGAAATTTGATTTATTATAAAATCATTAAAGAGAACCATGATTAAAACTTTTTGATTGCGATTCGATAAGACAGACAGACAAACGACTTTATTAAGGGCGAAATTGAGAATATATAGTCCCCCCTTCCTACATTTAGCCCTGAAGACGCGTGCGCACGTACGCTGGCTTTAATTATTTTCAGAAAAAGAATAAGTCGAATACCTTCCAAGAAGTCGGGCAGGAATTGCCGCCATTTCGCTCCGAGACCGAAACAGTTTCTCCAGAGAGCATCCATCCCTCAAGTAAGAAATAACTTTTTAACCGTAGAACCATTTACGCTCTGTCTCACCTCATCTCCTCCGCGGCTCCTGTTACTCTCCTGTAACCATCCTGTGGATGTCCTCTTGGAAATACTTGGGCGCCTGGAAATCCTGTCCGTCGAGAAGGGTCTCGTATCCCAGGCAGTAACGGAAAAACAAGAAGATCATGAAGGAAATGACAATGACCGTAAGCATAGTCTGGTCCGCCATCTCGTACGATCGGCTCCTTACAAACTTGACTCCCAGAGATAAATAAAGACCTTCCTTCCCCGAGTCAGACGGAAAGCGTCCGCTGTGGTTCGAGGCCCGCCTCAGACTGACGAAAGTACATACTCGAGACTCACGGTGATGCGTATTGGGGAAGTAGAAGGGTGAAAGCCCAGGGCTTTGCTTTCCCCGGAAGTTCATTTGAGGTGTGGGCAGGAGGGAGGGAGAAAGAGGGGAGCTGGGACCGGGAGGTTGGAGCTAGATGGAGAAGGTAAGAAGAGGAAGACAATTCTTAGGGGAGGATAGGAAGGTGAGTGAGTAACGGGAAAGGGGAAGAGGACTGGAGGCAGTGGGTCACGGGCGTGTGTCGCTGAGGGATGAAAGGGGACGTGGATAGGAGGCTGGAGGGAATGGATTTCGATACAGAGAGAATGAATTCTCCTAGCCTCCTTCCCGTTACCGCTCTTGTGGACCACGTGATGCACGAAGTGGGAGGTGATGCGCTTCGGTGCTCTTTCCACGTGTGATACGCGTCTCTGAGCAGAGAGGGCACCAATATGGAAACCTTTGCGGACTCCTGTTGCTCTGTTGAGCTCGGGAACGACTTCGGAATGATTTCTCTCTCGGATCCGTCTCGCTCGCCCGGATAAATTTGGTCTTATCACTCCGAGTTGTTATTATGGCGCAGATTTTCAAAGTTAAACCTTAAAGTGGCGAAGCATAAGAGATTTGTTTTTTAAATAAGAGATTCTTTTTTGATAGAAACATAATCCTTGGTTTAATCTCTGACGGATTAATGGATGGATTGATGAAGTGTCGCTCCAAGCAGGACTCAGATTCTTAATCGGAGTAGAGAAGGACATGGCGCAGGTACTTTTCTGAGTTCAACATACCATTAATTCATCAAGTTTATTCCTAAATAAGAATTTTTTGCCTCTATCTCAAGAGGTAAAATTCTATCGTGGACGTAATAATGTAAAAAATTAATTTCGAATTCCTTAGTTTTTTATTCTTGAGAAATTTGGTTAAATTTATTGCAATTCTTCACCTTCTCTCGCGCTTAACTTGCTGAAAACCATTAGAATTATTCTGTGACTTCAGGGAGGGACCTCGTAAAAATCATCCGTACTTAAGAAATGCTGCATGTCCTCTTTGAATTCATGCGTGCGGATTCGATAGCAAGACGAGTAAATATACTGCAGGTTATTCCTGTAAAATGTACCTCTGAGAGTCATACTAAACTCTTTAAAATGGTATTTTCCTTAATTGATATTCTAGTTTTTTGTGTAAATGTACCATCTTTGGCACTCTCCTGGGCAGTGGTCTTCAAATTCTTTCTCAATCAATCAATTGTTAAACGTTTATTCTATTAGACATTCTTGTCAGTGGGCCAATTTAGGAAACCTATGGTCCAATTTTGGCGACCCTTCTAAATTTCACCGTTTGCAGTGTTTCACAATTTATTTTTTTAATTTCACTGTAATAGGAAACTAAAATTTCATGACACATTCTTATTTGTTAAACGCTAATGTAGAATTTTTACCAAGAAATGTAATAAAAATGCCGTACTTAATGAGGTAAATCACAAAATCTTAAAACTGGTCCAATTTGGGCTACTCTTCCCCATTTCATTGATCTGCCTTTTTAGACGATACTATTAAATGCATCTTATTGTTAGATCAGTTTCAATCATCGAATGAATATTTTCATTTTTAGGCGTTCTTTACAAAAAGTAATAAACGAACGCCTTATGGTCAAGTCATGTCCGTCCGTCCGCATATTTCATCTGCGAAACTACTGGGCGAATGTTCATGAGATTTGGTATTTAGAACATAAGGGCAAATAAAATAAGAATATAAATGGTTTAATTTTCTGGTGACAAAAAATGAACTTTTTTATATCTCGTAAAATATCACTTATAACAAAATAAGTCTTCAAACAAAAGTTTTAGAACTAGTCAAATAGCATATGAATTGTTCGGTAAAT
This sequence comes from Tanypteryx hageni, assembly GCA_028673005.1. NCBI lineage: Eukaryota > Metazoa > Arthropoda > Insecta > Odonata > Petaluridae > Tanypteryx > Tanypteryx hageni. Next base: position 32,239,075 of record CM054113.1, on the reverse strand, counting down.
TTTATCGAAGGAGTAGCCGATTTCAAGAAAATTAAACGAGAAAGTCATAATTCACTTTGAAAGAAAATGTTTTTCGTGTTTTTTATTGTTGTCAACGAAAACTAACTTCGTGGCAACTAAAGTAAACATCTGCTGTAAACAACTAATTGCGTTTAATTTTATTTCGTGCGCATCCAACATTTGGTAAATTAAGGCAAATGGATTATCTACGACGAAGAAATGAACAAATATTTTCTTTACGTTTACACAGTGTTTGTAAGTGAAAAGAAATGTGTAATTTACGACGAAGGAATGAACGTGAACATAAAGGTTATATTACTAATATTCGAGTGAAATATGATTTAAATAATTGTCGATTCTTTTATTAATTAAAACTGATTAGGAAACAAATTGGTGAATCAAAATTTCGATATTTCCTTGGCATCACTACTGGCATATCATTTTTTAGCATTTTTTGGCATGATTGCATAAATAGTAAATAACCCCTCTGCTCGCATGTATGTGTGCATCTTTCCTCTCTTGTTTATAAATTTATATTATTATTACATTAAAATTTAATGAATGTTTGTGTATCTCATATGATTCGAAATGATATCGTTGAACTAATTTGTAAGTACAGAGGCTGATTGTTTTCTTTAAAAAACTAGAAAAAACGGATAGGTCCAGTCTAAATACAGCTTAATCTCTTCCAAAATTATCCCTCGATACGTATCTCACTGTTGTGTCTGCGGGACTGGTTTTGTATATGACTGGAAGGCCAGCGATTTGGTAAGGTAGGGCAGGTTTATAAACGGGTTAGACAATCTAACATAAGAACGAAGACCTGTTTCTTCCATCGTAGGTTATGGTCACTCCGTGTTGATGCTGAAGAGGACGTAGGCGAGCGGAAAGAGAGAGGTAGGAGTGGGGAGGAGGATTGAGGAGGAACAGAGAGATACCATTATTTTGGACGGGATGAAGGAGAGAGAGAGAGAGAGAAGAGGATAGGAGGCGAGGGAGAAATGAGAGAAAGAGGGAGGAAATAAAGGAGGGATAACAAAAGAGGAGAAGGGGGAATGGGAGGTGGTAGGGGAAGCGTGTAGTGGTCAGTGTTGAATCCAGACATTGTTGACAGAGAGGGAAAATGAAAACTTCTGGGGAATTTTTAAAAATAAACATTAGTTTGAAGTTTGAGCGACAAATAGTTTTTAATTATAGTTATAAAAATACCACATTAAATTCAAATCACATTGTAACAGGTGTTATATAATTATAAATCTCACATGACACTTCAACAGCCTCACTACCACTAGAAAAGTGTTTAAAATGCGTAATACGTGAATATCAAACAAATTATTAATTCACATGCATATAATATAGTACAACTCACAGAATTGAGTGTATGATTGTATAAGTAAACGCTTTAAATTCACCTGAGTCGCCTTTGTTTTTTCTTAGCATATGTGTCGATAACTTCATCTATTAATTGGCAACTCATTGGGTCCCTCGATGGCAATTTTCATGCAGTCCTCTGAGTTTCCTAACCCATTCTATTTCTTAACTTCGTTATGAGTCAATTCATTGTGCTGAATGAGCGTTCAGCACTCGCAGCAGGTACCGGAATGCCGCATAGCTTTACGCACAAAATCTTCAGTTCCGCATATCCAATATTGGATTTTAAACTTAATTCAAAAAGGTTCTTCTTATTGTCTTCGCATTCAGCTTTGGTTACGTACTTAAATGAAAGAATATCATTCCACAATGCTTTCGTATTTGATGTCGAAATTTATTCTTGATGTCAATTTCGACCAATCATCATCATATTCTCAATTTAAGGGACCAATAACATTTCCTAATATTAAATTAATTGAATAAAATTTTAATAATTTTCCCCCAGGAGGGGGAATTTTATTCCACAGGGGGTGAAAGTCCTTCCCTCTTGGACTCAACACTATTAGTGGCCAGTGGAAAAGACACCGTGAAAGGAGCGTGGTTTCCGCCCTGTGGGCAGCTTAAGCCAAAAATGAGTTTAGGATGTATTCTCGGACTAGTTCGAAGCCTTTAAAATTTCTAAATTCCGCAGTAATAAAGCGAGCTTGAGAGTTCGTTAACCGCTTTGCATTTCTCGACGCGTGGGAAATGGCGAAGGCGTTAAGTTATTCCTCCCGAGGAAACATTCTCGAGTATTTATAAAATCTTCCCCAATCTTATTTATCGGCGATCGCATCTCTTTCGGTGGGTGCGTGACTCTGACACGCGATTGGCCGTGGGCGGCAAACCAATACTTAATCATTATGTACATTTCAAGGGAAACTTCTCTTATATGGTAATTTCTCACGCGAGAGGCTACTAATTATTTTTCCCGACTAAAAACCAATAACAAAATCCTTTGCTTGCCGTTGCGTAATTTATACATAAGAAATATCGCTTTAGTAAGAGTAAACATATAATTCCCGAAATTTTCAAAGAAGCGTGGTAACCAATACAATTGTTACCAAATTTGGCAAACATTAAAGCTCAAGTGTCGGCAAAAGGAACTATGTCGTTGTTTAATAATTTAAAAACGCATCGAACTATTGTTTATGTCTTTACATGGGACTAATTACTTCGTGTCCCAGTTAATGCACTCGAGCCTTTTTCTGCTAATTGGATATATTGGAAAGACTGGCGAGCAAATTATTTTCGATGGTCGTGAGATCAACTTTACCAGATTACTCGAGATGTCGATTGAAATATTGGGTCATTCTGTAAACAGATAATCGCGTGTGCCCGGTGTGTTTTGGAAAATGATAAACACTTAGGGAAAATTTGCATTTAATTTTCGAATTAAACAGAATAAGTGAAATAACACCGGTAAGAGAGTCTGGCATGGCGTATGTTGTTTGAAAGGTGGATTTGACCCAAGATATAGCAAGAAATGCAGCACCTTGTATAACAGCGGTGGGGATCGAATTTGCGATGCATAATTTCTTGACCCGATGCAAATAATTGGCCATTAACAGTACGCTGGGGTTGAAATCATGAGGAAAGTAAAATAGCATCTTTTCTTCGTTATCAGATTGAGGTGAAGGATACGGAACGGAATAATTTTACTATATTCATTATTTATTTGTTACACTTTCACTTATAATGAAATTTTATCAATAACTTTTTGCGACGTAGATTTTTTAAAAGATTAAAGTAACCCTTACAATTAGTCCTGCAGGTACTACGAAGGCATTGCTTCGCAGATGCAGATTTTACCTCGAATGTCGGCATGCTTTCTTCTCCATTCTCGACTCATTGGAATATTTTTTGGATTTTTCTCCGTGTGGGAAGCCAGGCAAACAGAAAGTTCTCGGAAGAGCCGGTCGTAAAGCGCTGGGGTTAATCGGTCGAATAAACTCGTATTCTGAGTTATGCAAAAGTCACATCGTCCGTCTTTGCATCTTTTAGACCAGCGGTTCGCAACCTTTTTCACTTCGCGAACCCCTTGAACTAACTATTTCTCGTCGCGAACGCCTTGGATTAACCTTTTCTCTTTGCGAACCCCTCGAGTTGCAACAGTTTTGGCGGCGAACACCTATATATTGGAGAGTGAATTTTGCTAAAACAAATCTTTTTGATTGCGATTAATTCATGAAATATTTAAAGTTTATATTGCATATAGTACGTAAACGTTCACAATAAAATCAAAATCTCTGATATTGTCATCAGTTTCTACTAAGTACCCTGTAAAATTTAAATATAATTCTAGCAGCATAAGAAAAAATTGAAAATAAAACCATGCAACTAATTTGAATGAAATTAAGGTATACCTATTGATAGGAATTATAGAACCAAGAAAGTGAAAAAGACGCCATTACCAAATTTTTCTCGCGAACACCTCAGATTTATTTCGCGAACCCTTAGGGGTGCGCGAACCATCGGTTGGGAAACGCTGTTTTAGACAACTTCCTCAGGAAACAGATTATGGGAAAGGCGATGGGTTAAATTTCTGGCCATGGAGAGATATTCTCTTACTAAAGTACCATTGCAACGACAACATCAACAGCAGATACACGACTTACCTGTTGTTAAATTTTGCTGATATTTCTCTTGATCACCCTTGATTTCGCATTTGATGACTTATTTCTCGATTCCAAGCTTAAACAATTACCTACTTCGGAAAACGTCCTTTCTTCCCCTTCTCGGTTTTTTTTGCCTAAGCACGAAAAAATTATTACGCTTTCCACTTTTATTAATTCCGCGTATTCATTTCCTTTATTCTGTAGGAATAAATTTTGATCGAATAATCTCAATTCGCTAGATGATTCAATAAATTTGCATTGATATTCAGTTGACAATCTTCCATTCTGTTCTCTATGTGATCACAGAGAAAGCAAAATTGAACGCACGTATCCTATTTTTAAAATCTTGTCATTTTTTTGTTTTATTCTTATTTGCGAATCACAGCCCCGTCAAACGAAGTGTATGATTAAGACCACATCAGACCCTATATTTAAACATGATGTATTTTAACTGAAATAATCTGCAAGTAATTCTAAAAAGAAGATTTTACGTAAGTAATGGAAGTAATAGGGTCATAAGGAGGAAAAGAGCTGTTGAGCAATAACAGCAGCAGTATAATACGAATGAAAGGGGTCATAGAGAGGAGAGGTGATGTTGAGCAATGCCAGCAATAAGAGAGAGAGAGCAATTGGCTTCAACCTATTTAGTCATTTCATCCCTCCTGGGTGTGTTTCTAAATCCCATGTGAGTTTTAAAATGTCAGGTTAAATCTGTGCCACTCGGGTCATTGATGAAGGCTGTGTGAGGCAAGTAGGCACTAGTTATTAGCCTAGATTCTTCTCGAATTATTTTTACGTACTTTCCTATACGCATAGGTATAAAATGACAGGTTACGTTACTATTTTTGCAGCTCGCTATTGAAAAGGTTAAGAGTAAAGTAAGTGAAGAACAAATGCTGGTTGTTCCATTAAAACATTGCGTAAGAGAAAATTCTGGAATCATGATAAATGAAAAATCATTTTCATTTAGTTCGTAAATAGAAGTTTAAAATTGATGGAGTAGAACTGGACGAAAGCAACAATCAGCGAAAAGTAGAAAATAAAAACAACTGGAAACTCGACCGCTGAATTTAACATGTTAGGAAAGAGTAAATTGTATCACAAATAGATGCTTTTCGTGCGATGGAGTATTTGAAACTAAACGATATAGTTTGAACGAACGCATACCATAGAACGGAACATGGAGCTTCAATAAACGTATTTACGTAATATTAGTATAATAGCTAAAAACTGCAAAGCGATATATCAAATATAATGCCAAGTAAATATTAATTATTTTATTTACCGATTTATTTTTTAATAATTTGAAATTAATCAAACAATTGAAAATTATTTTAAACATCTTATATGAGTTTAGTAGTTGTAATATAATCTTTACGTTTACGTTAATTCCTTCGGCGTAAATTATCCATTTCTTTTACTTGCAAACGCTGTGTCTACGCTAGGAAAATAAACATACGGGCGACTCTCAGTTAACGACGGCGATCCGTTCCTGCGAATGGTCGTTAACCGAATTTGGTTCGTTAACCGAATCTTGCATCCCTAGCGGTCGTTACGTACGGTTTAACACACATTTGGTCCTCAAAGTGCCTACTAAATACCAAAAATAGTATAGTAAAATAAAATATAGAGAGATGATTTTCACCCAAATGTTTTAATGAAATAAAGACTTTACCTACATTAGCCTAAAACAATATAATTAAACACCAAATCGTTATGTATGGTTTACGCACGTCTGATCCTTATAGTGTCTACTGCATCAAAAAAATAGTTTCTGCTCCAAAGTTATTTGCTTCCTTCTCTTAGAAGCACTAACTGCAGTTGACTCAGATTGTCGCTTTTGAGACATAATTCCGAAGGATAAAAGAAATAAATTAAACAAAAAAACCAAACAGAGCAAAGCTAGGAAGATGCTATTCGATTAACGGCTGAAGGAGTGGCTGAGACGCGCTGATTAGGACTAGAACCACGCAATACAGAGGGGATAAATAAAACTCAATTTAACCCTTAGACAGGGCGCCCACCGAAGTAACGTGGTAGTGAACTAGCAAGTGGCTGGTAGGTATCTAATGCACCTTTCACACTCGGCTCCCTTTTGAGCGGCTACCTTGAGCGAGCAAATAAACTTTGCAGCTCTATTGAACGAGACTGAGTCAGCTAACTCCTAAGAAATGCCCTATGCTCATGCATACCAACTTCAGAGTTTGAATCCACTTCAACGCTAGAGATAAGTTTTAGTGAGCTGTGAAAGAAACATGTTAGAATTGGAAGAGTAAATCGCGCTTCTAGCTGCAGCTTTAATCGCTTTAATGCAGGAGAACGTAAAAAGGGACGGATGTGGATACATCCCAATGTGAGTGCTAGACTGACACACGGTGTCTTTTATCTTCTATATATATGTTTTTGTCGAAAGTTTGTTTGCTTGTTCTTCATACATTTCGACACCGTTTGAGAAAATGCAATTAAACCTGGCAGGACATAACTTTTCGTCTCGAGGAAGGTCGTAGGTTACTTTTCGGACCAACATTTTATCACGTTTTAAGAGAAACGTGAAATAAACATTGACATTGACAAGAACATTGTTAAAATTCCACTTATCTATTAGTAGATGTTTTTTATTTCTTATGTTAACGGAAATAAACTTATTTCAATAGTGCTTAGAACCTTCGATCAGCGCAAATTGTAAGTTAAGTTCTGAGATTTTCTCGGGTTATTTTACGTAATTTATTTTAGCAAGTGTTTTATCATTTATATCTGGTATATTGTACTTCTTTTTGTTGCTTTCAGTTTTTGTTGAATAATAATTGTTTCTTAAATATTCGTCGTTCGTCATTGTTTATTCTCTAGAAATGTAATTCGTTTCAATGAAGTGATTCAAGTTGGATTGTAATATTCCGTTCGAAATAAAAGCTTCATTAGAGAAGCTCCCAAGTTAAAATTACAATTACTAATATGCTCGATTTTTTGTCATTTCTGACTGTCTTATTTAACGTTCGTACATAATTTTTAGATTTCGATAGATAATTATATTTGTATTTTTAATCTTAATTTAATGATCGATCTTTGCTACGTATTGTATTACATGTTTATTGGTCGTAAGTAACGACTGCGACGTCGTAAGGCGATTTTGAAAAATAATTGGTCTTGGTTTGGTCGTAACATCGAATCGTCGTTAACCGATGACGTCGTTAACCGGGGGTCGCCTGTATTTACGTTCAGTTCTTCATCGTAGATAATCCATTTCTTTTCACCTACTCAATGCTGCGTGGGCACGAAAATAAATTAAACGTATTTACGAAATTATAGCAGATCTTGTTTACTTCAGTTGCTACGAAGATTGTTATCGTTGACAACAATTAAAAAACCATGCAACAAAATTTTTGAAGTCCTAAGTGAATTACGACTTTCTTGTTTGATTTTCTTGCAAACGGCTACTCCTTTGATAAAAATGTTCAGTCAAGAAATATTCTATTTGACTAATTCTACAAATTTTATTTGAGGGCTTTTTTGGTATGGCTAATATTTTACGAGATACGACGGAATGTTCATTTTTTTGTTTTACAGTCAAGTGGTACCCCTGATTGGGTTATGTAAGCAATTATATAATTTTCTTATCGACTTTGCTCAAAAGTTCTTAATAGCAAATTTTATGAAAATCCGTTTGGTAGAAGTCGAGAACGTCATGCGTACGGACTGACGGACAGACCGGAGCTAATATGCACTCACGATGGATGCGAAACGCGCCTAAAAAGTCATCCATATGCTGCATGAAATGAAAATAGAAAGATTTGATAAGAGTTAAAATAGCGCCGAATGAAGCAAATGAAAAAGTGGGAATTTAATTATTAGTGGGGATGACGCATCACCAGAAGAGAACTTTTTAGATTGTTTTCAAGAGTGAGAGAGGTGAAGAAGATCAAACCTAAAATAAACTAAGATGAAAAATATGCTGAAAGACGTTGATATGTACGTGAAAAACTGTTAAAGGTTTCTGTCCAGGCTTGGAAACCAAATTAAGAGGAAGAGCAACATTACTATTCTAACATACAACTTAACGTAATAAGAGACGCATTAAACGTAAGCAAGACGATATTCATTAAAGAGTTCCAATTCGTATTTAATGATTCAAAATTTCAAAACGAAACGGTCAGGCATAAATTACTGAATAAATAAATAAATACATATATGCATTAATTAATTAATTTATTTGTGGGGTATTTGGAATAATTTTTCATGTCCTATTTCCTGATATATAACACGATCGGTCATTACCAACATCTTCTTGTCCCAGTCTTCATTCTTCCGGAGGGCACTACCGTGCAATACAGCAAATATATAGACATCTCCTCTTGTAAGTAAACGTTTAAACGGGAATTTATATGTTGAATGAATTCGTATCATTACAGGAGCTTTGGCCTGGAGAAATAATTGGTTTAGAGAACCGCAAGAAGGTCCTTAAAAAGCCACATGCGGCCGTAAGTTGCCGACTCCTGAAGTATACCATTTCATTTGTAATTCAAAAATAAAGTACCTAACTTGTACTGTAGAAATTTTACTAAGTTACTTTATTTTTTAATTATGGATTTCTACAAAGTAACGGCCGAAACAGTCGACTATATCATTTGTAATTGCTTAACCGCAAGGGATACGGAATATTAGAATCGTCTCCATTCCCAAGTTCTCACATCCTCAAAGCTCACATAGTCCAAAAAACATAAGCGGAATAAATTTTTAACGATTTTTTTTATTTGTCCAATATTTCTGATGAAAATTTATAATGTAAAATTTTATTCCCATATTTAGAGAATGTAGATTAATTTTAACGTGCAGACGTGTTTATACGTGTTTACCCGGCAATAAGCAAATAATCGTCCTTAGTATTTGCTTAATCTTTATATCGTCCCCCAGACTTTGTCGACTCTAGTTTCGGAGATATCAGCATTTTTGTAAAAAAGGGTATAAAATGTCGATGTCTAGAAAAGTGCATAGAACGATTCTCTAGTTTATTAAGAATAACCGTATCGAGGAATTATATCCACAAATGAAGTACGAATAGAACTTATTTTTAATGCCGTGAATTTGGCTTCAATTTTCTCAAAACACTGTTTTTAAATATCATCTGTAATATTCAATAAAAAGTTTATTTTTCAACATAGGAATGTGATTTTTATTTTGTTTTACTCGTAATTTATCAATGAATACCGCTGCATTCATAACTCCATACCAACAAAGTGGGCCCTTCTCTGGCGGGCGTACACATATAATAATACTCAATGTCTGTCCGTCCGTCCCCCCTTTTATCTCTTGAACAGTTTGTCATAGACAAATGCTGTAAACGCTGTTTTGTTTCTGCCAACTAGGAGACCCTGGCAAAATTATTTTTGTTTACATAAGTGTCCCGAATTCGACTCCGGGAGACGATTACATTTTTCCATATGTTTACACAGGAGTTTCGATTTTTCAAGGTGCAAGGTTTATTTCTTTAAATTCGTAAATAGGGACCGAATTTCTCCGTTTTTACTTTAGTCGACGGTTTAAAGTATAAAATATCTTATTCATGCAATGTTTAGACGTTACACGGAAGAATTTGTTAGAAAAACGCGTTTCTTTTCGAAATTTTATGGCTTTTTCGTACTCTTTCCGGATGTTTCCAAGGCGAACCGCATTCTTGCCTCCCATTGAATTAGCGTCTATTAAGTCTTCAAATAGACAAAAGAATTGCGTTATTCGCTTCGCGCTTTTTATGAAGCATCGCAATTATAGTTGTATCAATGTCAAACTTAACGTTGCCACGATAATAATTGAAGATTAATATTATTCAGTAAACTGCGTGTGAGCTGTTGGCATTTTTAACGATTATGATTTTAAACATGCAGGTTTCTGACTGACTTCGCAAAAGTTTTTGCGGGTACCGCTAGTACCGATAATTCTTATATTGCAGAGAAATTAACAAGTGATATTTGAATATCATACCAATAAAAATATATAATAGCTTGAGTAACGTTCAATCCAGCCCGCCGAGGCACTCGCAACTTATAATACTGCTTGCCAAAAGTTTTCCGACTATGCAGGTCTCCTGCTGCAAAAAAAAGTTTGGACGCCATGCAGTAGAACGTCTCTCGTCCAATATGAAAATGTTTTCCTATTTGGGAAGTCCTCCTCTTTAACTGTGGATTTGAACTCTTTTCTAAAACCCCCTTAGGAATTTCGGAGTCTTTTTCGTGTCTGATACATATTTTTATTCCTCTTTTTCTCCTGCTGAACCCGTACCGCTATTTCAATTTTTTATTAGGTGTCGTTCTCTTAGCCAAACGTTTCGCGTTAAATTATTCCGTATCTTAAAAAGGCGAACGACACTCACTCGTCATTCAACGCGAGTAAGAGGCGTCCTTTTTCTGCAACCTCGCATTTCGTTCCCCCTCACCTCATCTCGGACCGTGAACTCACGAACGCGTCGGAATAAATTGACGCCCGCAAACAATTTTCACGTCTCGACCAAGGTGAGGGCTCTCGAAAATTAAAAACGAAGACGAAGCAGAAAGGTGCGAGGACTTGAGAGAAACCCGAAATCATTAAGAAGACGCGTTTAGAAGCCGAGTAATAATTACGCACTAAACGATGCGTGCCGTAATACGCGCGCTATCTTGTATCAGAATAAGCGGACGGAGTGCGAGAGATCGAGTGAGAGAATAGAGTCGGGGAGAAAGGGCGTCGGAGGGAGGGTAGAAGTAAGAGTTAGCATCCTATCCTTGGCGCGTTGTTTCTCTTCATAAAATCCCCACAAAAGATTTCTCTCTTCTAGATGATCATCTGAAGAGAGAGTGTGAACAAGAATACGCACCAGAAGTGGGTCAAATTCTTCTAAGGAGAGAAACGATGGTACGCGGCTTGAACTGGAGGTCGAAAGAAGGGACTGTTAAGATTTCAATGTGGTTAATGGCTCAGCGTGGAACAGAAACGTTTAACCTGACAGAGACGGCAAAAAAAAGAAATAATCGTATTTTATCAGAAATAATCGTATTTTATCGATAAATATGGGGTAATTTGTTCGAAAATTACTGAATCAAAAATGAATTGTCGATCTTCACTTGGCGGTTTCTATCAAAAAACTAATATTGGCAACTCGTGTCCGCACAAACGTTCGAATATGCTAGGCGAGTTTTTCAGCTACAAATTAATCCATCGTTCATTGTAAAAAGAAAGGACCACTGACTAATTACCGTAGACGACGACTACTTTGAGCTAAAATGTTCGTCTTATTTATTCAACTTTTTCATGGTTAGTTACATAGATCATCGATACGAGAGAAATTGATTGCCAGGCGAAATACATATCGATTATTTGCAGAAAAAAACGTGATGGTAGAAGGTAAAAATGTTCAGATAGGATCTTCTAAAGAAAGAGACCGTTAAGAAAGGGAAGAGATGCGTGTGTTCAACGAAAGTCAAAGAGAAAGGACAAATGAAGAAACTGGATCGCCTGATATAAAATTCGAGTCGCCATGTACCGCGAATAAGTGATGGAGAATAAATTCTACCTTGGACGCAACGGAAGGCAGAGGTTATTTATCATTGAAATGAGTTTCCGTCGTTCGCGACTCCCGCGGATTGGTCATTCAACTTCGCTTTTGGAGACAGAATGGCGAGTCTTGACCGTACTTCTTGATTTTAATTGTATTGCCCTTTTGCGATCAAAATTGCTCTTTTTCTATGTGGTTGAAGATCTGAAATTAATGGAGTATTTACAAATACGAAATTATAAAATACCATCGGAGGCATCTTCGCCACATTATTAAGAGCAAAGACAATACTCGTCTTTTAAACCATTATTAATTCTCATAGATATTAAATAATAAAAGAAATACCCAATAAAATAACGTATTTTTCGGCATATAAGATGCACCGGGGTATATGGCGCACTCCGGTTTTTTGAAAAGATTTTTTAGGGAAAACGTATTTTGGTTCACCAAGGCATTTAGGAAAGGCCACGTTGTGTATCATTTCCAGCTGTGATTAAGTTTGTACCTGGCAACATTTACAGAAATTATTAGGGTGTGTTAATAGTTAAATATAACTTTTTAGATAAACTTAATTCGTAAAATAAATAGGAATGAACTAAAACATAAATAATTGCTTCGAGCTAAATGTGCCCTGCGTGAACTCGGCAGTCGTATTAATTAAGCTGTCGGAGTGCGCCGCACACGTCGCACGTCTAGATATCCTTTAGCTGTAGTACTTACTTAAACTTAAGTGCAAGATGATATTTTAATTTAATCGGATAAATAATAAATGGAATGCATATGTAATAACGATACGTACGCTCAACTAGTCCTTTTTCTTGTGCAACTATTTTTGCTTCGTACATAACGATTCTAATCGATACAGCAATACCAGAATTCCTCTGTTCTACTAGCCATCACTTCCTCCTCTAGTTGTGGCCATTTAGGACCAAGCTTACAAAGACTTTCTTTTTTTCCCATCACCGTCAGTTTTTCGTCTTTTCTCCATCCACAGATAATTTTTGCTGTGAGAGGTGTACCGAATGATGTGCTGCTGCTCGGTTTCTGTGCGTTTTTGTGTAGGTATTGAATCATCTGAAGCTTATAGGTAACAGTGTAGGCATATCTTTTCATTCTTATAGCTATTGATATATCAGTATACGTAACGTTATTTATAAAATATTAATGATATCTAAACAAATTCTACTGCCCCATGGCATTAATCATGCTATTCAGCCAGCTCATTAGGAACTAATAATAATAATAATAATTTATTAGGACATTAACCAGATAAAATCTGAAATAGGTATCGTCACTACAGAACACAATATACAAAATGCACAAGAATAAGAAAATAAAGAACACAGGCAAACATAACTAAGTTAAAAGCAGACATTGAAAACACAAGTTCAAAACATAATGTCCATATGATCCTCATTATATTCATCTATGGAATAGTAAGCTTTTTCTATTAACCATTTATAGAGAACACATGTAAACCTACTCAGGCTGACAGTTCTAACCCTGTCGGAAAGTCACATTGGAACTACATAATGACTTACTAAGTCTCACTAGTGGAACATCCAGTTTGGAACCAAATCTAGTACTATGGGTATGCACATCAGACCTTGCCATAAAATTACGAATATTTTGTTTTACATATAGGAGATTGGCATAAATATAACATCCATATAGAGTCATGATATCTCTGTGAACAAATAGAGGCCTATGGTGCTCTCTATAGGATGCACCAGTTAACAATCATACTGCTTTCTTTTACAGCAGAAAGACTTACTTACAGCTGAGGCATTGCCCCATAAACAAATATCATAGTTAATGTGACAATGAAATAATGCAAAATACACGCATCTAATATAGGATATATATATATACACATGATTTCAGTTTTCTTATCATAAAGAGCACTTGAGACAGTTTCATTGTAACACTTGTGATATGTCCATCCCAAGATAATTTTGGGTCAAGTACAAAACCTAATAGTTTCACAGGATCATTAATAATGGGGACATTAGGGATATGCCTTAGAGAGAATATTATATTCTGAGTCTTGTCAACATTTACAAAGAGTTCATTAGCATCAAACCAAGACTTGGCAGCTGTAATGGTTGAAGATGACATAGATATAACAACAACAAAGTCAGAATCACTGTTGATGAATATGGTATCATCTGCAAATAGTAAGGATTTTCCAGGGACATTAGATACCAAGTCATTGATCATTATGATGAAGAAAATGGGCCCAAGAACAGAGCCTTGAGGAACCCCATACTGAATCGTGGAAATTTCAGATTGCTGGCCATTGACATAGACTAGTTGACGTCGGTTCAAGAGGTAGAACTCTATGATTTTGAGTGCATTACCTCTAATTCCATAATAGTGTAGTTTAGATAGCAGTGTATCATGAGATACACAGTCAAATGCTTTGGAAAGATTGCAAAGAGTCACACTGGCATATTCCTTGTTTTCAAAAGCAGTTAGAATGGTTGTCACAAGAGATTCTACAGTACTAAAACATCACAAATGCACTGGAATTGTGGTCACAGTAAGCAGACATGAATTAAAGTGTAATAATAAAAATGCATCCTCAAAATTCACCTTGCATAAGGTATTACAGTATATATTAACAAATTTGTTACTATTAATTATAAATAATTTAAATTTTAATGTTTTTGTGATGAATGAATGTCAATTATTCCATTTGGGGATAAGTACATTCATTAGTGTCAGTATTGAGAGCAGTAATAATTTTACATGAAACAAAGAATTATATGGCAGATTATTAACATGTATATAATGAACGTCAATTAAAGGGATTGTATTTTCAGTACATGATTAACACATTATCCTTTTCATTTTTATTTACAAACTTAGGAGGTGTAAGGCCAATTATTGTTGTTGTTGTTAGTGGAGGTCGAGATGCTGTGCATGTGTGTGTGTCAGGGGTGACGGTGGCAGAGTGGTTCAAGCATTGGCCTTCCATGCAGTGGTTCCAGGTTTGAATCTGGCAGAGGTTGGATTTTTCACCTGGGATCGTCCCGTCCCCTACTTGTGTGATTTGAGGAGACCACACAAGTCAGCTCTCCATCCTTCAGAAGGGATATTAAGCAGTTGGCCCTCTTGGTGCTCTTCGTAAAGAGTAGGCTAATGCCGGGACTGAGTTTCCCTCCTCCCTTGCGTATGTGTTTGGTGTGGAAGGAGTAATGGCTACAATAATCCAAGAGGTTGATTAGCCAGAAATTCCATACAAACAAACAAATCGAGAGGTTGTGGAAAAACTGTTGCTGAGGCAGAGGCAGCATCTTGTGTAGTGGAAATGGAAAGCTCATTAGTGTAAACTTTCTGAATGTTTTTCTGTGGAACTTATGTAGCCATCCTTCAAAATAATCGCGGGTTTTAGTATTTTTTAAATTGTCATGAAACCTTTTTGCATGATGTATCATCAATAGGTCTGAAACAGGTACATCTTCACTTCTTCAATGCCAAAACCATTCATACAATACTCTATCAACATCATTTTTCCATGATGTGTGCAATGTTTTACAGCTACTTATAACTTTAGGTATGTCACTGTAATAATAATTAATAATTGTTTTTGCTTCTTAAATCATAGACATTAGAACTATCTATGCCATATTCTTTGCAAAGTCCCTTTGCTGAAGTGCCTTTTTCGAGCCTTCATAGTAATTAGACTTTTTCACTCATTAGAGTTTTATGTTTATGTTTAACAGCCATTTCAAGGTAAATTAGAACAAAAATACCAATTAAATTACTGAAAAACATCAGCGGAAGCCTTTTTGCCACAAACTTTTACCTGCTGAATATCTTGTCATCTCTTTAATTTCTAAGTCAACCAGTAGAATAATCACAGAGTTGCAATTTTCATGTCATTATGGAAAATGTGTGCTTGTGCCATGAGCTTTGGTCTGGACAATGAAACTTTCTCACTCTTACACTGCCTAACCCACTCGATCATCACTTTATCCAAGTTGTTACTTTTTGGATGATGCAATGTTTTTCTCTTTTTCATAGATATTGCTGTACCACTGTAAGCAAAAAACACCCAACTATTTTTCTTCTGCTTTTTAGATCATAAATGGTTGAGCTACCAACACAATACTCTTCACACAATTTCTAAACAGAAGTTTCTTTATCCAACTTCTGTAATAATTTAACCTTCTTTATAATAGAAAGGGTGTGATGCTTTTTCTTTTCAATATTACTTGTGGGGCTATCTGCTAATATTTTGACATATTAAATGTCTATATACAGATACATATGTGAAAAAAGTCACTATCACCATAATACTGCATGCTCGAACACAGCCGAATTGCAAGGAACACAGAGTAGCATTGCTAATAAATAGAAAAGTTATTCCCCGTAGCTCTAAAGCAGGGGCGGGCAACCTTTTGGAGAATCTATGGATGGGCCGGAGATTGCTCACCCACAATCTAATGCAGGGGTTCCCAACCTTTATGTTGACAAGGCTCCCTTCAACTTAAAAGCAAAAGCGGCGAGTGCCAATATATTTATCCCCCCCCCGGCTCAACACTTTATTTATTTAATGAAGAAGTTGCAAGTTGGTCTGCTGACCAGGTGGCAACATAAATAAATGCATAACCGAGGCATTCAATAATATAGCCACACATAAAATTACATAATACAAAACAGCATATTATCCAACACATTAATTATCTATACAATACCCTGTACCCTTGGAGCCGAAGATTTTGAGGTTCATGGTAGGTCTTCACGTTTACCGTAGCGGTCCTGGGGCCTACCAAGTCTCTGCCGTACATCACCCTACCTACTTCCTCAAGCTCATTTATCACCTTCCAATAAACATTTATATTTTTTTCTGAATTGTTTAACCAATTTAGGAATGGGCCTAAAGATTTCCTATGGTAACTTATTCCACTCATGAATTCCTCGATTTAGGAATGACTTCTTGGCAACATCTGTTCTTTGCGTCCTATATTTAATTTTATAACTGTGGTCATTTTTTCCAATAAAATATGGTTTCTTTTTCCTTGTGAATAAATTTTCCTATGCTTCTTCCTTATTAAATAATTTGTATATCCCACATAGCCTATTTAGTGACACAACAAACCTTTGCAAGTGCCGCGTTGGGAACCCCCGGTTTAAAGCGTTTACAAGTGTTTGTAAACTTCTATATTCTTTAGAGTAAGGCAAACTTTTCAATAAAGGCATCACTTCAAAAATCACTTTAGAGCAGAGGTCCTGAACCCATGGCCTGAGGGCCAAATGCGGCCCCCAAAAGCACTATGTGGCCCATGAAGTCATGATGAAAAGTTGATCAATAAAATTTAATATAGACAATTTCATATTTTTTCAGTGTAATTATCATCTCAAAACCTTTTCTGGTAGAGCTTTAACACTATTAATTTATTGAGACTTGATTTTCACTAATATGAGACCACAGAATCCTTGGTAACTTCTAATGTAAAGACTCATCCGTCTTGCTGAAGCTCTCGCAACTTCCGATGTTGCCCTCTGAAGCATTCACAACTATGAATATGGCCCGCCATGTAAAAAGGTATGGGCTCCACTGCTTTAGAGTAATTTGATCCACTTGTTTAGGTTTGGATTGTTTATCCCTTATGGGTACATTTTTCTCCTTTCATACACAAAGCTGTTGAGTCCATCAGACCTTAGAGGTTAGTCACAAAACAGATCTGGTGTCGAATTTCAAGTGAATTTGTTTGTAAATTGGAATCAGAATTTTTTAATGGAAAGTTTTGTAAAAATGTCCAGATTTCAGATCATTTCGGAATTTGGACAGCCATATTCAGGACTTCATACTGAATCTCTTTTGCATACAGAACATTGACTATGGAGTGGTTAAAAGTTTTGTCAAATCTTCTTTCTGCCAGGAAAAAATTATCCAACCAAGTTGACATTGGTAATAAAGGTAAGTTGTGATGAGTCTGGAATTTTAAGTAAATCTGATCTTGTATTTTAATTCAGATCATAAGAAAATGCTAATATTTCCAGCATTTGATAATAAATATTCTAGTTAGAGATATTATGTATATATGCAATTATGAGCTATATATTTGTTTCATGGACACTATTAAACTTATTATTATATCTTTTAATACAGAGGAATTATTAGACCTACAAAAACTGTAATGGATTCACCATCCATGCAAATATTTCATCTTAAATTATTGTTTAAATTTACCCTATTGATTTAGCTTTCATATGAATGCAGGACCTATGTATGAAAGTGACAGTAAAATAAACTGATGTGGGCAACACATGACTTTCTTCATATTTATATGGCAAATTACATGTTCTTACCTCTGGGATCGTTGTCAATATTTACTTCTGGTTGACAATTAAGAAAAGAATATGGAGCATTACTAAGACATAACTAAGCGTCAATTGTTAGCAATAGTCTTCGGTAGGTGGCGTGGTGGTGCCAGCTAAAAATATAAGATATCTTTTAAACAATGCATTTCATGGAAAAATGTATCAAACAAAGGTAGTAGAAAATAAACTTGCCTACAACTTTTATTCTAATACATTTTTACTTTTATCAAATATTAAAGCAAATATTTCAAAATAACGGATAAGTGACAAGAGTTAACACCCACTTTCGGTCGACCGATTTTTACCAAAAACTAATCAGATCTTTGAACTTTTATAAAAATGTTAAATATAAAATTTTGCATTGACCTGATTAATAGTTTTTGAGTTAGAGCGCCCACAAAAAGCTATCACATACAGACTGAAAAACAGGCAAAAACATCATCGAGAAAATAGACAAAACATGTTCAGGGGACCTTAAAACATGTATTTCCATTGAAATCTCAAATTAGATTATTTTCATGAAAACAATACTTTCTCTATACTTCGTATATGGAAAAACTAAAAATATTGAATGTTTTTGTCTGTCAAGAATTTAAAGTTACTTCTTAAAAGAAATTTGGCTTGTTAAATATTTTGTTTGCAAAATAATTGCAATATTGAAATAAAAAGAAGACTGTAAACTGATGACATAAAAGCCATAACTCATTCTTTGCTCAGTCCCACAACTTCATCAATCTAATAATGGGTTGAATCTTCTCCCATTCTCCCACCCTGTCTTTCTTCCTTTCTCCCATTCTCCATCCCTCTCTCTCTCTCTTCCTTACCCTTGCTGGTCTTTTAATATTTGAAACTGAAGAAATAGCTTGTTATGCCATTTCTTATTTACATGGATAATTAATTGACGTTGAATTCATTTCAATGTTATAGGCTTGTGATATCGAGTTTGGTAACAATATCAGTTGCCATGAAAAGGAAAACTTTTTCATTCAAAAACTCGAGATTTTCTAGTTAAAAGCTCAATTTTGGAAAAATATGATCTGTATTTGAAATTTCACCATAGGAAAAATGAAACAAATTTTTTCTTCGTCCTTGAGTTCAGTGCTGACTTTCAATGATGATTTTTAGTTATTTTAATGTACAAATGAAAAATAGTCTACACTCATCTCCAGGTTTTTAAATGGGGAAATTGAAAACAGAAAATATAAAAAATTAATAAATTCCTTAAAGAATCCGTTTAAATGCCAACCTACCACAATATACTCTTTATTGTGGTTGAAATTACACATTCCAATTATCTCTATGTTATGTAGTTTTTGAGTTATGGATACATACTTATACTTGACCGGACACCGCTTCAGACACTCAATTATTTTTATATAGTGTATGACTATTATTACACATTCGCACAAGGGAGGGATGAGGGGAATCCATTGATCCTACTCTTGCAAAAAGCATCAAGAGGATATTCAGATTAATATCCCTTCCAATGGTCAGAGTGCTCTTCTTGCATGCCTTCCTCACAACATACAAGCTGGGTCAAGTCCAGTTTAAAATAACTCATTTTTTGTTCACTCCCTCAATTTCATCAATCTAATTATGGGTTGAATCTCATGTGTAGAAATTCATATGAGTCAATGGCTAAGTAATTCAGCTGTCTTTCTTCTATTCTATATCTACTATCTGCATATCTGGGTCCAGTATTATTTTTGGTTTAAATCAATGATCTTTCCTTCAGTCTAAACACAGTAGATGAAGCTAAAATTTTATTATATGCTGATTACACAAACATAATTCTTTCTTCTCCATTGCTACAAAGTTTAAGCAATAATAGTGAAATAATTATTGAGAAGCTAAATACCTGTTGCAAAAATAATTATCTGAATCTAAACACTGACAAGTCTAATGTAATGCACTTCCCTCACTTGAAAAATCATTGGAAAATCTTCTGTTATACTTAAATGGCAGTATTGTTCTCTGGGTTCAATATACCAAATTCTTAGGCATCTATCTTGATAGTAATTTATCATGGGTCACTCACATCAATATGCTGGCACATAAAATTAGTTCCACCTGCTTCTTGATTATGTATATCAGTGGTGGCCGGTGGTTGTTTCAACTGGTAGGGCCAACATATGTTTTAAAAAACCTAAAATTATAATACAAAAAATTTATTCAATTTTTTACTTGCCGAAAAATGTACAGTAGTGAGTAGATGAAAAAAATGTCTTGCAGCTAAAATGAGCAGTAAACAAAGTCCATTCAGTGATCTTTCTTGTTAGAAAATAAATCAAAAACTTTTTTGTTGAAGCTATCTATGTTATTTACAAATGTTTTTTCACATGATAGCATGCCTAAAGCACTTAGTTTTTCTTCTTTCATACTATTCCTAAGAAAAGTTTTGATTCTTTTCATCATTGAAAAACACCGTTCTGCTTCTGATGTCACATTGGTATAATGATCAACACTTTTAAAAGCTTTATTGACTCTTGAAATGTTTCACACAAATCAATACCAAATATTAGCAACAGAAATAGTACCATACCAGAAACTGCTCTCAATTCCCCTCTTTCATAAAAAACTTGAAGTTCACTCTTCAGTCTCTTTTTTTCCAATAAAAGATACTTTTCAATTATTTCACTGAGAAACGTGTCAGGAAATTTTTTGTTGTAATTATCAAATTCTTCAACCACAAATAGATTTGTAGACACAAGGTGTCCATTAAATTGAAATCTATCTTTTATTTCTGTGATTATGATGTCACAAACTTCTTTACCTACTCTCTTCCTGCAGGCAGAGTTGCTGTCAGTGATCTGCGGTCTTTTGGTCGAACTTCTTCCTCTTCATTTTCTAACTCGACTTCAACCTGTACAGTAATCACATCAATTTGGTTTCTGACTGCCTGTATACTATTCTTGAAATGCTGCATCGCTTGCTGTACTTTAACTGGATCGGTGATTCATTTTTGAACCTGACTAAAAATTATCTCCATGTGAGGCATTATCCAGTGATAACGCGTTAACCAAAAGACAAAGTTATTTTCTTTCAGCCTAGGTTTATATGCACCTGCTTGTGTTATAGTAGATTGCAAATTTATGTCATCACTGTCTTCAATAATTTCCATAACTGTTATGAGTTCTAGCTTATATTCATAAACAGTGCTGAGTGGAGAATGGAAATTCCATCTGGTCTGTCATACCCGGGGCAATCTTCTCTGTACAATGTCATCCAACACTTTTGTTCTTTGGGGAGAATTAGAAAAAATGAACAGATTCCTGACAGATGTGCGAAAAAGATATGGGTTTGGCGGTTGATGGACGCTGCATTAGACATAATGAGATTCAGCTGGTGGGCTACCATACAAATCAGCATGCCACCCAATGTTTAAAAAACTGAATATTCTTCCTCTACCATGCATTTATATTCTTACTCTAGTATCTTACGTAAAAGAAAATCTTAATGAGTATTCCAAAAATTCAAATTATCATAGTTATGGCACAAGAAGGCATAATGATCCACACATTAACCCAATCAAAACCAAAACAGCTGCACTTGGCCCTAAATCAATGGGACTGCACCTTTATAGCTGACTACCAAATAATTTAAAAAATCCATAAATTGAGTACCTTTAAGTTGAAAGTCAAAGAATTTCTTCAAAATAAACTGTTTTATTCTGTAACAGGGTTTATGAATAAATGAAGCAAACAGTATGCCAATTGTAATACTAGCAATGTTTGCCATATTTGTAAAAGAAAAATTGTATTCTTAATATCTAATTTTTAAAAGATATATTTTTCTTTTATATTAGGCAATAAGAATTGAACCTAAACTTTTATTTTATTATAACTTTTATTTTATTGCACTTTTATATATGCAATTATTTATTACTATTCACATCTCTTATTTTTTATTGATCCTATTCATATACATACATGTCCTTGGATGAAAATAAATTGTTATTATTATTATTACTAGTAGAGAGCCCGCAGTTCTACTGCAGGAAATTTTGAGAAAAGTCAAAAAAATATTATAATAAATGAAGAACGGACAGAAAAGAAGAATCAAACATTAGGAGAGAGAGGCAAAATGAGGAACAAACAAGTAAGAACAAAGAAGAAGATGAACAAAAATGATAAAAACAGTAACAGACAAAGAGAAAAAGAATAGTCAAACATCAATAAACCATTTGGTAACAATGCCTTAGAACAAATAAAAACATTCTCTACCTATCCTTGTTTTCTTCCTCTCCCATTCTCTCTCTCTCTCTCTTCCATCTTTCCATTCTCTCTCTCTCTCCCTCCCCCTCCCCCCATTCTGTCTCTCTCTCCACTCCTCCCATTCTCTCTCCCTCTCTCTTCCTTCCTCCCATTCTCTCTCCTTCATTCCCTTCCTTCTTCCCATTCTCTCCTCTCTCTTCCTTCCTCACATTCTCTCTCCCTTCCTCACATTCTGTCTCCCTCTCTTCCTTCCACCCGTTTTCTCTCCCTTCCATTCTCTCTATTTCTTCCTTCCATTCTCTCTATTCCTTCCTTCCATTCTCTCTATTCCTTCCTTCCATTCTCTTTATTCCTTCCTTCCATTCTCTCTATTCCTTCCTTCCATTCTCTCTATTCTTTCCTTCCATTCTCTCTCCCTCTACCTCTCCTTCCCTTCCTCCTATACTCTCTCTTTCTCTCTCTCTTCCTCCCATTCTCTCTTCTCCCCCCCCCTGAAAAAGTTCCAGTATATGCCCATGCCTGATATATCAGTTTTTTATGTCACTTAAAGATAATTTATCAAAAAATTAGTGCTTTGCATATGTTTACTTCAAGAACAGTGATAGTCCCATTAACTGGACTTGAAATGTGCATGGCATCAGGTTGCCATGGTAGCCACAAATGTCATCATGGCATCGATTATTTTCAGCTTTTTTATTTCAAACTTGCAGGCTGCGCATTTCAGGCACATTGTTTCTTGTGGGTCATTTTTTCTTGAAAAATTAATGGGACTTTTCTCTGTCATCTCATATGAAAGCAAGGTTCTGGCATTTTGAATCTTGATATGAAGAGTATGTTTAAATGTTATTTTGCAATTGCTTTCCTTCATTTGGGGTTTAACAAATCATTTGGGTGAGATATTATGATCGCCCATGTGATTCCTTCATAGCCTTTTGAAGAACTTTTTTGCGACAAAGAATTTAAGCCACAAATTTTCTATTTTATGAGTGTGAGGAAGTTTCTTTTTAAACTTTATCACCATGCCATAAATTTTTTATGAAATCCATATCTAGCTTATATTCATGTAAATGAAATCAATGCTGCATTTGGTTAAAGATGTGGCATTAGCAACTAATGGATGTTACTAATTTTACTAATTACTTTTCAAGTTTCATTGGAATATATCACTTGTTTATTAAAAAACACAATGTTTCATTTATTGAATGCTTAATGTTCATCCCATGTTAATTTATCATAGACTATAGGCTTTCTTGCTACCTTGGAGAACAGTTATCCATTACTAGGATTAATTTGGGTCAGTATCAATATTTTCTAATAAGTAAAAGGTTATTAAATAATACTGTGAGATTTTATGCATAAATTTCAATGTATGTAGTTAGGTATTTTATAATAACATACCCACTCATTTTCAATAACATTTTATACATACCAACAACATAATATGCAATATTTACTCAATCATATATTTTATGAAATCTCTTTATTCCATCTTTATTTTTTATACTTTTTGTGTCCAAGATCACCATTCTTCTTCTTAATAACTTCAAATCCCTTCAGCCCTAAAGAGAATGGAAGATATTTTTTGTCATTGCCTTTATTTTAATGCCACATTCAAATTAGATGTCTTTATGGATTAAACTTCACTCAGTGAATGGTGAGTAATTTGAATTGTTTACTACTAGAATCAAGAATTAGGCTAATTTATTGTTAAGACAAATTAATTGAACATTTACTAGTCTTGTTCAAATTACTTTATTTAATGATTAATTTGCTTCTTTGCTGTTGAATTATTTCAGCCAAAACTACCATAATGTTTTGTCATTATGTATGTCTATAAACTTTTAATTTTAATTATAACACTTCTACATATTTATATGAAAAATTAAATCATAATCAAACTTGAGGAGAGGAAACTCAAGGATTTTTGCTTACTATATAAGATAAAAGACAGTTTGAACTGCACGTGTAAATTTCAGGTAAATGGAAGCCTTTTGGTTTGGCTTTAACCACAAAAAATATAAATAAGAATTATTTAGCTGTAAAAAAATGGATAATTATTTTCTCAAACATTACAAAGATTTTCATGTTGGTATATTAACATTTTGGCTGTAATTCAGTGTACAAGGTTTTAATATTCCATTATTTGTTATAATTATGAATTTCTATAAGGTGATGTGATGACAATTTTGCTTATAATGTTTATTGCACTCTTTCAGTGTTAAATGTATTTCAATATTATTAAAAAGAGAATTGATTTTGTTGATAAAGTATCACATAGGTAGTAAGAATAAAATTTAAATTTGTATATTTGTGTAAAAAATGAAAACAATACTTATATGCATGTGTTGGAGAAGAGAGAAGAAAAATTTTTGAAATGTGAGCATAATCATGAAAGAGGGAATAAAAATATACCTACTAAAAGTTATGAAAATCTTTGGTTTAGCTTAAAATACTAATGCAAGGGTAAAAAAATGCCATTCGCCCTATCCATCTTTATCTTATAGTGTAATATGTACATATGACAGAAATTATTCAGATATATAAGAAATTAGTCTTAAATACCAATTTAAATTTTTTTGGTTTAATTCTATTTTACATAACTGTTAGAATCTTTAAAAACTGATAGTACTCTGATTTATAATTTCCTTTAAATGTGCATATAGATATTCTTACCAGAATTACTTTTGAATACAATTATAAGTAGGTTTCTGATAGTCTGTTCAAGTCTGCTCCTTTTAGAGATACAAATGAGAAATACCACAAATCCAATATTAGTGGAAATATTTATTATTGCTAAATTTATTGAAATGTCATATTTTTATCTCTTCCCAGAATTGATATTTTTGTGAAAGTATATTATAACTATAAAACATTTCCTCACCCAGAAAAGTACTTAAAGTCTGTTGCAAGTATGAAATGAGATTTCATTATGAGATGTAGGAAAAATTATTACAGGATATTTCCAAGAAAAAGATTATTGACCATACATTTAACATTTTTTCGTCTTCAGATTAGAAGTAAAGCAACACACATTTATGTGTAAATGACCTGAGAAAATAATTACTCGCATTTTCTTTTCACTTGCTTCTTCATCCTCTGTTTTTTCAGTTATGCAATCTGATACTCAAAATGGCTTCTTTATGTACCACTAATATATATAAAATCAAAGACAAGTATTTCTCTGAAGACAGAAATGCCTCATTTTTGGATCTATTTGTAGTGCTGCATTATAACTTGCATCTGTTCATGACTAAATTTTCTATAACAATTCTCTTTTCATTTTATTATGCTGTTTTATGTTCTAAACTAGTGGTATTTAACCTGGAGCATGCAAGGTCTCTCCAAGGGATATGCCAATATATTAGAGCACAATAATTTCCCTCTAAACAAATGGTATCACCATATTCCACATACTCCACATCTGTCTTGAAGTAATCTTCCTTTTCATCAGTTTCTTTTGGTTAAATAAACTAAGACGAAAAAATTTTAATAGAAATTCCACTTCATTTGTGATAAAGTCATCATGTGATATTTCAATACAGAGTGCAGAAACTGCAGAGGGGGAGAAGGGGAGGTAGAAAAATAGACAATCGATGAGTGATTACAGTTAGAAAAAGACAATGTAGGAGGGGGGGATGAGAGTAAAGAGGAAAATTCTAAAGTAATTAATGCAATTATGATGGATTTGTTACAAAGTCTGAATAAAAGGAAGCAGTGAACTATTGGGAAACAGTAACTCTTTATCCACCATGGAGTACAAATTTCTTCAAAAATATTTTAAGAGATATACCGACAAAAAAGATTGAATACCACTGGTCTAAACTATTTCCCAAATTCAAGAACAAGCAGTTAAAAAAATTTCTTAGGTATCTCCAAGAGCCATAACATGGTTGTAATAAACCAGATGTGCATTTTGACTGCAAAGCAGCTGTCTTCAGTGGTATTTCACCATGAATAGATTTGTTGAATCTATTTTTGGTGAATTAGCACTGAAGATGGCTGCTTTGTAACCAAAATGTGCATCTGATTTTTTACAATCTTGTTGTGGCTATTAAAGTTCCCTGAGATAAGTATTTTTAAAATGCCTGTTCTTGAACTCTTTTTCAGCCATATGATGAGCTTGATAGTTTCCCTGTTGAATTATTTTCCAAATGTTAAGTTCACTCAATTTGTCAATGTGATTTACAGATTTTAATGAATAATATGAGAAGTTTTGTTTCTCATCAATTACCATATAGATTTGAAAAAGTTAATGACAAAATCATTGGCTTATATC
Organism: Tanypteryx hageni; assembly: GCA_028673005.1. Lineage (NCBI taxonomy): Eukaryota > Metazoa > Arthropoda > Insecta > Odonata > Petaluridae > Tanypteryx > Tanypteryx hageni. The sequence continues at coordinate 32,212,705 of CM054113.1, read as the reverse complement.
TTAAGGTAATTGTCATCAAGGTTCTGAGTGTACAAATTGTGATACACTAAAATATGGATAAATAACTATTTATAATATCTATACAACTATAAGTAACTACCCACTGAAACTGAAATATAATGCTCCTTCTACATACCTTATTATCCCTAACTTGATATTGAATATGGAAAATTAATCTTTAAGGTGGTTATATATATATATATATATATATAAAGCAATCCTAACTCCCCTTCAAGATGCTCTTCTTTTGCTCCATAATGACTTCTTATGCACTAAATACAAACTTAAAACAATTAACACTGTACATTATACTATCCAATAAAAGGAAGCAGACGAGCACAAGTGGTGGCTGTTGTTGGTGACATAATAGTAGAGGTTTAAAGTGCTTGACCCAATGCAAGTTCTGCGGGAAAGGAGACAACTTCTCAAATGTGCTCAAACAGTTTCACATGAAATCTCCATCTCATCTCCACTCTACAATATCCACTCCACTCTCATCTCTTTTACTTTAGTACTAATACACACAGCATAAGAGATAATGAGAAACTGAATGGTCACCTTGTGGTGTAGTGGAGAACTTTCTTTCATTTGTATTGCACTGGCTGCTTAACCGCATAAGAGCGAATCAAAGACACAAAAAGAAATTCCGGTAGCAATAAGTTTGTCGCATAACAGCGAATTCACATAAAGCAAACCCTCATAAAGAGAGGGAAACCTGTATATCTCTTGTATATGTCAGAGAAATATATATTTTATTATCTTGTGAAAAGTTTCCTTGTGGTTCCTACATTAACAATTTTTAAATTAGCATTAAGTAGCACTACAGTTTGTTAAGCAATCTGGTTCATTATAATAATAACCAAATATCATGAGTCATTTTAATTACTTTTCCTCTTGAGAATGTATATGAGAATTTGATTGTAGATGTTAGCAACCTAAGTCCCTCACTTCTAAATAAGCTCACAAGCACCACATAGCGGATAAAAATCTAATAGGTATGATATCCAGAATTATGCTGGTCATATCTCTCAACATCTACCACTCTAAATGGCTAATTTTTCTGAAAAAATAATTCTCATTAATATCAATATATTCTAAAAACCAGTGGTATGAGTTCTCCGCAACCAGAGTTGCCACCTCTCCGGGTTTGACCCAGAGTCTCCAGGTTCTCAGACCTGTCTCTGGGTGATAGAAAAATTCTCCAGGTTAACACGAATATTTTCTAAATTGGCATTAAATATTGTGATATATTTTTAATTTTTCTAAGAGTAAATATTTCATTCTAAAATGGCAGTGTCATGAAATTAACCAGGTAGAAGGTACATGAAAATAAAAACAAACAATCACACGGTACGGTATATGAAGCAACATGCATGAGAATAAATAATTAATCATTCAAAATTAAAACAGCATTATAAAGGGGCATAATATTGCCGGCTAGATTCTAATAGAAATAGATGTGCAGAGAGCATCTCCTGCCAACTTTTGAAACACAACTAGAACCTCCTAAAATTCTATCATTGTTCATTCACTGTAGCATTTCAAAGGTATTCAAAAATTCTTTGGGTAAAGCATACTTGAAGAAAGTTCTATCTACTATAAATAATAAATTTTGCGACTTACCAGTAGACAGGAAATGGGAAACAATATTTAAAGATGGAAATAAATTCACTGAATTGTCTACGCTCTTGTCAAAAATGTTATGGATTCCCATTAGCAACTCCTTTGTGAAAAGTGTTTTTTCTCTTATGACAAATATATGGAGGGATGTAAGGAACAAGATGAAAGTATAATTAGTAAAAGTGAAAATTTGTACTGAATAATATTTTAATATGACCTGCGAGGAATTTCTGAATTTTCTAAAACAGCCTGAGCAAACTGAACTATTAAAATGTTCCACAAGCAACATAAAATATACTTTTAAGAAAAGATAAAAGGTACAATCATATAATAACCCTATTCACCATTTGCTATTAAATTTATGGGGAAGTTCATTATGCATTCATTTATATGATGTGGCTGTTTCTTTTTGTTCAAATTATATCATTTATTGTAATACAGACCATTAAAAATATGTATTTTCAATATACTAAATTTGTTCTTCCCTAAGCATTGTTCAATTTTGCATTATTATTGTAATTTTGAAATTAAATACATTATTTGCTCATCACATTTTTATAACAACTATGAATCTCCCGAGTATTAAATTGTTAACAAGATGATCCAAACAGAACTTATGCCTACTTTCCTGAGATAGACTTATCGAATCAATTTATATTGTCATTAAACTGTTAATTAACTGGTGTAGTCATTGGTTATATTGGCTTTTAAAGCTTGCAAATATGAAAACTTATTTTCAGTTAAAATTGAATTTACATAAATATGTTCCCTTCCTGTTTCTTTAAATAGCCTATTCAAGAGTTATGAAAATGCAGGGATACATTTGTTGAACTTGGAATGCTGTATTTATGAAAATTTCATTTAATTGAGTTTTTCTCTGCACTATTGATAATTCTGTCTGCACTTTCTTATTAAATTGGGTTTTCTCTATAAAATTAATGCTTTACAAATTTAATCTAAAAAATAAAGATTAAATAAAATCAAGCTGTTAAATTCTAGTCATCAAATTCAACCCATTTTTATTAGGTGGTCCCTTTTCACATACCGTTTTGGCCACCTTAGCAAGGTATGATTTATATTATTTTGTATTTTGCCTTCAAATACATGGTCAAGGGTCCAAAATAACTAACATGCTCATAGAAAACATTGAAGAAATAATTCAATCAAGTTGATTTATTTTTCCATTAGTATTCAACAATACAAAGCAACAAATTACTAGAGTTTCTTTCTAGAGCTCTTCATAAGCAAAACAACATTTAAAATTGTTCAAATGATGCCTATACTTTAGAAAGCACTTGACAAGATGAATAAATTACGTATGGAAATTTGATTGAAAAACACTGTGATTTGAACACATCTGGATTGTGATAAATTTCAGTTTTTTTAATGGCTATGTGCTTCATTATAATGTAAAAGCTCTATAGTTCCTTTCTCCACCAAAACTTTCACTATCTCACAAATCATCATACAATAAAATACGTAATGGATAATAACAAAGGAAATAAATAGTTACTATGGTTAAACATTTGACAACCTTAACAAGTTTTCACAAAAATATTAGGATACCAATTCATGGTTGGGCAAATTAAATGGAATGAGTTTTTGTATCTTCGTCATCCTAAGAGGAAAAATTTATTTGGTAGCTAAAACTTATAACTCAAACCTGCACAATTATGAAAATTGAGCGGCAAACCCTGTACCAAATTTTGGCTCCAAATCATGAGCCAGGATTGTGGAAATTAGGTGGATTTTCTAGTTCCTTACAGCTAGATCGTCCAATTAAGACTCCACAGTCACTGATCTAAGGCTACACCTTTATCACGGATTGCCACTGTGCTTTACCAAATTTTTATCACTCTTCTTAGGCACTGCAGATTTATCCCACGCAAGAGGTCAAAAAGTGATTCATTATCAAGTTTTAATTATCCCCCTCTACTCATTGCAACTATACACGAAACAGTTCAATGATAAGCATCATAAACATTGCACTTGAGATGAGTATATTGATATTTGAGATGCAATACTAATAGTCTTTGCTTATCAAGAAGGGAGTAAGACACAGACTATGCCAGTTATTATCTTTTCTTTGGATAAAAGTTAGAAGAGATAATTCAATCTACCATTGGCACTATAGTTAGTCAAACAGTTCTGTACAGTATATATGACCTAACACTCGAATTTAAAAAAATCAGTCAGTGCAACGTTAAACGGATGCCCATGTGCAGTAGACTGCTCGGAGCTCCCATTTCAGCGTCCATTGGTCCCTAGAGACCATTCCATATAGGAATCCATTGTACATGTCACACAATTACGGGCATTTCCAGTAGCTAAAGAGCAATTAGGAGGCTTTCATCATTTGTAGGTTGCTCAACATTCTCTTTCATGCTTATCTCTTTCTTAGATCCTTCCATGACTTTCCAAGATGACCGATCTTTTAAAATCCTTTGTCCATATTCTCTGTGCAGTGCTCGGAAGTTTCTAGGCCTTATTTGACCCATCATGCCATTCAATTCAAGAGCACTACATGTTCTGTGTCCCTGTGATCTACCCAACGTTGATGAGCTCTCCCCATAGTGCCCTGAGTCCATAGGATCCACTGGCTTGTTGAAAGGATTATGTCTGTGCCGAGGCGGTGCCTGGGGCCCACATGCAGAGCTTAAGTCATTTATATTAGTCATACCCAATGCATATTGCTCTGGAAAAAAAGATAGCAGCAGTTAAGTTTAAGCACTTTAAAATTGAATTAAATTACAAAATTAATTTATTAGTTATATTAGTTTATTTTAAAAGCATGGAAGAATTACTTTTTGACAGCCATTGAGTTAATATCAGTAACTCTAGCATATGCCTCCCATATTCAAATCTTTATCAGCCTGATACCAAAGAAATTTAAAACAAGTGAATAGAATAAGCCTTCACAATGTCTTATGAAGATCGATAGTACAGCCTGAAGCATTTCAAACTAATTGTTCTCAGGAAGAAAAGTAGGAGAGGTTAAAAGGCATTACAGCTCAAATGATATTGTCATTTTATAACAGGATTTATTTGATGGATTTTTAATTAAATGGGACAATATGCCCAATAACTACAAATTATTACAGAGGTTTAATCTAAAACAGAGAATTTTTACCAATTTGAGCAAACTGAAATGTCAGTATATTATCATTATTTTATCGCTTACTTTCAAACTTTTAGTGCAGAACTACATCTCATTAACCTCAGCAAAATTTAATCACTATCAATTTAAGAATTCTCCACATTAAACTGGTACAGCATCAGGCTAACTGTAGACTTATTAAATTTACATCACTTGTGCTATCTGCTATAGTAATATATGGCCGGCCATTATATATAGAAAAATCATTGTCTATCACACACTGGTATTCCATTCTAAGGAAATACAAACTACATAAGTCAACACTACATAAAGACTACAAAATTAATTATATAAAACAACTATAAATGTTTTCATCACAAAAACAACAAAAAAACACCAATGCTTACAAAAAAATTTGTACTTGGCAGAATAATAAAAAAAATATCTTCACACAAAATAAGTATTTAAAAATTTTGGTCATTTTTACAATAATGTTTATGACTTAGGAAGAAAAATTATTGCTTGGCACAGTTTAAAGCTCATAAAAATGTGTATAAATTATTGTTCTTTTTAGCCTTGTTTCTCAAGTCTGCCATTTCCTTATTTTTCGATAAAAGCTAATGGCATCATTACTGTTATGTTAACTCATTGTCTAAATTTAAGGAATGAAATAATTTATTTCTTCAGGTCATTTGCTTGACTTGTGGTGTGTTGTCAGAAATGCACCTTCAGCCTCCTCTAACTGACGCTGGAGATCAGCTACCAGAACCTTGAGATAGTCATATGAAGCGCAGGCCAGAGCTTTCATCCAAGCTTCCATGCTCTCCTGCGACTCAGCACCCAAAAGATAACTTCTGTTTCCGGACCCATGGAAGACAATCTTGAAACCAAACTGCTCCTCATTTTCTGCTAACTCTGTCAAAAAATTAACGCATACCAAATAAGAAAACTATCAAAATCGTGTTGTTTTGTTGGCAGAAATGTCAAAAATTACTACGCAAACTTGATCCGATTTTAATTTTATTCGTGAATTTTGTAAACAATTCTTTCTAAGCATGAAAATTATATCTTTCGACAACGTACGGCCTCACATAGCGAAGTGCGCAATTAGGAGATTGATGGTTGCATTCTAAATTTTAAAAGGGAAGACTGAGCAAAACCAGTATTTTTATCGTATTTTGGTACATATAGAAAAGAATTCATACCTATTGTGCACCCTTCTAAGATGATGACACCAACCGGCTCCTTATCTCCTCGCTTTTCAAAATAGAAAAGCAAGTTTCCTTTTAGGACAAACCACCGTCGCTGATAATACTTATTTACTTCTCCGCGCTTAACTAACCAACCTTCACGATCTACAGGCGTTGCTGAAGTTGCAAACGCGGCTAAATTTTTTTCGTTTATCTTCATGGCTGTTTTTTAGAAGCAGACTGATATTACTTCCAATCAACTATTTACCGTAACACGAAATCAACAGCAAACTATTTTGCGAGGATTTGACCACAAGTCTTAACTGAAACCATCTTACTTACTTAAGGATAAAAAATTATTTAGACGTAAAAGGAAATTTCAGGAACAAGTAACGATTTCCAGGTTAGGTCCCGGGTGACATTTTGACAGCAGATTTCCTTTTGCTTTATATTCTACAGGCGCTACTTTATCTGTACACGTTCTATCTCTCGAATAAATGTTTCACCATTTGATTAACATATGATGCGCTTTAATGTTACCCTAATTATCCATAACATGCTAACTTTAATACAGCATCGGCTAACTCCGATCTAATAGCCCTGTCATCTAGCGGACAAAATACTATCCAGAAGGAACTCCCTACTCTGCTTTGCCGCGTAAAATTATGCGGTTTGTATTTAGCACTAGAACTTATCTTAGATATCCTATATTTTTCGGCTCAATGTTTGAAGTATCGATTATTACCACTAAATAGAAGACTTCACTATCCTATCAAGGCATGAGGTATGTATTAATATCAGTAATAAAAATTCGTATGAACTAAAATAAACCCCGTCGGTTATTGCTGTGAGTAAAAGCCATTAAAACAATTTTAATCAAGCAGGAGACGTATATTTATGTAATAATTATTCTTTGCTATTAATAATTACTTCATAAACTTTGGACTTTTACTTCCCTATACTTCTACAAAGCTACATGGATGTATTTATTATCGATCGATTCCAAAAAAAAATTCAAAGACGAAAATCTTCTAAAAGATGAAATTGAGGTGAGTCAAAGAGTAAGTGAAAATAACGGAGTTAGTTTTAATTGCGATTGGTAGAAATAATAGTTATATTCATTGAGCCTGTTTTTTCGATATGATTAGTGAAGCCCGTTTAGTCAAAATAATTGAGTACGATCTCAAATCGGTTATAATTTGCTGTTTCTGGACAAGCAGTTTTCGTATTTTATAATAAATGCCTGCGAGAATAACCTGAAGCAGTCTATTTTCATAGAGTTAGATTGTGATCGTCTTTTCCGTGTTCTAGTAATATAACAGATAATCAAGAGAATAACGGTTTTCTTTACTTTGCGGTTCGATTAGCTCCTACGATTAGAAATGGATATGTAGTTAAGAAAGCATGAAAATATATTAAGAAAAATATTTTAAAATAGCTGGTATTATCGATATGATGATTAGCGATTAAATAATTAGGAAATAACATTTTCAGAGTTAAAGTTAGCTATATCGTAAGCACCATCTTCGAAAACCAAAAGAAACTAAAATGAGTACTTTATCACATTAAGTTTTAATTTTCGTAAAAATAATTGTCCTTTGATGAAACCCATTGTTTTATGAAAATTGCGTCATAAAGAAATAGAAACAACAAAAATACAATGCGATCATAATATTTACTTCTAGTTGAACACCTACGTGTATTTTCATTACTCATTTTTTTTTGTACTCTTATTTTTACCGCTAGATGGACACAGCGTAAGGATTTCGCAGGAAATTCGAAATTGTGATGCGCTGTGAATTTCTTTCCGAAATCTGTTTACTGTTGGTTTTATCATTAAAACATGCGCTATTGTAACTAAACTAAAACTGTATCTAGTTAAGTATCATAAACGGAGAGTTCGCTGAATCAGAAAAGGAGATTGAATGAATACTTGAAATTATTGTCTGGTACAACGGAAAATTAATTAGATAAAATAGAGAAATGTCAACTAACTAAAACAAGAAGTGAATCCCAGAAAAAGAGCATATTATACAAATGGATAAGGCAATAAACGCTATTAATGGAAAAGCCCATCATTAAATATAAAAGTAAGTGTCTTAATGGTTCAATTTATTATAACATTATATTTTTATAGCATGTAGATGAAGAATTCATTTTTGTAAGGTTATATGAAAGGATCGGGAAATTAGCCAATTTTCTCAACAATTAAACACAGGTAAAAAACTAACTATTACCTTTTTAAGGAAAAGCTACTTTGTGAATAGTATAAATGCTATTAGATAAAAGCGAGTGGAAAATGTGTGTACTTGTGTCATTGATCGCGTCAAGATTTTAGTATATCTGAAGACTCATTCGAGATGGAAATATTTCTTGCGCCGATCTATTCCAAATTTATTATTGCTCATCGTGTTTTATTATATTTCTCAAAGATTGCTGTGTCGACTCCATACGGGTCCATATTTGTGCAGAAAATTTCTGGAATCTGAGCATTTGATAATCTATTACGATGTTCCGGGTCTGAATACAGATATGCTCGTCTTTTCTTTCTTGTGCAACATAACACGATAAATCGGGCATATATTGTGACACCTTTGCTAATTAAGTGGGACTATCCATGTGGATTATGCTAGTAAACATTTTAAACAGAGCGTCGTGTGCAGAAACCGATGGTCCAAAAATAAACGTTGCAATATAGATCCACAGGCACCAGCAAGATTTTTCTCCGAGAAGATATTGATTGGAAGCTAAAGGGTTTGCAAAAAAACAATCGATGCCGAAATGTTGCACCTTGACCAGAGCGTCGTAAAGAATGAAAGGAACGGGAGCATATGGGGTCATATTCCCATGCACTTCCTGAAAAGTGGATCTTATCGATTTGCATCTTTCCACCCCCTCATCCTTTTCCCTCCATCGTTCTCCCTCCGTATCATTGAAAATGCGAGCATTTCTGCCGGCATATATTTCGTATCTCCTAATAAGAATTTCGTATCCGTATTACTAGCACAGTCATTTATTCCCCGCCATTTCTCTTGTGGAGGTTTTCCGCGTCCATCCTTGCGGAAGGTCGTGAACGCGATGCTTTTCCGTAGCACTTGCCGGTTTCTCGTTCCAGAAAACATCTTCAAATTCGGCCTCCATCGAATATGAACGAAAATTTCAAATTAAAATAATCGTTGCGCTACCAATTTTTCGGAAAAAGAGAAAGAATGAAAAAGCAACTCCACGAGTCCAGAACATTTCTTACTTCTAATCCATAGATTTTCAAACTGTGTTCAGCGGAACCACAAAGTTCTGCGGGGAAAATTTGGGGATCCATGTAAGGCGGAAATAAAATTTGAGAAATTTACGTAAGAAGAAAGTTATTTTTATGCAAAGATAAGTTTATTTTGTTTAAAAGGGACTACATTCATAAAAGGTTTTTTTCCATTAGTATTAAAAGATGTAGATAATAAAGTTCACGGTTTGGCTTTTGTAATAAATTGAATGCGTTCCGCTTTTTGTAAAATTTTAAGGGTTCTGAATAATTGATAAATGTATTATTGTATATAATGGATGCAACATCATCTCTAGAGATATTCTCTTCACTCAACCATTTTCACGTTTACAAAGTAAAGAATCGATTGATACAAATTTTCACTCGTCTATTTATCCATTAAAGAGGTGGAAATTACAATTCTATTATTTCATATGCCATTCTGTTCTTCTGCAAGTGAAATTATTTTCACGTTAATTATCTATCAAACGTAATACCTACCCTCTCCTTTTTCTCGTAATTGCATTCCTCTTCTCTCTTCCTTATCTTTGGTGACACACATAAAACATGTTTTCTCAAAAAACATAGACAGACGACAGTTATCCAGAAGTCCGAATGTTTAACATTACAAGCGAATTTTTAAAAGTTACGTTTTCATTTCAACAGAATTATTTTCACTCTTGACATTTTATCTTTCAAATGAGAAGAGAATATCCGTGTTACTTGATGATTTAACGGATTAAAGGTGGAACGAACTATCATACACGCTAAATAAAATTAATGACCCATTATTCATTTTGTTTTCTCTATTTAGTCTTTAAGCTTCAATCATAAATTGTAATTTTTTAATCAGGAAAACATAGGTTGAACAAGTATTCAAATCATAAATTCTTACATGCATGTAGAGGCATTATTAAGCGAAGGCCTTGATTTTTAGACGTGAGGAATTTGATATTGGGATTTTTATAATACATACGTATCCATTGGAAAATATGCTGTGTCTGCGCAATTATAATTGCTTTTTGTAGATCAGCCATGAAATCCAAGCTGACTTTGACTTTTAAGACCTTGTTTATTAATCTCCATCGAATTTTAGATGCCAAATAAATTTATTCCGCGATTTGAAGAAACTGTTGTTAGATTTTTATGGAATAACTTTAGTAAACAGTGCAAGTAATGGGCTGAACTTTGAAGTTTTGAGAATACTTGAAATAAAAACAAGGTTTAATGGTACTAACTGGAGTACAATTTAGGCATTAATTACCGTTGCCACTTTTCCAAAATTTATCAAATTTACTCCGAGACATTATTAGCCTACTTTCCAGAATGAAAATAAGCTTATAGTTTTGTCGTCGTGTCTGTTTGTCTGTCTGCCCGTCTGTCGGTCCGTCGCGCCTATTAACTTTACCACCAATAGACCGACTTTCATGACACTAGGTGGAAATCTCTTGCTACTGGAGCCGAGTTCCCGATGATAGTTTTTGTTGCGATTATTGAAAATCTCGGATTCGATTCCAGGAACTATCCTTTCCATTTGATTTACATGGAAAATCTGAAAACCATCGTGCAGGGTAATTTTCTCTTGCACATCAAAATATCTTAAAATTGTAATATCGGTGTGGAATTTGTACTATTCTCAGAGGAAAGAAATGGAGATTCTAGTTTTTATCGTAGAATTCTGCTTATCGATCGTATTTCTTCGAATTTCGCTTAAATACTGGCGTTTTTGCAGTTTTTATCGATCATTACGAAAGTGTTGTCATTGCAAGGACTATTGTTGGAGTTGGTATATTCTTGTACATACAGGTGTTATTTTTGCCACTCAAATACGCGTGATCAATTTAGTTTTCTATTCGAATGTATTTGTAATTTCTTATAACGCTAAATTATGAAATTTGGAAACACAAAGAGCAACATCTCCGCGGTGACTTTAAAGCTATTAAAGCCAATATATGTAAGTATTAAATAAATGATTAAATAGAAAGTAGGCATCATGAGTTCCGTTTGGATCATCTTGTTTTCATTATTCCATTGCGTAATGATAGATAGGACACTAATCTTTGTGTTAAATAGAAGGGAGATTTTTTTCTGCTTGCATTTAAATATCATATATAATTGTTTCAACGCGACAATGTTCCAATCAAAAACTCTTTCTTTTAACTTTTTATACTAGGAAATTTTTATGCATCTTAGTTCTTTGCCAACAATTTAACCTAGCCATAGGTCTCTACATATCCAATCTAAGAATTCCGTCTTTGTTCGTGTATTCTCCCAAGTAATTTTATTTTGTGGATAATTTGCTTTTTTATGCTTGAAATCTATTTTTTATTGAAGCTCTCCCACAATTTTCTTGGCTAACGTGGATGGTAACTTGCAGCATGTTATAAAAATTACATCGGCCGTACCGAGTAAAAAAGGTTTAGTCTTTGAGTCCCTAATTTGTGATCGCATTCTTGATCGAGATTGGCAACACCGTTACATTGAATAACTTTTAATTTTTAAATTAAATTTAGACGCATTTTGTGAAAATTGTTACGAAATGCAGAATTAATTCATCCATTGTTAACCAGATGCTAAAAAATTCGGTTAACATCACTAAATGGCGACGCAGTCCAAATAAAAACAAACCATTTTTAATACATTCATTTATTTTATACAATTATTGCTTCTCAATATATATATATATATATATATATATATATATATATATATATATATAAATCTCGAAGGTGATAACAGTCATACAAACAGACATTCAATCTTCTTAAGTTCATCATTGAATCTCACAGTGTTGATTCACCTTCCGTTCCGCATGATCGCGATTTTACGAACAGTGACTGAAAATGCGAGGACTGAAGCGATCATATCTTTGCCATCGCATCAATAGCTAACAGTCTTGCTGGTTATACATTATTAAAATGAACGCTAAGTACGAATAGGATCGAAAGTGATATGATTTTTTTGTGATCGATGAAAATATACATAATAATGAGGGGAGGTGTGATTATCTACAAACACACATACTTACATAACAAAATGATTTTCCTTTTATATTTAATTATTTAGAGTGCACACACATGGAGGCAAGGAATCCATTCATTCTCCGTGTTAAACACGCGACCGACATCGGGCAAAACGCGAGGAAACGTGCGCCACGGCACACGACCGAAAGTGCGTAGATACAAACTGTATACATATATACATACATGTACAAAACGATTAAAGCTCCAGGCGACGGAATCACTATCATCAAGGAATGTTAAATTGAGGGAGAGATGGAGTAATGGAATGGCGTTTACTTTATGCTTTCAATTCGTGCCTGCTCAATTCGAACAGGTAATCCCGGAAGAGTGAGAAATCAGGAGATACAAAATTCTCATTAAGTTGTGCATTCATGCAATTTCATAGTTTCTTGCAAATCATAAATTTTATACTCGTTAAATATCCATTAAGAATAGTTATGGTTGTATTTAGCAGTATGCATTTGTCATTTAATTTGTATATATTTGCCAGCTCAGAATTATACGAAAAAGATATTTTGAATTAATTTGGAGTAGCTTATTCGTGATCAAGGTTACTCCCTTTGCCCTAAAACGGTTACGGTATATGCATGGACGTCCGCTGGAACTTTTCCAGAGGGGGACAAGGGGAAAGGCAAGCTCCCACAGTCGGGTTTGGTGGACTAAATACTTTAGTTGTTTGTTTCAAGCGTATTGCAGGGGGTCTCTACCTGCTAGCCCGACCTCAGAAAAATTATCGCATTAATCCCGTCCTAATCAGACATCAATGGTTGTTTTCCATTGACACAGGCATGATCAAGAGGGGAGCAACTGCCCCCCTTACCACCCCCCAGCGGACGTCCATGGATACATGGCTACAGTATTTACCTTGGTCAAGTATTATATTCAAGCCATCAATTCAGCTCAACATACCAGTTTTGAATTTTTCATTTTCTAATTATTATTTTTTGAAGTAATTTGTCTTGTATCGGTTTGATATCTCTCACTCTTCTTGTCGGAAAATATTCACGATATTTAAGAAATATTTCGCTAGTTTTTTTATCTAACACAAAGCATCAAACGCTTAGTGATGAACACCCTCATGTTCTGTAATACTCATCCCTCTTTAAGACTGTGACGATTCCGTCGATCACAATTATAATCTCTACGGGACGAGAAGTCTCTACCCACTATGGACTTATTTTTATCCGAGATACACCGACAAGTAATACAAAAATACCATCTCGCCGCAGCTGAAATCCGACTGTTTTCTCCTGGCTTCTTCGCATTCGAAATGTCTATATTGTTTTTCATTTCAAATCTCCGGCCAAGCAAACTATTAACGTCGATCGATGGTTAAATTTTATTCATTCTTTGGTTATCGAATTGCCTTTTCCTTTTTTAAGTTAGGCCGCAGGAGGATGTAAATATGACTAGGGAGTGTCGTAATCCCTTTTTTGGTTGCCCAATCAATCAAAAATTTCTCTCGTATACCCGCAACTATCGTTTACAGTCGCTCATCACGAAATTGCGTCTTTTCAAAATGGCCGCGATGTTAGAAGCGCCACCTACGATAACTTCTTCGCTTCCGAGGAACATTAGACCCGACTGGAGGTATTTTTAAGAAAATCCACGAACTATCACTGGATCCTCGTTCAAAGAGAAAAGGCGGCGAATTGGATTTTATTTTATTTTCGTAAAACAATTGGTATAGGCGGCGCCCACCTAACGATTAGGAACGCGACGTCGAGGGTTTTTTTAACAGCGCGTAACGAAGGCGAGAGAGAGAGATTACATATATAGAGAGAATTAATGTGCGAATGTGGAGAGATCAATTATTCACCCGGAATCACCACCGGAAAGGTTATCTCCTCTCACCCCGAACCGCCCTGTCGTCTGGACGAGACACTGGCGTTCGCCGCGGCAAACGAAGTCCACGGACCGACCCGAACGCTTTCGGGCGATTCGCAAAAAAAGGAGACTTTGTTTCAAGTCTCGCAAAACGACCGCGGATATGATAATAATTTAAGAGGGTCATGAAAAATGAGCTCACGAGAATCACACTAGTTGGCCTACGAAGCGCTGTTCGCATTTTTATCGAGAAAGAGATAGAGAGAGCCGTGTGGAAGGGGGGTTTCCCTAACGCGCGACTAAAAGCGCGCCAGGCCCTCATCTAATTCCCCGTTCCAGCACGTGGCTCGGACTGCAAATCTCCTGGAACTCCCGCGGTGCGAGGTCTGGGTTCCAGTCTTATCGAGGTTCCGCCGTGGGCAAAGACGCCCGTGGATCGGCGGTTTTTGCTATCTGTTTCAGTACGGGAGGTTGTCCCTCAGGTGGGCCTGCTTCCGGACGACTTTCTTCGTGCATTTTCCCCACCATGATCTCCTCACGCAGGTCTTCTCTGGCTTGAGGATGAAACACTTTGTCTGGACGATGTTGAAGAACAACCGTCCGACCAAGTTGGAGACGCTGGTCCCTGCCATCTTCAAGCACGTCCTAAACCTAATAAAGTGGGAAAATAGTAGGGTTAGAAATTGCAGCAAAAATGATAAACGTCGATTTTTAAATCAGGAAAATTTGAAATTGTACAATTATCTGTCATAAAAGGACGAATATCAGACGGAAATTCTGAAATTTAATCTAATTTTTTTCTATCTTAGAAAAACTAAAAATTTACAAACTTGAGTGCCATGGCTCGGATGATATTCTTTCATGAATACTTAATAATTTACTATTAATCAAGTTTTCTTTATATTTTCCAATTCTTCTGGAAGGCATATTTATTCTCGTAACGAATTTAAACGGCAGGAAAGTGATATTAGTGCCAGAAAACTACTAAGAATATTTTTTTAAATATTACGTACATTTCCTACGATACACAATTTCTTCATTCGTCTTCCATTGGAATTTATTTTTAAAGATACCAGTCGCTCGACGAAACAAGAGAATGATACAGCAAAGGAGGTAATGTAGAGGGGAGGAGAGTAGGAGGAGGGCAGAGGGCAAAGGAGATTGGCAGCGAAAGTGGGCGTGGCCACGGATGCGGGGTTTGATCCCGCTCTCTGCGTCGGCGTGTTTTAATGCAGCCCGAGTACACGTGGTAGACCGGGGATAGCGGGAGGGAGGGAGTGAGGTGAAAGTAGGGGAAGGGCATAAGGTGCAAGGAGGGGAGGAGAAAGGAGGGAGAGAAAGTAGAGAGAGAGGGAGAGAAAGTAGAGAGAGAGAGAGAACGCAGAAGAAAAGCACGTAAGGAAAGGTTTTTGAATGAGTCGAGGATGACAAAAGGTATGCGTAGAGGAAAGAAGGATTAATGTAAACGAGAGGAGATGGAGTAAAAAGAAGTATAGAAGGGAAAGACAGGGAGATAAAAGGAGGAATGAATGAGGGGAGTTATGACAACGATGAGACAAGTCTCCGAATGCGCACTTTTTGTTTAACTTCTTCTGGGTATCGTAAACCACAAAAGAACCGATTACTTATGGTAATCAGTCGAATTTTAATTTAAGTTTGGCGTTAAAGAAACTACTGAGATGAACGTGAGAAAGAATTAAAAAATCTTTACCTTTTAATTATAATGACGAATATGACACATTAAAACCAGAAAATTGTAATATTAGTGTATTAAATTTAAAGTGAATGTAATTGATAGTGTTTTTATGTACTGCATCTGATAGATTAATGGAATAAATAGTTGGCTTTTATTAAGGGAGAGTTTGATAAAATAAGCATGCATCACTAATGGAATAAATATAAAAAAATTGCGTAAACTTAGGAAAGCATAAAATGCTGATCTGAGAAAACATACTGCGACGTAATTTGGCAAAACAATTACATTAAAACCATCAACTAATCGATATGGCACTGTTTCGAATAGAGAAAATTAAGATTGAAATATGCCACGTGCGACAGTCGGAAAGAGAGGTAGAGGGGGATGTGATGGGGTAGTTGGGGTAGAGGTTCCAGTTGAGAGGGAATAGCAATGAAAGGGGAAAGAGAAAAGGGATGAAAGAGATGGGGAAGGAGAGAGCAGGGTAAGAGAAATGGGAAGTGATGAAAATGGGAGATATCGAGAGAGAGAGAGGGGGGGAGAGAGAAAGAGACAAAATGGAGCCAAGAGAGACGTACGAAAATGATGAGAAGAAAAAGAAAAGTAAAAGGGAGAGAAGCTGGGATATGAATAGGATTGGGAAGTGAGGAGTTGAAGAATAAGTGTAAAACAGAGAGTTGGAGAGAGAAAGATGGTGAAAGGGAGAATGGAGAGAGTTGGAGGGTTAGGCGTCGGAGAATGAAGAGGGAAAGGGGGAGAGTCGCAGAGAGAGGGTGTAGGGTATTTTAAGGGGAAGATATAAAAAAGGGAAAGGGTTTATTGCCACTTGGATGGATGGAGTGCGAGGTCGCCTTGGTAATGGCGTCTGAGAGTGACGTTAACTCGCACACTACATAGCCCCGTAAACGGACATGTGTCAGTCGAGTTTGTCTTTTCTATTCGAAATTTAACCTTCCGTCGGTTATGCCGAACAATTTCCCATTTCGTCTTCTACAAAATCGCACGGTTGAGTTTTCACTCTTCGCGGATTATTTATTTCACAATTTCCCTGTTTTGTTCATCCAGCCCATTTTACATACTTCTCGCCTCTTCCTCCCGCTCTCTTCCCTTTTGACACATCTTCGCATCCCCGCCACACCTTTCTCTTTCAGAAAAAGTGCAACATATCCTTCCTCTCGTTGATTCCTCAATTTCATCACTTTCTACCTCCACCTCATCGCTTTCTCCATTTTTATCTCGTCAAATTTATCGTCCATTTAATCACATTCTTACTCTCGTATTTACCGATTCATTACGAAACATTTTTAAAATTTCTCGAACCTCCGCCATTCTCTTTTTTCTCAACTTAACTGTCTCGCATCTTCATTTTAAATACATTACATCATAATTTTCCCTTCACAGTTTTCTGATTTCTTTTCGTTATGATATGGCTATCCTCATCACTTCCTTCTCACTTAACTTTTCCCCATCTCTCTCTCATCACTTTTCTCTTTCCTTATCGCTAATTCGCCCTCTACTCCTCCAATTCCTCTAATCTTCGTCGACTCCCTCTGCCATACCCCCTAATTTCAATCCTCCCTCCTTCCACTGTTAACTTCCGAGTAATTTCCTAGTAAACATTCCCAGGGCCAGAGAGAGAAATCCTGGGCCCTGGTACTTCTGCTCCCGGCCCTCTTACCATCCTTTCCCCCCACCATAATCATGTTTACAATATTCTGCTGTGAATATTCACCAATCAAATTTTGCAACTTCTAGATTAACTATCGCTGCTCAGTCTTTATAAGTGGACGTTTTACGACAAGTAGGAATGTTTACACGTAGATCACTGCTAGAGCTCGCCCCCACCTCGCCCCTTCCCCAAGGCACGGGCCCCGGTTATTCGCACTGGGTGCACCACCCTCACCCGAGCTCTGCTCAGACCAACCCTACTGCTCATTTCTCCCTCGTTTTACTTCGGATAATGAATACGATTCCACAATTCCTCTCCTTTTGTCGTTTACCGTCAGCTTCCCCGCTGCACATGGCGCATCATGCGTCTGCGGATACTGAAAAATAGAATCGCATCTTCTTCCTATTAAGCGACGGTGTAGAGGGTGGAAGACACCTACCTCCTCGTCAATGAAGTGTGGAAACGAATGAAGCCGAGGGATTTGGTGGCTGGGTGAGGGGCGGAAGGGAGGGAGAGGGAAGGCCGTCCGTGGGTCATCGCCGCAAGTCGGTGGGGCGGAAGTCGGAGATTTAGGACCGCGTGGAGGAGCGAGGATGGGAGCGGGAGATATAAGGAAGGGAGGGAGCACGCTCAGCATTTTTGTCTCGCAAGTGCACCTCATCTCTCACTCCTTATCCTTATCTCCCTCCCCTATATCGTTCTCTCTTTCTGCGACTCCTCCGGCCACATGACATTAATATCTTAATCTCTAACTTACTGCTTTTTCTTCTTTCTATCCTCCTAACTCATTCTCCCTCCTCCCCACTCTTTCCCATCCCCCCTCTCCCCTCTGTTCCTCTACCATTCTCTTCCTCCTTCTCTCCCGATTCTTCTCCTCCCATCACTCTTCACCCCCTCCATTTCATCTCTTCCCGTTCCCTCTTTCACTCTCTCTTCTCCCGTTTAACCTGTTCACTCCTTTCACCAAGGACGTAACAGAAAAGAATGTTTTGTCTAGGTTATGTTCCAAGATTCGAACGTGCGTTAGCGCGTTTCCGGTAGTTTCTTCTGTAGCGGTTGCAATATGATCTTCCGCTTTTTATGTTACGGTTCGTCGTCGTGGTTCAGAGCAAAAAATCAGTCGAGCGCCTTAAGGAAGGTCTAACGAATCGAGGAAGAGATCGCCTAACGGGGTCAACCTTTAACTACAGTCTGGGTCGGGAGAGGTTTTCCGTGCAGTCTTGTTTCCTACTCCCTCCCCATCCCGTCCACCCCTCTCTTTAGTAACCCTATGGGATTTGTCCGACTTGAAAGAATATTTTACGAATGATTGCCGTAATCGTTTCACGTTTATTGGATTATAGTATGGCTGGTACTCTAATACACTCTTTCCAACGAGAACGATGAAGAAATATCTCAAATTGAGCGTATCGGCGCGTTTTACGCACAGATTATTTGACAGGAATGGAGTTTGAAATTATTTTTAAATTTTTTTGATTGATACTGATATTCACTCACCTATAACAACTTCAGTTTGATAAATTTGCGACTGTGAACTTAAGGGCTTGAAAAATTATGCTATTATGTTGTTTATAAATTTGTAGGTTTTAAGAGATATCTTTATAAGAATGGAACTCTTTGGCTAAATAATTTGCAAATTTATATCGGCAACTGCAAACGGCTGATCTTCATTTATTACGATTCAGATCAAGTTCATTTCCAAATGCAGCTTTTGAATTCACGCAATTCCTGCCTTCTTCAAATGTTACATTTTGTAGAAATAGTTTTAGGGGTTGCAAGTGAATGCTGAAAGTCACACGTGAGCTGTCTAGGTGATTGTTTCAACGGTGATTTATATTAATCTGTTATCAGGATAGCAATTGTGTTTGATGATAGTTTCACATGGAAGAACTACGAGGAAAATCAATGTTTAGAGAGACAATAGGAAAAATTGGTAAAAAGGTGAAAGAGCAGACGGAAAATTTTTGAATTTTACCGAATTCATCTTCTAAACTTGATAAGATGATAATTCGATTAAATAAAACGCTCCGACAATCAACGTTTTCAATTTGACTTTCTGGAGTTTACGCATCACCGTAAAGCTAACTAAATACTACTCATTTTCATCTCATATGTCGCTCTTTGAGAATTCACGTGTCGAATATCAAACACTTTCTATTCGAACTTCACTCGATGCAGGCGGATTTGGTTTGTAAAGTTGAACCGCGACAATTCTTATTCGAAAAAGCGACGAGGAAGGTCTCATTCTTCGCCATCGACAGAACGATCACTCATATCTTAAATGTGACGTAAACGACCGAAAAGAGATGGTATGGAGAACTTAGCACCGAAATCCGAGCGCGAAGAGTATTTTTTTCTTTTATTTTTGATGTCTCATTTGGTCGCGGGACCGTCGTTATGGATCGCCAAGCTCTTAAAAGCTCCTGCCATTTCCTGACCAACTGCCGGAGAGGGAGAGAAGACCGATTGTGGGAGGGATTTTTTCAGGGCGAAGGAGGAAGGAAGGAGTCGAGGCCGAGGGATGGAGCGTGGCGGAAGCAAAGAGGGAGAGGGTATGGAGGATGCAAGGAAGGGAGGGAGTGGGGATAAAACAGTTATTGGACATTTTTATTCTCTTGCCAGTCAGCTCCTGGCAGCAAATTGAACGCTGGTGTGATTCGGGGGAAACACCAAGGATCGGTCGATGATGGGCAACAGCGGTTAGGGACGCTTGATCGGGCATCGGTATTTGCAGGGGAGCGTAAGGGAGGGAGGGAGGGGGAGAGATATACGGTAAGGAGGGATGGGGGGAGCGTAAGGGTAGGGAGGGAGGGGGAAGGGGGAGAGACATACGGTAAGGAGGGACGGGGGGATAGGAGTGGAAATAATAAGGGGAGGCGGAGTAGTCAGAAATCGGCGTGGGGAAGAACTAGGAGGGATGGGGAAGGGCAGCGACAATGGCATCAGCCCAGTTGTCTTCCTCCTTCACGAAGCTACTCCCTAACCTTATCAATTTTTCTTCCGGTTCATGAAACCGGGGAGGGGATGGGGTGGGTTGGAAACGGGGCGAGAGTTGAAGCGGGAAGGAGTAGGATGTGTTGAGGGGGATTTGGGAAGGATAGCGTTGGAAATGGATAGGGTGGGGGTGTGTGGAAATGGATAGAAACGGAACCTAGGGATGTTGAAAGAGTGGCGGCATTTTCGAAGATAATAAGTTCTGCGGGGTTCTTTCTGTCTTATAATTTCGGATAACTCTCTCTTTAACTCCACACAGACCGAATGAAGAAAAGTCTAGAACTATAAATAAGCAAGCCACGAAAAACTTGAGGAAAGCTTGTCAGAAAATCTTTTGAATCATAATAAAAAATCTAATTTATTTGCAATTTCGTCCAAAAATCTTGTTAAGAAAATTTAGAGCATTTTACCACTTGCGAAACAGGGCCATTAAGTTGAATTATGGCGATGAATTGCTTATCAGTTGTGTAAATGTTATTTTTTTAGAAATGGAATCACGTGTTTTATCGCGTTTTTGGTGTTGATTCGTTGCCAAGAGATGTCTCCTAAACTGCAATCCTATGGCCTGTTAACGGAGTCAAAACGGATATTCAATGACTCTTAAATGAGCTTGGGACTAGTGCTTGTCATTTCCCGGATCTTTCACAATCCCGGGATTCAAAATTATAAATCCCGGAATTCCAATAAACAATTTAAAAATCATTTAAAAAGAAAGGAAAAATAAAAATAAGGTTACCAATTGCTTGTTTATAATAAAATAAAAGTACTGTTACATCTTTTTGACATGAACAGGTGAATCTTAAGTAATTTTACTCTAGCTTTAGGATTTTTTATCAATTCATTCGGGTTATTTAATGTTTTAGTAAAAAATTATTCCATTTTATTTATTTGAACCTTGTATCAGACAAAACGCTTACATTTTGATGTGCTTGTGTTTTCCGGTTTTTAATCGCTCCCGGGACCCTGAGAAGTTCGAAGAAATTTGTTAAAATCGTTTACAAATATGGGCTACACGAATAAGATAAAAATAATTGAAATTGGCATTTATTTATTGACCTGAAATTTGCTTATCGTAATGATTGTAAAAATATAGTTACCAATACACACGGTATGTAAAATAAAACATAAATTGAAACATCTATACCATTAGCATACATTTCTCACTTAGATACAAAATCATATCGACAACAGGGTTCTAATTCTTATTTCCTATTAGTAATTGATTTATAGTAACTTTTAAGATAACAATGTGTTCACACTACGATCACTCAGTGATGTGCATATTTTGGTTACGAAAAGACCAGCTGCAGTTGTGAGAAAAACCTGAACTTTGATACCCCAAACAGTTTATCAAAATATACTCAATTTGGGAGACAATCTGTATACAATGTCAACTCACACTCTATAGCGCAGTGGTCTTCGGCCGTTTTTGTTTTCGTCTAAATTATTTTTGAATATGAAATACACCAATATAGTTTTTAATTAGAGAATATGGAAAACGATTCAGTGTAATTGTAATTGGGAATACTATAAAGTAAAGTCCGGGGCATTTACGTATTATCTGGACATGAAATTCTTGTCGTAAATTTGAGGAAAGCAGAAAATCGTGGAAACGTAAAATCCGCTAAAATTTATCATTGTTCATATGGACCAAACACCGTAAATTCGAGGAAAACGTAAAATCGGAAGAAAAAATCGAAGCTTCACTGTATATATTCTCAGGAGAATGTGAGTGCTCTATATAAATTTTTTCCTTATTAAAGAGAGTATTAGTGGTCCCTTTAGGAGCCGCACGGACGATAAAAGGCCATAGAGTAAAATATATACCGGGAATTCCCGGGATATTCAATGGATTTCCGAAATACGGGAAAACCATTTTGCCCACGGGATCCCGGGAAAGCGGGATCCAAGGATGACAAGCACTACTTGGGACTTTCTCGACGATTCTTTCACACCCGCTTCATTTTCGAAAGTGTGACATGTTTTCATACAATCGCTGTCTTTTCCAAAGTATGTATAACAGATGCGCATTGCAGTTCATATGATAAAATACCCATTCCAACTCAAGTAAACAAAAAATAAATTATAAATTAATCTAAATAAAAATCCACGAAACATGATTCATTCCAACTTAATCTTACAAATGCGAGGGTTACTTGAAAAAAAATCTTTCCGTTCGTAATTTATTTAGGGTCATAATCTGCTTTTTTCGCGGTACAGCCACGGTCTCGAATTCAACCATACTATTTTTAAATTCGCTTCGTAATTAACCAGTGCTCTGTCGCTGATCTGCTCGTATCTTAATGAAAATTTTAAACCTCTCCCTTTACTCTCTAAATATCTTTAATGCCATTCGTCTCTTCGATTTCCTCTCAGTGTAATTTAAAAATTATTATTTTATCTCAATCTCATCGGTTACTTTTATCAATTAAGTAATCTAGCTGATGCTAGCGTAACGTGGCATATGTATTGTAAGTTTACAGACTAGTTGAACAAAATAGTCCACGGTTGAGAAGTGTTGACTTAGAGGAATTGGAGGATTTAATTAGCTAGACCTTAACTGTCAAAATACGGAATTACTTTAGGGAAGTTAGGAAAAGGTGGATGGATCGTATTCGGAATAAATTAAGCGATGCTCCAAAACTGCTTATCCTCTCATTTGGTATATCCTGCCAAGTATGACTCAAGGAGCTGGAATGCAAAAGCGTCGATGGCGAATACTGAGATAGAGGATGAGTGAGACCATGGGAATTATCAGAAGATACGTAATCCTATAGGTTTGGTCAGATTCTCCCGGGTTCAAACCGAAGTGACCTTCAGGCCTCGTTAATACACAAATGAAAGTATTATATAACAAAAAATAACATATATTAATTCGAAACTCGGCCAATCCGTGTTACCGGGTCCTGGGCGGCCGCTCGGTTCGCCTATACCTGTGTGCGGCACTGGTCACACAAGCAGTCTAAACCGAGTTATGACAGTTGGAAGAAAGGAACCAGCGATTTCTCTGTATTAGAACAGATCTGGGCAACAAAGAATGGAGGTAGAAGATCGGAGTAGTTCCTAGGAAAAACTTTCGAAGAGGGCTGCTACTAATAATTATGTGTGAATGAGCTAAAGGTAGTCTTTGAAACACGAGGGGGAAAGAACGAAGACATGTTAAGCCACTACGAAATTAACAAAGACCACTTGACGACTCAGACAATTCTAGCGTCCTAACATACCAGGACACGGTCACGAATTAAATGGCATGCAGGTTAAGAATAAAAAAATAAAAAAGAGCGTGATTAATGCCCTCGATTGGTAGTTTCAGCTAGCTCTACAGTGAGGCTCGAGGATTGACATTCTCTCCTCCAAGTGTCTGGCCTTAAATCCGCGATCATCTCGAAACTTACCTTTCGTCGCAGGCGCAATGCATGACGGTAGACGCACGCCAGTTGAACATCCCGTACTTGCTTTCCATCGCGTTGATGTAAAAGGGGCAAGAATCGTGATGCCGGCAGCAGCGGTCGGCCGAGCCGAATCCGCCCAGCTGCACGTACCTCTCGGCGGTGCCTCCCTTGCCGCACCATTTGGTGCCGGGAATCCTCATCACGTCCAGCACCTCCCGCTTCCTCCTATATCATCAGGGGGTGAGGTTCGGTGTGCGTGTTGCGAAATAATACAGTGAGGAACCGAGAAGGGATTTGATTGGCGGGGGGAGGGCGTAAAGAGGTTGGGGTTGATGTCGAGAGTTTGATGTGAGTAGGAGGGGAAAAACGAAGAAGCAACAAGGATATTTATTAGTAAAACATTGCTGAAAAAAGTATTTGCCCGAGAAACACGAGTCTTCGCTGTTGTGAAACGGGAAGTGGAACGGGAAAAAGAAATTTTCTATGCGATCAGTAAAGTTAGCCGGGTACTCTTCTTACTGCGCCCGTGGTTTATCGGTCGATAAGTTAGAGGATGGGAGTAAGCTTTAACTTGGTGCTTGGAAACGGCATTGTCGATTTATTTAGTTGGTTATCGATTGTTACCGCTTTATTTTAACGATATTCGAATTATCTCGATTTTTACCTTTAAACAAATAGGCGATTGTGTTGTACGAAAAAATCGCTCGAAGCCTGACGGATGAAAATGGTGATATTCCCGATCGAGAAGGATTGATCGAACGAACATTCGTTAAGAGGGGTTGCGATTTTTTTCCTCGACAATCGATACGGATCGATCGACATATCAGATGCACTACGATACGATATCTCTTCTTTTCAGTGCTTCTTCCCTTGCCTGCAATATCTGAACCCTAGAAAAGTATCGGATTATCCGGGTTTCCGGAACGTCATTCGTTCCGGACCCGTAGTAGACACACACCTCTCGTCGCAACCGCAGTGGCTGATGGTGAAAGGCATGGCGTTGAGGAGGCCGTGTTTCGTCTCAAACCCTGGGATGAGAGCCGGGCAGTGATCATGGTTCCTGCAGCACCTGTCAGCCGATCCATGGCCTCCGAGGTCCTTGTAGTTGGTGGCCGAAGTTCCGGAACCGCACCAGTAGGTTCCAGGGGCGACGAATGGCTTCTGTTTCGGGTAAGTTGCCCTCTTTTCTCGGTAGTTGCTGCTTCTGGCGTCCCTCTTTGACCTGTAATTCGTGGCCTTCGTCCGGTGAAACTGCTACTGACCTAAACTATTTTATCAACATCTTTCCGCCTGGTCGCTTAAGGCGCCGCGACAGATGCAAATCGATTGAGCGAATTTTCGTAGCTTCACTATTATATTAGCATTATATAAGTATTATATAATTATTATATAATTATTATATCTCGAGTGAAAGAAATGTATTGATTTTTCTCAGTCGAGTTTCAACATACTAGAGAGGTGAGTGTACACAGCAATGATGAATTCTGATTGTCAGTCGTCAATTTATGTTAATACCCTGGTACCTGATTACCAGCAAGCTGTGAAGACTCAAGCTCAGAAAAATCAAGACATGCTCAACGAATACTTTATATTTCGCTTTTAAAAGTATAGATAATTTCTGCGTTTTTATTATTAAATACATTTAGTTTATTTGAAAAATTTTACGCGTTTTAATCCCTCGCGTACAGCGATCTTATTTTTATGAAGTTTTAATTTGCAGAGCTGATGGACTAAAGTTTTCTCACACGAACGTTTTAGAGATGAGAATGAGAAACGAAATGTGATATTTAAGGCACCGCGGAGCCAAATGCTCAAGAAACTCGCGCAAAAGATAATATGAATTTAAAAAAATCTTTTACGGCGTTGCTTATGTTGCACAATTAAAAATTTTAAAAAATAATAAACCGAAAGAAACTAGGAAATTAATTTCAATTGGTAAAATAAACTATCAATCTTCTACATATATTGTGCAACAATGCAAGCCCAAATTTAAAAGATAAAATTAATAAAAAAATGAATACATTAATTTAGAAACTATTTATTTGCTGCAGGAATGAAGTTGAGTTTAATAGATATGACTGAAAACATTAAAAATAAATTCTATTGATTATCAAATAAGAATACTATTATGTGGCTACATAATACAGCTTGAATGGATAATCAGGAAAAAGTTTTTACTGTCTGGCCAGTATCAACTCTAACCCCAAAAATTCTAACTACATTTCTATGCAAGCAATATTATTGTGCATTCGTCAATTATTCTAAGATAGTCATTCTCATTAGTAAGAGTATTTTTCACTTTGGTTAGAATAAAACTCATCTAAATAATATAAATTACTAGTGAGGTTAAAAGGGAAAGGAAATCAGGTTCACACTGGACAATCACAAGACACTGAAGTGACAATGAGACAAAAGCATTTTTGTGTTTTCCTCATTTTTGTGCTTAAGATGGAAAGGTAATGTATGCAAGCTGGTACAACGTGAAAACATAAAATACAGCATCAAATAAGAAAATAATTTAAAAGATAAGAGACAACATAACATAAAGAGAAAATATTTGGTGCTTGTTTTTATAGTTCGAAAGTAGTGGGCACAAGGATAGAAACTCTCATAGAAAAAGAAACTATAGGTTGGAATACTCTATAAAGGTAAACCAACTTTCTATAAATCTCTAAAATGTCTCATTTTGGGAATGAATTCTTTGATCGGAATTCTAAACATTCCCACTTGACCCTCTATGCTTAAGCTTCACTACCAACGCATTAACATTCTTCGGATGTACTTAAAAGGTACCCCTCTTTCTCTCTAACCTCTCTGCTAACCTCTATTTACTAGCTTGTTAAAAAATATAAAAGTTCATTTTTTGTTTATTACCTGAGAAATTCGTAGATCTCCAAACGAATCAAGTTTTTTATAGGGTTAAGATAATATAGGATATTTTGTTTTAGATGCAAACATAAGTTTTAATCTGTTTTAACTTGATTTTTAGACATTTAGTAAGAAATGAGAATGCAATTTAAGTACAAAGGTATTTTAAAACAATTTTTATAGTAAATATTTAATTTTTATATCTAATTCTAATTTCTATTAACTTGTATGCAACAATATATCTCCTTCGTGTATTTAAAGTTATCCTGAAACAATTCTAGTATCCTCTATATTTTTCGTTCTTCATTTTATCATAACTCTTGCGCCTTAAATACATAATTTCCAACCCTACTGGCCTTATAAAGATTGTAACTGCAACCTATAAGCTATAATTTGTGTTCTATTTAACTTCATCTGGATTATAATTCTACAACTTCATTTAAATAAAACAGAACAATCTTCTCTTCAACTCGCTGTAACTTTTTTAACGCTCCGATTCTCATATCCATAAGATTTTACTAATTATCTATATATTGTGCCCTCAATGACCTCGTTTTAAAGGTTCTAGCATAAAGAGTACCTTGCTCTTAATCTAATTTCCTGGCAAATATTTCCATGTTGTTCTAGCACTCATCTATTTTCGCTGATGTATTTTGGATAAGTTGAACATAATGCTATCTATATTTCTAATTAGTCGAAATTGAAAAGAGTGAACAAAAACAGGGGTAGGATTTTTTATCGAGAGTATCTTTCATTATTAAGAATCTAGAGTAATTTTTATAGCTGATATTAACTTGTTCTATTGAAAGAAATGTTTTTTGCAAAAGCCAGCGTATTGTAAAGTAATTGCATAAAATCTTCAGCAGCTATTTAGAAGTTTGCAATTACTGTTATGCTATAGCACAATTCAAAGCAACGATAAAAAAGTATTATTGAATGTAAAATGGAAGTTCTTGGTAAATGCACATGCTAAAACATCAGGAAATGCAGGTTATAGGGGATTTTAAGAGATCTGTTGATAGTCAAAACTTTTACAGGCGTATTTAATTTCGTTCCTTCATTCTATTTATTCGATTTTACTGTCTTACTTTACAAACGAAAATTTTTAATCTGCTAACAAACAGCTTATACATCGTTCAGGGAAAGGGGAATCAGCGCGGATTACATCACATCTATTCTCACTCGCCAAATCTCCAATACTTTTCTTAAGATGTCGTAGGGTGTGTTCGTCGAAAGAAGACGAGCAGCTCTTGAGTTCTCCGAAGCTCTTGGTTACCAGTTTGCTCCAATACGCATTTTCCACTCCGTAATATATTCTTAGAATGAGGCGGTGATTGTGCGCGATATCTCGCGGGATTAGACCGTTAAGAGTGCTAAAGTTGCGACAGAATTCGCTTTAAAAGATTTGTTACAGCACTCGAGGAGCGATATGGCCTTGGTGATGAAACGCTCTTCAATAAATCTGTTTCTTTGACTTCCTCGGCAGCGATGAGTTCTACAAAGCAGAAGGCAACTCTGGGCGCAGTAAGATGCTTCATATTACTAAACTACACCCACATCCGATTACAAATCAGCGATAGACTCGTGTTTTTCTGGGCAACTACATCATTAATACTATTATCTCACTAGTTTAATCCTACTGATTGATGAGAGATGGATATTTTTATAAGTGTGACATCAAGTGCTCATGAATGCAGAGAATAATACAGTTCTACTGTTGATATCTTCTTCAATGAAAAACCTTTTTAGTTAATAACAACCACCGCTACTAATAGCATGAGAAACCTGAAATATGGGCTTAAAGAGCAATAAGCTTTAAAGACAAAGCGTTAGGAGAAGAAAGGATGTTAATTGTTTCATAATGCAAGAAATCGCTTGTAAATTACGTGCTATGAATTGATTTATGTACAGGAAATCCAATCCTTTTTACTTTCTCCATGTACGTAGTATAGGGGAAAGTATTGTATTCATGAAAAAATCGACTTCGAGATTTCAACGGAAATACACGTTCTGAGGTCCCCTAAACACCTTTTGACCATTTTCCTGATGATGTCGGAGTGTGTGTGAGATAGCTTTTTGTGGTTGCTCTAACTCAAAAACTATTGATCAGGTCAACGCGAAATTTTATACTTAACATTTTTATAAAAGCCAAAAGAAGTGATTAGTTTTTGGTAAAACTCGGTCTACTGGAAGTAGGTGTTTACTCCTGTCACTTATCCGTTATTTTGAAATCTTTGCTTTAATATTTGATAAATGTAAAAATGTTCTAGGATAAAAGTTGTAGAAAATTTTATTTACTACAACCTTTGTTTGAGACATTTTTCCATATAATGCATTGTTTAAGAGATATCTTATATTTTTGGCTGCTACCACCACGCCACCTACCGACTGTTAACAGTTGACGCATAGTTACGTCTTAGTAACGCTCCTTTCTCTTTTCTTAATTGTTCGAGCTTTGTGGCTATATCCAATAATTATCAGAAGGCTATGGTTTCAGTGTATTTCTGTTCTTTGTAAAGTCTAAAATTTTCTCGCAGTTTCTTAAAATATTTATTATTATGTAACCTATTTGTAATTTTTAGAAATATTACAGATATGGAGAAAGTCATGTGGTGGCCACATCAGATTTTTTCTTTTACATTTGTGACATGATTACATTACGCGCCTTTAATTGAAGTTGATTTATTTAAATATAATTGTGTCAAACGTTTATGTAAGACAAATGATGTAATCGTGGCCCATACTTAGTGTTAGATCAAAGTAATACTTTGGGATGTCGATCGATAGTTAAATAAATTATTTCAAATTGATTCGTGTAAGGAGAGGATTTTCGCAGCCAATAAAACGAAGGGACTATTCTTTACAAATTGGACCCCGAAATAGTTATTCGCAGGATTTTATTGAGACATAAATGACAACATAAAACCAAAACAGCTCTTTTATGAATAAATGTTTAATTTAATTTTAAAAAGAGGCAACGCAATATTTTAATTTCAATATCTGGATGGTTTGTACAGTATCACGTCGAATTATTGAAATCAATTGATTTACTCGTCTATATATCTTTTTAAAAAATTTTGTTTTGCGTTGATTAATTCCCATCGATTGACATCAGCAAATTACTACCCATGAAAAAACGGCGACAGTCCAAAAAAATACGACGAAACAAATACCGTGCAGTTTGATCAACTATTTCTACTCCGACCAAGCAACAATTCTTTCAAAAAAACACGTAGCAGTAACTCAGCAAAGAACCCCCACGTGTCGCGCAATTGCGACGTAACCCAGTAACTCATTCGCACAAATAGAAAAAAAAACAAAAGACAAAGATCCCGAATGACACCCACAAATACACCGAGACACACGAAGCGAGGAGTAAATAAGATTTTTTCCCAGTTTTCCCCGCGTGACCGTTCTCGAATCTTCCTCCTACAAGAATAAGGCGTTCCCTTTTCTCTCTCTCTCTCTACTAACGAAAAGACGAGCCGAGGAAAGGGACTTCTGACGCGACATAAGGATTGTACGGGAGTGGACACCCCCAAATAGAAGCGACCGCCGCCACCTCCTCCGACTACGACAAAAAAATATCTAGTATATATATACATTTTAGAACGAAAAAGAATCCTTCCTCGCAGTGAAAAGTTGGAGGGAGACATGGACCTCCTGGATTAGGAGAAAAGGCGGTCTCCTTGTTCCTCCCTTCCTTCACCCCTCTCTCACCCTGAACCCTACTCTCCCTCCGCTCCTCTCCACACCTCGACTTTTTTCTCTCCCCCTCCCCATCACAGACGCCCACCCCAAGAGGAGGAGGAGGGTGAAAACGCCACTTCCAGGCACGAGAACATACCGCGCTCTTTTATTTATTACGTCTGCAGGGATAGCCCTTTTTATTATTTTCTGAGAGGTGTTTCTCATCCTCTCCTTAGGACGTCGGGATTTTTGGCTCCATTCCACGATTACTTTTCGAAAGAAATATAAAGAAATAGTACGCCCTCTTTTTTCTATTTTGTGTCCTAGAGGTTAAAAGCCTTAAATCACGCGGCGGGAGATCGACTCGCAATTGTCTACCAAGTTTCGCGAGAGGAGGAAAAAATGGGATGCGAAATAATCCGAAATAATCCGGAGTGGATCGGTAGGCGTCGTTTGTTATTCGTCTTCAAAATGTTACGCCGCCGTTTCGGGCGGAGTGGTGAAGATTAGAGCGGAAGGTCTAAAGCACGTTAACAGGATACCTTAAACCAGATTTGGTTCACGTGCGGACTAAAATTAGGCAGAGAGTTTGACGTGTGGTTCATTCGAAACCCATACAAATTCCCTAGCTAAAAATGCTACATGCTACATCTTTTGTCGAGTTTTCTGCCAACAAATAATAGTTTTTCGAGTTTGCTTGCGATGCTGTGAAATTACGCGTGAGAAGGAACGAAAAACGGCCCTCCAAACCCGCGTGATTTAGTATTTGTATCGGAAAATATAGAATTCGTTCTCATATTAATAAATTCTAAAATTGAGAATTGAAAGCAATGCTAAAAATCCCCAAAGAAGTTCGATCTATCATCACAGAACACCATGTATGCAATTTAAACTTGGCTTGATATTAAAAGTTGGTGCAATATATTGTTACATTTGATCATCTCATTAGTCTGGAAAGATCGAAGAATATAGAGTTGATTTCTTGAAAGTGTAGAAGAGTATTTGTGAGTGGATTTATGGTTTTATGTTCGAAGCAATTTGTAGGAAGCAAGAGTAATAATCGGCCCATTTTTATATAGTATAAAAAAGCAAACCGATGCGTATACATTCATTTTTAAATATGCATGTATATAACATATGTATGTAAGTTTATGTACAAAAAGGATTTTTAATTTGGTATTTTTTAATCATATATTAGTACCTCAACATCCTTCTATACCAAAATGCCCACGGATACAGTTATGTAGTTATCATGGGATAAGTTAGTTAGTAAAGACAATAAACAAACCACCACTTAAAAAATACGTTGCATAACCACAGCGACTGAAGAATGAAGGGAAAATTAGATGCATGGCATTAGAATCGTTAGCAAGGCCGTCGGTAAAAACAAACATGCGAAAGAATAAACCCTTGTTTTTTTTAAGTTCCGTTAACAGGTGTGGACGTACACATGAGAAGTAGGAAGACCACAAAGCGTCAAAAAGGAAATATTTCGACGAAGGACAAAAGGTTTTCGGATGTTTTAAAAAGCATGGTTAGATTTCTGACAGAGATAGTAAAGACTAACAATGGAAATCTTCATAAAGATACGCGAATCGAGTTGTCGAAAAAAGATAAATTGCCCTCCATGAACCTCCAAAACTCTTCACCTATACCAATGTAAAATAAAATGAATCTCACCTGAAGAGCTGCTCCTCCGCCTCCTCCACTTCCTTCTCGTCGGCCGGAGATGCTTTCTTCCTCAGCATCGACTTGATCTTCCTGTGGCTCTCTCTGCATTGACGCCTCAGGATAGGAAAATCCATCCACTTGGCCACATCCCTGGGTAACTTCGCCGCCCCATCTTCTCCATCAAGGCCCAAGAAGGTTACGTTGCGGTATCCGGAGGGTTTGAAGGAGCCGTCGAAGTCGGCATCGAAGGAATCCTCGGTGGTGGATGGTGACCCTTCGGCGGCGGCTGTAATGGCATCTTCGACCTCCCTCCTGAACGTCTCTAGGAACTTCTCAGCCGTCGACCGCTTTCTGACGTACTCGCAATCTGCCAGCGTCTTACCATCGCCGGCGTAGATCAGTTGGATGAAATGGGCGCCGTCAGTTACTTGTCTGAAGATCGGGCCCGTTGGCTTACTCCTGAGGAGCAATCGGAAAACAGCCAAAAACTATCAATAATTATTCTTTGTTCCATTAAAAAATGGCATGCACTAGCGCTGACCAAAATCTGTACGTTGTGGGACGCATTTATTGTTCCAAGTGCTCTCAATTTCACGGATCGCTCTTAAATCAGAGCTTTTCGTGCGAGCAATTTGTGTTCGCGGAGCGTTGTTTTTCCATCCCTGTCTTAAACCGGAGATAAAAAGGAACAATCGAAGAAAAATTACCGATTAAAAGTACCTCAGCAGCGTTTCTAATACAAATCAATTTGGCATCAAAAGTAAATGTATCTCCCAATCATAAAATCTTTAACTTTCCTTTCTTATCTTCCAAACAGGCTCTTGAACTTAAGTTCAACACCGTCTTTAGAAAGAACCGATCTCATAACGTTAAGCTCCGATGCCAGGTCTAAAATTACAGCGCGAAAAGGAAAGGCGTCGTGGCGCGAAGACAATGGAGAGGCATTGCTTCCGGGTCGAGGAAAGAAAAAGAAAAACTAGTCTCGCCACGAACTCGACAAAAATGCTGACCGCAAATCACCATGAGAACGTGGGAATCCGATGCTAATATTACGACGAAACCTTGACGTTTATAAAAGCATATTATAAACAGAGATATCGACATGCAAACACGTGTGTGTGGAGGAGGGACTGAGGGGTGGGGGGTTCAGCGAGGTAGCGTTCCCTCGTCTCCTTCCCCCTCCTCCTCTCTCCCTCCCCCGCGGAAAATTTTCACCCCTGCGTCATCCCTCCCCCACTCCCTCCCGCTCTCCCCCACTCGAGAATTCAAAGACCTCCCATTGTTTCCGAAACCTCGGCTATCTTCTCCCCGCCTCGAACATCACCACAGTCCCCCGCAGGCCCCAACAACGCGGTCTCGCCTTTCGAAGGCCTCTTCATCGCCTCCCGCCGTCTTACACATCGCGGTACCTCGACGCAACCATCCCTCCCTCCGAGAAAGAATAACACCTCTTCTCTCACCATACGTACACGCATGCACCAACGTACCCCTCTCTCCTCTTTCTTTCCTCCCTTTTCAAAGGCACGACACGAATCCTTGCTCCCTCCCTCTTATCGGAAACAAGCCTAAAACTAACCGAATAGATTTTTGTAGATGAATAGGATATCTTACAGACTAACATTCCGTCGGGATGCGAAGCTCTTCTTTCTCTCTCAAAGTTGACGTGAAAGAAACCGGCGCTATTTTCTTTTGAGACGGAAACGAAGTGGAAGAGGAGGAGTGCATGGAGAAGGTCGTGGAAAAAAATTGAAGTTCCTTTCAAGCCCGAGCGCGGCTCTCGAAACGTGCCGTAATTACGCGTGCCTCCGTTGTACGTGGAGGGGAGAATGGTGCGTATTGTGATCCCATTGGCGGCTTTCATTGCTCTCTTCCTACCCCCTGCCCACGGGTCATTGTCACTCTCTTCATGACTCAATCCCTAGTACTCCAACATCAAGCGCGTCTTGGGTCTTTCTCCAAGCGTGATATATTCGTAAACGTGAGGAACCTCCTACAGTGAGGAGATAACTAGCGCACAATATCAAATTCAGTCAAAATAAAAGAAAACGAATAATACGACAAATAAGCTATTTTTAATTTAGAGGACAGTGCGCACTAGACTAGACTAGATGAGAATTTACAATGACGTCGCGTCGAAAATCAGATCATAATCCGACATTTTCCTATTAAACTTCCTCCCAGGCTCGGTAGGTTATAATGCCAGATAAATATATAGATAATGCAAGAACAACCTGCTCTCAAGTATAAATTACCTTTCTAATAAAGCTTTAATACAACGCTTTTAATATATAATACTAGTTGAAATTACCCGACGTTGCTCGGGTTTTTGAGTCAAAACAAAAAATATCGAGGAAGATTTGAGAATAAAACCAAGTAATGAACCAAGGTTAATTTTTATTGTAGTGCTTAATGGTTTGCAATATTTTTTGTCTTCCCATCTTTTGCCCAAATAAATAAATTTATCCTGCATCCTTTATCGATAAATTTGGCGACTATTTTTTTATCAAATAATCATAATAAAAAATCGATGGAATCACTTTTAAAATATAGTTATTTCACACAAGTTAAGTTCCATTGGAAGAAACTGCATGATATTATGCGGTCATGAATCTCAAAAACATTAAAAACTTGGGCAGGATTGTAAGCTCTAGGGATGCAACCGGTGGAAACACGTTTGAAGATATATTCAAATTTAGCTTAACCATACGTTATCCCATGCAAAGGCTGATTTTGTGAGTTTGATTTGTCACGTGAATATTTTCAAGTCAAAACTACGAAACAAAGTGGGTTCCCGAATTTTGATATCATTTAGGCGATAAAAAATATGTTAATAGGACATTGAAAGTGTTTTTTTAATGTAATAAGTTCAATTGCCTTAATTTATGCATACAAATGTTCAGTTGAAAGGAAAGCAAAATGCACATACATATAGATTTTCAAGGGAGGAAGAGTTAACGATTATAAATTTTGGTCGAAATTCAATAACTGTCATAGAAGTTTTCTTATTGTACCTTCTGAGATATCTTTTACGTTATTAATTTTAATATTAATGAAAAACATATTTCGCTGTCTATAAAGTATAGAGAATATGCAGAATACATAAAACATTTTTAGATAACGAAAGCGCTTAAAATTGTACATTAAAACTGTCTTCCACCTACCTTTAGAAACAATTAGCCAGATTTATAGTTTTTTGGTGATTTCTCTTCTTTGAATAACCTTAGTTTTTCTTTCTTGCCTACTTTAGTTTATATTAGATATATATTATTTCTTTTAGTTAATATTAGGTATAGATTATAAAGGTTGTCAAGTAGATTGTTAATCGAACAATACGTTCATTCCCGTGTTATTTAAATGGGAAAAAATTAAAATAAATTTTTTTTAATAAAAAAGGTCATTCAAATCGCTTTAAAAATCCACCCATTTTGCTTAAATTTTTATTGCGGTTAAAATGGCATATTCATCTTGCTTCTACGTTCTGTAGTTGTTGCGTTATAAATGCACAAACAAACAAACAAATTCTTCAAAATATGTGTAGTAGAGATTCGGCTTAACTCTATAAATCTCTAAAAATATCAACTAGATGTTTAAATTCGTGAAACTGACATTTCTTTGAAGAAATATAGTTTTTGGGCACTATATCAAGGAAATGCTATATCAAATTTGTTATATATTTCTCATAGAAAAAAACAAATCTGCGTCTACAATCAACGGGAGGTTTCTTTTATAAATTCTCTCCTAAAAATACTTGTTTTATAAACTACGAGCATAAATGTTACAACTATTTATTTTTTGCGTTTATTCAAAACAGAATTCCCGATTTCTACATCCCCTATGCAACGTTCCTAGGAGCTTCGTTTGAAAAATTTGCCAGTACAAGAGTAATGTAACGAATGGGGTTTCAAAAAAGAACTATAAAATGTCGCAACACCTAGACGCATACGAGATATCGAATAAAAAATTAAGACGCAGAGAATAAAATTAAAAAGTGATAACTATTATTTCAAAAGAGAAAAATGCACCTCATTATGACCGTTTTAAGTTGCGTTACTTAGGGAAAGTGTTCATTGCAAAGAGAATGCTCATTTGCTGCCAGGGTTTTTGTCGGACTGCGAGGAAACGCATCACCGGAGCCAAAGCGAAAATAAACGCGAACGAATAAGCCACCGCGGCGCATTTGTCGGTGGCGCTTGCCACTCGAGTCGCAGATCAACGTCTTTCCCACGTCACTTTCAGTCACTGCGTCATTTCCAGGTGTGCGAGAGTCAGAGAGAGAGAGAGAGAGCGTTCAAGTTAGAGAGAGTCACGTCAAAATTTTGAAGGGCACTTAAATTCATTAACACTAAGAGGTAACTCGCCCCCGCAAAATCCCTAATATTAACACCCTCCCACCCAGGTCCCGCTCCGTCCGATTCCCCGCCCTTTAGTGTGACAAGATACCACCGTTTCTCACGTTCACTTCACCCTCACGCCTCACCCTCCTTGCAGATGAGAAAAAATTATCGTGACTTAGACGAAGAAAGGAAATAATTTATCTTCGGGGAAACTTATTTCCGATTTATGCACATTGGAAGGGACTTTTGCTGAAGGCAAAATGTTTCCAAATGATAAGCTGGATAAATCTCATGTCCATAAAACGGTAGGGAATCGTCAATCGGAGAATTCCCACTCAGGAAGGCTGCTTTATAACTGAAATCCGATTCTGGTTTACCCTGAATTTTTAAGACCGTAAGAGTTATCTTAATCGTCCATTAGATTATTGCCATGAGGTTAACTCAGAAATTCACTTTTCGAGTTGTTTACCTCTAAATATAAATATTTTGGTTTTAATTTCAGTGACAGCGATCAAAAGGTCGCAACAGATTCTCGACAAAAAATTGCTTAAAAATTTTCCACCTGAAGCAGAAGTAGCGAGCGAAACTTTATTTATTGTTAAGGCAGATTTCATCATCGTATTGGCATCAAACACTTGAAGGATTCAATTAATAATATATGTTTTAGCAAGTACGAAAGAGCAAGCATGAATATTTTAGGAATATTTTAGCAAGAAAGGAAAGAGTGAGCTTGTGATATGGGAAATGAAGCGAGTCTGGGTTTTGAAGCGAGAGAGAGGGGGGGGAGGGGAGAGAGGGGGGGGGGAGAGAGGGGGGGGAGGGGAGAGAGGGGGGGAGGGGAGATAGGAATAGGAAGGGAAATGTAACTGTGTAAAAGCCATTGCGAGAGGCAGAACAACCCCTCCACCCTTCTCCAATTGCCTCCCTCCTCTCTCCATCCGTCCCAGTATCCATCTTTCCTCCCCCACCACCGTTTCTCTTCCCCTCTCTCTCTAGCACATCATAATATTCCTAATTCGTAGCTACTCTCGTATGTACTGCTCCGGACGGGTGAGGTGAGGAGGGACGAGAGGGGAGTGGGAAGAGGGGAAAGGGTGAAGAGATACGAGGGAGTTGGAAGGATGGGAGAAATATTTTTGCCATTCCCTCCTTGGAACTATTTCTCCTCATATGCAAATGTATCCGTATGGTGCATTTTAAAAACGGATTTTTTCAGAGTAATAAAAAAGCTACTGCATTTTTATAGCCGGAAGCATTAATAGTTGATGTTCCATATCCGCTACTATGATTTTTATAACCTCCAAAATCAAGAGTTCGGTGAAGTCATGGAGGAAAAATATTGCCCACTTTCTAGGGTGGAAGGAATCAGTTACTATTAATATCATTTAAATATTTTTGTTTATTTGCTTTATTCTACGTCATAAAAGGATTATCATCGAATTTCTTTGTCCTTAATGTTTGAGAAATTGAGTTTCCCGTTACAATTTTGAGATGAATAAACACGAAATTCTCGATAGAATTTTTGCTGTTGCAAAATTTTGGAAATGATATTTGAGTTTAAAAAAATAAATATTGAGGTCTCTTTTTGGCTTTATACCAGTTGATGATAAATACAGCAACCTCTTGTTTTATGTACGTTTGATTTACGTATTTTTGCTTTAACGCACCCAGATAATTAATTCCAGTCTTTACAATACGTACAGTAATTTTTGATTTAACGAACTGGCAACGTCGCCGACAGCGCACGCACTATCTTTCCGTCTGCACGGTTGCCGCAGTTGTTCACATTACGCAGGTGATTCGGAACTGTATTTCTTTACGTTATTCCACATTTTGTATTGCATTATTCCACAGTGTTTTCTGTTTTATCTTCAAAATGAGTGAAAAACGTGAATCTTTATATCCTGCGACAACCCCAATGAAAATGTGTCGGCGCAATGTCTATGTACCTTCGTTAAGTTAAAAATAAATATTTATTGCTTATTTCTTTATTTTGTATTTATACAATAACAAAATGAATATGCATACAGGAATATAAGGTGTATAAATGATATATATATATATATATATATATATATATATATATATATATATATATATATATGTTGTGCTGGGTTTCTTACGATATGGCTTCCCCTAACCCATATCTATTCAATTATTTCTTATGGTAATTATTTTTGATTTACGAACGTTTTTCATGAACCTAACTAGTTTGTAAATCAAGAGGTTGCTGTATTCTAAATGCAAACTCGATTTGGGAAGGCTTAACTTTGTGGAAAGATTCCATAATAGAAATAAAAACAATTATTGTAATTTCCACTAAACACGAATTTAACCTACCTGTCGATTAAATTCGTGTTTAGTGGTAATTACAACAATTGTTTCTATATCTGTTATTATAAATGCGCATCTGCTTTCCTCAGCCGTTTTATAGAAGTTACCTCGATCATCACCTCCCAAAGTTAATTAGAACTTAAGCTTAATACATATTTATTTGAATTTTGGATGTCGCATGATTCGATCATTTGTACAAGTATTTCCAAGAATTGTGGGGCTATTTTTTTGAAATATCAAATGCATATGGAACTGATTATGTTTGAAACCTTATAATCGCGATCGTATTTCCCGTCTTCATAATTAGCAGTCTTTTTATAGTCGCCCTACGCAATTCGCATAGTTTTCGTAATTGGAAAAAACTTCTGCTTAAAAGGGAAGTTGGTAAAGCTCAATAATTCACTTATGGCTCATTCAAAATAAGTTAATGTCAAAAACTCCTTAAGCGAAATGCATCGGTGTGTCAACATTGTTATGGCTTAAGGAGCTTTTGACATTAACTTATTTTCTGCTTAAAAGATAATCTTTCTTCCGAATACGGAGACGCATATTTTCTAGGCTTATCTCACAAATATTCCCGTGAAAATGTTTAACGAGAAACAAACGATTACATTTCTAAAACAAGCCCATTTTTTGCCCCAAAGGCTTTCCCTAGTTAATTCTTAGAAACTCAATACTTTCTCAACTCCCCTTCCCATTCTGGATTATGTCTTCCGAAGTCTATTAGGAAAACCATCAACTTCACAGTCGGGCGCCAAAAAAATAAAAAAAAGTTTTAAGAATGGACGACTGCGTTTAAGTCCGTATTCTCCCTCCCCCCTCACTCTTAGCGTTGTTTGCATTTGATGGAAGAGGGCAGCAGCGGCGCGGCATTTGAAAGGGTTCGTGAGAGTGGCCGATAGGGGGAGTGAGGGCGACCTCTATGGGTCCGCAGGCGGCGGAAGAGCGGTTGAAGAATAATGGATAGTAGTGTTGGTTGCATGAAGGGGAGGAGGAGAGATGGGGGTCGGAAGGTATATAAGGGGGAAGGGTAGGGGGGATATTGCCAGGGTGGGTCGCTGCGGGGAGGAATAGGGTTGGGGGTGGGAGGCTTAAAAAGGGGCGAGAGGGGAGAGTGAGTGAGTTAAAGTGGCTTTGTGCCACGCGACACCAAGTGTCTTTTGAAGGAGGCATGGAGTGCAGGGAGGATGAATTGCAGAGGACGATGAGAGGGTGGAGGGAGAGGGGGCAGGTTATGAAAAGAGGGGAGGGAGATTGATTGAGATGAGATGGAGGAAGAAATGGAAGGCTGCAGAGAGAGAGAGAGAGAGCAGCAAGAGAATCGGGATGCAAAGAGGAGTCTTGTGCCGGCCGTGTCATGACGCAAGTGGAGGTTCCGCGGTCACATCGATCGGAGGATGTTCCTTTCTTTAAGGGAACTGGGCGAAACGGTAAGAAGCCCACGTCGATTCGTTAATGTATACGACTTCGAGCGGATGGCTTAGTACAAGGATCGAGGGATCGGAAAAATGACCGAGAAAGGTGAGGCACGTACCTATTTCCGGGTTATCCGAAAGGAAATAGAGTCGAATCCTAATGTAGAACCGAAATAATTTTAGTTGTACAACTTTCCCTATGAATTTTCGAACATTTTACCCCTACTTTCCTTTAGAAAAGATGAAAAATTAATGCGATCCACAATTAAAAATAACCTACTGGTACTATAAAGTTTATGTATTCCAAATGTTTTAAAGAAACAGCCTTGGTTTTGCTATTTCACTGCAGCCGCTATTCGCATGAACATAGACAATTTCATGATCCATTACTGCCTAAATTGCTCTTTTACCAAATGGAGCTTATGACGCGGCCTCACTAGAACAGTTTGAGAAACTATAAGGCTGCAGTTTCCGGACATTACAAAACCGCGTCCTGCTTCATCTTACAATTAGGAAAGTGTATTTGCGCCCACCCCCTCCCTATATCATTTTCGATCACAGTTCATAAGCAATACTTCTGGGCCTACAGTTGCCATTAATATGACCACCTTAAGAAAAACATGGACGCAAAAGATAGGTCATAGCCACTTGAGGACTAGAATTTGACTGCTCCATATCACGAATAGTGTGGTTATATGTAAAGTAAATACATGTCAAATCTTTTGCGCCTCTATCCGCAGTATGGATACGACGGCTATAAGGAATGCGGGAAAGATGGTTTCTTGATATTGGGCAGCCATATTCGGTCTTCTCGGAACCCGATTTCACTTTAATAGGAACCCGCCTCAGCCATATAAACAAATCCCCAAAGACAATATTTATGTGAATACGTAACACACGGCAACTCGTGGAAACCTCAAACAAAAAACAGCTTGAAATTGACGAAAATAACTCGGCGAATCTTGTGACTTCATCCACGATATGACTTCAGAGTTGAAGGGTAAGAGAGGATTGAGATGAAGAGAGGAGAATCCTTTCAGGGCTATAGCTTTGCAAGGAGGTAGAAAAAATACACGCCATGCTCATGTCCCTCCTGTCAAAGGCAAAAATTCAACCCCCACGCTGAAACGTAGATCGCCAAGTGCTAGTATCTTCCACTTCCCAATTCCCTCTACCTCTCCCTTTTACTTTTTCACTCTACTTTCCTCCTATATCTCTCTATTTCTTTCATCTTAGCTCTATTCTCTATCTTTTTCCTTTCCTATTTGTATTCTCTCTCTCCTTCCCCTTATTTATATGACAATATAAATAAATTCTTCCTTTTCTTCTCATTCTTTATCTCCTCCGTCCTCTCATTATTTTTCGCATACTTTCCAGAATATTTAATGATTTTTTTCTAAAGCACGCATCCTTAAACCATAAATAAAATATTACAACATTTTGACCATAGTATATAGTGAAACCTAAATATTTGAGATAATAGACCCTTTATGTAGCTTGCAATGCAATTATTTCGTCATTTTTTACATTATCGCTTTTCTTTTCAATTTTCACGCCACGTTTTGGTCATAGGATATTTTCCGTAATTACTTTATGTTATGAGGATTCAGGAAATTTATCCTCCATATATTATAATTTTCCAGATAGCTAATAATTTTTTTGTTAAGAGCTGTTGTTTTTACAAAAACCTGAATGATTAAATTAATTATTTACGAAACTTTCAATGCTCAAATTTTTATTGAGAAAGTGAAGGGAGAAACCGACTTGGATTTTTAAAAATTTCCTAAAGTTACTATTGTTGATACGAATGTGTTGAAAAGTTATTTATATTAACATTTCAGATTTTTCTGGTAGATTATAGAAAACGAACCAATCGTATATCTCTCGCTTCACTAGCTCTTTTCCATCTCTACTCCTCCCTCTCCAAACTGCTTCTTACATCTCTCTCTCTCTCTTCTCAACGCTTTTCCCCTCCTAAGTCCAACTCCCCTTTTTCGCACCTACTCCTTTTCCCCATCCTCCTTACACCGTCTCTTACCTACACCAAATGCCTTTTTTATTCCTTTCTCTCTCCGTCTAAACCTCCATTATCTGCTTACGCTCTGCGCGAAACATCTGTAGAAACGGTCGCTTAGATTAGGAGAATAGGAATATGTTAATGAGCGAGTGAGGTTTTGCAATTCTGTACTTCCCTTGCTTCAGGTGTATCTCCGTTAATTAATTATGCAGTACTCTCTCATCTCCAAACGAACGTACGCGGACATTCCTCAGCTTTCCTTCTCTCAAAACTGCAAAATCTCTCAAGGCGCCATGGACAGTTTCTGAACGAACGCGCTTAAACGTTTTCGCTCAGCTGGTGAAGAATGTTACAAAATAACTTGGAAGGGATGATCGTATTTAATCTCGCAAAAGCCGTTCGCTATTACACACCTTTTCAATCCATAAAGCGGAAAACTAAATTTCAATGAAAATAAGACAGACGCTTCAAAAATTTCACTTCGTTTTCATAAACGGAATAAAAATCATCCAGAACAAATAATCCACAAACTTAGCACAAATACCAGAGCAAACTGTTTTTATGCATAAGTTTTGGCTACGCTAAATGTTATTAGAAGATTTTTAGATTTCGTAGCAGTGCTTTTAGTGCAATTTAAGTTTACTGCATTCGAAAATTAGAGTCACACCTAATTTTGGGAGGAAACGAGAATTGCAGCATATGCAAGAGCAAATTCTTCGTATTTTTTAATTTAGTTTCAACCGACTGACTAGGTTACAAAAATTTAGGCGTATTAACACATAAATAGCGAGAAACACAGACGCCCATCTAAATGGCAGGATTCAAACACGGGACCTTCGCAGAGGATTCTAGACAGTTTACCTCCCCACCACCACTTTCAATTTAACTTGATCCTCGCATGCATGTATCGAAGAGCGTTTCGTGTTTACGACCGAAAGGGCGACAACGGAACTACGTCACTATTCGGAGCATTGTTGCACACTTGCTCCTATTACCCCCTAGGTCCCTTCCGGCGTGCCGAAGCAGCGAAGAAAAGCGGAGAGAAGGGGGAGGTTTTGTCATTCCCCTAGAGCCTGTTTTTTGAGGGTTGGGTTTTAGGAGAGGAATGGAGGGGTTGGGTTTTCTGTTGTGGGGGAGAGGGTGCAAGAGAGAGGGGGGGTGGCTCTGAATCGGCTTAAAGGGAAGGGTGGCGGGAGAAGCGAATACGGGAGTGCTCTTTGATGGAGTCGCAGACACGTGACTCACACGCGTTAAAGGTCCCAACTTAGCTACGCACACACCCACCTACACACGCCCACCCACCCTCCATCCCACCAGCTATAACCCCTTCTATCCCTCCCGCTTCCCTTCAGAAATCGAGCATACCACCCCCGCCTACACTGCGGAAACTACGGGATGCATGACGTCTCTTTCTATTATAGATTCGCGCATGTTATAATTTTTCGATTATGAGCGTTATAGTTGTGGAGGTTCGACACGGGGCGATTACGATAAAAACTGTGCTAATTACAACAAAACGCATTAGTTATTTAACAAGCTTTATTGAAAGAATTCGCTGAGTCTATACTTCAGAATTTGTTTGCGCCTTCTCGCATCTAACATAATTTATTTAGCAAGATATATTTTTTTATCTGAAAATTTCTTATAATTGCCAAATACAGTCTACATTTTATGCATTCCTATATTTATTTATCCATTCCGTCCAATTTCAATGCATTCCTCGTTGAAATTTCTTTAGTATATGGTTAGATTATTTTTAACGTATAGCAATTTAAATTTACCAAAGAACAATATTTAAACTCTACAACATTAGTTAATACAACATCACCACTGATAGTTAAACTATGCTTTGAACATGCCTATTTTAGTTATGTTTTGAGAATATAATGATCATATAAATTCTTTCCAAACGCTTACAGCCATGAAGGAACGAAGAGTTGCTAAAAATTTAATCTTTTCAAATTTACTTCCATTTATCACAGGTTGGTTCTGTTGACCTTAATTCAGTAAGTAATGGAACAATGATAGTTGAAAGCGTTGAATATAGAACAATCGAAAGTGATGCCCTCAGACCTGGAAAAGGACGAACACACATGACATCCGGGATAACGTCAAAGCCAAACGATGTCCCACGGCTAGGGATACGAAAAAAGTATCGATACTTTACTCATATCGGTAATTTCCTTTCGATACCAAGTACTTTTGTACTCGATTCCTTTCTTTCGATTTCCTAGTGATATCGGTACTTTCGGTCCGATACTTTTGTGGTATCGATACTTTTCATTCGATACATCATATGATTACGGTATCGATACTTTCGTTTCGATATCGTATCCCTACCCACGGCGTTCGCTTTGGCCGT
The DNA here is from genome assembly GCA_028673005.1 of Tanypteryx hageni. Classification (NCBI taxonomy): domain Eukaryota; kingdom Metazoa; phylum Arthropoda; class Insecta; order Odonata; family Petaluridae; genus Tanypteryx; species Tanypteryx hageni. Next base: position 32,168,250 of record CM054113.1, on the reverse strand, counting down.
CGAGTTTTTTCGTCAATTTCACCGAAACTTCAACAATTGCATACCATTCATTATTAAACCATGCATCATTGACTGGTTTTCAGAAATCAAAATAATAACGGGCAAATTAATTTATTTGTAACTAGCTCATAAACAGCCTTTCCCGGTCTCTTACAACGAGTATACTAACAATAACAACGGCGTTCACAAACAACCATGCCCTCCACAAGACTCGAACCCATTGGGAGCTAAACACGCTTACCACTCCTCTACCAAGTCCGTCAACAATAAAAACAACAAACGTCGCTGCTCGAGGTAGGATTCCATACTGCGACTTTGGTTTCGGACTGCATGCCTCCGTACCTCTCCCTCTGCCAAAGCATTTATTCCCTATCGGAGGGCGTCTGCATAAATAGCGGACTCCATAAACAAACGAGACGGCACCAGAGTAACGTGATTAATAATTCAGCTTCCGATTCAAATTCTTCTTTGCCATTAATTTTATCGCGCCGTTATTTCGTTATATCTTCGGATCTGATATGTTTTCGCACGTGAGGGTGGAGAGAGGAAGAGTGGGAATGGAGATGAGGGAGAGAGAGAGAGGGGAGGAGGAGAAGGGAGAGAGGGGGGAGGAGAAGGGAGAGAGAAGGGAGGGAGAGGGGAGGAGGAGGAATAGAAAGAGGGAGGGAGGGGAGAGCTCTTAGGCGGCTAATTCTCTCTTCCCCTCCTTTTATGTCTCCCTATCTCCCATCTCACTCTCTCCCTTACGCTTTAAAGCATTTCCCTCCCCCCCCTCCCCTCTATCGCTGGCTTCCTTTGGTCGTCCCGAAAAGCGCCTATGCATCCTCTCCGACACCCTCTCCACCGCGTGCAACACGCGCGTCCAGGAAAAAGCGTCACTAATGCTGAGCCGCCCACCCAAAGGAAGTCCCACCGCACCACACACTCACTCCCCCCGCCTCCCTAACTCTCCTAACCTCCCCTCGCTCTCCCTCTCCCTCCCTCTCTCTCTCTCCTCGCGACACTCCTTTCCGAATGAATTGATAAACAGGTCCTTGATTTCCTTTCCATCGCATACCTCCTCCTACTTTACCGTCTAACGTGGAAGCTCCCACATCCTCCCTTCCCTTCCTCCTATCTCTCACTCCTTCGGCATTCTCTTAAGCCTTCTTCCCTGCCTGCTTAGCCTTCCCCTTCCTTCTCTCTCTCTCCCCGTCTCCCACACGGGGATGGTTTTCTCCCGCTGGTTAGGGGGAGGGCGGGGGGTGATGCTTTCACGTCGAGCCTCCCACCAAGACCCAAGTTATCGCTTCGTGTGGGAACGGACGCACGTGAGGAGAGGCGAAAGATTCGCCCGCATTCCTTATTTGTCGGTTTGCTTATCTTTTTATCCCGGAATACGGATCGTCGTAGATCCGTAGCGGACGCGATGTGCGTTTCAACGGTAAGTTGACGTTTATTTCGGGTAAACGTCGACCGCTCGTCATTCCCTAAGGTCGTTGTCGCGTGTTATGGCTAATTACCTCACCGGATCCACGTAAACTTTTGATGATTATTGTACATTAAAATATTAAATTATTATATGTATACAGATCTTGTTAAGTGGTGTTTCGGGCTCTTAGCACGCGTTAAAAAGGTCATAATGGCAATGTCTCGAAAATGCACACGTTTCATAAATATTAAGAATATCGATCGACATCGATAATACCATAAAATACATCACCGCTTAAACTCCCGTCTGCGATCATTAAATACGTTGCGAAATGTGATAATTGGGTAAAAGTTTAATCAAATAATTAGTATTTTTATTTTCAATCTACTTTTAAAATTCGACCCAAATGAGCACCTCGAGATGAATATTTTAAAGTATGGTCTCAAATGTATTCCGTTTGAATTACACTAAGCGATAATGAGAAGATATTTCACTATATGGGAATTAATTTCGATGATGATGATTTAAAAAATTCCACTCTCAAAATGTGACAAAACAAATACAAATTCTTTCGAAAAGCTTTTTTATAAAGGACAATTTTGCGAAGAATGTCGCTACGGAAATTCCGCGCGAATAAGGTCATAAGTGTCATAACTATTCATATGCTTATGGGCCTCCTTTTTAAATAAATTCTTTCGAGATCGCCTGGTTTTCCTTTTGATTTGATAAGACTATATCGTGATTTTCCCGTTTACATCTGCTATCTCAGTTTAAAAAATATTCGCGTGGTCAATTAACCGACGTAAATACGTCTGTTCTTTTGCCGGAGTATGTCGTATTTGTTCCTTCCCAGGTCGACTATTTTTGCAACTCTCTCATCTCTCATTTTTCCCTTTTGGCCGTACATAAATCGTTGCGTCAGTCAGACAGGTCTAGGATACGTTATGGTGCGATGAACTACTATTACTACAAATTTAGCGATTCTGCCTTCTTTACCGATCTTCAAATGATAAAGATTCGCAGTCTCCAAATTCATCATTGCTGTCATTCACGATCCCTTCCCTTCTTCGAACAAATTTCTTCCGTTTGAATTCATAGTCCGTAGCGAATTTCTCGGCAGTATCCCTTTTCCTAAGATATATTTCATCTGCCGACCCCGGATTTATCATTCCTATTCGCACCCACCTTTTCCTAGACTTTACCTGCTTTCTCGTCCTCTCGCATCACCGTCACGAAACCACTTTACACTTTGGCGCGTCCTCCATCATTTTAGAAGAGCGCCGAAGAGAAACTATTACAAAAGGGTTTTTGTGCCTTGCTTAGCCCGTTTTTTAGTAACGGGATGCTCGAGAAGGAAATAGTTTCCACTAAGGATTAAATACTTGGGAGGTGGCAGCGTCTGCATTCCACGAGTCGCAGGAAAAGAGCATCAGGCAACTACAACGACGAGGAATTTCTCCACCTCATAACAATGTTGCTGGGTAATAAGGGCTGGGTTCCGTAGCGAGAGGGCAAAAGTGGTCGCGATCGGATGTGTTCTTCTGACAGATGCTGGAAAACCGGAGTGTGTACTAAAGAGGTGGAGATGAATGGATGACTGAAAGGAGGTTCCGTCACGTAAGATTTCCGTTAGATATCACTCGTGGAGAGAATGGACAACTGAAAGACGCAGAAAGAACGGAAGAAACCGGTACGGAAAAAGTGCGGTTGGGTTTAATTAGAAGATGATCGTGGTAAAGGAGAATCTGGTACTAGAATCATAGCATGGATAATGTTAAAAGCTAATGTTATTAGCGGAAATCTGCGGATGAAAAATGCGAAGATGGAATGCGTGCAAAGTAAGGACGCCTTCGTTGATCACTGTCACTAACATTAAGATAGTACTTCCGTCACTTTTACTACGCCTTCCTGAAGGAAAACCTCTTTAGCACAACTCGTCCACGACTAATCTCTTTAGCACTTCTGCGCTTCTTAGCATCTTTCTCGTATCTATCGCCTACCCTCAAAAACCACGTTAGGCACCTCCAAGGCACTCGTGAAAAGTATAAATTAAATACTCAAGACGTGTTTAAAATGAACAGTTTGACATCTGGTCAGAGGACTCGTTGCGATTAGTATTAACTACGACGAATTAACTTTCCCGATATCTCTGCATAGAAGGTTACTTTAACTCGTGACGCCCGATTTGAGGAATTTCCAAAGTCACCTCAGAGAAAATTTACAGAAATATCGAAGTCACGGTTAGAATTTCGTCTTAATGAGACGTCGCGTGATATTTCCACGCGGAAGAGTAATATCATTATTTGATCGCCGTCATCGGCTTTTAAATATAATCTTGTTGATTTTTTTGATTTGTAAATAACTCGGCAGATCGCTAGAGAGGGAGAGAAAGTAAGCAGTGACGGCCTGTAAAGAAGACGATGACCCACACCACGTGTCAATAAGAGCTCGCAAATGGGTGCATGCACTCTTTCTCTCTCTCTCTCTCTTCTGTAAATATTAAAAATTAAAGTAGCATCTGAAGTAAATGAGAAACGACTTATTCAGAGGCTTTTCACGTAAAAGCAATCGAGCCGAAAATACGAGTTAATACAAAAACTAAAATATTACTTTAGTTCGTAAATATCACAGATATTAATAGGCCTGCGAAATTTTATATGAATATATCTAATCACAGGGGCTGCCCGAGGAATTTTGCCGCCCCAGGTGAGATAGCACTCCAGAGCCCCCTTTGTAAATTTTTGTTGAGATATTTTCAAAGTATGTACATGTAATTTATCCGTCTCAATTTTTTATATTATTCTTCAATTGTTTTAGCCATAAGACGAGCTCGGTGATTCCCTAATGAATAACATACGCCGAGTTTTAAGGCGTACAATATTATATAATATCTTTTCATTAAAAATTTTATGGACTCAAATCGCTCTTTTATGCGAGATAAAATCATAATAAAGCGTTATCAGTAATATTACTGAAATAAGTCATTTCGTTGTTATTTCTCGTAGATTGACAATATATAATAATTTAGGTTCACCTCGTGTGAGACGTTTTCTCCGTCATTCGGGAATTGAATGTAAACTTCACATTTCTCCGGCAAAAACGACGCCGCACATTTTCAGCACGAAAGAGAGAGAGAGAGTGTGAATGTGAAAAAGCTTTGTCTCCATTCACTCTTAAGGCTGCAACGGAACATTTCTGAGCCTCTAAAAACAACCTATACGGCGACGATCTCCGTTCTCTTGTCTCTCTCTCTCTCTCGTATTTGCTCGCCGCATTACCCGCAACCCTGCGAGTGAATCCCAACCAGTGCATAAACGGGAGTGGGAGTAAGAGGAGGAGGTGAGGGGGGGAGGGTGAAGGGGACGGTGAGGGGGGAGGTGAGGGGGGGAGGTGAGGGGGAGGGTGAAGGGGAGGGTGAAGGGGGAGGTGAGGGGGGAGGTGAGGGGGAGGTGAGGGGGAGGTGAGGGGGGAGGTTAGGGGGAGGTGAGGGGGAGGTGAGGGGGGAGGGAGTAAGAAGAGGAGGAGAAGACGGTGGAGGATGAGTTGGAGGGAGTAAGAAGAGGAGGTGAAGGAGGAGGAGAAGACGGTGGAGGATGAGTTGGAGGGAGTTCCGCCGTCCCTTCGCCTGCGTCGCCACTGGACAATTGCCAGAGAGTGAGCTGGCTCAGGCGACGGAATGTATGTGGAACTCGCAATGTAGGTCGCATTTAAGACGATGGAGAGGCGTGCACCTAGATCCTAACGAGGAGGTGAAAATTGCAATTCCGTTTCTCCCCGCTTAAGGGAATCTCCTGCGTCTAGAGGATGCATCCAGTGGTTTAGGGGTGAGGTGAGGAGACGGCGGGCACGGTGAGGAAATCAGTTCATTTTTATTTGTCTTCGATTTAGGTGCGTTCTTGGTAATATGATAATTCTTCAGAAAAACCGATTACTATCTCGAGGTTCTTTTTTCGAGGAATTTTTAAACTATTTTTTAAAAATAATTTGGACATGTCACCATTCAAGTGCGTCGAAGGACACATCCGGCAAAATTGCGAGCATTTATCCAGCTTCAGTTTGGAGCAACCCATGTATGATTAAAATAAGATTTTTTTGTTCTAAAAGTTGTTTCCTCGTATTTTTCTTAAAATAATATTACTTTTCGCGGATTTTTAATTCCGAAAAAGGCATTTAAAACTAATTTTTCCGAAAATGTATAACCCTGTCATTCTATCAGCGCAATGATCAGATGAGATAAAATTCTACGGAATTCTACCAAGAACGTTTCATAAACGCAAAGAAATAAACGAAATAATCACCGTGTATTAAACAAAAATATAATGTTAATGGCTTGTATTCGATTTCGAAGCAACCGATGGCAAACATCACATCGAGAAGAGGACCAATTTTCGCATTTCCCGGATAATTTATCCTAATAACAGGAAGTTGGTTTTTTTCTCGATAGAAATCGGTGTTAAAAATAAAACTTCTCGATCACATTATGTAGAAACGCGAAGTGCGTTTTTCTCTCTACTTTTCTCTTTCCACTACCCAAGGTCGGCGTTGATTGGGCAGGCCAAACAACGTTCATTTCTCCCCTTCAATCTCTTTTTTCTCTCACCCAACAATGTCCGCTGGGCATCACAAACTGCGCCTCATTTTTCGGCATTCCACTTTTTGCCTCGGATGTGGGGAAAAACCGGCTGAGTTATATTTAGGAATAAACTTTTCCTTTTTGCACTCCGGCCTCAAAACAGTATAGCGAACAACTCGTTCGAAAGCTTAGTACAGACATTTATTGATTATTATCGTTTTGGGAAGTCTGAATGTACTTTTTTGAAGCGCATAACATAACTGTCAAGGTGAACCTCGTTTTGAACCTCCCTTTTATTCACATTTGTTTGTGGGCGCGGAAAACATTATTACTTGACAAACTGATGTGCAACATTTTTTTCATTTATTTCCGTGAGGACGCAAATTCGTGTTGTTGAAGTAAATATGAGGAAATGCTGAAATGATATTTACTCATCATTCCATTTACGTAAAACAAGCCACAAATTTAGCATTAAGTGAAGCATTAACATCGCGTAGAAATTTAAATGATTATTTCTCGTGCTACAAGCTTTTTATTTGCAAACGGTTGTTATGACATGTCCTTCGGAAATCAATCATTGCGATACTACCTCGAAAGACAACGATTTATTTCAAATCGATTGGTCTAAAGATGTACATATGTATCAGTAATGAGGTCAGGCTCAATTCGGTGGAATTTACTCATATTGAAAAAAGAACTTTGTTATTTCCACAAAATTTAATTTAAAAACGACCGATTTCACTACGATCGTAGCATCATCTACGATCGTAGTGAAACCGGTCGTTTTTAAATTAAAATTTGTGGAAATAACAAAGTTCTTTTTTCATTATGTACATATGTAATTCTTGAACCACCTTTTTTGTGCTAACGCTATCGCTACGAGTTAAGATTCTACCTTGTTAAATCTATTTTTTACTAAATGAATGTTGACAAATGATCTGGGCCAGGGGTGACCAACCTGCGGCCCTCTTAGCAATTTCATGCGGCCCACCACCAGTGTTTCGTAGTTTCCAACACTTTTTTCACTTTTATTCGCCCCCAAAATGTTATTTTATATCTAGCAAAACGTGTTAAAATGTCTATCATTAAATTGAGACCCCTTAATAAATATTTCTCAATTCAAACAAGTTTTTAAATTTTGTTTTAGATCTTTTTTCAAGGTTATTTCCAAGATCGAATTCCATCATGACTCTTAATGTAGTAATGTTAACCCTAAAAACCTAATTTTAACTTGATTTTCACTCATATGGTGCCTAGGAATCTCTAAGTCCAATGCGGCCCACCGACGGCTTCACTGCCACCAATGCGGCCCACCAAGTAGAAAAGTTTGCCCACCACTGATCTAGGCAATAGGAGAATAGATACATTTGTTCTTCCATTCTTTGAGAGAACACGTGTCGGCGTCTCGACGTAGAGAGCAGTGAACCCAAAGAGCTCGGGCGTCGAATCGCAAAATAAGCATTAAAAATGAAGGCTGCGATGTAGACGAAATTCATCGCCATGAAGGTCGTCTTGTCTGTAAGAGACGCTTCAGAATAGTTTCCCGTCGACAAAGTTGACATGCCTGTAATTCTTCTAGTAAGGAAGTCGAACACGCTATTCACTGCCACGGAAGCGGACCGCAGTGAATGCAATGGTTGACCGTAAGAAACTTGAACCTGGATTTTAATAATCGTAAAGCGAATTATAAATTTCCCACAAAGGAGAAGTCACATAAAAATAATCTGACACTTTCTTTAGCAACCTTTTAGTCGCATATAACTATGGGATAATTCGCAATCAAAATCGTGTAAAGTAATGATTACAAACATGCGCGAATGTGCTTCATTATGAAATAAATTTTATACATTCATTTTAGCATAATTACCAGTATGATTAAGAATTTTCTTGTTATTTTATATTTATATGGCAGCACAAAATAATCAACAATTTTCAGATAAACAAAGATTTTTTAACAATGAATACGGAGAAAAAAATTTCAGCGAGACATAGCATTCAGTTAAATACGCCATCTTTGGTGACTGTTTTATAAAACTATTTGCATAACTGCATCCATACCGAGATGACTCTCCTCAGATAAATGAAATGAATGTAAGAGTCGGTCGTTGAAGTCACTATCGAAGTCGTACGTATAGGGAGTTCGGACCTCATTCACTTGGCTGAAAATGTTCTCATCACGAGAACGTAAGCTGTAATATTCGATGAAAGTTATCTGTGGTTGAGTAAATTGACTAATTCATTCTACAGTAATATTCATAAATAAATATCTAAAAGTTTGGCATAATTCTTCAGTAGTTTCAAGTTCATTTATAGGAATAACATTTATTCACAACAATCCCTAAATTAATGTTCATAAAATTTTTATAACACAAGCAAACAAGTTTCCTTCGGGTAATTATCAAACCACGTCTAAAAACCTAGGTATAGTTGACACTTGAAATTATCTCTGCCAAATGAAGTAATTTCTTTTCTTTCATAATTTTACCTATGATGAAGACTTGCGTAACCGAGTCAAAAATTAAATAAATATTAAAGGTAGCAAATGTTTTCGAAAAATACACTAAATCGTATGTTATTATTATCTGGGAACAGTTTCTTTTGAAGATCTGAAATTATACTATTTTGTATTTTTAAGTTTTTGGCTGATGAACGAAACGAATGTACTTCCCTGTTCAAAATGACGAAATAAATCGTTAACATAATAAGTGGAAGTTATAAAGTTAAGAATGTTTTCATTTGAAGTAACATCTTGTTTAGTTAAATATAGGACAAAATACGGATATAAATTTAAATTTTTAATGCAATTCAATTTCCAATTATAAATTCCAATTAAACCACAGTCCATCTTCATTTCAATATTGCTCAATTATTCATTAGGTTATCGAATGTCCCTTGATAGTTCTTGCTTTAAATGAATTTCCGAGATTTATTATTGTACAATACACTGTTATTTATCGAGTAAATTGATTCAGAGAAAGAATTGTGACTCTGAACAAGGACGAAGCTAATAAACCTACTATTAAACCTGAACAAGTCGCAATTTAGCATCATTTACTGTGTGTATATAGAAGGAAATATACGATTATATGACGTTTACACATAAACACAACAAGCAATTTCTACTAAATAACACAAGAAGGATAACATGGAATGCGTGAATGATACGGAAACTATTCATGGCGATCAAATAACTGCAGCTTTGAAATTAAAGTTGGCCGTAAATCATTTAACTACCTATAAACACGAGGTTCCCGGTCCAAACCTTTTTAATATTATGAAATTATTACTAACAAGAATGCGCGAATAAATGACGCCTGAGAAAAAGATAATTTCTTCCGGGATCCAAGCGTCATGAGATTTGCCCCACGCCTTTCTTCAAGGCCCATCGTCTTCAGTGTCCTTTGTGTCCTTCTCATAACTTGACGGAAGCGTGGGGCCGTGTATCGGAAATACTAACCGTAGTGTGCGATGTGTAGCGAATCTCAACCGCTTCTATGTGAAATTTCAGAATATGCCGAATAATATCTGAAGTAAATGGTGAAGATACTTTTTTATATGGCGATATATGATGGTGATAAGCCTCATAAACCACAATACCTGCCCAGAAATTTCTAAATCTAAACATTTTGGTGGATAAGAGACAAGCGGTATGACGTTAGCACGTTTCTTTACAGAATGCTAATATGAACTGTTAAAACATTAAAATAAAAATTGCAAGGATTGGAGAGGTAATCGAAAAAGCCCAGCATATTTTCGGAATCTAGGATTTAAAAATATTAAAAATGAAAAAATAAATTTTACTTGTCAGGAATAACTGATTCAACCGGCGATGTATGATAATTGTTTGAATACAGAGTATCCTGGAGACAAAAAATTAATGGCTCGTTTTCAGGACTAGGACTGATTTTGTATAGTTGAAAACTTTCCTAATATTTTCAAGGTACATGTGAATACTGAATGGTTTGACGGATCTCATACCAACGCAAGATATTAGATAGGTTATCTATGTATCTTTCGCAATCGTCATAATAATACCCTCAAGTAAATGTCGATTGCTTTAACGCATGGGGAATATTGTGGTAGAAAACTGCAACATGATTTCGAAACAAGTGCTGCCATCCCTGCTAAAGTCTCTTTTGCGCGAGTCGAAGTTCATCAGATAAGTTATGTATTTTTTATCACGGAAGGCAGGTAACAACTGTTGCGCGCTTATGTGCCGCTCTGAGAACATATTATGGTTGACTTTGACGCTATTTTACATAATAACGAAAGTAAAACCGATCTTAAAGGTCCGCTCTATCTTGCTTCATAAACAAAGGCACGGAACGTGATCGAGAGGGAGATGGCATTTCAAGCAATCATTCGCAGAACCTTATGCGTTGACCGGAATCATAAATCTTCATTTCATTATCCAGCTACGAGGAAGCAAATAGATTATGAAATGTCGAATTTCAAAATTGTAATACGTAACAATTTCTTGGACTTACCATATTCTTTAAAATCGGAGCGCGTTGCTGCGAAATTTTAATCAACGAAATCTTCAAAGAAAGGAAGGAAAAGTCGTTTTCGCGAAAAATTCATTTTCAGTGGTGTAAGTTATATCTAAATAATTCGACGAGCTATGACAATATGTTTAAGGCATTTAAGTTCTCTAATTGCAGGAGTTCGAGATCCACTCGCAAAGGATATTCATGAGGAAATCATATTCAAATTTTCCCAGATCGTATGAAGTACATTTACCAGCATAATAAAAATGGAAAGAGATCTAAATGACGAGAGGAAATGCGTTCGTTACGAGCTTTCGAAAATGTAACGTGATCGGACGAATTGCCATTTGATAGGCGATGCATCAGCACGTGCCTCTTCGTCAAGCCAACATGGAAAATACGCCAACTTTTTTTAAATAGTGGCAGCATATTTCCGTAATTTCTTACGTAAAAAAGTCTTACGAGAGCGAATACCTCTCCTTCCACCGAAAGCGCTCGACGGCGCATTCCTCCGCTCGATTCCCCTTCCGTCTGCCCAGACTCACTCCCTCCCAACCTTTCTCATAGAGCGTTCTCCCGCCAACGCCCTCTCGCGGCCGCTCCGATACTATTCCTGTCCAGACGGCGGCGATGCGAGGTACGCTTCGGGACACCACGAGAGGAGGAAGGGGGAGAAAAGGAACGCGTGGAGGAGGGAGAGGGAGGGGCGGAGTAAAGGGGAGAGAGACAGAGCCGTGGCGCAAGTAGGCGTGCGTACGTCTCCTTATCTCCCCCTCTCCGCCCCACCTGTTCCGTCACAATTCAGCCAGCGAGCGGCTCCAGCGATTGGACGGCAGGTGAGACGAGCCCTGGGATGGAAAAGAGTAGTGGGAGAGGGAGAGCCGTGGCCTGATCTGTGACGTTGGATATGACGCCGCGAGTCGCGAGACCAAACGGAAATTGCTACCTCCACCTTCTTCCTCTTCTCTACCTCGCCCCTCTTCCCTTCCCCAACCAAACTCCTCGCTCTCTTTCCGACCTCACGCCACATCCCATTCCACCTCTCTCTCTCTCTCCTTACACTTACCCCTCCTCCCTCCTTATTACTTTATGTCAGTGGTTCTCAGACTGGGTGCCGCGGCACACTGGCGTGCCGCCGTAGATATTTAGAGGTGCCGCGAAAACTTTGTTTAATAAGTAAATCAACGATTTGAATACGCTGGTGGGTAATTAGGGCAATAAGGTTTCTTATAATTAATTGATTATAGTAGTAGCATCAACAAATGCATGTGTCCAAAGGTTGTAATATCCGTATCTAAAAATATATAAAGTTTGTCACGAGACTGGGGTGCCGCGAAACCCTCAATCTTTGAAAGTGTGCCGCGACTCAAAAACGTTTGAGAACCACTGCTCTATGTACTAATCTCTCCTGACTTATTATGTTAGGTGAGGTGTAATTCCTCTATCCCTTTTTCCTTCCCCACCTCCTCTTAAAATCCAGTCATTCGGATGACGGCCTTGAAAGCGCAGACGTCTCACCCTCTACCCCTCTTCCCCCTCTCCCTCTTCCCCCTCTCCCTCTTCCCCCTCTCCCTCTTCCCCCTCTCCCTCTTCCCCCTCTCCCTCTTCCCCCTCTCCCTCTTCCCCCTCTCCCTCTTCCCCCTCTCCCTCTTCCCCCTCTCCCTCTTCCCCCTCTCCCTCTTCCCCCTCTCCCTCTTCCACCTCTCCCTCTTCCCTCACCCCCTCCTCTCCCTCTTCTCCCTCCGCCCTCTCTTCCCCTCCCTCCCTTCCCTCCCCCCTCCGCCCATATTTCCACCTCCTTCTCAAGCCACTCCCACTTCTATTTCCTCCCTCCCTTTCCAGCGCACCTACCCTTTTATTATTATTATTATCATTATTCTCCATTCATCGCGGTTGCTCTTTTTTTCTCTCTCTTCCTCGCTTCGCCTCTATTGTTTCCTTGTCGCTCTTTTTTCTGTCTAAGTACGCGCACACGTCTCCTGTCTTTTTTTCCGATCGTGACGACGTGGGTTTCTCTAAAACGTGGAGGGGGGGGAGGGAGAATGGAGGAGTCTTTCGGTCGAGATTTCAAAGTCTGACGGTTGAGAGAGGCGGATTTAGCAGCATAGCTTAAGGGGGAGGGGGTGGTAATAAAACAAACATATTTACTCATTTATATTAATGTATCAGTATATATAACGTCTTATTATAATAAATATAGTCGGCGGCGGATTTGGAAATTTCCCGCCCATAGGCCAAATTATTTTTCCGCCCCCTTTTTGGCACTTTTTCCTAAAAAATCGCTAATGTAGCTATATGGTTTGTCTGCACATCCGTCCGTCTGCGGATCATAATTAATTCATCAAAAATCTAGGACACTGCCTACTTTGGTCTTATTACAAATCCACCACTGAATATAGTGATTATTATATATTGGTTAGATATTTGCAAATATTTATAGAATGCCAATAATATAAAAACATGAATTAACATAATATTTGTACCCGCCATTGACGGTTGATCGCTCTTTTTTTATTTATAAAAATTTCCTAAAACCTAACAGAGATCGGGTTGTATGTTTCATCACCTCTAGGATTTTACACGGAAGCCACGTCATTATTAACGGAAGGAGGCCACGTCCTTTCTCTCGATCTCTTTGTTTATCTGTTTTGTTCTCTGCGATTACAGGTTCGCGATCTTTTTTTCCTCTGCGGTCGAAGCGGGAAGAAATGAAGCCGATGCGCACGTGTTTCTCAGTTTCTCGAAGGAGGATCGATTCATGAATTCTCTTATCGGATGAGAGGCTTAAAGGTCAAAGAGCTTGGACGTAAACATCCCGACAGAAGAGATTAACGACGCCTTATCGGTCTCACCTACTTTTCGCTTCGAGATCACCTGATGCAGTTCCGTGTGCATTCTGGGAAGTTTCCAAGATAGCACGGACTCGGCGTCTGCAATTATTTGATCGATGACTGCTTTGTTCTTTCCTTTGACGAAGTAAATCTCGAGAGAAATTATCCAGATGTGAAATGGTTTCAAACAGTCTAATTATTTAGGACATCAAAAAATGCATCCGACTCCCGCCTCTTAAGTTTGAATTCTTGGTTTTTCAAGTTGATACGCGAGACTTTTAACAGGTTTAGGAATTTGACGGAGTTTAAAATCCAACTGAGGAAGTGTGTTATTGCGTGACTCGTTAAATCACTGATGAAGTAAACTTCTATTCGCCAGATCATTTAGTGACTCAAACAGGGAACTTCTTCAAATCTGTCGAAACGAGCGTAATTGATTTTATTAGCATTCAAAGCAATCGAATTAGTTATTCCGCGGAACCGACGCCGGCACACGAGATGCACTTGGTCGTTTTTTTGCTGTCCATAATATTAATAATAATACTCGTAATTAAATCTTAAGTACCTATATAGAAAATAACTTTCCAAACTTCGATATGCTACATGGCCATGACTATAGAAACGGACGTTAAAAAGAGCGTTTCTTTGAGATTAATTTTCGCTATATCCAAAAATGATAAACTTCAGATGACTCCTGCATGCTATAATTTTTAATTACTCCAGTTGCTACAATTACGCTCTTTTAGTTTTTAAAGTTATTTAATAATTGTGTCTATTAGAGGAGAAGTGGAGTGTGGGGTAGGAAGGAAGTGGTCCCTACGTTTATTTATATCGAATATTTTAATGGCGCGGTAGATGCTCGTATGCACCCGTCCCGTGCATCCTGGAAACGGAGCTGTTGACTCTGAATCCTTGCGAGTCTAAATGTTTAATTCCGAGACCGTAGACAACGTGGCTCAGTATGAGGTGATCACCCACGCAAGCATTAATCGGCTGAGGATGCGCATTGTGAGTTTTTTGGACGCGCGATGCCGTTAATCTCATCCCGTCATCGTGACCGTTATTTTCCTTCGGACTGCGCGGTTCGCAACGTGACGATAATTGTTTATTCTTTTACCGTTTTTATTCCCGGTAGAACTTTTTTCTTCGTGTGACTGTGCGATCAAGACGGCGGAGAATCGACACTTGCTATTTTAAATTAAAGACACCTTCTTTGGTTTTTTCATTTATTTACAAATGCAATTCTTGTGCCATCGCAGTCGATAGAATTTTCCTCCGAAGCGCACGCTAGACGATGATTGATGTATACGACGGAAACCGTACAATGCCACTTCTATTACTTTACGGAGAATTCCTAATCTCGTGATTTCTAGATTTTTAGCGTCCTTTCGACTTCCCTCGTGTTTTTTGTTCGCCGATTGGGCGAGGATATATTTTTACCAATTCACGCCGCGATCTCATTGGCCTCCACGAGACGGCAGCGGCGTAGGGAAACCCCTCAAGAAATCGCGCGACTCATTATCAACTTCCTGCAAACGCAACTAGCCACACAGATCTACGTCTTCCCGATAACCATGGCAACACTTTCACCAAGCTTCCCTTGTCCTCCCTCCTCCTCATCACCCTCGATCGACGTCGAATATATCGTTTCTCTCTCCTTTGCCTCTCTTTTTTCTCTCTCTCCTTTGTCTCTCCCATTTCTCCTCTCCCTCAATCCCCCAGCCATCCGTCTCGCTTTCAGAAACCATAAAGTAGGAGGCGGCGCCCAATTCCATCAGATCAAGCCATCCGGTTTAATCGCCGTCAACAGGTTGCGTTGACGATCGTAAAAGGAAAAAAAGAAACGTATATAAGGTTCTATGAGGAGAAGGGAGAGGGAGGACCTCCTCCAAAACATCCTCTTTTTGTTTCCCTTCTAGGCAGGAAGTAATAAGGAAGTTACAAATCCCCTCACCATAGAGGGAAGTAATTTCCCGGCAGCCGCAAGATCCTATATCGAACAAAATGTCTGTTTTCTTAGCGGGTTGAAATGGTCGGATCGTCCTAAGAAGCATAATGATGACGCGGTTCTGTCCGGAAAGAGGGAAATAGAGAACGAATATATTCGTCACCACTACATAACCTTGCTCCATCTTGAGTGTCCTTGGAGATTAGCAGCGGAGATCCTCTGAACGGCGAAGGTCGCGGGGTTTCTCTATTAGCATGGTGTCATTGTGAAGTAATACGGCTCTTGACTACTTTTGTGACTTTTTTCTTCAGTTCAAGGACAGCTTCTCGCCGTGGACGCGCAACGACATACGCTCGGTATGTAATACTAAGTTGTGAATACTCTTACGATTTAAAACTTCATACTTTGTGTTTAATATTTCCATAAATGTACATAAAAACGCAAAAAGATGTCGATTCCCTCAATTTTTACAATGTATAAATCCCGTGAAAAGTAAATAACTAAAATATTTTTCAGCTTTCTCCATAATGATTGACTTAGCAAAATTCGCAATTTTATGCGTTTTATTGGGATCTGAAGCGCGTAATAAATTTATATAATCGAAACACTCGAATAAGGATGGTGTGACTCAATTACGTCGTTGGATGTAAGATAAACGTTTTGTAAATTGAATCTTTCTAATCAAATCGTTTTCTTAAGGAGGAATTTGTGTCGACATCGAAGTGAAAAAAATCGTCATTCAAACAAATATTTCCGTAGTACGCGCATTACGTAACATACTCCCGTTTACTCAAGACTCATCACGCCACCATTCATTTATTAGTCCTGGCAAGATAGCCCGCAGCTTTCTCCTCTCGCTCTTACACGATATAACCCGTGACTATCTTCCCAGTCATGATAGCAATGAGCAAAAGATAAAAAGGCTTAGTCCACGTGCAAATATCTGAGACGAGACGAACAAAATTTTTCATCAAATTACTTCAGTATAAAATCAACGACAGAAAATCCAGTTGGAATTTATGCCGGTGTTTTGACAAGTGTTTACGAACAAGTGTCTAATTCGCGGCCTATCCCGCTGTGCTTGTGAATTTATTTTTGAAAAAACTAATTCTTTTAAAAAAACTACCAATCGCTGAAAAGTGGATGAATATTTTTTAATTTAAATATATACCTAGGAACGCAGAGAACGTAAATGCATTTTAATTGAATTTAATCTGTACAATGAGCTGAAGGTTTTTAGAATAAAATATGCGCGAAAACTAATGCAAAAATTCTAAATCCATTCGGGTTTTCTCGTCCTCCGCCACGTTGCACACGTCCCAGGCGCGAGTGCAGTGTCCCACAGACAAACCTTCCCCGCGTGAATGCTCGGGAAAAACGACATTATATTTACTGTCACACGCGCGAAATATGATAAAAGTTCCGTTTGGTTCTATTTAAACGCTAGTATTTAGTCTTAATTGAGGTTAAATATACGCATCGCGTCTCTAGATTTGGCGATGAGATTCAAACCCTGTTTTCACTTACTTTTGTTGCGATCTGGCTCTCAACCGATGTATGATGTTGGTGTAGAATGATAAAAAAATTGTGCTAAATAAAATTAAATGCCAGTATTAGTTTGCAATAAATAGAAATTTCCACAATATCGCCTTAAGAGAATGCTAGCCTTAATATCCCCTTAAATGGCGAGAGATTTACGAATCCTGTCGATGAAAAATATTGGAAATATTGCAAAAAATCAAAGGGAATAAAAATATTGTTTGTAATGATAGTATTTAAACAAACTGAGAAACTGTGATGCTGAGCGAATCTTTCTCGGCGGTCTTTTTCCACCGCATCTACAACAAAAAAAAGTTCGCCGTCTCAAATTCTCGTCATGGATAGAGGAAAAAAAACCTCCCCCGCTACAGACGAAACAATCGGGGTTAGAGCGGGGGTGTGTGCGGGTCGAGGGAGACGGGAGGAGAAAGCATTCATAGAAACGTCACTCACCCTTCATCCTCCTCGGACGCCGTCAAACCCGCAGACGTCTCCTTTGCTGCAACCCCTCGGTAGTGCAGCCTCCTCTCGACCTCCCCGTCCGGAAGTATGTCGGTCAGCATGAAGTCCCTCACCCCCTTGCCCAGGGCACCGGCGCCCACCTCCCCCAGGGCGGCACGCACGTGGGAACCCCTCACCGCCACGCAGCACCAGCAGCTCGCCACGAGCACCACGAGCACCGAAACGGTCAAGGAACCAAGGACCATCTTTGTAGGGCAGATTCCGAGCCTTGTTAGATGCGAGAACTTTATTTCTTCCCGGTGGGTCTATAAATGTTTATTTTTCTTCTGGAAAAAGAACTTCTATTTATGCGTTTACTATTGTGCGTGTGCGAATCTACCTCCTCTCACTCCTCCCCTGTACGCGACTGTCCTCCGGCCCTGCTTATATATATGTATATACGTGCGTTGGTATGGTTGCGAACCACGAGTATCGAAGATAGGGCGCGCGGCTGAGAATAGTCTATTGGCATCGGATGCCGGGAGGCGAATGAGATAGAAGTTTAGTGCGCGCGCGAGTCGTTGAAGAGTCCCTGTGTAAAAGGGGAGGGAGAAGGAAAAGGGAGGGAGGGAGAGAGAGAGCGTGGAGGGAGGGTAAGAGTAGTGAACCTCCCCCCTCTCCCTTCCCTTCGTTCCCCCTTCTCCTTGAAACCTCCTGAGAGAACCCGTTCCGTCGCTGCCCAACGGCCTCTCTTCCGTACCCCCTTTCTACCCCTCTCCAAATCCCTCCCTCTCTCTCTACCCTCCGACTCTCTCTCTCTCTCTCTCTCTCTCCCGATCTTTCTCATTGGCTGGTGTGCGTCGGGTGACTTCAGGAATTGTATTTCTTCCGACCTCCCCCCGAGCGGTATTTTACACTTGTTGTGCTGGGTGAGGGGGAGGAGGGAGGGGGAAAAGGGAGGGGGAGGATGGAGGGGGAGGAGGGAGGGGGAGGGAGGTGGGGGAGATGGAGGTGGGGGGGGAGGAGGTTGGGGGGAGGGGGAGGTAGGTGGGAGGGCGAGGGAGGTGGGAAAAGGAGGGCCGAAGAATGTCCGACAGCGAGGTCTGCGGGGGAGTGAGGTTAGGGCGCTAGAGAGGTATAAAGGGGATGGAGGGTCGGGGGGGGTGGCAAGTTTTAGAAAAGGGATACCGGTGAGAAATAATGACGTGCGCTATCCTTGCGTTCCTTTTTTTTCTTTTCCGAGATTCGCTTCTTCTCGCGGGAGGATGGAATGAGAGAGGTGTGTGGAGGTTCCCGAATAAAAGGGGTCCTCGAAGAAAGAACTGTTCTTCCCTCATCCTAACATATGCGCTAGCTGTGTTGTTGTTTTTTTGTCACTCCGCCCAGAGCTGCGCCTGCGTCCGCCATACGCGTACCACGCATTGTTTCTTTCCTCTTCTAATGGGTCACCTCACCCACCTTCAGAAATCGTGCCACCGAACGCGATTACGTTTCGGCGCCCAATTTTTCCATTTCCCTCGAATGATTTTTTGGAAGGAAGGAATGAGAGGAAGGAAAAGGATGGGAAAGTTTAATTAGGCAAGAGGAATTACTCCCAAGCATGGGTTGATAGAGCAGATAGCAGACCAGGAAAGTTTTTACCAGCGAAATATCTTTTCATTATAGTTTTCAACATAAAAAGGTTTTTCAGAGAAATTTCTGTCGAAATTTGATTTTTATTGGAAAATTCGCTGGAACAGAGCGCTACTGATCATTTTTGCCAGATGTGATAAGACAGACTAATAGTGGAGTGTGTTTGGTGCATTGGCACCCCCTGCCAAACGCTATTGGCATCATGCAGTGTAGTATTGTAAATGTAAATATAAGTCGACTCTATCACCATAATTGAAGCATCTTCGATCTTTATAAAACTAGAAAGTCCTAACAATAAAAGGTTTATTCAAAATAGCGTTCCTAAGTTTTGCAATTTGAAAATTTCAACTAATCGAATGTAATACTTTTCCAAGACCCACCGTAAAAATATATCTGGAAACGAAAGGGCTGAACGGACGCAAAAAGCTTGACGGAATGAAATTACAGTGGCTTACAGACGCAATGTGATAAACCTTATCGAAGTTGTTGAAATTAGTTTGCTTGAAATGTTTCGTGTGTTAGAAAGTTATGGCGAACATGAAGATATGACTGAAGGTAAATAATCTGATGGTGATAGAAAACAAGCTTTCTGTGAAGCTGAGGGTAGTTCGTGTGATGAAGAAGACATTTCTGAAATAACCGTTGGTGGTCCACCAACTTTTTCAGAATTCTTCATGTGTCAGGGCAAGAGAGCCGCTCTAGATTTAATTGCTGCAGATTTCTGGATATAATAATGGATCAGATAATTGTTTCGCAAGTCTTGATTTGGTAAGAGAATTAGGAAAGAGATCACTGGCATTTGTTGAAACAATTCGAAAAGTTAATCCTGTGTTCCCTCGAGAACTTACCGATCCGAAAGGGTGGGAACAATATTCATCAAAGTTTGCCTTTCAAGATTCTTCTCCAGTTATTTCTTACTGTCCAAAGAAGAGAAAGTTAGTATTGTACAACAGATATCTCCCCTGAGCAACATGCTAAGCTGAATGTATTTCTTTATTGCAATTCAACTAAATCAGGGGTTGACATTATGGAGAAGATAGTAACAACTTACACGGTGGAGCGAATGACAAGACATTGGCCAATGGTCATATTTTACAATGCGATTGTCATAATTTGCTTGAATGCTTACATTATATGGGGTGCAAATTAATGGAACAGAACAAAGGCTATCCTCGTACGGAGTTTCTGTTGGTTCTTGGAAAATCCCTGATTTCTCCAAAAGAATCTAGATTGACTAGACCAGTGTTTCTCAACCGAAAACCAGTCGCGGACCGGTAAAAGTTATGAACATTCCACCGAGGCCCGGTAAAATTTAGCAATCTATATTCAGTATTTTTATTCAATTGAATTTCATTAAAACATAACAATAAAACACTTTTAATAACATTACATTTTTTTTAAATATCACAGTTTTATCAGATAGTCAGTGCGATTGCTGTTGCTCCTTCTCGCTAATCAATTTTTCTATTCTTGGACTGAGAGAGGTAACTGCTTAATGTAGTGCGCGGCTAACAGCAAGTCGATTTCTTTCTTTTGTCTTTATGGCAGTCATGGCTGAAAAGGCGATTTCGCACAAGTAAGTGGTTGAAAATGGTAATAAAAACTTGACTGCGTTTTCATACAATTCTGGATACTCAGTCTTGACGTTTAGCCAAAATTTTGTCACACTCGTCGAGTTATAGACTGATTTTAATCCTAAATCTGAAGACAGTTCAATTAGTTGTTCCTCTTCAGTGTTTATCAGCCTGTTGTTTTCATGTACTACAAACGGGTCTATAGCCCATAAGTTTCCTAATCGTATATCTTCCTCTGGTGGGTAATAGGCATCGAATGCTCGAAATAGTGCTTCAAGATGTTCACAAATAATTCTCGTGATGCTTGCAATATCCAACTTCACTGAACCCACGAAATCAGAAAACAAAGGAAACATTTCGTCAGCATGAAGTAGTAAGTGCAGGTGATCAGCGCCCATTTCTTCGCACAAGATAGAAAAAAGTCGTGAATCCAATGCACTGCCCTTAATAAAGTCTACAGTTTTTACTGATTGCATGAGAACATTATTTAGGTCTGGAGACATTTTTTTTCTTTGCTAAATGCTTGCGGTGTATGAAGCAGTGAGTAACTACCATTCTAGCGTAACCTAATTTTCTTATCCATGTTACTACTCCAGAATGCCTGCCAGTCATGCTTGCTGCTCCATCTGTGCATATTCCGACACAATTTTTCCATTCAAGACCTTTACTTTCAATGTACTCATTTAATGGGTTGAATATTTCAGAGCTTGTGGTTTGAGAAGGCAGTTCAAGGCAACATAATAATTCTTCCTTCATATCTCCTGCATCAAAATCAATGAAACGCACATAGCATAAAAGTATTGCTCTATTTGAAACATCTGTTGACTCATCTAACTGTATTGCAAACCATTTCCACATTTTCATATTTTGGATCAACTGATCTTCAACGTCCGAGGATAATTCGGAAATCCTGCGCTCAACAATATCATTGGAAAATGGCATGGTTTTCATTTTGTCTCCGGCTGTTGGACCTAAAACTTCATTACAAACTTCTACCAAACAAGGTTTTATCAATTCTTCGCCAATTGAATATGGTTTCTTGCATTTAGCGATTTGAAAGGCCACCAAATAAGAAGATTTTAATAAGGACTTTTCTACCGCAAAAAAACTTTTTAAATACATTATTTCGTGATATCACCTCCTGCAATTTTCGTTGGAAAAATTCTACTGGTTTATTTTGTAATTCTGGGTGTTTTGAGTTAAAATGACGAGAAAGCTTTTCAGGTTTCAAACATTCGTTTGACAGAATATCCCCACAAATTATACACTGTGGTTTTGGTAAAAACATACGATGAAACCTAATTTTAAATATTCACTGCTATTTGTCCGAACAAAACCAGTCTTTTTCTTTTTCTCGCGCGGATAGTCAATTTCATCTGCAGTATCCGATTCATTATTAATGTTACTGGTTGATGGACTTTTAGTATTTGCCTCTTCTTTACAAAAAATACTGGGCAATGTTCCTTTTCTTCGTTTGTCACTCATTTTTAAGCAACCCCACTTATCAGCATGTATTTATCAATAATTTGACAATTCTGCGTTTTGACGCACAGTTCCGAAACTGAAAACAAACAAGCCTATCATTAAAATTTATTATAAGTAAAATCAAATGAAAGTTTTTGTAGTAAATAAGAAATATTTACAGTAAAGAAAATTATAGAGTATAATTTTATAGGCAATTTAAATATATTGACATCCATTGACTTGGCATACGTAGCAGCTTCAGACATTTCGCCGCCCTTAAAAATTTTGCCGCCCTCCCTCCCCACGTCATGTTCTGTGGGTATTCGATGGTCAAGAACTTTATTTTACTAAATTATTAATATCTATAATTATCACACAATCGAGCCAATATTTGATTTAGAGCTTCTAACCAGAATAAGTTGATTTTATTGTAATGCCATTGGTTTAAAATTACGACGCTAACTTTTGACGACGTCATAATCCTAAAATACGAAATTTTAGCAAACAGGAACAAAATTAATGTCGTATTTTGTTAAGTTTTCCTATAAATTTATAAATGTAATTATTGAAGAAAGTGAACAGATTTGAAACTTGGTTTGTCAAAATCATGGAAACATTAATGCTACAACCTTCTATTACTATCAACGGAAAAATATGAAGTCATGGGTATTTCGGGATTTATTTTCATCCGGAAACATTCTAAGAGGCACCGATAATCATAACACACAAAATATTCCAGGTTTTGCAAATCTTTTGTGTAAAATATAGGCTATTGTCTTAATGGTGTTTATTTATATTTCTGATGCAGGGCGATCCGAATCAATGAACTTGAAAAACGAAAACAATGACGCGCTTGCAGTATGCAAGCGTCGAAAACTCGTATTAGTATTATTATTTAAAAGGTAAGCTATTAGCCATATATTTACAAAATTACAAGTATTTAAATACTACAGATGACGAATTCATTTCCCATTATATGAATCGTAAAAATCACATTAAAGAAACAAAAAGAATGTGTTTACATCGCTATTTATTTTCCACAGGGGTTGTGATTTCTTATACCTAACAAAAATAATTTATCTAGAAAATTTTCAACTTCAATGATGTCTTTACACTGTACGCTAGCATAAGCATCGAAACTTAAAAATGAATTATTTTGAACTAATCTTTCATATACTAACTATACTAATATACTGCCGAAATTAAATATTTTTTACTACTTATTCCACGCCGAATTATATCTCTTTCCTCTGATGTCGGGAACAATTAGTATTTCACTCCGATGGCTAAATATTTTGACATAAAAATGAAAATAACATAAGAATATATAATTCTTGTCCACTTTTAGAAATGATGTTTATCAAATATAACATCTAATGTTAGATGTTTGAATAGATCGTCATAAAACACTACTAACCTGCGCCAAATACGAATATAAAAAAGCACAATACAAAACCGCGGAGTGTTCCTTCTTCTGTAACTAGTAAGACAAGACTGGTGGAGGGTGCACAAAATACGTTTACTTGGACTGGCGATGAAAGGTTATGGCCAATAACCTCGAAAGAAAACGTCACACTGGAAAAACCTCTTTAAAGCAATTCAGAAATGACCCTTCATATGGCGCTTGGTGGACAAAATGTTATCCTTTGTAGAGGCTGCCGACATTCCCTTCTCACTCTAAGCGCTCTGCAGGAATTCTCAAAAGGGCCAATCCTGCCATTGGAGGGGGTCTTTTCGGCATGCGATATCTTAAGGAAATTGTGAAGGACACATTCAGGTAGCGACCTGAAGCTGTTGAGAATTAGTGGCACGGTTAAAAGTAGACCTTTCTATTTCTTTTGTTCTTTACGGGTGCATTTGTACCCCGTGACCATGCAGCGTGGTTATAGCGAAAGATGAATGCAAGATGAGGCGAGTCTCCTGGCCGTAGGGAAATCTTGCCTTACTTCGTTTTGCTTTCTCCTACGCAAATGTTTATACGAAACCCATGCAGCAGTAAAAATGCCAGAAAAATCACATCCGATATCCATGGTCCTTATTTTTCATAGAATCCGCATTCCGAAATACCTCTTCTCCATTCGGGGTAAGCACGGTTATAGCACTCTAAGCATTAATATTTAGCCACAACTTCGCAGATTTTCATCCTGCAGCAAGTAGAAAACTGTTTTTACAGGACTTCAGAGTCGTCGCAATATAAAAAATATTAAGGCTTTCCTTAAACTTTCCACAAAGTTTCGCGGACCGGCAAGTAATCGGCCGCGGACCGGCGGTTGAGAAACACTGGACTAGACTACCAAGACTTATGCCACAAAAGAAGGCTTGAAGAGAGGCCGATGTACTTAGTGTCCAAGAGTGAGGGATAGGAAAGTTACGACTACTTGCATCAGATGTGGTATTCATATAAACCATTTCTGTGGCAAATACAAAGAATAATTAGTAAGATATATTGGATTTAATGGATTAACAGTGATACTTATATGCTCACAGTATTTTGTAACAAAAGTATTCTTCAATTTATTCATTTTTTATAATAAATATAATTAAAGTGCAAAATGATTGCTCAATTAGCAATAATAACAGCGTTCTTTAATCGAACGAATGATAAATAGAAGTTTTAGCTCAAATACATCCTATCATGTGATGCAGTTGCATGGGGTCGTCATTGACTACACTGGTATCAGATGTAAGATTTTTCCCTGGTATTGGAAGGGTTAATTGTAAATGGTCGCAGGTCTGGAACGTCGCAGATCGGAGCGTCGTTGGTTTAGAACTGTATTGCACTCAAACTCTAAAAAATATCGATATTTTGTTGAAAATTTTACGTTTCGCTCTGTCTCCAGGTACCGGCCGAAATTAAGTAATAGATACTGATTCTTAACGGCGGTATTAACGAAAGAAAAATTAAAGTGGCCGCTTTAGCATTCGGGTCTTATTGTGATAAAATATTATTACGATTCATTTAATAAGAAGATATCACAAGGGAATAATGTCTTTAATCCGAGTAAAACGGATATATGTATACTCCAGAGTCAGTGGCGGATTTAAGGGGGGTCGCACTTGACGCGCGCCAGGGGCCCCTTGAAGCGAGGGGCCCTGGAAAAATGTTCGTGTATATAATCCCAGAAATATTAAATATGTATCTCAATCTAAAAATCTGTGGAACCTGTATATGATATCATCGAAAAAACGATCGTTTAGAGCAGTCACATAAGAGAGCAGACGTAAGGAGATGTTTCACATTATATTTTGGTTGCAGGTCTCCCAATTGTTAAGCTCCAGGGTTCCCCAATTATTTAGTGCCAGGGACCCCCAATTTTTAAACACCATGAGCCCCAAAAGGCGTAAATCCGCCACTGCCCAAAGTAATTTATTTATATCTCTCACCACCGTTGTAATGACAGTATTACTGCGTCATAGATGTCGATTTTCTAAGTATTTTGATATTTCCTTGAAAAACGATACGATTACTTATCAACGATAGCTTTTGGAGTAACTCCAAAGTACGCGTAATTTCCCTCCCCTTTTACTGTTTGGTTTTTTCTTTTGTGTTATTCCTTTCGCCTGTACACTACATTATCTTTATTTTAATATAACTTCAATTGGAACGAATTAGCATGACGGTTTCTAATGCAAGCGAGCAATACGAACTTAACCGAGAGTTAAATATTTTTAGAATGGGCCCTTAAAAATAAAATATAGAAATTGAAGAATTCGTCTGATCCCTCCCTTTAGAATCTAAAGTTTAGATCAATGAGATTTTTTTACCAAGATTCCGATTTTAAAATTTATCGTATTAGATGACGACTGCAATGACGAATAAAGGTTTGATGTCGTTGCTATAAAATAAACAAATATATCTACATTCAAATTTAACTTTAAGCAAGAAATGTGCAATAAACATTGTTGAAATGTACTTTTTCGTGACTTGTGACATTCTTTTCACAAGTGTCGTCAGAAAGATTTTATCATACTTTATTTTAAAATACTAATATCATCCGATGTCATTCCTTAGTCGGATTCATCGATAAGAGTCACCGTTTCCAAGTATGTTCATAACGTTTGTCAAGTAATGATTATCCATGACATACAAAAACCTAGGTATACTTTGGAATCCTTGAAAATATTTTTAAAGAAATTCACTTTCACTTTAACTTTATTCCGGAGTGTTAATAAACAATACACATATTTGGAGGAAGCAGATTTTTAAACTTTACTGTCAAAATGGATGTAAGGGCGGCAAGGGCGGACGATCAAATTTTGTATATTGAAAAACTTTTCCAACCCCTAAGTTCTCTACCTTTTGAACACGCATTACACACAATTCATTATCATTAGGACAAATGACGCAAAACTACACGGTTGTGAATATCAGGAATCCACACAAAATTGAGATAAGTTTAATAGAAACTAAGATAACGGAGCGATTGACTGGCGATCACTTGAAATCGATTTCTGAAAATTGGGTTGTGTGGGAAATAAAATAATGTTTTAATCCTGTTAAAGCGTTTATGTTATTGATGATTCAAAGGAATTGATCATCTACGGCAGTGGAGGAACCAGGTACATTAGCACAAATCCGATAAGATGGATGCTGCACGCACTCGGAGATAAAACTTCAAAGTCTTCACGGCCGCGGTGAACGATTAGGTTTCGCAACATCGTTTCATAACTCAGAACTTCGTCTACAGTTTAAAAAATAATAGGAATGATTGTGTTATTGGGTGATGGATTTTAATCTCTGCCATTCCACTTTCAATTTCTCTTCAGTTTCTCATTTCCTCCATCTTTCCCTCTATTTTTCTATATCTTCCTCTTCTTTAACTATAATCGCATACACTCTCCCGTCCTCTCCTCTATCCTTCAGTTTAATATAGAAGCTCTTAAACTTGTGATCCACCGATTTCATGTGGGTGATTATAAACAAGTAAGGAAAGAGCTGCTGAAGCAGACAGTAAATGGAGGGTTTTCAAAACAGATTTTAGACAGACGGACAAACCGAGAAAACGTGCATAATGAGTCAGAAAACTAAATCGGTTTTCAAAAATATGGTCTTTTTCTGCTTTTGTTTAATAGGAGTTAGCGTATCAGATAGAAAGACAAAGATAACGCATAACCGGAATTAAAAACGAGAGGAAACATGCACGCGTGTATACACGCGAGGCAGAGGTGTTCTTAACGATTAATGTAATCATGTCAAAATAAATAAATATTATTGACATAGTAAAATGTCTGATGTCTAAAGAATAATATATCCCAGTAGTAATGCCAAGGAAATATCGAATTTTCGATTCACCGATTTATTTCCTAATCAGTTGTAATTAATAAAACAATCGACAATTATTTAAAACTTGCCTCACTCGAATACTAGTAATATAATCTTTATGTTCGCTTTCATTCCTTCCTCGTAAATTACTCATTTCTTTTCACTTATTAACGCTGTGCATACGTCAAGAAAATAGACGTATATACGTTCATTTCTTCGTCGTAAATAATCCATTTCATTTCACTTACCAAACGTTGCGTGCGCATGAAATATCATGAAATATAATTACACGGTATTAGGCATTTGCAGGAGATATTGTTTACTTCAGTTGCCACGAAGATTGTTTTCGTCGACAGCAATTAAAAAACACAGGAGAAATTAAATGTTTAGGTTCAAAGTGAATTACAACTTTCTCGTTTGATTTTCTTGAAATCGGCTACTCCTTCGATAAAAATGCATTTTTTTTCAGATACGAAGACTCGCTTTTAATGACGTCTAACTAAACGCCCTCAGTTTGGCTACAGATTAGATGACTGAATGTTTAAGAGGAAATTTTCCTCGTTTTATGTTGGTTCTAAAACAAACAATTCTGGCATATACGATATACGGCGTTTAAATTACCGTGTATAGCGTTGATTGTAAACGTCGGTGTACTGCGCTTATCGAGATATAATCTCACCGCATATACACTTGGTTGGTTATTCAAAAAGTCCTCATTCGTTTCGGAGGTAATGCATGCGAATTTATTTAGGAACGAAGTCGAACACCTTTATATTTATTTAGACATTTAAAACACCATCAGGAGATTAAGCTCGGAGGAAAGTAATCCCTCGAGTCGTCAGACGAGTGTTCACCCTTCTCAAGTCTGACGTTATTCTATTCCTCGGAAATGTGTTAATTCTTGGAAGCGTAGTTTAATGCTACGAAATTTGAATGCGTTTGTTTAATTTAATGGCAAAGACGATGTGAGAAGTTATTGGTCTATATTTAATAGTAGGTAGTTTAAATGCACGTCAAGAATGACGGGACCTCAAATTTAACGTATTTATCTATGTTTTGCTTAGTTTTTTAAATTGAAACAAGAATTCTAATAAAAACTTTCATTAAAATGAAAAATAACTTAGCCAAATAAGCATATATTACAAGTGCTGCTAAGGGAATTTCCCCCCTCCCCTTCTCTGTTTCTCCTTTTTCGTCTCTCTTCCTTCATCTCTCCCTCCCTTCATCCCCCTCTCTCCATCTCTCCCTTCATCCCTCTTCCTCCATCTCTCCCTTCATCTCTCTCTTCCTTCATCTCCCCCTCCCTCCATCCCTTTCATCTCCTTCGACTCTCCCTCCCTTCTCTCTCTCTCCATATTATTCAAAAAGAGCAAGTAAACTCTTCTGGAATCGAACCTTTGCCCTTAATCATGGATGTTTACGTTTAAAATCGGCAAGAGGACGCGCCATGTATTTGGCGAAAGATGGATCGAAATCGCACTAACTGTCCTTCAGTTAATCACATTAATTCTTATAAACTTATTCAAAGAATAACGGAATAAAATTGGATTTTATTATAATAGGAGGATAAGGGAGCCTTAGTTAAGATATCGATGAAAAAAGTTGAGCACTATGAACGTCTAGGTCAATGATTCTCTAACAGGGTGCCGCGGCACGCCGGTGTGCCGCAGTATATATTTAGGGGTGCAGCGAAAAACTTTATTCAATAAATAAATCAACGATTTGCATGTGTTGGTGAGTAATTAGGGCAATAATTTTTCTTTTAATAAATTCATTATGTAGCAACATCAACAAATAGGTGTCCAAAGGTTGTAATATCTGTATCTAAAAATATATAAAGCTTGTCACAAGACTGGGGTGCCGCGAAACCCTCTTTATCTTTTCAAGTGTGCCGCTGATCAAAAGTGTTTGAGAACCACTGGTCTAGGTTTATGTTCCTATAAACAGGCGCATTGCTTGCTTACTCATATTAATTTTTATGTCATCTTCGATAAGCAAAAGAGCCGAGATATCTTAGCAAAAGCAGAAAGCAATTCATTTATTTATCCTTTACCCAGTAAACGACTCTTGAGGTCTCGATCTGCCGTCTTTATAGCCATCCCGCCCACAACAACCTGTTAACCTCCTTACTCCACACAAATCTCTTCGTTTGAGCTTTGCTTTGAATTTCTCACTCCGGGGCGTGAGAGAGCTAACATTTTTACGGCCCGTTCGGAACGCATTGTCGAATCATGTAATTCGTTCTACTGTGTGGATTACTTTCTCCTCAAGGTTTCGACGATTTCGTAACTTTTATCTTTCCATTCGTGCCTCGTCGGAACCGAACCATCTTTGTTTCCCATTCCATCAGCGAAAGACAATGCAGTGCTCCTCCTTAAAGTGAGGCGCCGTTGAGTCACGCCACACAGATAAATGCTGTTTTATCGTGTCGGTGAAAACTGCATTGTGCTGAGGTAGGCTTAATATCGCATGCCTTTCTGAAGATAAGATATCCTCATCCGACTAAGAACATTCGACGGAAAGTACGGTCGCTGCTTATCTGTTTGCCCTAGTGAGGGGAAGGAATTGTCTTTGTTTATCGCCACACATTTATTTTTTTCTTCGATTTATTTAAAAATTTCAATTTGTGCTTTTGCTCGAATCGCACTCTAACTTCGACATCTCGAACCTCGCGGGAAGACCGAGGTATCGAAAATTCGGAACAAATAAATTTATTCGTGTACGAAAGGAAACGTAAAAAGGTGTTCGACTGGTAAAGAATTCGAGTTACAGACGTTCGTGTTGCCGAGGTTCGACTGTATCATATCCGTCGTTTCCTCGGCGACACTTTCCTTTTTCGTGTGTCCGTTCCCTTTTTCGTTTTATTTTGCCGACCGGAGACGTCGCTTTTACATAACTGACACTTCAAAACAAAACTCAAGGCTCTCTTTTTCGGACCGCAACTCGACCTAATTACGATCGCCCAGAAAAAGTGGCAAGGAGAGGACGCAGGAGGAGGGATAGAAGGATGGGATAAACGGGAAAAAAGAGGAGGAAGTCTTTGTAGTCCCCAATGTTAAGGCATGTGTCGCTATATTGGACAGACGAGTAACCGCGTCACGTATCTGATTTAGTATGCGTTCTCTCTCAACTTTTTTTTTGTTTTGACTGGATCCCAATTGTGGAGGCGCGATGAGAAAGCCGCAGTTACTGGGTTTGCATTGTCTCTATCTTGTTCTCTCTCGCTCTATCTCTGTCTCCATCTGTCCTCGGATCAAGGTCGCAGAAGAGTTAAAAATTGTGGTTGGACTAAGCGAGGGCATGCCCGAGAGAGGGATGTTATTTTTAAACGTCCGATGATTCAAGGTTAGCCCAAAATGAGGAGAAGAGAGACACACACACACATACATATATATAATGTGTGTGTTTCTCTTGTGCTGACGAAGGAATCACCCCAGAAAGCTCCAATGCACATACATACGTGTTTAAATATGTTTCTCCTACACCCCAAAGGATCTCTTATTAGTGTTCATTGGGCTTCCTTACCTCAATAACTTGTTGCCATCCATTTACCCTATTCGCCTTTCCTCTCGCAGTTTTGAAAGTTGAAATATAATGCTCAGATTATGATTTTTATTAAATGAAAGACCTATGAAACTGCAGATTAAATTATTCACGTTTCATATAGCAGTATTCCGCGGCATTTTTAATTTCACGGTATCGTTTCGCGTTCACTCGAACTTCGCGGCTCACCGGACCAAATTTCATGAGGCTGTGTGGAAATTTTTTATCTCCATGTGTACCCAATCAAAATAAAATAAAATAATCGACTTTCCTATATTGATGAAGAAAATTATTGCCAAAATCTACATTTTTCTTATCGTTTATATATTCAGCTTGGATTACGAAATAATTGGATGATACATTTTTGCCAATTATCCCGTTCCGAAGCAACTTGGCTTTGGTTTCAAGTAAATAAAACGACGTAACAAATCTTACCATGAAGTGTCGCTCTTTATGAGAGATTTCGTTTCTGTATCTAATAATAATAAAATGCACTGATATTCGTCCCTTTTCTATAATTCTAAATGTACCGCGGTACATCAAATACTTTGTCGCGGCACACACCAGTTGCGGGGCACTCTCGTAGGGAACCATTCTTGATTCAAATAAGGAAGAAACTTGATGGATTAACACGCCACTGTGTAGGTTCAATGTGCATATGGTTTACTGAACCGTCTCCGGCAATGGGATTTATCGATATAGAAGAAACCTGACTTTCATACTTGCGCTGTTTCTCGTTTTTAAAGAATGCAAGAAAAATGCAAAAGAGATGCGGATGAATTGAGTATTATAAAAAATATGCCTGTGAGAGAAGAACCCAATTATTGAAATGTGGAATATTTTACTAATTTTTATCTCTATCTTTCTGTCAAAAAGCTAGCAAAATATTTCAATCAGCTCCACTTTATTCAGCAAATTTACTCGGGTACGACTATGCATATCATTATCGTCTGATAAAATGATGAAAACCGGTTTGTGTAAATGTATTAGATAAATCTCCGCCTAGCTTTACAAATCTGGTTTTAATAAGAACAATGAGTATAAATAAGAGAGTGTTAAGTCCTGTCAATATCCTAGAATGTGACCAAGTAAATTATTATGTCAGATATCGAGATAGAATGAGAGAGGAGAGTACGATGCAACAAGCGACATTACAATAAATATTATTTAGCGGTTAATGCAATGAAAAAATTTGCGAACGCCATATCCTTCGCAGATTCATTTTGGTTTGACAAAGTTTTTTGTGCTTAAATATGAATCTAGAACACCCAGGTGCTTAGATATGTAGAGAAAAATCTCATTTTCGAAACGTTCTGTTTTGTTTTATTCTTATTCTTTATTATTTTTCCGCTTAGTACAGAGATACAAATGGGCAAATCATTAAGGTTAGACAATAATTAAACATATGAAATGAAAATTCCTGAGAATTTATTGCCTTTTTGATGAGAGGGAAGTTTTTTTTGTAATAGTATGTACTACCATTAGCTTTTTATTGATGTATGAACATAATAATCAAGTTGTCAAACTCGACAAATATGGCTCAAACATTAAATATTTAACATCAATACCAAATATTAGCCTAGTTTTGTTTCTTTCAACTCGTTTTCTGGTTTTCAATGAAAATCCAATTCATGTGAACCAAATAATATTAAGGTTATAATCTTTGAACGGATCTATTATACTTTCGCGAAAAAATTATGATTCTAATTTTCGTTTATAAGCCTCTTTATAGCATTTATTTTGATAGGTGACTCCAACAGCCATAAAAAAAGGTCTGGAAAACCAGATGCGCATTTCAGCTGAAAAGCAGGCGTCGTCAGTGGTCATTTGTATGAAACACGTTCTAATTTATCAATTGGATTCCATCCATAAGGCTATCTCGGTGATTTTATTAGAATCAGTCAATATTTTTATAAAATTAGATCAAATAAAATTTCCTGTAAATCTTTCGTTTCCCATTGAGAAATGTTTGGGTATGGTTGTCGACCACTTGTGGTGATTACTGAAAGGAAGACCGTTTACGAAAGAATAAAAAATCAAGCATTATTTCCGCGTAAAATTCCTCAGCGAGTACTGCGTTGTGGACTATCGGAAGCTTCAAAACCTGCGCTACGTCGCACTTCAGCATCCGTTGCATCCCATTGGCAGATCGGAATCGCTTTGATCGATTAACATTTGTTAAGGAAAAATGACCTCGGTTGGAATTGCTCGTTCCGATCAGCAAACGGAGAAAGGCTCCAGTCAATTGTGGAGAGTCAACGAATGTTCGTCTGGAAACATTGGAGAGGTAGTACAAAGCCCACATTTTTACTGCAGTGACGCCCCAAGGCAGTGCCACGTTTAAGCCTAAGTGTCATTGAGAAGAGAGCGTAATGCGACGTAGAGCGGAAAGGAATACTCCTCCTTGACGCAGTGAGCAGGAAGAAAGGATCTAACAACCGACGGATAAGAAGCGTTTCCAGAGAGAAACGTGTTTTAAGAAAACTTGTGTATTTGCTGTACAGAGTTGTCTCTTCTATTCCATTTTACAACGTTGTTGCGGTACAATGTTTCATGGCAAAAGCATGCTGCAACAACACAAAAAAGAGCATATTCATGGTCCGAATCCATTTTACCAACTGCAATATGTGCCCGCGTGTGTGGACAGGTCTTTTAATTTTGTTTCATGTATAGAAAGTATCAGACACATGTTTCTGTGTTGCATGTTGCGCTGCATTGTTTCGCAACAAAACCAAAAATGTGCCCAATGTAGACCCGGCCTTAGATGGAAGAAGAGACTGCTTAGTGTCGATCTCGCCCAAATAAAGACGGATATCTATCTTTATCTTCTTCTTTCGCTTCCTCTTCTCTCTTCTCTCTTCCTCTTCTCTCTTCCTCTTCTCTCTTTCTCTTCTCTCTTCCTCTCCTCTCTTCCTCTCCTCTCTTCCTCTCCTCTCTTCCTCTCCTCTCTTCCTCTCCTCTCTTCCTCTCCTATCTTTCTCTCCTCTCTTCCTCTTCTCTCTTTCTCTCCTCTCTTCCTCTCCTCTCTTCCTCTCCTCTCCTCCTCTCCTCTCTTCCTCTCCTCTCTTCCTCTCCTCTCTTCCTCTCCTCTCCTCCTCTCCTCTCTTCCTCTCCTCTCTTCCTCTCCTCTCTTTCTCTCCTCTCTTCCTCTCCTCTCTTCCTCTCCTCTCCTCCTCTCCTCTCCTCCTCTCCTCTCTTCCTCTCCTCTCTTCCTATCCTCTCTTTCTCTCCTCTCTTCCTCTTCTCTCTTCCTCTTCTCTCTTTCTCTTCTCTCTTCCTCTCCACTCTTCCTCTCCTCTCTTCCTCTTCTCTCTTTCTCTTCTCTCTTCCTCTCCACTCTTCCTCTCCTCTCTTCCTCTCCTCTCTTCCTCTCCTCTCTTCCTCTCCTCTCTTTCTCTCCTCTCTTCCTCTCCTCTCTTCCTCTCCTCTCCTCCTCTCCTCTCTTCCTCTCCTCTCTTCCTATCCTCTCTTCCTCTTCCCTCACTTCCTCTTCTCTCACCTCTTTCCTCCCTTTTACGTATTCCCCTCCCTATTTCCTCATCTCTTCCTTCTCTCTCTCTCTTATTTCTCTTAATCTTCTTATCTTCTCTCTTTCTCTTCTTTCTCTTCCTTCATCTCCCCTTCTATCACCTCTTTTCTCCCCTTTTACGTATTCTTCTCCCTCCTCTTTCCTCATCTCTTTCTCTTCTTTATCTTTCTCTTCTCCTCTTCACTCACTTCCTTTTCTCTCTCCTTTTTCTAATTCCCCTCTCTCTTCCTCTTTTTTCTCTCCCTCTTCCCTCCCTTCCTCTTATCTCTTTCTTCCTCTTCCCTCACTTCCTCTTCTCTCACCTTTTTCGTATTTCCCTTTCTCCTCCTCTATTCCGCTCCCACTCTATACCCTCCTTTTCCCCTTTCCTTCTTCCTGTATTTATCCCCTCCGATCTCTCTTTCCTTTTTTTTTCCTTTGTCCCCTTCCCCCAATTTTATTCTTTCTCCACCTTTTCTAATGTAGCAAACGTAAGGAACTGCAGGGGCGGCAGCTCTGCGGCGGAACGATCTTGAACCAAAGCTGGAAAAAGTGAACGGCGAAATTGTTTGTTTGTTTTCGTTTACTCCTTGCTAAGGCGAGAAGATATTCCACGAGCGGTTCCTTCTATTTCGTCATTTGTGGATTATAAATTGATTTCTTTGGTTCACACCTGTCACAGCGTCCGCGAAGGTCTAAAACATTTGGTCTACAATTTTTTTAATTCGTCGGGCGTGATTATAGAAAAAGGTGCGAGATTGTTTTCTTTTAAAAAAAGTTTTTTCGGCTTTTTTATGGCGTGCCGTAAAGTCCCCCCCCCCCCTCGCGTATGAAATTTTACGTGAATGAAATCGGGTAACCGACTGGTTGGAGCAGCTCCGCCGAGATAATTCGCTTTGGAACGCGGCGAGATTAAATTTTTGTTTTTTTTTCGTTAATATGGCGAGTCCTGTGGAGTTTGCGCCGATCGTTTTCAAAGTGGATATGTTCTCCGTCGTCGTCAAGTGTGTATAGTGGGGTGTGAAAATAGGGGTATTGGGGTGGGCTTTATTGTTTAATGTTTGTATTCCAAGTGTTTATGGCGAGTCCATTGTTTTTTTTAAGTCCAGGAAATTAAGAGTTGTTCAGTCTTTAATGAGGGTTGTAAAAACCGGATTAGCCGTCATATATAACTAGGGTG
Source organism: Tanypteryx hageni (assembly GCA_028673005.1). Classification (NCBI taxonomy): domain Eukaryota; kingdom Metazoa; phylum Arthropoda; class Insecta; order Odonata; family Petaluridae; genus Tanypteryx; species Tanypteryx hageni. Next base: position 32,132,856 of record CM054113.1, on the reverse strand, counting down.
ACCAGATTCTGAGTGAGTAATACCGGGACACAACGTGTTCCGGGGAAGAAAAACCGGGACATATCCGGGACAATATAAGATCTTTAGTTGTTCTGTCGCTTACATGCCAAATAGATAAATTCTGTTTAGCTTGGCCATGATTTCTTGACAAAGTAGCCCATAATCTTTTTAAATTCTAACATTATGTGCACACAATTATTAAAGAATTGGTCAGAAAATTGATGGCAACAAATATTTAATCATTTGTACCGTATTCTTCTGGCTATAAAACGCACTCCAAGTTTTTAGAAAATTTTCCAGGAAAAAAGGTATTTTGGTTCATCAAAGCATTTAGGAAAAGTCACGTCACGTATCATTTCTAGCCGTGGTTAAATCCGTATTTGGCAACATTCAATAAAATATTATGGCGTGATAACAGTTAGATATAACGTTTTAGATAAACTTAATTCGTGAAAGTAAATAGGGATGATCTAAAACATAAATAATTGCTTCGAAACTCTTATAGCTGAATGTGCCCTGCTTGCACTCGGCTGTCGGGGTGCGCTGCACACCTCGCGCCTATAGGCGCCCCTTATGGATTGTACTTATTTAAACACAATTGAAATATGAGATTTTAATTCCTAATAAATGGATTGCTTGTGTAATAACATATAACTGGCGGAATGTTATTTATTTATTCTATATTTATGAAATAAAAAATAAAAAAATTTTAACCGGGACAAATACTAAACCGGACGGGACGCCGAGACATCTAAAATCCGGGAACGTCCTGGCTAAACCGGGACGTATGGTCACCCTAGCTACATGACAAATCGTAGTAATGTACATCTAACTATAATTATGTGCCGATTGAAACACATGAAAACTCTTTGTGAATGAATTACACGCATAAATATGTTTGAAAATTATTACGTTTTATTCAGCTAAACATTTCACCCTTTATTTGCCTTTCTCAAGGCGATCTTAAAATTTGTGAGATTTAATTTATTATTTTTTAAATAGAGGACATGTATGGCAATTCTGAAATGCATAGAAGAAAAATTGAAGCTTTTAAGCGTTTTTAAGATGCTTGAAAAATGGAACTCGATGATATTCGTTATGCTTTGTCCCTTAAAAATAAAAAAGAACAAATTCGGGTCATTTATTTTCTTTGATAAAAATCAAACGCAATAAATTGGGAAAAAATAAAAGTTTTATCCTCAATTGCGCAGTTGAGGAATAGAAAAACAGATGCAAAGAGATATAGATCGAGGGAGAGAAAGAGAAAGGGAGAGAGATAGGAAGAGACAGGGGAAGAGAAAGGAAGTGAGGAGAGAGATAGGAAGGGAAGAAAGAAAGATCTAGTGAAAGAAAAGGAGTGTGTTACGTCACACTTTGATGATGAAACAGCGAGAGGAATGGAAGTAAATGGGAAGTATGTGAACTCTTGTGCACTCTTGCCAAATCATGTGAAACAGGTGGATTTTAAAGCATGTTTGCCTTCTGCGGATATCCCATAAAAAAATAATCTTCTTTGGACACGTGCGCATCATTAAACTTTTATATTGCTTTGTTCTACATCATGCCTAAATTATTTTACTGTCTAATGATTTACGAGTACAAATAAAAAGTAAGATAAAGGCTTTACTAAGGGCCTCTAAAGAGAGAGTTGGAAAGCAGCATGTATGAAAGGTGAAAATTGTATTTTATTGTCGCAATGGTTGAAGGAATGTGGTAGAGGTGGGGAATGAGGAAGAACTGAAAGATGGAGGAAGACAGAGGCAAGTAGAGATGAAAGTTTATCGTTTTTGACGAACAAAGGAGAGGAAAAGAAGAAGAGATTGGCCGAGAAATCGAATGAAGAAAAGACAGAACATTACTTTCTTCAAGAATGATACCTTCGAATGAATTGATGTATTTAAAATCGAATGGAAGAATATGAGTCAACATAAACGGAGGAATTATTTTAGATCATAAATGGTGGATTTGTGACACTAGTGACATTAGCGAATCAGTATTCACCAACCATACTTCGTATACTTGACCGCTTGTCATATTTTATATTTTCGTTGCAATTAAAAGAATAAAATTGCCAAATGTTAAGAAAAATTTGTTGACTGTATGATAACGCTGCATTTTCCGGAGTTGCTTATTGAAATGAGGTAAAAAAACAGATTAGGCGATGACGGTAATGTCTCTTGTATTGCACTGAAAATCCTGAAGTACAGTCAAACAGCAATAGTTACAGTGTTGGGATAAGAACAAGAAATCGAGTTAAAGAATAGAATTTAGCCATAAAAATATCTCCAACATTTTTTGGAAAGCTGACGGGAAAATATTGTCTTCGATTAACTGAATATTCGACCTAGAGAAGTGTGAGCAGTCGTGGTTAGGTGGAATGTCAGCAATTTAAAACAAATTCCGTCTGCGGTGCTGTGGTACATATAAAAAATTGTGTAAAACTCTTTTTTCTTTAAAAAGATAATTTGGCTGATTATATTTTTCAAAGAAGTTGTAAAATGCTTTTAGGCAACTGCTAACAATAGACTGGCAAATTTCATCGTTTGGCTAGACCGAAATGTCGTGAGTGTATTTGAACCCGCGCGTGGACCTCAAGGAACCCTCGAGGAGACAAAAAAATGGCTCGACCGCCAAAACAAAGCCCTCGACTCCCGTTCTCATGGTGTCACCTCCTTCTCCGCCTGTCGTTTTTCGGTTGTGGTTACTATGGGATGGGAACGGGACGAGTTTTCCCTCCCACATTCGTACGAATGAGGGTGTGCGCGGAAAAACCCGTATCCCGGACCCACCTTCTAAACGATGATGGCGACAACGAAAGAGAGAGAGTCAGGCAATCTTAAATGTGTGCAGAGTGACCGAAACTCGCGATCCGTTACGTCACGCGCGTTACTCACCCAACTTTTCCAGATCCTCAATTAAGATTCAGTCGTCGAGGCAAGTTTTAAACTGTTTGTCATACGCGCCTGCATTTAGCCGATGTCTCAACTATTTAAAAGGCAGTATGGATACTTTTACGACGTTTTTTGTGGTCGACAAAGAGTCACGTAAATCATATTTGAGCATTACTTCCCTCGTTCCCATTGTTTCTCACCGCGTTAAGCTCAACGCGTTTTTTTAAAGATTACCCAATACGCCATCCAAATGAAATTGAGAGGTCGGAAAAGTCTCTGCATACGATGCGGTTTACGTGCCTTACTCCGCGATTATTTCGAACAATTTTTCCGTGTTGGGCGTTTTTACTTTCAGAAGCATTCGAACGTGTACTCATTCATTTGCCGTAAATTTCAAATTTAGAAGAACGCCTATCACAAGTTGTGTAATATTAATCGTTCGCTATTCAAGGTATTGCCATCTGACGGTAGAAAATTGCGTAAAAAGAGAGTCGCGTGACATTCCCTCCTCCAATGAAATTGTCGGTACTTTGGATTTATCCGATGACGCGAGACTTTCAATAGAGATGACTTCGTCCACCGGCGTGACCTTCTTTTTCAGTTTTAACATCCTCATCCTTCTACGTCCGAGATTCGTGTTCTCTTTCGTATCCGTCATTGTCTTTTCCCCTCTACCATGATAATTCCCAACCGTTCTTTCCTTGCTCTTCTGCGTTGTTCGCAGGCGCTGAATAATTCTCGCCATCATAGTCTTCGTTTCACCTCCGCAGGTATCCAGCACAACTCTCCGGTCGTATATTTTTTTTATAAGAAAATAATAAACGCCTGGTATTTGTACGGGAGTGATTGGTGGAAACAAATCTTATGGACTTCATGCGTATTTAAATCATGAAATTCTTGCCTTAAACTTGAGATTTCACCCCTTTTTTCGTCGCCCAAAGCCGTATTTCTGTAGCGGTGGGCCGCAAAAGGATTTGAGGTGGGCCACGAAAAGTTTGGACAAAATTAAGATAGGTTTAAATTTTTTAAAAACTGTTGCAAAGATATAGCGAAAGCGTACCTAATACTTTGTAAAAAGAAACCATAATAAATAAAAAATGAAAATTTTAATAAATTTATTTTTCTTTAAATAATCCACAACTTTTAGTCGACAAAATAGAATTTTCTCTTGCCTCTATATAGCACATCATTTTATATATATGGGGACCGCAGAAAATTCTTTGTAGTTGAGGTGGACCGCAGATAATTTCCTGCAGCTTAGGTGGGCCGTATTATCAAAACGGTTGAGAAACGCTGGTCCAAAGTATGTAATTCGCGCTGAAATAAATAGCAAGTTGTAATTTCTATCTCAACAGTTCTCTTCGCCTTGGACCACAACAGTAGGCAATCATGAGTATAGGAAAGGTATGTAAAAAAGGGGTACTCAGACCCTTGCGGGTACACTGGCCGAGAAGTCGTTCTTTCGGAAAAGGATGCGGGGGATATGGGACTAATTGAGGGACTCTTCCAGATGAAAGGTCCCGGCTCCCCTTTGGCCCTCGTAAGAGACTTAACCCCACGCGGTTGGAGGGATGCCTCTATGTCTGCTGGGGTCGAGGCTGAACAACACGCGTTTCGTTTGGGTCGTGGACTGATGTCGACTGAGGCTACATACGTGGCGAAAGCGATACTGGGGTGCGTCTCGTTCTTCTGTCGTCGGCGGTATCACGATGCAAAAAAAGCATCACGCGATTTTACGTCACTTGCGTCTTTATGGATAAGGCACATCGCCCACCTTCTAAGCGACGCACGCACCCATTCTACGAATCCATAAAATTTCGTCAGTTTAATTTTTTGTTTAAGCATAGTTCAAAATAGTGACGCATGGTGTCTGATTCATCTTAGCTCATTATCTTCCCAAAATAGGAGATGCGGACATTCTTCATACTCTCATCCAACCTTTGTGTATATCATTACTATAGTGACGGCGGCAAGGGTATGGGAACTGTGTGCTTTACTCCTTTTCATTTAATTACTGTCTATTGTCGGTTAATCACCACTGATGACAGCTGCTTTCTAGCAGAAATACGAATCTGTTTTTCCTGTCTTATGACTGATGGAGCAGGGTCAACATGAGGGGTATATTGGCGAGCGAGGCAGCTGCCTAGGGCGGAGCACGCATAGGGGAGCAATAGGGCTGCCAACTCTCCCGGATTCATGGGTTCTTATTTATTATTAACCTGCATGGGGATTTAGGATAAGTTTAATTTAATTTTCCAAGTGTTGTGATAAATAAAATTAATAGCCCTTACTAAGTTCTTTTAAGCTTCGGCTAAGCTAAAAGTAAACAAACAAAATGACGTAATATCGTCAAGGGGCTCGCGAGTACACTTAATATCACTACACGCTCTAATGAGGTGGTCATGGTAACTGACAATACTGATTCTTGAAAAGTTGCGTTTTTTCGCATTAAAAACGGATTTTCCGACAAATTCGGAGCGTAAATGAATTTTCATGGCAACCAAAATGAACTTCATGCTTTTGCCAATACAATCGTTTAGGTCCTGTGGTCAAATCTTGTTTCTAACTAATTTTAAAATGCGATTTTATAATGCCCGAAACTAATTCCAATGCTTTTCTTAAGGAGGACAGAGGTAGCGGAAAACCTCCCTAAAAAGGAGTATTTAATATTTTTGTTTGGACGTAGTGTTCTTAAAAAACAGAAGTATTTTGAATTTTTACAAATTATAGATAACAAAAATAATCCAAACAGCGGTCGAGATATTAGCTTTCCAAAAATCTATACAAATATGCCAAAAAAGTTCGCCTACGATTGTTACGGTAATATAATACATCTATATATAATTTGCCGAAAGCGAAATATTCCGGTACGATGTCCCGGCGCACTTGAACTATTATCTTTTTAAAGTTTTTTGACAAATTTACCGACTAGGAAGAAGACTGACATTTGGTGGGTATGCTTCATTCGGGTATCGCAAGGCAATGTCGAAAAAATCTCCAAAAAAGACCCGGTTTCAACTCCAGCAGATAATTTCTATTTCCCATAAGATAACACATAAAAATCGATTTTTTACAGGCTTTTACTTTTTTGCAAATTAAAATTAGAAAGAATGGATCTACGATCTTTGGATTTGGACCGTTTTAAATAAAAATAAATATCGTTTCTTATCCATATCGTCACATTTCATCTACGACTCGGAATCGCTCAATTTATATGTTTAAATCATATTTATTGGAAAGAATTAATCTTTTTAACGATGTGTTGCCTTGTCGACCGTGTCATTGTTAGACCTCGAGATAGTGTTTGTCGTCAAAAACCTTATACTATATGCGTTAGGAAAGCGTGCTTTGAATGCTTTAATACGAGAGAGAGAATAAGAGAGAAGGAGATTGTTTGATTGATTGATTTGGTCTTTATTTGGGGCGAGATTGAGACTAAGAAGTCCCATCTTCCATCTAACCCCTCGTCATGAAACATATAGTAATACATAAAACATTAACAATGTAAATACAGGTAACAATAAAAATACAAGTATTTGAAAAGAAAAGATGTGATTTTGTGGGAAAAAATATGGACTGCTGAGTAATGGAATACATGTAAAAAAAACCCACTTCAGGAAACACCCACACAAAAAGGAGGGTGTGAAAAACCTGCGAAACCTACTGAGATTCACTAAAGGCATCACATAATGTTAAAGAAATAGGGAAGGAGACAGAGAAGAAGGGAGATGAAGAGATAGCTAGATAACGTTCTTTATTAGGGCGAGATTGAGACTAGCAAGTCTATTTTTCCATAGAGCGAGAAGGGGGAGAGGGAGGGGAAAGGGAGTGGAGTGGAAGAGAGAAAAGGAGGAAGAATGGAAAGTGCCTTAAATTTAATACTTAATCCACGCATGCCCGTCATATTTGACGGGAAATTACGCTAGGTAGTATAGATCAATCAGCGCACCTGATAACTACAACCATGATTGAAATAGAAACTTCTACGAAGAATGTCGCCAAAATCTATTCCTGCATTACACAAGATTTATTTCGCTAAGCCAGTCGATTGATAACATTTTTCTGACTTTGCCCGTTGCTACGTATTACGTCACGATAAAGGAGCTTCAGCGAAATATGTAGGGCGCAGAACTGCCTTCTCCCGGCCCTATGATGGAGAGACATATTATTCCTAACTTTGAAATTTTTGTTTATTTTTTATGCCATTTACCTTGGTAGACGTGTAGTTAGCGTGTCGGTCTACGTATACTAAGGTCGCTGGTTTGAATCCCACATAGGGCATGGATGGTTCTGGTTGCCATGCCGAGGTTAGAGGTGAGAATGGACTTGATTGTCTAATTTTCCTCTTCAAATAAATAACATTTACTTATCAATTTTAGACATTATCACGATTATCATATATTTTATTTCGTGTGAACAGTTTTCCTTCATTTAGCTCATAAACTGAGCAATTCGAAAGAAATGTTCATTTATTGTTGTATCAATTGGTTTTATGTATATATTTTTTATTCCATATCTTTTCTATCTTATTTGCAATATGTCTCGCCGCCTAGCAACTCACGAGCTTATGGTGAATCCCATCCCAAGTGATTTTACGCTGTTATTTCTTACGTTTCTCATTCTGAGTTCCATTTCGCTGATTTTTAACTCCTTAGAGTTCATTTCCTTTCGATTTTATCATAAAAAACTTTCTCGAGAAAAAAGACAGTTGGTACTTCGTGATACCATTTCCTTCGTAGTGTTTCATAAAGCGCTTGAACTTCATAATGGGTGTTCCACCTCGCTGCCACACATTCTCGCGTTGAAATCACCCGAGATGAATTCGATATGGTATTTGCATATCTCGTGTAAGGCAGTCACATCCGTTTCTGGGTTTAATCTGTTCTATTCTCTTGCTTATTCTTATAAAGATTCCGATTCATTTTTCTGGCAAGTTGGATGAATTATTCGCTCTCTCTTCTACGTTGACTTGATATTATTTTCCATTCTGAATGTGGTTCTTATTAACAACATGTTGATGGGTTAATAACTCTTTGGTTGGACGTAACTATCTCGGCTTTTCATCCTATCGTGCTAGATCTTTTTCATTTTTGCTTCGTCTAGCTTTATCTCTCGGTAAATAGATACTCAAATGAAATTGCATCCTTGGCAATGACCTCAAAATCTATTGCTGCAATAAGGCACTTCCACATTCAAACATTTTCATGGCCACTACAGCAGTCACGGTCCCTATTTTATCTCTGGGCCATAAATAATTATGTCGTAACTTGATTCGGTTTGTTACTGTCGAAATGCGGTCCTTATAATGGGGAAGAATTCGGTAAAAAAACTTCCCCTCGTGTCTCGCCGAACAGCAGAAACAATGGAAGGCTTTATAATTACTGCGGTTCCGTCATCTCTGACGAAAGTAACATCCTAACGTATATTTATAAGATCTTAAATATATATTGTAAGATGCGCCACACTTTTTTAAATTTAATCGCTACTCTCTTGATATTTTTATTTATTCTTTCGTCATATTTATAAGTACTATCAGTAGTTTATTTAATATTGATGCAATTAAACAAAATGCACCCTTTGAGGTATATTTCTGGATTTTTTCACTAGTTATAGCTCAATAATAATCAATAATATTGATAACTTTACTTATCTTTATCTGATAATTTCAATTTATAATTGTTTCTTCAGAATTAATAAAAATAGACTATTCGCAGAGAATAATTGGACAATCTTTATCCTAAAACCAAGAAAATATTGATATCGTCTTATGGTTAAAATCCAGTAGATAATATACATAGCACCATTAAGGACGTCTAATTTGTAGCCGAATTGCATATCTTGTGTCCCAAGAATTTTTATAATAAATAATCTTTATACTTTACATTTACATGGTTTAAGATTTTGCCTCATAATAATGTTAAAATTTCCATTGTTTTTCATTATATTTCTCATTCTATGAAGTTAAAACTGTAATAATCTCTGGCCTTCTGATGTTTTTTGAATGAATTTAATGTACCTAATACAATATTTATCTTTTCATTCAGCCTGGATTTTTAATCTCAAATATAACTGCCGCCGACTCATACCATCTATAGATAAAACAAAATTAAAACATTCAACGCTATAAATACTTTTTCTTTAATGATTATCTTTATACCTTCTTTATCTTTGAATTATTCCAGTTAATGTATTTTAAATAAAATAGTATCTACGAGACAGTTTCAACTCATACTAATTAACGGCCGTCATTTCTTATGCCCCGTCTCATTTAATCCATTATTTAATATCTTTAACCAATCATTGGCTCATGTTAACTTGCTGGGACCACATCCGAAACTGACCGCCATACAGACCTCACCACTGTCATTTAACTCTGATTGTGAGAGCGGAACTCGAGGAATTGACTGGAAACCGCGCTCAAGTACCTGCCCCCTTGCAGCAGGGGGTCTCTAATCGACCAAATCATTTTCAATATAATTTGAACTTTTTAAGTTGTTAAATTAGTGAGAAAGTGACTCAAGCGTCGAATCCGGGTTATTGCGATGATTAAGAGCGTCTTTCAAACGTAATTCTATGATAAATAATAAGATATTTACATCACATGTAATCTTGACACCCAGGAATACCAACCTCTAAATATTATTGAGTCATGCATGTCTATATAGTTCTGGCAAATGAAGAGATTATCCTTCAATTATAAATACAATCACATAGGATATTTTACCTCTTAGTTATAGTTATTATAATTCTTGCTTGCTATTTCATACATATTTGCATGCCGCATTCATGATAAAAACTCTAATTTTAGTATGTACTAGCCGACCTGTTCGGCATTTCGTGTCCAAAAAGGCAAGTTAAGTAGTAGGGAGGAAGCGGAATTATATTACTTTCACTCACTCTTCGATAAACTAACATTTATTTATAGTTAGACACGATATCAAAATGAGGAATCTAAAATTATATTATAAATTGGCGTTCATCAGGGATAGGAATAATGGTGCAACGTTCGTACGACATGCGATTTTTCACCCGACCGACCCAACACTTCCATAAAATGCACATATTTTATGAGAAAATCAAACCGACCCCGCGAATGGCGAGAGTTTTCTGTATTAACTTAAACAAGGTCTGTAAACAAACCTACGAAAAGAATGAACTTAAAGATTGCAGTCATAAACTGTTTTCAATTCAACCCCGCCCCAGAAACTCTTAAAAGGGCGTCAAGATTACATGTGAGCGTAATTATCTTATTAATTATCGTAGAATTACGTTTAAAAGATGCTCTTAATTAGCGCATTTATCCGGATTCGACTAATTCTCACTAATTTAACAACTTAAAAAAGTTCAAATTATATTGAAAATGATTTGGTCGATTAGAGACCCCCTGCTGCAAGGGGGCAGGTACTTGAGCTCGGTTTCCAGTCAATTCCTCGAGTTCCGCTCTTACAATCCGAGTCAAATGACGGTGATGAGGTCTGTACAGCGGTCAGTTTCGGTGTTGTCCCAGCTATTTAACATGAGCCCAATTATTTGCTCAGGGTTAGCCACAATAAATATTTTTACACACGTCTTCTATCGCTAAATTAACGACAAAAATATGTCTTCTTGTTCAAATATTCAATATTTGTTCTTCTACAATTTCTATTTGAATTCCTTAGTTTTCGTTCATTATTGCTATCATTATAATTGATAGTAGCTCAATAACTTTGGCTAAGATTAATAAAGGTAAAATACTCCTTTAGCCAAACAATTAGAGGGTTACAACGATGCCCACCTTGTGGGCGAAATGCATTGGGTGTTGTAACCCTCTAATTGTTTGGCTAAAGGAGTATTTTACCTTTATTGCTATCATTGTAAATTGAGTATGATTACATCTACACGTTACCCCGTAATTCACCTAATTGGTGGATTACATTGCGTGTTGGACGATTACGCTACCGTATTGAACCGCTATAAAATAAAGAATCCTCGTCTAGACAGCAGATATCCATTTCATTTCCTTTCATACTCCATTCGCCTCCCTCGACGAGACCTCCTCTCGACTCTTACCTCCTCAAGCGCGACTGGGAATGCGGTAACCAAGCATCGCTTTCCATCTGAGAAGAGCAGACCTCGAATTTTTAGCTTCAGCGATTTTCGCATCAGACGTAAGTCAGCACCACCACCACAAAAAATTTTGATTCACAAATAACCCAGTCGCCGCAAATAGATTCTTACGTACCATCTCTCCTGCTACCTGCCCCGACCGAACCCACTCCCGACCTCTTCCTCCCTTTCTCTGACCCTCGAATCTCTTTCCTCCATCGCAGCCTCCTCGCCTCGACTCTTCTCCCTCTTCAACATTCCTGCTTCGTTCTAGAGCCTCTTTTCCTCCCTTCGCTGTATTCCTCTTTCTTTCCCTCCATCCCCTATTTCCTTGCTTACTTCCTTTTCTCCAACATTCAATTTTAAATTCAATTCATGTTTATCCACTATCTATAGGTCGGAATGTCTAAAAGAGGAGGTAGTGGGAATAATTGTGGCACCAACGTATATAGGTAGAAATGATCGAGACGATAAAATACGTGAGATCGATCGTAGGACGGAGCGTTATCTAGGCTCGTTCTTTCCGAGGACAATACGAGATCACAATAGGAAATTTCGAATTGCGTTAGACAATCTTTAGGTAGGATTTGGTGCATTGCACCCCCTGCCACCCACCAACTTGGTGAATTGCAGGGTAACTTGTAGATGTAGATGTATCTTTTGTAGGTTACATGGACGTGTCAACTACTTTTTTTCTGCACAAATTTCTTATGCCCCATGTTAATAATTTTGATTGGACATCTGCATACTTTTCTCAAGGAGTCATGCATGGGATCAGTGAGTTTTCTTGTTTTGTACCAGGTTCGTGCTTGTTTTCTTCACCATTTTTCTTTCATCCCTTTATCTGTGTTCTCAACATCTATCTACCTCTTCTATATCCTTTTTCTTCTGCCCCTTTCTCGCCATTCTTTGGCTCCCTCCAATCTCTCCCTCGAATTACTCCTTGCCATTTCACTCTTCTTCCCTCCAACTTTCTTCCCCCCAACTCCTTGCCTCTCCTCTCCTTACCTCACTCCCTCTAACCCCTCTCTCCCTCTAAACCCCCTATCTCCCTCTAAACCCCCTTTCTCTCTCTAAAATTCCTCTCTCTCTTACCCCTCTCTTCCTCTAACCACTTTCTCCCTCTAACCGCTCTCTCCCTCCTCGTCTCCTCCCATTCCTCCATAACTCGCTGCACCTTTCCCTCCCTATGACTTCAAACAACTTCCTGCGCCAACCTCCCTATCTCTCTCTCTCTTTCCCTGCATTCTATTCATTCTTGAGCAACATCGGAGTTACTTACGTCGCATTTTCTCCACCAGCGAAAGAGACGTAGAGAAATTGAATTTGACGCTTAAATTCTTAGGAGTTATTGAACGCAAAACAAAGGTCAATAGACACATGGATGGATGATCGCGACGGGAGCAAGGACGCGGGAAGAAAGAGGGGCGAGGCCTTTCTAAAAACAGTAGAACTTTCCCAGGCGGTATAGGAGGTTACGATGCTCATGCCACCGCTCGTCGGCCAATGGGAAGACGTCATCCCTCACCACGTGGTCCGTTGCCCACCGCATTTTCAGGAATGCGGCCTGCTGAAGTTCCACGAGTCGGCGGTCATACGCAAATGGCAATGTCGTGGGAGCTAAAAAAATGGATAGGGAAGACGTCTGAATGCATGACTTGAATCCAAGTAGGCTGAGAGAAATTTTGAGAGGCGCGTACTAGGTGAATGTGGTCTTTTTGAGAGGGTTGCATTTCCAGGAAGGTGGTTTTTGAATGGCATAATGCATATCTATGGAGAGATAACTGTCAACGAAATTGTGTTTCAGTATCTCATTATACTCCATTTTCTAATGACGTAACTTTTGAACAAATGTTTATATTTTTCATATAAAATTTCGCGCTTATTTTCTTATTGGTCCATTTTTGATACGTAAACGAACTTCCTGTTCTGTTTAATTGAACATGTGTCGAAAATTCACCCACAAAAATAATTATAATTATCTATCTATTATCTAATGCTGCGTCATCAATTTCTGGAGAACCAAGAATATCTCGTTGGATGTTAATTATTCGTTGCACAGAGTAGAGATTCCAGTGTCAGACTCGATTAAATATCTTGGCGTCACGATCCATCGTGATATCTCGTGGGACACCCACTCGTCGATTGATAGGTGCCGCTAACAAAAAGCTGGCCTTTATAGGGAGAATAGTTCGAAATTTCTCCGAGAAAGTGAAAAAATTATGTTATTTATCCTTGCTTCGACCGCAAGTCGAATATGCTTCAGCTGTCTGGGATTCCTACGAAAAGGGACTCACTAACGAGATAGAAAAGGTTCAGCGCAGGGCAGCTAGATTTGTAAAGAGGAATTACGATAGTAAACAAAGCGTAACATAATAGAAAATTTGAAATGGACATCATTAGAGGAACATAGGCTGCAGGCTTGATTTAAACTACTGGAAAAATTTATGTCGGAGGGACTAGAGAATGAGGTAGTAGGAGTTATCCGAAGCCCGACGTATCTCGGAAGGCAGGACAACGAAGATAATATTCGCGATATCGATTGTAGAACGGAGCGATATAGAGGATCGCTTTTCCCTAGTACTATAATAGAACATAATAGGAAAAGGTAACGTAGGAAAACTATGGACCCTTGGTGCATTGCACCCCATGCCATCCACCAAAAAGGTGACTTGCAGGGTATCATGTAGATCCAGATGTAGATGTAATTTCTCTTTACAAATCTAGCTGCCCTGTGCTTAAGCTTTTCTATCTCGTTAGTGAGTCCCTTGTCGTAGGGATCCCACACAGCTGACGCATATTCGACCTGCGGTCGAACCAATGATAAATAACATAATTCTTTCACTTTTTCGGAGCTATTTCGAACTATTCTCCCTATAAAGGCCAGCTTTTTGTTAGCGGCACCTATCAATCGGCGAATGTGGGTGTCCCACTAGAGATCGTGACTCCAAAATATTTAATCGAGTCTGAGACTGGAATCTTTAATCCGTCCAACGAATAATTAACATCCAACGAGGTACTCATGGTTCTCCAGAAATTGATGACGCAGCTTTTCTTTAGATTGATCTCTAACTGCCATTCCTTACACCATGCATAAATAGCTTCTAGATCATTTTGGATATACTGGTGGTCTTCCGGATTGCTTATTTCTCTATAAATGACGGTGTCGTCCGCGAAAAGCTTAATTTTGCTTCTGACGTACCTCGGAAGGCAGGACAGCGAGAATAAGATTCGCGAGATCGATTGTAGAACAGAGCGATATAGAGCAGTGATTCCCAACCGGGTGCCTGAGGCACCCCAGGGTGACCGACGTCAATTATTAGAGTGACCAGAAAATTTGGTGTGTCCAGAAATGCTGACAAAAAAATAACGCTCCGTCCTACAATCGATCTCACGTATCTTATCATCACGGTCGTTTCTACCTATATACGTTGGTGCTTCAATCGCTTCACGACCATTTGGATTTAAGAATACCGATCGTTCGTCAAGCAATTATAATCTAAGGTTACAATTTAATCTTTGACTTTTCCATTGAAAATAAATCTTGTCATTTGAAGTTGCGTTTGTGCTCTATGTTAGGTGAATTTCCGAATTAAGTACGTTTTTTATATTGAAATGATATTCACAATATTAATCCATTTAAAGCATTTTTCAATCTCAAAACCCTTTCTTTGTAAGTTGCAACGTCTCTAGCAGAAGTTTTCAATTTACCGTTTCAAACATTTTTCTTTCCCTCCTAATTCCATCGAGACACCTGATCCCAGAGCAATTCACTCCCGAATGTTTCTAAAGAAGTGACTTGCATGTCGCCGCACTCAATAAATTCTTTTTTCATTGCCCACTTGTCCTTCATCTAAGGCGGGTCGAGAGCCGTAATTCACTCTTTAATCCTCTCGACGCTTTATCACCCTTTCCTTTCCTGTCAACTCGCATTTACTCATCAGATTATCCAACATCCCCTTTCTCACTCTTCGCCTCCTTCCCTGCTCGTGTATCACAATACTTTGGGCCATCCGGCACCTCCCTCTCCTGACACCGGTAGTCCCTCCTACCTTTTCTAGAACCTTCCTCAACCTATCCTTTATCTTTTTTTACGACCCATCCTTTTTGGTCTACTTCTCGAGCCGAGGTAGTTTATGAAAAACAAATCGGCGCAAAAATATTCCCGAGCGTGAGTTTATAGCCGCTTTAAAAAACTGCCAAACTTTTATTTCTTTATTTAAAAAAAGAAATATCTTTCGTCCGAGAATGGCTGAGCAAAGCGCTTGCGTTGGAAGATTTACGATGCCATCGCTGCCACGTTACGACATCGGCGCATTTGAGGCTTTGAGGCGAGTCAACCGTTATGTCTTAGGGGCGTCGTCGTCATAGTAACACTGTTAGTAACAGAATTTGTTCTCTCTTTATGCATGAGATTAAAAGACTCACTTGGCATAGGCGAGAGCGAAAAAATTCCTGGTTTACATGCGATGAAGGAATGCACCATTAGCAAGTGGAATATCCATTGTAAAAACGAATGGATTAAGCGCTTGCCATTGAGCTATTAATTAGACGAAGTGTTCAACTCGATAAATGGCATGACTGTTACCATATACCTAGAAATATTTAGTCGTTGCTGGCCTGGTTAAATCAAGATAGCACTTTTAATAAGTGAACTACGGACATCTAGGAAAATGAACGTAGTAAAAGATTCCGAGTGGAAAAATCGATAAATGGCATCACTTCACCGAAAATCACATATTTTCAGGATTCTTTTATTAAGACAATTTTAACAGGAATGCAACGTACAAAGTGAAAGTCATATCACGCTAAAAAAACCGCTGAAAAAATATATTTACGACAGGTATTCTCGATAGTTTATGAACATTTTAAACATGCTTTTTCGGACAAATTATCGCACTCTCTGCGTGCTTTTGTTTACATTTTTGCATGATTACACTCAACCAGCATCTAATGAATTTTCCATACAGACTAGGAACTAATAACAGGAAATGATGTCAAAAACAACGGAAATGGAAAATTAGCTCCATCAGACCCATCAGTGGTCGAGTCTCGAACATTGCACAGGTGTAAGTAATCTCAACAGCCATAATTATTTTCAGTGTCTGTGTCAATTCGAATAATTTCGCGATTATAACTATTTTGACGTATGTATTGTGGGAACCGAGCTTAATTCAAGAGAAGACTTTTTAAGGGAACGTCTACCAAAATTCAAATAACATTTCAGTATATTTAGTAATATAATAAAAATATTTTTGCAATTTCTCAAAAATCTCGATTTTACCAATTTTATGTAGGCAAGCGGAGACGTAAGCGAAATGCCCGAAATTTCCACTTAACCTGCGCCCTTCGTATTTAAGGTTTGTTGCGTAATGGCTCGCAAGGTTAATAGAATGAATCATTATCCAGTCCTACTTTTAGGTCTCCGGATACGCGCGCGCACACACAAATATGCATAGTATATTTGAATGATCGACCCTGAAATAATTCGCAAGTAGGATTTCTCCTTCACCATGCCAAAATCTCTGATCGAGCGACCTAATTTTGATATCTACGCATTAACTGTCTATTGTCTGTTGGCCTTGGAAGAGAGGGGTAGTAGGTCTGTCTCACTATGCAAAGGTCCGAGTTCGAACCCTCCTGCAGGCTTGGCTGATAGTGATCGTATTTATTACCGTTTCAAAGATCTCTGAAAAAAACCAAGGAAGTGTTGTTTAATATCTAATGAAAATAGATAAAAATGAAGGCTGCACAGGAAATTTTATTCAACGACTTGAATATCTTTTGGTCCACTGATGGACGAAGGCCATCCCTATGGTAGTAATTTTTGCGGTTTCTTCAATTTTATGACTGTAAACTTTCTTCTTTTTCTTATCCCATCTTCTGTTTGTTCTTATTGTCGTCTGTTCCTGTCTTAAGCAGGTCCAATTAAGCTTTGATAGTCGAGGATATGTCCTTCCAGCAGTGCGTTCATTTCATTGTCAATGCCATTTCTAAGTTTTTTTCAGTTATATAACATACTCTTGTCATTTTCAAGACCAATTCTTTCTTATCCGAGTCCTTCAAATGTTTTACAGCAATGAATTGTTTGAAATTGTCTTGGACGATACATATTAAGGCTAATATAGAAAGCAGAACTATTCTGTATTTCCGATAACAATCTGAAACAAAATTTTGATGTGCAATAGAAAATAAATGCATCGTCTTGGTATCTGGTATAAACCCATGGAGCTACTAATAATATACGGGAGATAGCGCTCCCTATTCTAGCTGTAGCAGAGAGTGAAATCTGGGGCCGTGGTCTGCCCGCCATATTGGTTTGACCAAGACAGACTTATTTACATGCTCACGACACACGAATTGTTGTATAAATATATCGCTTTTCGTAGTTTACCGGTGAAAATAGGTTGAGTTTTCTGTCACACACATTTTTGCACGATTATTCCAAGCGCATGAAATATTCATATAGGCTTCTGCTAACAATAAGATGACTGAAATTGGGTACTATCCCCAGGAAACGGGGATGTATGACAACATGACACGATATTCAGGTTTGTTTAGGCCTACACTTAGGAAACGCATAATTTAAAGGTTTCATACTAACATATTTTAATTAAGGGCTCAACATAGTCTACATACATTCAATACAACACAAACAAAAATGCATACTGTTGCTTGGTACAACTGAAATCTTACACATAAAATAAAAGAAATTAGTTGGCCTAAAGTTTAAAATACAATGATGAATTCACGTAACCTTTATAAGACAAATTAGGTCTTGTCATGTTTACAAAATAATGGTTCATGCATTTCAACTTTCATCACACTAACGTCACTGACGTTGGAAAATCACAAGTTTTGTGTATTTTGCTCTAATTTTATTCTCATGAAGTTTGTTACTAAAACTCTTAGCTGCATGTTTAATCCTGGTAAGAAGGTAGCGGTGTGCAATGGCCTTAATAAGTAGCACTACATGATTGTCAAGAGGTGACTGTTCCTTCATGTGTTCATGCAGACTTTCAAAAACTGGCCTATTAACAAATTCTTTCAGGACTTGTGGGACAAGGTTCAGTGGAGTGGTCTGTAGACAGTTCTTTCCTCCATTGGTATTGCGACGGAAAACCTTTTCTGTACAGATGCAGATTTCAATTTCGTGGGGAATCAGGCAACTTGAGATGAACTTGCACATGAAGTATCTGAAACTAGTGATTCACTTTAATTTCTTGAGGGGATCTCAATATCACATTCTGTAGACTCAAGGTTACTATGTTTCTGAAGAGCACGACGTTCCTTGTTAGTCTAAAAATAAGAGACAACAAAGCTATTAAAATTATGAATTTCTGAAACTTCTAAACAGTATGAAAACTTCTATTCCTCTTGTTACAATAATTAATTATTATAAGGCTGCAAAAAATTCAGATGTGTACTTACTTTTATTAAATGTGATGGAAATGAAGGAAAAATGGAATGGACTGCATTTTCCCTAATGCGTACACAAGAAAGAGATGTTGTCTTCTAGACGAAAATATTCAGAACAAAGTCGACTCCACTTACTAGGAGACCAATCCTTTCTTCTTATGGCATTAATCCACAGAATCCGTCTATCCCTGTCCTCAGGGAACCTGCAGAAAAGAAAATAAATATACTTACTATAAAGCATTCTAATGTAGACCAAGTGCGCATTTGAAAGTATTACCTTTCTAACCTCCACAGGAAACAAGTCTAGATTCGTCGGAGCAGTGTTATTTTATAGCACCGAGAGTGGCGTTTATTTGTCAAATACGTCATGCTCGGGTTCCCGTTGTCCGTAATAAATAAAACATTTTATTAACAGTTCAATTCATATGTATGTAATCTTTGGTTACGGCACAGCCAGAGTTTTGCCATATGTTGTGAACTGCCTCTTAAAAATCACAGCAAAGAATGAAAGAATATTCAAATGATTGTATTAAACTCATTAAACTCAATTGAAAGCAACCCTGGCCGCTGGCAATAAAAAATATACGTTAATAAACACGGTTGTCACTGCATGCTTTTAACTTCAAAACTAAACAAAACTTGTGGAAGGTGACTCCTCTTGAAGTTGATCTATTTTTACATCCAAATGCTACACAGGATGGCATGATATGGGATAAGTTATACAAAACTGATGAGAAAATTCAATTCAGAGACAGTTAACATACAATGCACCACACCTCCGATATGTTTGTTTTGGTCAAACTAATACGTAGAGCAGGGTGTAGGTCAGTTTTGGGTAAGGGGATAATCGATGCGTTCGTAGAAAATAATAATCGCGATAGATTATCTAATGATAGAATATACTCCGAGCGTGAGGTAAATGCACGTAATACGAGAGATAGGTAAGGGGTAAGTTTATAGTAACATGCAGCACCAATTTCGCGATAGGTCATTGATAAAATATTCCGTAAAGGGTGCGATGGGTCGCAATTCCAATTTTGATGTGATGCCAAACAGTCGTGGGAGTGATTGTGATGGGAGCGCATGTAGTTTTAGAGTGGAAGAAAAAGTCAAGGGTGAGATAAAAATGCGAAGTGATAGTGAGAAATTAAAGTTCGTCGTACTGAACTGTAGCATCCGTAGGAAAATTGCTGAGTTCGAGCATATTATTCGCAGTCTGCACGCCGACGTCGTGATAGGCACAGAAAGTTGGTTAACGGATGAGATTAAGAGACAGGAGATATTTCCTAGAGACTATCGTGTCTATAGAAAAGATCGTGCCAATAGATCGGGCGGGAGGGGGGGGGGGGTTTCATAGCGGTTAGCGATAAGTACGATAGCTGTGAGACTCCGATAAGTGACGAGGATACCGAGAGTGTTTGGTGCCGCATAGGTAAAGAAGGCACCAAAAAGGTGTTCTTATGTTCGTTTTACAGGCCACCTAACGCTGCACAGTGGGGTATTTTCCTTAAAAGCTGGCCAAAATGTGAAATACAAAGTTGCAGAAATCACTGTTGTGACTACTTTGTTCTTAGGAGGGACAAATTACGCATTTCATGCTGCAAATTGCCGTGTCCAAATGCTAACCATCTTTTCCTTATTTCAGTTCAAAGTTGGCTATCAAGCGTGTAAGTCGAGCTGGATAATCTTTCTTGATTTTTCCCCCCTCGGAATTTAATTTTTTGTGGGTGCAGTAATCATTTAAAATTTTTTTTTAACATGGGCCAAATACCTGGAGGCATGCCAAATAATATTCCATTCTTTAAATATATTTATCTGCATGTATATATTTTTTTCTTTGATGTTAATTATGCAAAAAAATATTCATAAATATTCCACACGATGATGAATTCGAGTATAGTTTTAGTTGTCTATCAAGCTTAATCAAACAGAACTTTTTATTGAGTGTCATAGTAGAGTCTATTATCTATCTGAAACCGTAATAAAGTTTACCACATATTACCACATCTTTGAACAATACCTATGTGTTAGTTTCATCACACAGTAGTGAATTTAGATAACATGCGTAGTAAATTGGTCAATCTTTTTCGATAATTGTGGTGGCTACAACGTCTGTTTTCTTACAGGTTTACGTGAGGAACATATTTCTTTGAGTAGGAAGACAATGTTTGAAGTTATGTGTTCTTCAGATTAAAAAAAAATTAGTGATAGATGTGTACATTTGAAGAGCCATGTTTTAGAAATGACTAATTTTCCATGTGATTCATCAGAAACTATTAAAATTACATTGGCTCATTTCAATTCTCAATTAAGAGTAAAACTCGCCGTTTCTCACTGGATTAATAAGAGATTTTTATTTTATTCCCATTAATTCAACCGCGCCTCAGAAGAAAAGTGGTCGTCCTCCTGTAGATTTCCATTGTAGTAGTGAAAGGTCTAAACGTAGGAAGACTGAACTATTACGATCACAAGTGAGTCCTTCAGAACTTACGCATGCTGCCCAAATGAGTTTACGTGCAGATGGTTCTGTAGACGCTGCGAAAGTAGTAAAGGAAGTAACCTTCTCAACACCAATGCGAGCTAACAAATATACAGAGGCTTACAAAGGAAGAGAAAAACAGATTATGAGACTTTCTGGTGATGCAGCACTGTCCATTTTAGTAGAAGGGAAGTTGACTAGACATCAATATAATGTCGTTAGAACTCCAGCCAAGAAAACCTTTCCTCCGTACCAAGTCGTTCAAGAGGCTAAGAAGCGCTGCTATCCCGATCGTGAAGGTTTTACATTCACCGAGAACAGCGTTGAAGTTAGGTTGCAAGCAATATTGGACCATACTGCTCATCGTATAGTGGAAGTACAAGAAGAAGTGCTAGCAAAATTAACAACCAAGGAGCTGATTGGCTTACAGTTAATATCTAAGTGGGGATGGGACGGTAGTTGTGGACATAGCCAATATAAACAAAAATTTGAAAGCAGTATTGGTTCAGACTCAAACATTTTTCTAACTTCATTTGTACCGCTTCAGTTAATAGTTGGTGATGCTGATTCTTCAAACAAAATTAGTGTTTTTCAGAATCCCCGGCCTTCTTCACCTCGATTTTGTAGGCCAATTCGACTCCAATTTCTACACGAAACTGCTGATGCTACTGTTGAGGAAGTTACACGTGTAGAAAATGAAATAAATGATCTGACGCCAACATCAACAATGTTTAATGAACAGCAGCTCTTATTAAGACATAGCTTACAGTTTACCATGGTAGACGGTAAAGTATGCAATTCCGTATCATCAAATTCATCGACACAAAAATGATACATTTGTAGCGCCCCGGTAAAAGATTTTAACAACATAGAGGCGATGAAACAAAATAAAATTGACATTTCAACCTTGAGATTTGGCCTTTCCACACTCCATGCCTGGATTCGTAGCACGAAACAAAGATATAAAAGTGTATCGTGAACGTTTTCAAGAAAATGCTCCCGAGAAAGGAATTTAGAAGACGTATTCAACAGTCTCCTAATATCTTCAGACCCTGTTGTATCAAGCACAAGGGAGCTTCCAAAACGACAACCAAAATCCACACTCCTGAGGTTGTTGCCATGCTCAAGCCTCCAGACACAAGGGTATCTTCGGCAGAATCGGAGGACTCAGATATGGGGACATCCACAGATTATGACGAAAGCTCTTCCTCTGACTCTTAAGTAATTATTTAAAAATTCATTTCTGTAGAATAAGTTCGTTTTGGTATTTTAAGTTAGGAATAATATATGAGTGTTAATGTTCATTTTAAGGCGTACTTCAAGTAAAAATATTATAAATCTAATTTTTTTCCATTACAGGTAGGACATAAAACTTTAGTTTGGACAAACTAATCGATACACTCTTACAGTTTGAATGCTGCTAGGAAGAATCAGCCCCTGGCTCATTCTTCTTTTTCTGTAAAACTTCCATTTCCTTCCTTTTTCTTTCCTTTTATCATCCCAATTTTTCCCAACTCCCCGATTCCCGGTGATGACACTCAATCACATGTGGCCAATCTATTTCTGAGGGAATAAAAAAAAATAAAACAAATCTTTAAATTTAATCATTCATCTTCATGTTCCAAGTTCGAACGAAACTTTTCGACACCCGAAGTAGCACACGCAAAAATGTTAACATGTGTCGTTTTCTATCAGGATCCACGCCCAAGATAGCCGGCGGGAGTGAAAGTAACGTTCCGCTTAGGAAATATGCGATTTATGTTATTAATATTTTATATTATGGTTTAATTTTCTTTCCTATCCAATGAGGAAGCAAAATGTAGCTATTGGTCGTCAATAAAAGTGTTAATTGGATTTTGGCCATGTTTTTTTTAAAAAGCCCCACTGTGCGCTGGTGTAGATTGTATTTTAAATCTCGGGAAGCAACTATCAAGCTTAGACTGATAAATTAAGATGGAATCGTTATAGGGTGGTGACTTTAACTTACCCTCAATTGATTGGGAAAACCTCTTTCGAATCTAGAGGTAAAGAACGCGAATCCTGTGAGGCATTAATCGAAACATTCTGCGAGCACTCTCTCCTTCAATTAGTCAGAAAACCAACGCGATTGGGAAACATATTAGATTTATTAGCAACTAACGTCCCAGAAAGAATAAACAAGGTCACCATCGAATAAGTGATATGCAGTATATGCAGAGTGTAAGTTGAAAATCGATAGGCACTCTAAGCCTCAAAGAAAGTTTTATATATTTGCTAAGGCAGACTTTTCAAGCTTCAGGTCGCGCCTACGTGAAATATTACCTTGCTTCCGTGATATGACCGAACGATCAGGTGCTGAGTCGTCATGGAAATTATTCAAGAATATAATGCTAGAGGGCATCGATAAGTACATTCCAATTAAATTGAAGGTCGAGAATAAAGAGCCACGTTGGTACAATAAGCAAGTTAGGAGTGCGCTTAGGCGTCAGAGAATAAGCCACGCGAAAATAAAAAATATGCCGTCTACATCATCCGATGAGTATAGAGCAACTAAACTTCAGACGTATAAGAAATCCCGCGCTAAAGCGAGAAATACTATGCGCGAGGCTTTTACTAACTTCCGGAATAAGGTATTAAATAATTTGAAGGAGGACCCTAAAGCGTTTTGGTCCTATGTGAGAGAGGTCCAAGGTATAGGGCCTACCATACCTACCCTGCGAAATGACTCGGGTGCCGTTATTCATGATAGCGTAGAGAAAACCAACCTGTTAAACGGTCATTTTGCAAAAGCATTTACAGCCGTCAGCGACCATTGCGTACATTATACACCTGCTATAAGGAGGGACCTGATGGACGATATAGTATTTTCTGAAGTGGGAATAGCAAAGAAATTAAGTTCCATCAGACATAACAAAGCCACTGATATTAGCTGAAGAAATAGCACCTTTTCTTTGGATAATATTCGAGAAATGCATTTCCCGCGGAGCGGTCCCTAACGACTGGAAGTTAGCGCACGTTACCCCAATTCATAAGGGTGGCGACAAGGAGAAATCAAAAAATTACAGGCCGATTTCCTTAACTTCGATATCGTGTAAGATTCTCGAGCATATACTCGTTAGCAACATAATGCGATTTCTTGATAGTAATTCATTGTTAGATGATTGTCAACACGGCTTCAGGAAAGGTAGGTCTTGTGATGCTCAGCTGGGTCTTTTTGTGAATTGTATACTGAGAAGCGGAGAAAATAATACGCAGATCGATGCCATGTTCTTAGATTTTAGGAAAGCCTTTGATAAGGTGCGTCACAGGAAGTTAATAACGAAATTAGAAACCTTAGGCGTTAATTCTAAAATCGTTAGTTGGATTCATGAATTTTTAAATCATAGGAAGAAGAAGGTTGTTATAGATGGGAAATCATCAAACTTAGTGGAGGTTGTCTCTGGCGTTCCGCAGGGTTGTGCAATTGGTCCGTTATTATTTCTAATTTATATAAACGATATCAGAAGTAAAATTAGACTTTTCGCGGACGAAACCGTCATCTATAGAGAAATAAGCAATCCGGAAGACCACCAGTATCTCCATAATGATCTAGAAGCTGTTTCTGCACGGTGCAAGGAATGGAAGTTTGAGATCAATCAAAAGAAAAGCTGCGTCATCAATTTCTGGAGATCCAACAGTCTCGTTGGATGTCAATTATTCGTTGGACGGAGTAGAGATTCCAGTTTCAGACTCGATTAAATATCTTGGAGTCACGATCCGTCGTGATTTCTCGTGGGACACCCATATTTGTCGATTGATAGGTGCCGCTAACAAAATCTGGCCTTTATAGGGAGAATAGTTCGAAATAGCTCCAAAAAGATGAAAGAATTATGTTATTTATCCTTGGTTCGACCGCAGGTCGAATATGCTTCAGCTGTGTGGGATCCTTACGAAAAGGGACTCACTAACGAGATAGAAAAGGTTCAGCGCAGGGCAGCTAGATTTGCAAAGAGGAATTACGATAGTAAACAAAGCGTAACATCATTAATAGAAAATCTGAAATGGACATCGTTAGAGGAACGTAGGCTGCAGGCTAGATTTAAACTACTGGAAAAATTTATGTCGGAGGGACTAGAGAATGAAGCAGTAAGAGTTATCCGAAGCCCGACGTATCTCGGAATGCAGGACAGTGAGGATAAGATTCGCGAGATGAACTGAAGAACGGAGCGATATAGAGGATCGTTTTTTCCTAGGACAATAAGAGAGCATAATAGGAAAAGATAACGTAGGAAAGTTATGGACCGTTGGTGCACTGCATCCCCTGCCATCCACCAAAAAGGTGACTTGCAGGGTATCATGTAGATGTGGAATTTGTCGGCGGCCGCATCGGCGAGCTTCACAGCCGTGACGTCATGCCCCCTCCCTCAATATTAGTAGCTCCATATATAAACCAGAGGTTTTCAGTGATATCAACTCATAATGGGACCGTGAAACAGAGGTCCTTAACGGGTGAACACATTTCAGTGTTGATTTTTTGTTTGGAAGCTTTCGCGTCGCTGTTGAATGCTGGTGGGCGCTTTCAGGTTTCGTTGCGGTGCGAAGATGAAGCATCTCCTGAAGACGCAGGTTGCAATGGTTGCGAAACGTGGCGAGTCAGCAATGTCCTCACGCGGCGACAGCCGCAAGCGTCCACCAGCAGGCATTTCAGTGTTCGTATCGCGTTGGAGGGAGCTCTACTTATCGTAGGAACATTATAGTGTTTTTAGATTTTTGTTTCAATATTTAAACTGACGTAGAAGATATAGAACACGATTGTAAATTTGAGAGATTAAATAAAGTAAAATGAACAAAACTCGACGGAGTTCTACGTCTACATTAGGGTTGCCAACCGTTCTATTGTCAGTAGGACAGTTCTACTTTGAGATAAAGTGTCCTCTGTCCTACTCTAATGCCAAGTAGTACGCAATATGTCCTACTTTGTGACATATCTGTTTGGAAGAAGATCTGCCGGCGACATCGCCCCTAATCGATCACGTGGCTAACGGGGCCTAATGGGTGTGATGCACTTTGTTTCATATTATCAAAAAATTGCAGAGAAATAATAGTACATGCGTAGAATTATGGAATATAATGTGCGAGTTTAAATCAAAAATAACACTTTGCATATAGGAGCGGTTTTTTGGTTTTGAAGTTCGGCATAGAATGGAAAAGCTAATTTCCCATCATACAAAAGTTTAAAAAATAATTTTTGCATTTTTACTCTGCTTGTGTGAGCTAGTTTATGAAAAAATTGAGTACAACAAAAATGTGTTATCAACTTTAGCTTCTTTTTCCTTTTCTGATGATATACTGCCCAAGTATAGATATTTTTGCAATATCGCTGCTAATCTAAATTTAGATAACATTTTAGGGCTTAATATGGACAAATTATTTGAAGAACTTGTAGCAATTACAAATAATTTTAATCTAATTGCCGCTGGTGACTATTGGGAAAAATGTGATAATGCTGGGGAAAAGTGGCAATACATATTAAAAAGTGGAAATTCTGAAAATCTATTCCAGATAGTATCGTACATATTTAGCATTCCAGCGTCGTCCGCTTTTACAGGAAGAATATTTTCTGCAATAGGAATAAAACGGAGGACAGAAAGAAATCGTTGTACTGTTGATTTCTTAAAAAGCGAACTGCTAATTTATATAAATAACGGAAGTTCTTTCTCTGAATTTTATGATAGCATTTTTGACAGCAAAACTTTATTGAGTGCAGCGAAAGAGCAAAAAAACAAATTTAAAATGAAAAAACCTTAAGCTACTTAAAATTAAATGCATTTTCTTACATTATAATATGTTTGCCTTATTTCACAAGCAAAATATCACTTGTTCAAAGATGTATTCTATGTTTATAGTATTAATAAAATATATGAAGCGGTTCTTTTATGTTCAAGTTTTACTACCAAATGTCATCGATGATTTAATTTACTTCGAATAAAAAATGTCCCACCTAAAAATTATAGATTTTGGTCAATGCAATCACAAATATTATTAGGTTTTAGGCTTCTAATGTCTACGGGTAATCTGTGCATAAGGACAGGGCGGTGAGGCGGCAACCGCCTCAGGCGCCTCTCTCAAGGGGCGCCAAACTTTGACCACAATGAAAATTACGATTTCGAATAAATAATACCCAATAATCGAAAAATCAACCCAGTGTAGAACTTACTCATCGACCAAAAGTGATCTCGGTCCAATTCTATGCTATGCTTTATATTTCTTAGCAAAACTCATGACACATGATTTTTTTCTTAGAAAAATCTTTCGGGTTTTTCGCAGGCAACAAACCCTCCTCCTTCTCGTCCGACCATCCGTTCCCTAAGGTTTAAATACCTGCCCTTTCAAATTCGTACACATCCGACTTCTTTTATTCTCGCAGTTCGGTTTCTTTTGGTCTCCACAAGTGCTAACATCTTTCAGTGATTCGTCTGTTCGAGTTTGCTAAAGAAGTGTTTCTCAAACTTTGGGCTGCGGCCCCCCAGTAGAGTCAAAAATTATTTTTAAAGTAAGATGAAATGCCAAAAAAAAAAATAAAAATTTACGTATAATAAAATTTTATCAGAGAATTTTCGGAAATACGATGTTATAAAAACTATTAAT
Source organism: Tanypteryx hageni (assembly GCA_028673005.1). Lineage (NCBI taxonomy): Eukaryota > Metazoa > Arthropoda > Insecta > Odonata > Petaluridae > Tanypteryx > Tanypteryx hageni. The sequence goes on along the minus strand of CM054113.1, from coordinate 32,105,376 downwards.
AGTCATATATAATGATGAAATTTGTATTAAAGTTTCTTATTTTTACTATTTCCATTCCAAAGGGGGTCGCATGATATTCAAGGGGGACGCGACCATTGAATGTTTAAGAACCACTGTGCTATAGGTGCTTTAACCAGTTATAGTATACATTTCAGGGCATCGAGTCGGAGCTGATAAATCTTGAGAGCGCGGGGGCCACGCTACGTCTCCTGAACGTGACATGACGTGTTCCGGGAACATTTCTCGCAAGGCTTGCATTAACATTTACTATTTTATGTTTTGTATTGTACAGTTTTATCATTAATATAATTACGCATTAGCGTCTTACTTAATATTCACATGGATAGATTCACTGAAGCCTTTAAAGCAGCAATAAAATTATGTGGATTATGGCAATACTATTAGCCAAAACGTAAACAGTAAACAACATCTTGGTTACCGAACAAATGTAAGTAGATGTGTCGATTTATTTTGCTATAAATCTTTCAATGTTAATGGTAAAAGATAACAATGTCCTAATATTCCTTAAAAATCATTTGACTCACTTTAAAAGTATTCATAGACTATATATGGGCATGAATCCATTTGTAGCCTTTATCTTGGCGTTGACTATTCTTCCTCTACGGCGCACCACGGCGTGAATTTTTCTTACATTAATCTTTACGTGGCTATCTCCCTTTGAAGAGGACAACAATTAAGAAATTTAGCTTAGTTACCGCCTGAAAAATGTTAATAAATTTTTCGCTTAAAGGATAATTTCGAGCGATTTAACATGTTATCCGACAAAACATGGACAGAATTAAAAGATTCAGTCTTTCGTTCGTAAAATAAGCCATTTCCCGTGATCGTGAGTTAATATTTAGGTATATTTATATACATATCAGTGAAGGGCTGCATGGCATTTTGAGACTTCTCCACACCATTTCCCATGCATTCTTATGGAATAGTATTTCGTTGACCCCATGGGGCATAAGAGACCCCACGGTCTACAAACCTAGACCAAGTTCTTCCTTTGGTCCATAGGATGGCCCATTAAACTTTTGAATTGGATAGCTTCAACGGTATAAAAACGTATAAAGAACATACTTACATACATACACACACACACATTAAACATTTATAAGAAGATTAATAAATAAATTTTTACAGAGTATTTTATACTTTTTCAACTGACCTCTAATTAAAAGAGCTCAGTAAAAAAAATTGAAGGGTCGCCATATTATATCTTGCCTCAGGCGGCAAACTGTCTGGGCTCGGCCCTGCATAAGGAATCTTCACTATTGATGTGTTGAAAGTGTTGTTCATTTTGCTTGAATTATTATGTACTAATATTTGCTTATCCACTGACTGTTGTCAACTGGCCTCGAGACCAATTTGTTTAATCGGGTTGTCATAATATAACTGTAAATAATTTTTTTCTGTACTAAGAGTATCGGTGAAAATATGAGTAAATTTTGGAATGTCCTACTTAATTTTCGAATGTACTACTTAAAATTTGTAAATGTCCTACTTAGCTGTCACGAAGAGATGGCAAACATAATCTACATCTACAGGATACCCTCCAAGCAGGGTTGCCACCTCAAAATCCTCACTAACCCAGAGATTTCCTAATCTGACCCAGAGATTTTTACAGGTGAAATTTTTCACTGTCTTTACCCTTGCAAAATGAAACTAGGCTTATGGTTTCTTTGTTGTGACAATGTTTTTGTGTTTTTTGCCGATCCCAATTATCAACTTTTGAAGCAATGCACCGACTTTCATTACAATTGGTTAGAATCTCTTTCTACAGAGGCCAGGCTTCTTGGGGTAGGGTTAATGGAGAAAATTGAAGCCCCGAGATCGTTTCCATGGACTATCCTTTCTATTTGATTTACGTGGGAAATCGTAAATCCATCGTGCAGCGTAATTTCCTTATGCGCAATAAAATATCTAAGAAGAGTGATATCGGCGCGGGATTTTTGCTGTTCTCCACGGAATGAAATGGAAATTCTAATTTTTGTCGTAGAACTTTGCTTATCGATAATTTTTCTTTGAATTTTGCTTTAATAACTGCAATTTGTCAGTTTTTATTCGCTCATAACGAGATTATTGCCATGACGACGATTATTGCTGAACTACCCTGGAGTATAATCTAGTATACAAATGGGTTATGTTTTCCCTCCCGAAATCGCGTAATCAGTTGGATTTTGATTCGAATATTAAGTATAAGATTTTATGATGTTAAATTATGTAATGCGGGAAAGAGCAGCTCATCGGCTGTGAATTTAAAACTTTAAAAGCCATTATAATCTAAAATTAAGACTTTTTATTCAAAAGCCAATAAAGGAAATTCTGATGTCATCCTGTCATGAATCAGCATATTATTTTGATAAAGTTGAACAATTACTTGAAAACGGACCTTACTCAATTTTCACAAGAAATCCTTTTAATAAAATGATTTTTTGTACCAAGGACACCATAAAATATAAAACTGCCCAAAACTCAGAAGAAGTCTTACGTTATAAGATAACGGTTTCAAATCCTATAATCTCAATGTTACATTGTTTACCTTAAGTCCACAAACCTGGAATTTTTATGAGACCTATTGTGTCATTTATTGATTTTCACACTTATCTCCTTTATAAATGGATAGTTGACAAATTAAAAACCTATCTAAAGGGTTGAAGATTCATTGAAAATGCCAAAAAATTAATACTTAGTGATTCCCAAGCTTTAGTTTCTTTTAATGTCACGTCTCTCTTTCCTATCATCCCAATAAATTCTACACAGTTTTCTTGAAGAGTGGCTCACTAATATAGGTGTTTCCCCGACATATTCGTTGAATAAATTAACCTTTCTAAACTCTGCATGAAACAAACTTTTTTCTATTCAATAAACATTTTTACAAACGTCATGATTGGACAGCCGTTGGAAACCCACATTTACCCTTTTTTGGCGAATTTATTCATGAACTTCTTTGAATAAAAACACGCAATTAGTTTCAAATATGAACCCAGAGAGTGTGTGAGATTGCATGAATGTTAGGTCCCTAGCGTAGAGTAATTTCCCCACAACCGGCATGTGAGCAGTTCCTTTTTATTATTTTTATGGTTATTAGGAGGTTTCTCCATTTTTCATTAGTACCAATCTTTAGTGCTTCTCTTTTACCCCAACCTCTTGCATTGTCTTTCACAGTTTCTTTAGTTACGACTATAAGGTCCTCCCTCGGAGGAGCCTGTAACCTCTAGAGGGCGCGTCCCCGGGTGGCGGATAGGGGAATGCTCTACAGATATGTAGGGTAGGAGGGAAATAAAATACCTCCCGCGGACCAACAGGCAGCAGCGTCTGTTCTCCATATTAGGGGCGGCTGCAAACAGCGTCTGTTCCCCATGTTAGGGGCGGCTGAATATATAGGCGGAAGGCAATGGGAAACCACCGCCACAATATATCCCATGTAGAGGCATCATGACGGAGTCTTCTCTTGTTAAATATTCCGGAGGCAAAATGGTCCCCCGCTCGGATCTCCGGGGGGGACAACACGAGAGGTTCCGTTTAACACAAGGAAGGAAGGATGCTGGAAAGAAGTTGAGAATTGGCACGTGGAATGTTAGAACACTCCTACGAGCAGGGAAGTTGGAAAATTTAAAGAAAGAGATGAAAATAAATAGAATGGATATGATTGGCTTAAGTGAAATGAGATGGGAAGGAAGAGGGGAAATAAAAAGTGATGACATCACAGTGTACTATTCAGGAGGTACTAGAGGAACGAATGGAGTAGGGGTAATTTTGAATAAGGAAATAGCAAATTGTGTACAGAGGGTGATATTTGTAAATGATAGAGCAATTGCTCTTAGAATAGGAATGCACCCAAAAGATCTACTGTTGATACAAGTTTATATGCCGACCAGCCAACATGAAGATGAGGCTGTTGAAGAAATATACGAGAAGATAGAAAATATTATGGAGGAGGAAGGTAAAAACTGTTGCAAGATAGTGATGGGCGATTGGAACGCTGTGGTAGGAGAGGGAAGAGAAGACCAAGTAGTAGGAAAATTTGGACTAGGGAAAAGAAATGAAAGAGGTGAAAGACTTGTTGAGTTCTGTAAAGAGAAGAGGATGTTTATATCAAATACTTGGTTTGAAAATCATAAGAGAAGGCTATACACGTGGAAATCACCAGGAGATGGAGCCAGATATCAAATAGATTATATTCTAGTGGAAGAAAGATATAGAAATGGAGTAAAAAAGGCATATGGACTTCCAGGAGCAGACATTGACAGTGATCATGTGCTCCTCATGGCCGAAATAAAACTAGCCTTGAAGAAGGTTAAGAAGGCTAAGATAGTTAGGAAATGGGATTTAGAGAATATAGCCACAGTAGGAAAAGAAAGAATAGGAGAAAAAGTAGCTCAGGCAATCAAAAGAGAAAACATGTCGGAGGAAAATGTGGATGAAGCATGGAATAGGATAAAGAAGGCTATAAGGAAAACAGCAGAACAGGCTATTGGGTTTTTCAAAGGAAAAAGAATAAAAAAGCCATGGGTGACAAAGGAAATGATAGAAAAGATGGAAGAAAGAAGGCAATACAAAAGCAGGACTGATGAAGATGGAAAAAGGAAATACAGGAAACTGAATAATGAACTAAGAAGAGAAACCCAAAAAGCAAGGGAGAAATGGCTAGAGGAGGAATGCTCAGATATAGAAGATCTAGAGAGAAAAGGAATGTATGACTTGATGTATAAGAAAGTAAAAAATGTAACGTGGGATAGATGGAGAACAAGTGCATGTGTGAAAGAGATTGCAAGTAAAGAAGATAAAGTTCTATATAAGGAAGAGGAGGTCCTTAATAGATGGAGAGAATACATGGAGGAGTTGTACAAATCAAATGAAAAACCAAAGGATCTCCGTATTGAAGAGCAGGATGAAATAAATAATGACGAAACAGGGGTTTCGATATTGAAAATAGAGGTGCTACAAGCAATAAAGGATATGAAGAATGGGAAGGCAATGGGGGTAGATGAGATACCGATAGAATTATTTAAGTGTCTTAATGAGGAAGGACTGGAAGAAATAGTGAAGTTGTGTAATGCAATCTATGACAAGGGGATGTGGCCAGAGGATTTCGTCAAAACAATTATGATTCCAATTCCGAAAAAGCAAGGAACAAGAAAATGCAGTGAACACAGAACAATCAGTTTAATTACACATGCAGCAAAGGTTCTACTGAGGGTTATGAACAGGAGACTAATTAGCAAAATGGAAGAAAATGTTGCAGAGGAACAGTTTGGATTTAGAAAGAGTAGAGGTACAAGAGATGCAATAGGATTGATAAGAATGAGTGGAGAGAGATATATAGAAAGGGGTAAAGGAATTAGTCTGTGCTTCATAGATATGGAGAAGGCATTCGACCGAGTGAACTGGGAAAAACTGATGGAAATACTAAAAGCAAAAAAAGTAGACTGGAAAGATAGAAGGTTAATTAAAGAGCTGTATATGAAACAGAAAGCAGCTATGAGGATAAAAGATGCACAGACCGAATGGTATGATTTAGGAAGAGGAGTAAGGCAAGGTTGCTGCTTATCGCCAACCCTGTTCAATATATATGCTGAAGAAATGATTGACAATGGAATAGGGAATGATAAAGGAATTAGTATTGGGGGTAGAATAATAAATTGTATAAGGTTTGCTGATGACATGGTAATTTTGGCAGATGAAACGAGGCATATTCAGGAAATGGTTACAAAGCTAGAAGACAGGATGATGGAATATGGAATGAAAATGAACATAAAGAAAACAAAGGTGATGAGAATAGGGGATAGAGAGATTATGAATGTGTCAATAAAGGATGGAAGAGTGGAGCAAGTAAAACAGTATAGATATTTGGGAAGCATGCTAACTGAAGACTGGAGAAGTGAAAAAGAAATAAGAACAAGAATAGCAATGGCAAAAGAAACATTTAATAAGAAAAAACGGGTACTATGTGGTAAAATGGATTTAAATCTGAAGAAACGTCTTGTGAAGTGCTATGTTTGGAGTGTATTGCTTTATGGGTGTGAAACATGGACGCTAAAGAAAAGAGAGAAAGAAAGACTAGAGGCATTTGAAATGTGGGTGTGGAGGCGGATGGAGAAGGTTAAGTGGACGGATAGGATAAGGAATGAAGCAATACTAACAAGGGTGAATGAGAAGAGAAGATTACTTGAAACAATTCAGAGGAGGAAAAGTAACTGGTTAGGGCATATCTTGAGAGGAGAAGGTTTACTATTGATGGTGTTGGAAGGATCAGTAGAAGGGGAAAGGAAAAGGGGACGTAGAAGAATAAAAATGTTTGACGATCTGAAAGAAAGGGGAGGGTATCAGGAAATGAAAGAAATGGCAAGGAACAGAAATGAGTGGAGACAACGCTGGTGCCAGGGACCTGCCTAGAGGCAGAACACCTCATGATGATGATAAGGTGAATGTCTTAAAATCACTTTGTTTTGGGAGGTCGTCAAACTAATGCCATAGTCTGCTTTCTCGTGTGAAAAGAGGAAGGAAAGTGATTTGTAAGTTATTTTTTTCTTTGGTGACAAGAACGGAGAACCATCTGCGCACATATACAGCATCTGAAATTCAAGTGGTTATTCTTTATATTCGATCATATTTGCCAGATAATTTTCGCCATCGTGTAATTTCCAACCCTATTTTGCGATAAGGTAAAAAAGATTTTTATTTTCCTTGCGCAGTTTAAAACTAATTTTTCCAATAGCATGACCAAAATATAGATTTAATTAATAATTTTTAACGGCTCTTATTTGGTTTCCCCTGCCACGGAACGTTCAAAATGGACCTTGTTCAAAGGCCGTTCCGGGACATTTTACCACTATAATTAGTTAACAATGCCATAAGTGTTTTCGAAATTAAGCGATAGATTTTTAATTAGCTCTGTTTTGTGAAATAAACCGATTTATAAATACATCATATTCTAAAAACTAGTAATCTCGTGCTTTTCATTGTAGTTGGTAACATTTTACGAAGCCAACAACGGTTTATGTTTCCTTTTGGATTTTAGACAGGAAAGTTTGAAAACCTATGGTGTAACCTCTCTAATGCGAAACAGATTTACGTGTTTGTCGATATATGGGGAATTTCTCCTAGGTTACTGCATCTAGGGAGAGAGCGATGGCTGCCCCTCGTGAGATTGGCAGCGCCGTCTTTCTTGGGGGCCCATTGGCGTGACTAATGAGGCGTGCGCAGGCTGATAAGCACCCGCCAAGATATTCCCACGGACGCGTGGTTACTGAGAGGTGGCCATGGTGCTTAGGGTTGAGGTCCAGAGGGCGGAAAGAGGATACAAATAGGGAAGAAATGGAGAGGGGAAGGAAGAGAGAGAGAAGGAAGCAAGGCAATCGGAGCGTAATCCGAAGCAGATCGTTTTGTTTTCCATTCTGCCTCCGCAACAATGAGAGGTCTTTCTTTTGTTTTTGTTTTAAGATTTTTAAAGGTGGTCGAGAACATGCGGGCTCGTTCAGCGGATTTGAACTCGAGTTTCCGGGCCAATTACAGCGTCTGCTTTACTTACACTCGTCGCGTCCGTTACGTTCCCTCCACTATAAATAGAACACGTGGTCTGAAATGCACATTTCTCGAACTGTGGGTCGCGATCTTTCTTTTTCGCAGAAAGGGGAAGCTGGAGGAGGGGAGTGAGTGATCTCGAGTGGTCGCCGAAGGCCCGGTGGTGGTCACAGAAATTAAGGTTTGCCCGCTCTATGAATGGCTGGGTACCCATTGATCGGGAAGATTGATTTTCGTATATAAGGACAATAATTTAGAAAAGGTAAACATCATATTGGAGTCAGTTGCTATTTTATATATCCCGCAATAATTGGTTCATAGCCCAGAGATGTTCTTTTCATCATCTCATGCTCATCGCTTCCTTTGAACCAAATTGATTTCCTACATTCTTTCTTTTTAGTGCGTTTCGTCATTGCTGAAAAGCACTATTATCTTCGTGATGTCCGTCCGTACTCATATATCAGGGAAGAAATAGCTGATCCGATTTCAACCAAACTTGGTACGTACGAAGAATCTTCCCATAAATACATTACCAAAATGACATATTTTGACCCGATCGACTCAGCAGGGGTGCCACAATTTCAAAATAAAACTTGTCGGTAATTACGAATTTGGAAGGAATTGGCCGAAGGAGTATGAAGGTGTGCCACATAAAAAAACAAAATCAAGATTTTAGTATACAAGGTGTCCGAGAAGTATTTTTTATGCAAGAGCATGTAAATAATACTTATATTTATAGGATAACTAATAATATTGAGGTATTTTATTTTTTTAGCGATTCCGTGAATAAAATTGTGTATTCGAAATATGCAATACCTAATCTTCATCTATCCATTAGAAGAGCAATGGAAATATGTGTTGTTAAAATAGCATCAAATAAGATAGTGTGAGAGCAACCAAAAGGGGAAGATGCAAGATGTGTGACAGGAAAAGAGATAGGAAAGTGCAGATACGGTGTACAGCATGCAATCAAATTATATGCGAGCAGCACAGTGAGAAACTAACTATATGTAATGAGTGTAAGAATTTTAAATAGCTACAGAATACATTTATAATTGTGGAGATTATATATATTATTGTAAGTGTACAAAATGTTACATAAAAATTGTAATTGTATTTTGTAGTTATTTTCATACCATTATATTCAAATTTGCCTCATTGTAAAGAAATAAATTAATTATTAAAATCAACAATAAACAAATATAATGTTTAAAATTGTATGCAACAGTAATATTTCTTAACCATTTCATTATTAATAAATAAAAAAATAATCCATACTCCTTTAGTTAAGTTGCTATTTAAAAATATGGGGTCAAATCTGACCCCACTTGCCCAGTTACGGTACAAATTATGCTTACCCGTTTAAAGGTTAAGACTTCATTATAAGTAATGTTTTTAAATAGCATTGTTGCAGAGAATAATATTCTCTACGACCTTTTTAAAGCAAATATTCGTAATAAAATAAGACATCCAATATCATTTTATACGAAAAAACCCGCGGGTCCCTATAATAAAGCTGTTGCAATACTGATGACGAAAATAATTAGAAATTAAAAAAGTTTTAAAAACTTTTAAGACATTTGCTTTACCAAATTTTTCATGAATTTACTACAAGAAAATATCATAACTTTAATGAATCACCTAGACTGATTTTTTTTGCTAGCATTTACTTTTTTGAAAACACTTCGGTCACACACTTCGTCTCCTCACTCATCACTTACAACTGCGAACGCAGGATTTTTCTGCTTAGGATATTGGAAATTATTTTTTTAAATGGCCTTCCTCTCATACCTTGCTGCATAGAGACCTTGACTGATGTTTATTCATTGGTTATTTGTGAATGGAAAACTCTTGTTTCTTTCTTTCTCTCAATATAATGCTTTCAAAAACAGCTGAGACACGACAGACCCAGAGATAAATCTATGGGAAAATGAATGACATCGCCTTGAATATTAATTCCTAAAAATTTACACTATAAAACACAAATGAAATTGCCTCTGCACACTGCAAAGGTTTCCTTCAGACTAACGTCTAGCGACACGAGAATATTTCTCCTACGATCCGGAAGCGCTCTCGCTCAAGAAATAGCAGGTGACATAATCAAAGTGGCTTATTTGTAAACAGACCTAAGACACGTGCAGACGTTTCTCTCTCTCTCTCATATTATATTGCTCTCAAGAAATGCTAAAGAAGTAGTACATGGCCCTGATTGTGAGAGCCGAACAATGGTTCGGCTCTCCTTATCTTATAACTCTCAAGCGCTGACGCATAATATTTATTTATTCAGTAATTCCACATACAGCTCCGGCAGCCATTTTACAATGGAAACAATAACAATAGACGACACATATAACCATGACCAAGGCGGGACTCGATCCCGCGACCCTAGCATTGGGGAGCCAGACGCGCTAGCCACCCCTCTGCCGAGGCCGTCGAATCCAAGAGAAAGAAAAGTCAGTGGGCAGATAAGCAGAGTCAAAATCTCCTTTCACTTTGCAGTAACATTCGTGTTGAGATATGGTTCGTCTCAGCATTGGATTTTAGATTTAGATTTTAGAAGACGAGTTTCCCCAATTCGCGTAGTCAATCACAAAATTTAATGCATATTTAATGTTATAAGAAAGACAAAATAATTGGAGAATGACGATAATTAGGTAGGTCATTTGAAATATATCAAGGTCACACGGGTTTAAGAAAATTCACCTTGTCAAAAAAATAAAAAAGGTGAGCGATGACCGCGACGTACTGAGTACGTCGCTCGACGTTGAGGGGTTAAATAATGCATACGTTAAGAAAAATAAATACGCTGTAAAAATTGATATACAACAAAGCTTTTTCCTCAGACTTGTAGATATGGATATTTTATTTGACTTCTTGAAAAACTTTTGCGCTTGCAAAAAGTGTGGTGGGGAATTAGAATTTAATGAGAAGAGTGTAGGTGGGTTTTGCAGTAAATTTACAGGTTTATGTGCGAACTGCGGTAAAAGTGGAGAGTGCTGCAGCAGTGAAATGATCGGTAATTTCAATAATATCGCTGAAGTAAACAACAACAACAAGTTTATACAATGAGATCTTTAGGTTTGGGTCATGCTGGCCTCAGGAAACTCTCTGCACTCATGGGTTTGCCACCACCCATACGCAATTCAACATTCGAGCTTGTGATGGAGAGAATTCACCGTGCAACCAAAGATGAAGCCATTCAGAATATGAAGGAGGCAGCTAATGAGGAGGCTATAAAGAAAGGATGCACAGATATTGCAGGAAGTGGTGATGGAACATGGGAGACTCGAGGTCATAGGTCAGTGAATGGTGTTGTGAGCATAATAGGACTGGAAACAGGAAAAGTTATTGACGCCATGTCGAAAATGTGTAAAGTGTGTGCATCCTACAGAGGGTCTAAACACACGGAAGAATATGAAGAATGGTGGGAGAAGCACAGAGGTCAATGCCAGCAAAATCACACTGGATCTGCAGGCAAAATGGAATGTGATGGTATGCTCCGCATCTTCCAGAGGTCAGAGATGGAACGAGGCATCCGGTACGTAACATACATAGGTGATGGAGATGCAAAGACATTCAAAAATATTAGCGAAGCGAAACCCTATGGACCTCACGTTAAAATAAATAAAAAGGAGTGTGTGGGGCACATTCAGAAGAAAATGGGTACATGGCTGCGGCGACTAAAGCAAAGCAAAAAAAATGTCAAGCTTGCAGATGGAAAAGGGCTTTTTGAGAAGGGGAGGCTAACAGAGAATAATATTAAAATAATGCAAGACTACTATGGAAATGCAATAAGGGCGCATCCAAATAGCGTGGAGGAGATGAAAAAGGCTATATGGGCTATATACCATCACTGCAAGTCGACTGATGAGGATTATTACCACAGATACTGTCCAATTGGTGAAAATTCCTGGTGTAAGTATCACCAGGCGGTGGCAAGGAAGGAAGAGGCACAATTTAAACATAAGAAGCCAGATGTTGCTCCTATTGTGATGGAGGCAATAAGAGATGTTTTTGAAGAGCTCTCTAGCAAGGAACTTTTGGAAAGATGCGTGGGAGCCCATACACAAAACCCAAATGAATCTCTCAATTCCCTAATTTGGAAGAATTGTCCGAAAACGTCCTTTTTTGGGCGAAAAGTGGAGGAGATAGGCACATATGATGCTGTGTTGGTATTTAATGGCGGCCAAAGAGGCAGATTTAATGTAATGAAGAGGCTGAACCTGAAGATTGGGAATTATTGCGGAGAGTGGGCCGAGAACGAGGATGCAGCTCGAATCGCCCAAGCAGACAAGAGGATGTCAGCGGCAACTAAAGAGGCAAGGCTGGCTGCAAGAATGAATAGTATTGCTGAATTACAAATACTTGAGGCTGAGGAAGGTGTATATTATTCAGCAGGTGCCTTTTGAGAGGTTGGTCTTTTCAATCATTTTTTTAACATCAATTTTTTTCTTTTAACCCATTTTTCTCAAATCGCCACTTTTCGATCTTGCGCGCACGATTTCTCAAAAGGCTTCAAAAGTTCTGTGACAGATTAAATACTGTTTTTTTATTAATGTGAACCTCAGTTATTGCTGTGGAATAGATAACAAAAATTTTATAAACTTTTTACTTAAAAACTTTTGAATAATTTATAAAAATTTTATTTAACAAATTATAATATTTGAAAAAATTCAGATACAAATAAGTTGGAGGTTCATTTTATTAACCAATAAGATCTAAATTTGTGAGCGAAGTTTGAGACCTGTAGGTTGCTTACTTATTGAAAAATCCTGCGCGCAATGGGAACATGCAATTATTGCAGAGCATTCATCGATCAGCCATAACTCTTACAATTTTAATAGAAATTAAGAAAATAATGACTTATATAGAAGAATAATGTAAGTATAACTTACTGGTATGAACATAATTTGCATAAATGTTTGAGATTATTTACTACAATTATTCAAAAACATGGAAAAATTAGCACCGTAGAGCTGGGGTTGCCTCCTTAAATAATGCATACGTTATGAAAAATAAATACGATGTACAAAATTGATATATAACAGAGCTTTTTCCTCCTAAGACTTTAATTTAACACCACAATATATTATTGCAATGAATCAATGTGCTTATAATGAGGGCATCGTTACTATATTGAAATCAGCACTTAAAATAAAATTTGTCACAAAGTAATTTTTTCGGTCTTTCTGAACATATTGTGGAGCGTTATTTTTATCAAAAACGCACGCGCGTATATACAGAAAATTTATGTTTGGACTAACTTAATGAGTGATTTTCGAAAATTACTACAATTCAGTAATCTATAAAAACTAGGGGCCTATATCAATTGTGTTATTATTTAATTTGCAAAATTTCTTTATATACAATTTAGTGTTCGAATTCTTGAACACCCCACATATCTCCATGTGTAAACAAGGCTCAGGCGTAAAAATACCAGCTTTGGCTAAGGCTTGGCCTTACGATTTATTTATTGTCACGGCATAAGACAGTATGATCGCGAATTGTTTTCGATGCATGTTATAAGGAATCGCCACTCTCAATTCTGATTCATGGTGTTCTTACTGACAATTATTTTATTGAATTTATTTGTAAAACAAAAAATAATAAATCCACCGGTTCAGAACTAAACATTGCACATTTCAATAGACGTATTCACATGACGGCCTTCGTTCGGCAACGTACTGCAGTACAGTGCGATAACGCGCACTGTAAACAAAGTCACGGTCACGCTGAATAGAGTGAGGGGATTCCCAGCATGTTACTCTCGTAAATACGAAAGATTACAGAAATATAACATTGTAAACAAAATAGATATATGAAATATGAAAAAAGAACTAAATTTTCTTACAGTTAAAATTAAATCATGGCTATAATCGCGCCCCTCGCATCATTTGTCGCGCCCCCTAGTTTGCGCACCCCTGTATAGATCATTTGACCTGACAATTTTTACATGCGTGATAAAGTGAATGATTCCAGCCATAGAACCTGTAATAACTTCCAATAATTGATTTAATTATTAATCACATTTAATTAATCAATCACTCGTCATTCTCTCTCACATTTTCCAATCATTACCCACGCTACGTGCCTCTTATTTACGTAAAATAATGGTACATTCGGTTCTCGAGTTAAATCGCAATGTTCTCTTTCAGATTCAATGAACTTGATTGTATTGTATCTTTAATTAGACTAAAATCAAAATTAAATATTGTAATTACCGATAATCAAATGAAACTTATACGTATACAGCATCTATATCAATTTAATTTAACATTATAACTTAAGACTTTCATTTAAATGCTAACTGAAATTAATATAGCGTGTTGTATACATTGAAGCTTTCTTTACTTTTCGATTTATTAAAATAATTCCGATTTTAATTCTTACCAATACGTAAGTGAAGCTTTAATATGTAAACTGTTGAACGAAGCGAATATGAAAGTTTATTTACTAACATTACTAACTATATACTGTTGGTAGTAACCATAAAAAATCTGTAAACGAAACTAAATTTCACTTTGTGTAATATAATATATTACATATATAAGCTGAACATAATTTCTATTAGTATTCGGGAAGTTACAGCTATCTTTTCACACATTTCCTTTTAAGGCATTAATCGTATATGAATGAATAATCACTAGCTGTCGGAATGCAGGGACATGAGAAACCCACGCCACTACGATCAAGCATGCCTATTAACATTAATCATAGATAATACGGAGGAAGACAGAAATTAAAATGGCAAAATCGAGAATATATGCATATACTCGTATATGCAATATATGCAAGTAACTAATCCTTTCGAAGAGACATTGAGTTGATAAGACTTATTCAAAACCATTAAACCTTTTAAATGAATGCAGTCAATTTTACACCACCTCCATAAAAATGCAAGAAAATTACATACCACAAACCAATTGACTTCTGCACGCTGCGAACTTGACTAGTACAGAACTGACTATGATATTGACTCGAGGGACACCAAAAGTGGAATGAAAACCTTAGCCACTGTCCCGCAGAGGCAACTCAGCACTCATTCGTTTTTAATAATAACTAGAAATTCAGTTTTAATAATATGAAATATAGTAAGTTAGTTATACAAAATATTTTTTAATATACATACATGATGAAACTCTTACTTTTGCAATTCGGAAATATTTTTAAAATAATAAACCATTTATAGGACTAATCAAGTGACCTCTATTGTAGGAAATTTAATTTTCTAGAACTTTTGCCCGAAATATTATCCCATATAATGCATTGTTTAAGAGGTGTTTTAAAAACCATATTCTTATATATCACCATTTAGGGGCGATTTTAGTAAACACTTGTTTACGCTTAGTTACGTCTTAGTAACGGTCCTTTTTATTTTCTTAATTGTTGGAGCTTCGTGGCTGTATCCAATATCAGAAGGGGTATCCGGCAAGTTCTCCGCCAGCAATTCATCTCCAGCAATTCAACGCCGGGGAAAATTCATCGCCATGGGAAATTTATCGCCTTGTATGGATCATGTTGTTAACAAAGACTGTATTAAAAATGCGTGTGCGGACTCTACGCCGACAAAAGAATATAAGGGCAAATAATCCAACTATAGCAGTTTTAATAAATACGATAATGTTTCATTTTTTGACCGGGGACGAAATGGAAATTATCCACATTTACAAGTGATATGCTAATTGTTTATGACAACCGAATGAGAATTTTTTAAATAATGATATGCGGAAAAAGTTAACAAAGAGTAAGGGAGGGGGGAACGGGACGAGGATGTAATGAAAAAATTTAGAAGTGTGTATATATAGGAGGAGGAGGTTCTTCGGCTCTCTACGCGCCGCGGTCTAAATTTTGCTTAAAACTTAAAAATTTCTGGCGGAGCTAAAACAAAAGGCAGAATAATATTGTTCATAGCAATAACTGTGTTTAGCCTTATTTTTTCTACGACTTCCATTTAGAGAGAACTTATTTCTGTACGTTCGAAGACACCAACACGTCGAATCGAAGGATTTATTTGAGGTAAATACCCGTTGACAGAAAACGTTTACTGCGTACGAAATTGATATTGATCACCCCCATTAATCAATCTTGTC
The DNA here is from genome assembly GCA_028673005.1 of Tanypteryx hageni. Classification (NCBI taxonomy): domain Eukaryota; kingdom Metazoa; phylum Arthropoda; class Insecta; order Odonata; family Petaluridae; genus Tanypteryx; species Tanypteryx hageni. The sequence continues at coordinate 32,089,753 of CM054113.1, read as the reverse complement.
TCAATTGCGGCGCTGTCAAATTGAACCTGGGATTTTTCAAACAGCGTTTTATCGGACATCTCCACAGCCAGTTCGGCCGCGCCCGCCTCTCTCCAAGGTGGGAAATCAACCATATCCGCCAAACCAAGAAAGGCAGGTTATTACGGTGAACGGTAAAATGTCAACATTTACACTTGGCGTTCGATAATGAAAAACCGTTTTTCAGATATTTTGATTTTTCAAAAAACGCCAAAATCGCGAAAAAAGTAAAGGTGAAACTCAAAATTTTTGTTCGGGTTAAAAGACGCAAGGTAGGAAAATGGGGTTATCCCTACCAAATAAATGTAGAATACTCTGTAATTTGATGTATGTTTCAACAAGTTACCTCTCACATACATTTTTTCCAATAAGGGTTCCCGATGCGCTGCGGGCCCCTCTCGAGTGCAGGTCCGAGCCGAGCCTACAATTACTCAAATTTTTGTGGGAGGTAGGTGATTGTCAATGCTTGGATCCTATAGAAAATTGAATTGTACGTTTAATGGTGTATGTTGCTACTTCCTACACCGCGTTGCTTGTTAGATACGTTGCATTTCCCAAAATAAATGGAAACTGCGCTCCCTCATATTTAAAAAATAAAAATTTATTATCTTATTAATTAAACTTTGTAGGAAGTTTATTTTCTCCTGAGAGATATTAGATGATATTTTTGATTTTCCAATATAGGTTATAGTTACCTACCTTTTCGATAAGTATTTTTTAACCGATGGGCTACCGGTTCCGTTTTGGGGTCGACGCCGCATGTCTTAGCCTATTGCGCAATTACTACGTAGGTTTGGTTAATTCAAATAGCTGTGCTAACTGCGCGTTATAATTACACAATAAATAGTGTAATTTATTTTAACCTATTTTTGAGATAAGAGGGCTTGTCCAAAAATGCCGAAAACGCACTCGATTTTCGCCGCCGAAATGAACAATTTTTATGTAATAAAAAAACGCCACAGAAAAACGGCGACATCATGTGTAAATACCTGTTATTAGCTTAGTGCTTTGAATTATTTTAAACTTCCCTATGTTCTCGAAAAAAATGTTATTGCTAGGTTCATATGGTTCGGCGTCGGCCGGGCTCGAAATTCATTAAAACGGCAAATGACCAATAGAGAAAAAACCACGGCGGATAGCTGTTATCGAATAAAAGAAATTCATAGTGCATTAAATTACGCGTTAATTGTTGCTTTTTGCTAACGCCTATCCCCCGTGGTTATTACGGCACATGAGGTTTCATGAGATATTTTTTCAAAATTCCCGCTCCGGCATTGTAAAAATAAAATTACGACATAACACATCAGGACCAAGCGTAATTTTCTCATCGGCTATTGAGACTATAATTTTAAGTTTTTTTAAATATTTTATAACCGTCTATTGGTTTTGGCATTGTTTAAAGTTACCTACCATCTCGGTGAAAATATTTTTGCGAGGTATCTATGGTTCGCCGTCAGCCGGGCTCAAATTTTCTTAAAGCCCAAATACAACTGCTGAATAACTGCTATAGATAGGTGTTTAAAAATACCTGTTATACATAGATCCCTTGATCACGCTTTAAGTGGGTTATTTTGCTAACACCTAATTAACTTATTTCCTAAAATTTTCAGGAATTTCCGAAAAAGCTGGAGTCGCACTAAATTTTCTCCATAAAAATTTTTATTTTTTCATGGATAAAGCCCCACGGATCGTATGATTTTATTATTGATAATTTATACAACTCACGGGATAGGGAAATTATTTATAAAAAATTTGTTAGGCACTTTAAAATGTCTAAGAATTAATTTTCTAATGAGATGCAATGCACTTTTATAGATGCTGTAATATTACTTAATCTTACGATGCAGTAATTCTATTTGGAAGACTACGTAATTAGATCCATTGCTATAATTATTGACAATAATTATACAATGTTGTCTGTTATAGACATCTGTCTTGAGAAATTAGAATAACTAAGACCCAAGAATCTTACGTTTTGTTAAGATCCGCTGTCTTACATGTAAAATCCCCACGATGAACTTTCTTCTCTGCAAAGGAACGGATGACCTCACTATAGTCCACAGACTGCGTTATTTCTGACTCTATGTACAGCACAGAGAGTGAATTAAGCCTGTTCTCTTCTGTGGTAGATCTTAAATAATTCTTTACTCTCTTTAGCGCTGAAAAAGACCGTTCTGCCGAACAGTTTGACCCTGGTGTACACAACAGCATCCGGAGCGCTATTCCCACTTTTGGATAAATGTCCAAAAAGCCTTTTTCCAGGATGTACTTGTATAGCTCCAGTGACGATAACCCTTTTCCCCCTGTAGAACACAAACACAGTGTTGCCACTTGACTTGTCAAAAAATCAACTATGGTCAATTATTTTCTATTTCGTTCGGAAAAATTGACATTATTTTCCGTGTCCTGCATCCTCAATGTGTACCATTTAGGCCCCTGGTCGGGGCCCCCGCCGAGGTTGGGGCCCTAGGCAGCTGCCTAGTTTGCCTAGGCAGAAGTTTTCCGCTGGGTGTGACCCAATTCCAGTTGAAGATGGCTCTGTTTGCTCCGCAGTTCTGGAACATGTCATGTCTTTTTATAGTGAGCTTCTAATATTGGAAATAATATTTTCAACAGAAATGATAAACAATTTGTTAGATCATCGGGAGTGAAAGGCACCACAGATGTAGTATAAACAGAGCCGACTTCTCCTTTAATCACCGTCCAAGCTGCTTTGCACTTATTCACAGACATTAATGAAATCATTATCTGTTTGATTGATTTTGTTGTATTTTTGTCTAATTTTATTGCAAACAATTTTATTTGATTCATTCATGGTCATCTTATAACTTTTATGCATAATGATCAACTCCTTCCCAAGGTTAAATAGCTCAGGAGTGAACCAATTGTTTTAAAATTTCTTATTATAAGTTTTATTCATTTATTTCTTAAGGAATGTGTTCAAACATAGTAATTAATACTTCAAAAAAGATTGAAAATTGATGTTTCCCTCTTTGATAGTGAGCAAACTGTGTCAGTTGACCTTAGAGAGTAAGAATTTGAAATTGTTTATTCTTACAGCAGTGATAGGCCTCATGAGATTGGACTTCAGTTTTAACATGGAATTCTAATGCTTAATGGTCGGAAAGACATGAGTCTATTACTTTAACTTTATATAATTATTTTGGAAAACAGGTGACGACATTAGCCAGACAATATGTAAGTCTAGTAGGCTCATGATTAGCACAGTGACAAATAGAAGAAATAGAGAGCTAAAAGTTATGAATGCCTTCTTTTGCATTTATCCTACTCCATAAATGGAGTATGTACACTGAGATTTCAAAGGCCTTCTTTAATTTTTCATATTTTTACTTTCTCATGTATGTAGTATATTGAGAAAGTTTGTAATGGTGAAAAAATCCGACATAGAGATTTTGATGGAAATACTCGTTTTAGGTGTCCCCGATCCCATAAAAGTTGTTATCGCCATGCTTTCTGTCGGTCTATTCGCTTTTCTAGAGCCCAAACGCTTAAAAAAGCGAATGATATCTCGTATTTGTGCGATATATCATATTTTGCAGACCTTTTTTTTCATAAAAATGATATTGCACAAAGATGAAGGGTAGTTTATTCTTGGCGATTTTTAGAAATATTTTATTTACTCAAAAATGGCTCCAGAGAATTTGATAAAAAGCAATCCAATTGTAGAGCCTGATGTCTCAAATAATACTACGTAAGCCATATATCCCTTAAAATCACTATATGGCGTTCGGGGACATTACAATGTACGCTAATATACCTTACCTTTGTCCTATGACGTCACGCCTCCGCCGCGATCCACTCATAATCATATTACAGCCTAAACGATTAAACTAAATCGATTGATATATCATATTTGTGGATAATATCATTTATAATAGACACTCTGAGGAGATAAACGATATTGCGCAACAATTAAGGGTAGGTATTTGATTCTAGGATATTTTGAAACAAAATTCGATTTACTCAAAAATTCGATTTACTCAAAAATTCGATTTCGATTAAAATCCATCCAAACGTACAGCCTGATGTCACAAATAATATTAACTAAGCCATATGTCCCAAAAAAGTTACTATATATCGTCCAGTGGCATTATTTCTGTACAAGACGCTCAGTGCACGCGTCAGAGGTGAGGGGGAACCCAGGGATTTCCTAGTCTGAAATTCCGCACTTCTCTTTTAACGCCACGCGCTTATTAGTACGAGTTATTAGACGTGATAGGTTGATGGTGTCATTCGCTTTGGTTCTGTTGCTACGATTTATTAACATCATTGGCAATGAATTGCTAAGCACACAGAGTTAATTTCCGGGCAAAGAGTGTAGTGAGACCAAACGTATTTGAGAGTTTCTGCAATGTATATTGCGCCGTTTATTTTTTTTTTGATGCAACGAATTTTCTTAAATCTGGATAACCTTGATATATTTCAAAAGAGAAACCTTTGGCCTACCTATTTATCGTCATTTTGCAATTTTTATTGTCTTTCTTATAACATTTAATGTGCATTAAATGTTGTGATTGATTTTCACGTAGCTACGGGAATAGAGGAATCACGTCTTCTAAAAAACTCCTATCCAATGCTGAGACGAACCGTATCTCGACTCGAATGCTACTGCAAACTGGAAGAAGATTTTGACTCTATCTGACCACAGATTTCTCTTTCTCTAGGATTTTTCTTATGTGTCAGCAATTGAGAGCTATAAGACGAGGAGAGCCGAACTACTGTTTGGCTCTCATGTGCTTGCTTTAGCGTTAGTTATTTGTTTTAATGTTATATTATTTGTTACAGTTATATGTTTCAATGTAATGGGGCATCTGTGCTGTTTTTTAAACTAAATAAATAAATAAATAAATAAATATTCTTTTTGTATCTTATTAGATAATTAAATAAAATTTTAGTAGAAACGTGATTTTTTTCCATTTCTGATTCGGAGGTTTGGCACGGCTTTCATACATTCGTTTATCATTTCGTTTTCATTATCATCTCCATCATATTGAGCCTAACCTGCCTCCATTTCGGACAGTGTTTCAAGACAAAGGGATGTTTACTTTGAGAGATGGTGATACGCAACTAACGAGCAAATACAGGTTTCAAGGTCTTGATGTGGAAAACGGTTTTTCCTCTCGCGTATAATTATTATTTGTGTTCTATTGTGGGATTTCCGATTTGTTTAAATTGAACTGATGATATTATAAGTATATTCCTAAAAACTGTGAACTGACTCATAGAGTGACATCCGAAAATATCCATAAAAGTGTACCTTAAGACTTTTTCTTTTCGAAATAGATAAATAGTGAAAAATCATGTGGAACAAAATTCACTTATAAATGATTATAAATAGAACAGACATGGTGCCTCTCTGCTTTCCTGACTCGCTGTCGTGAGTGACATGAGAAGCTAGTCTTAAGGTGCGTTTAGACGAGGTGACAAAAGTTGATCAACTAGAGCAGATTGTTGAAAGGAGACGCTTGTAGTTGAACGGTGCCGGCCATCTCAAGGCAACATGTTGTTCAACACTGTTAATCAACTTTGAGGCACCATAGTTGTTCAACTTGGACCTGTCTACACTTTCAATTTAGTTGCTCAACAAAATGGACCCAGAAAAGGTCATTTCGGTCGGTGTAAGTTTAATGCTAATCGCCAAAAAACTTAAAGATAAAAAGCGGAAGAGTGATTCTAAAAACAGGGGCCAGCGGTGTGTGCTGACAGATGTGTCATTGCAAGGAAGTATTTTCGAGAACTTACTCCGATGTCTAAAAGTGATTTCGAATTATTGTTGAGAAAAATTGTTCTTTTAATAAGTAAAAATGATACTACAATGCGAGAGGCTATTTCTGCTGAGATTTGACTGGCAGTCACATTGAGGTTTTTGGCAACTGGAGACTCCTACCATAGCCTAACGTATTTATTCCGAATATCAGTTTCATCTATTTCTAATATCATTCCTGAAGCCTGCAGAAGTTTGATTAGAGCATTAAAGGAGCATATAAAGGCAAAAAATGCATTAAATTGTTATTTTATTATAAATGTACAATATAGGAAAATAAATTAACGTTTCTATTCTTATTGTTGCAGTTGCCTTCGAGCGAGGACGAACGGATGGATGTGGCTACCAAGTTCACTGGCCAATGGAAGTTTCCTCATAGTGTCGGGGCCCTCGATGGCAAACATGTCCTAATGCAAGAACAGTGGAAGCTTATTTTATGATTACAAAAATCAATTTATTATTGTATTGTTAGCTTTGGTGGACGCTGATTACTGCTTCCAGTATTTGCACTTTGGGTGCCAAGGTAGAATTTCGGATGGTGAAGTTTTTAGGAACACGAAGTTTTATGATGCGTTAATGAATAACCAACTAAACCTACCACCTCCTGCACCACTTCAAGGCATGACACAGCCTGTGCCGTACGTGATAGCAGCTGATGACGCGTTCCCGTTAACGGAGAATATAATGAAATCTTTTTCAGGGGTAGCTCTAAAAGGTTCACCCAAAAGAGTTTTTAATTACAGAATTTCGAGAGCTCGAAGAGTGGTTGAGAACGTTTTTGGTTTGATTGCTTCAGTTTTTAGGGTATTTCGTAAGCCTTTAGAAGTATACGTTCAGACAGCTGAATTAGTAGTTCTGGCTGCTGCATACCTACATAATTATCTACGCATTAACTACATTGCCAGAAATATTTACACCCCAAATGATACATTTGATGTGGAAGATTCTGATGGAAATATATTACCGGATCATGGAGACAAGCAATAAAAGGCGGCGGAGGATTTATTCCATCGAAATCAATTGCAAGAAGATCACGTACAACGGCACAAGAGTATAGAGAAGAATTCATGAACTACTTTGTATTTCCTCAAGGAAGGGTGACTTGGCAAGAAAAGTATGCATAGTTTTGTTATAATGTTTAATATAAGAAAGAAAAGTATAGGACCTTTATTACAATGCTTTATTTACAATGTTTAATATAAGTAATTTTCTTGTTACAGTCAATATAAATGTAAACGATTTAAGTATAAGTAAATATTTATAAACATGTTATAAATAAAAAAACAAACAATCAACAGCATTTCTTTTTTAACCCATAATTTTCTACTTCTTGAAATAAAGGAATTTCTTAACACCCAAGGTGTCCAAGTTTGTCGACGGTTCGTTTTCCCATATAGGAGTACTTATTGTAATTGCATTGGAAATGTCAAGTAATGTATTACCTGACTGCACTTGTTGCGTCGTTGAAGAATATTGAGGCGATGAAGTCACAGGAGAATACAATGGAGATGAATGCCCTGAATTAATTGAATGCGTTCTTATACTAAAATTTGAAGAATTTGAAGGTGAGAATGATGATATCACTTACGGATTTTGTGGGATTATTTGTGAAGAAGGATACACGACAACTGTCAGTGGATCGGATAAATATTGCTGTGGCATACCACTAAATATACCAGTCTTTATTTCATATAACTAAGGTGACCAGACGTCCTCCTTTTGGAAGGACAGTCCTTCTTTTTCAATCGCTGTCCTCCCTAAACCTTTTGTCCTTCCATGTCCTCCTTTTTGAACATTTCTCTGCTATTGTACTTCCTTTTACTCAAGCCACGCGTTCTTTTAATTGGTGTATTTGTGTATTCTCAAGTCAACTGGCTATAGATATAGAAGTAATCCTTCCACAGATATACTTACATTTTCATCGTTTCACTGTGAGAGTAAAGAGTCAAACTAAATTTTGTGAGGTCGCTTCAGTTGAGCATAAGAAATTATTAGGTTACTCAAAAACCAGGTGGTTGGCTTTAAAACCTGCCATTGAACGTGCTACTTAATTATTTGAACCATTAAGCTTACATTTTTTAAGTTTAGATAAATGTCCCAAAGTTCTAAAAGATTTTTTTGAAAATCCATTAGATGAAATTACTCTGCATTTCATGCATAGTAAGGCAACATTGTTTCAGTCGAATATAGAGCAAATTGAAAAGAACAATAAAGGTGAAATACTCCTTTAGCCAAACAATTAGAGGGTTACAAAACCCAATGCATTTCGCCCACAAGGTGGGCATCGTCAGGGGTAAAACCTGTTTCAACAGTGACTGGGAGCCAACTGCTGGTTTTGTAACCCTCTAATTGTTTGGCTAAAGGAGTATTTCACCTTTATTAATCTTAGCCAAAGTTATTGAGCTACTATCAATTGAAAAGAACAAAAAATGTGCAGCGGAGGTAATATCAATTCTTCACAGTTTTAATGATCAATTGGAATCCAGATTAAATATGAAATGTTTACCAGTAAATGCAGATAATTTATTGAAAAAACTAGAAGAGAATAATCCAACAGTTAGAGGGGCATTCACGGACGAGGTTCAACTATTTTATAGAAATTGCCTTGATTATTTGATCAAATGGACAAAATTTCTGGATGGAATAAATTTTTTTCAGTGGACTTTATTAAGAAAATCGATCGAGTGGGAAAAAGTGGTAGAATCAGTGAAATTTGCAATTCAAGTGTCTCATAAAGATTGATGACAATAACTGTTTGATGAGGCTCGGAGACTAAATGAGCACTGCTCAGCTAATAAGTTTTCTGAATGGTCTGAAAATAAAATAGAAGTCTACAAAAGATGGGTGGAAATATTTCAGTTAAAAAAACTGAATATCTTCCTTTTATTAATTTAAAGATATTGGTTGAAATAGCTTTGTTTACCTGGGACAAATGCAAGTGTAGAGCGTGTATTCTCGTTAATTAATGATGTGTGGGACTGTGTAAAGAGCAGTCTTTCTTTGGAAACATTGACCTTAATCATAATGATAAAAGTTAACATGGATTATAGCTGCGAGCGATTCTCAGAAATGTTAAATAAAAATGACGATTTTTTGAAAAAAATTACAGAAATGACATATATTTCAATAAAAAACAATCATGTCATTATTAGAATGAAAATACTTCATTTTTAAAAACATACTACATATTTCAACCTGTAGAGAAAAGATATGTTTCAGTAAATATATATTTTGAATAAATATATTTTCAATAAATATTGGCTTATATAAAATAATTTTCAAGCAATCAGGATATAATTTAGAATAAATAACAATTTGTAGGATTGAATCTATTAATTTCAATTTTAATTGCTTTTGAACTTCGTTTAAACTTTTCCGTGTTGGGGTTTATTTTTCTTGAATATGTAAAACACACATAATTAATGAACACTTACGTTTAAAATTTGTGCAATTCACCTTTGAACTTCTGAAATTGAAATTCGTTCAATACGATTTGTCATTATGTAATTTTAGTGTTTCACTGTGAAAAATGGTATCTAAAATTATTATTTTTCTTGAAAGCTTACAGCATTTTTTTAAAACAAAAAATTTCATGTCATGAGACTATTGTAATGTATGTTCTTTTACAACCTTTAGTTTGTTTGAAAAAATATGAAAGATAGCATATAAACAGTTTTTCTGTCATGAAATGTGTCCTTCCTTTCTCCTTTCTTTTCCCTCCCTTTGTCTTTACATTTTGTAAAAAAACGGGATCTGTCCTCCCTTTTGGAAAAAAATATCTGGTCACCTTAATATAACACCTTATGAAGTTGAAACTGGGCAAATGATTGCAATCTGGAATTTTTCAATTTTTGAATCTTGCATGCAATATCTTCACCAAAGATGGAAAATTCGTCCTTAGTAGCCATTCGATCATTGACACTTATAATTATCGCTGTTGCTTCCTCTTCAAAAGAATTTGTTTTACATTTCTTCCTATTCTTACAATTAGTAACATTGGAAGCAGAACCTTCTACCCCAATGAGTTCATTATTTTGGTTCTTGATAATACATCCAGTTGGTTTGCGAAAAACATCGCCATCCATTTGTAGACCGGTCTCCTGGAAGAATTATAAAAACTTTAAGCATTACTTAGGTATTAGTTTGTGTGTATTATCTGTAACATTTTTAACAATTGAAGTACCTCAATGTTGTCTTCGATTGTTGATGACGTTTCGGATTCCTGTGATGTATAAAAAAATGGGTCGTCCTCTCCTGGGTTCATTGACAGTAACAGTAAATAAAAGTGCATCGCATGCAAACCAACCAGATTTATTGGTTTCGCCGCTACTGGAGCCACTTTTTACTTTCTCCATATACGTAGTAAAGGGGCAAGTATTGTTTCCATGAAAAAAATCGATTTCGAGATTTCAACGGAAATACACGTTTTGTGGTCCCCTGAACACGTTTTGACCATTTTCTCGATGATGTCTCTGTGTATGTGTGTATGTGATAGCTTTTTTGTGGGTGCTCTAACTCAAAAACTATTAATCAGGTCAACGCGAAATTTTATATTTAACATTTTTATAAAAGTCGGAAGAACTGATTAATTTTGGTAAAAATCGGTCAACCGGAAGTGGTTGTTTACTATTGTCACTTATCCGTTATTTTGACATATTTGCTTTAATATTTGATAAATGTAAAAATGTATTGAAATAAACGTTGTAGGAAATTTAATTTTCTACAACATTTGTTTAAAGAATTTTCCCATATAATTCATTACTTAAGAGATATCATAAAAACTATATTTTTAGCTGCCACCACCACGCCACCTACCGACGACTATTGTTAAGAATTGCCGCTTTGTTATGTCTTAGTAACGCTCCTTTTTCTTTTCTTAACTGTTGGAGCTTTGTGGCTATATCCAATATCAGAATGTTATGGTTTGAGTTTATTTCTGTTCTTTGTAGCTAAAATTTTCTCGCAGTTTCTTGAAATATTTATTATTATTATTATTTTTTATTTATCTATTTGGAATTTTTAAAAGTATTAAAAATATGGAGAAAGTCATGTGGTGGCCACAACAGATTTTTTTGTTTGTAACCTTCAAAAATTCCTTCCTGAAGTATGTTCGCAACGATTTAATTTTTTCTTTAATGTTACTAGCCAAACACTTATACTTATCAGCTAACTCCTGAATCCTGAATTTTTATAATCGACACATGAAATATCCCACAGAATGGGCATATTTTGATAGTCCTCGAGTAAACTCAGCGCTGTCTCATTGCTCGGAGACCACGCCATTATAACAGATAAACACAACTGCAGTGTTGTCAGCAAATTGGGGTTCGAAGTTGCTCTGAGATTCCCAGAGATTTCCATCAGTGATCGGAGTCCTGTGAACATGCTTTCAACTCAGTGGAGGGGTTAGCGGCAACACCAAGCATGTTGTTCATCTCCGAGCGAAGGACGTCGCTCCACTCTCAGGCAACTCGAAATGCCAGGCGACATTGAACAAAAAGATGCCCCGTCTAAACGCACCTTTGGAGGCGTAAGCAGTCGCAGGAGAATCACAAGAGAGTAAGCACGAGAGTGCAATCGAGAGTTGTTCCAGTTTGTGTAATAGATTATAACCAAAATATGGGGAGTAGATTGAAGGATCATCTGCTACAGGGCCATCTCCTCGAAAGAAAAAGGCTGAATAAGTGGCGTATGAAATTATTTCGTAGGATTTTGAATGTTGACGTTCTAAATTCAATGAAAATTTATAGAGAAAATGCGGGTACTAAAATTGATCATTTGGCATTTAGAGTTCAAGTGGTAGAGGGATTGTTTTTAAAATATGGCAGGAGCGTTGAACAATCAGTTCCCGGCCGGCATTCGGCCGATAACACTGACGGATAACAGAAAGGCATTTCATAAAAAAACTACCGCCTAAAGAGAAAAAATCTCATCCGCAAACACGATGTGCTGTGTGTCTGACGCATTTTAAAAGAAAGGATACTGTATATTTGTGTGAAAATTGTAATGTAGGGTTGTAGTTTGATTGATTTGAAGATTATCATACAAAATTAAATTATTAGTATTATTGATTTTTATATTTTACAAGATAAATTAAAGGAGAGAAATGTCTGTAAAATCATATAAAAATTTGAATGAAATAAGTGAATTATTATTGATTTTACAACGTCTAGTACCGCAATTGAAAGCCACATCTCCTCTGTCTCTGGGTTATTCTATCATTCAGTTGATCGGGAGGATGTTTTTTTGTTCATTTATAGCAGGTATGACAAATATGTGGCACGCGTGCCAAATGGCACCCCAAGAAATTTTGTCGGCAGGCGAAAAAAATTTCTACAATGAGAAAATAATTTCATTAAGTTTATTCATGTGAATAAGCATAAATTAATTACAAAACGCAACATTTACGTGTGCTAGATTTACGCGTTTTCGCATATACGCGATTCTGTTTTTACGACCATTTTTCGACATACGCGTTGCGTATTCGCATAATCGCGATTTCATTCTTACAAACATTTCTCAACATACGCGTCGCGTATTTGCATTAACGCGATTCGTTACGCAAACAGTATATACCCTTAATAGTTCGATAATTTATTAAATTTTCATTGATTCTTGCCCGCCTACCATTTATCTTTATCATCCGTACAGTGATACCATTCATTGTATCGCACGGATGAGTAGGGTTTCCAGGGAAGTTTCTACGGCGTGGCAGTAGAACATCCTCTTTCTTCCCCTATCTGAGCAAACAACGCACTTGAACCCACTCTTTTCCCAAAGAGGGGTTCTCTTCTAGAAAGTGACGTGCGTTTCTTAGCGCAGAGGGCGCATACTTTCAATTCTCGAGATGATCTCCTCCAAGCACGGCACAGAGAAGCGTATCGTATTTTCAGTGGGAGAGAAAATAACACCTGGCCATTGTTCACTCGAGCGGTCACCGATTTCAGTTTGGCTATCATAAACGGAGTATTGAAGTCTTGGAACGTGAAGACTATGACCTTGAAGATTGTTATAAAATCATTAGAGCCAGCCACTTTAAAAAAGAGTCCATTCCGATCGACATCTATTGCGGACATTTCCTGCGGACCGTTATCCGTGATGCATCCATATGTCCACCCAAAAATTCTCAGAAATATCTTAGGTGTTTCCGTATTATTGTTTTATGCAATATGATCAGATCACGTACGATGCATCGAATTTATTGTATTTATAGAAATTTGTATATAGTGTTAATGTCGAAGACGAACCCGGAAATTGTATATAAAAGTCTCTCAGAACTTGTTTCAATATGCAGCAAATCCCAAGTAAATATTTCCCCCTCCACAGTAGATTTGAGGCATAATTTAGACCTTAATAATGAATCAATTAAAACTATATACAAGAATAGTCCGTTTTATAGGTTAGCAAAGGAGTGCACGGAGGACGTCTGTCACCTAGAGGAAAATGATGCTCTTGAGATTAATAATCCATTTTATTGCCCCTCATTTGATAATAATATAGAAAATAAGTACATTCCATTTGTCCCACTCTGGTAAAGCCTTCTTCTGCATGCCAAGGATAGAGATAATGACAGGGTCAACGGGGGTGCCGGTGGTGTAGTGGTTAGGACGCTGGCTGGTACGAATCCTGCGCGAGTAGGATTTTTCTCAAGTTCACCCGGCCCCCTGTTTGCGTAGTTTGAGGAGACCGCGCAAATTCAGCTGTTCCGTTCTTCGGAAGGGACGTTAAGCTGTTGGCCCCCCGGTGTTCTTCGTAAGAGCAGGCAAATGCCGGCACCGGGTTTCCCTTCTCCCTCCCCGGTTATTCATTGCACTACCTCTGAGATACCCATTGTGCTGTAAGAGAGGCGAATTGACTGGGCATTCAAACAAGCAGGATCAGCAATGCCATGGTTGGGGTTTATTCAAGGTAGTTAAGAGTTCAATTCTAGGCACTGAAAAGAACATCAAATGTGGTATATTTATTAATAAAAATAATTTAAAGTCCTACATACTAACAATAAAGAAGTCGTTCAGATATGGCACATTGGATTGTTTCTCTAGGAAACGAAAAAGAAACAACATGAAGTATCCCGAGGAAAATTGGGCTAAGAGAGGTAGAGTAAAAGGCAAGAAAGTCAGCAAAACATCGTATTTTGATGCATGGCTTGCAGAATGTTGTAGTGACATAAAATATGAATGCAAGGTCGAGGTAGGATTACAATAGCATTCCAAAAAATAAGAAACAAGATGACTTTGAAAAGGTTCCTAATAAAGGAAATTAAAAAAGTGAAGTATTCATGTAAAAAAATGAAAAGATTCAGGGTCTTGTTTTGGAAAATGAGGTAGTTCAGACTGAAAATAGTACTTTAACAGAAGAGAAAATGCATGATTTAGATTTAGATCAAGGAAAACATTTCGCTGAAAAATTAAAGATATCAAATTACCTAAAAGATATAAGTTTAACGTGCATGGACAGGTTCCTCTTTTAGATAATGGAGTAGTTGCAGATCCAAATTACTACAATGAAGAATCTCTGTCATTTGTATCAATTATTTTCAATATATGCAAAGTTACGCTAGAGACGACTAATTTCCTCACCTTGTTAGGCTAACTTTAAAATAGATGACTATGCAGAGGTTGTTTCGATGAAAAATGAGAACGTTATTATTTTTAAAACATACCATAGTCAGAGGCGGAACTATGGCAAGGCACAGCCTTGGGGCCACGGCCCCGGAGGTGCCCCAAAAAAATTATGAAATACTCCCCATTTACTCCGCGATTTAACGGCGTCTGCAGTGTAAAATACGACCGTTGCTTGTTATTTTAAATGTGTCAACGACAAGGCCGCATTAACTGTGGCTCAGGGGCGAATTGGGCTGCCGGGACATAGGGCAAAATCCTGGTGGTCCGATGCTGCCCCTGGGCTGGAGCTGCTTTGGCCAGGAGCTGTTCCTTTTCCGTATTCTAAAGCTATTTCAGCTACGCATGAGTCCTTAAGACGGCGGCATCGGTAATAGTGACGATAGCTTGAGTGGGTGCAAAATATTTTCCGGGGGGTCATGTACCCTTGTGTCGGTCTCTTCCAATTATCTTATATATTCCCTCTCTTCAGTTTTCACAAACTCGAGCCTTCTCACCCTTCTTCCCCTTGCAGTTCCGAGGTAAGAAAGTCCGAGGAGAACGGGGGATTTCCCAAGACACTCACTCCTGCGGTTCCTCTTTGTTTCCACGTGCATTCATTCAGGCACGCTCAAATTTTTCGGTTTATTGGTTGCCACTCTTGTTTGAGCCGCTTTTGGGTTTCTTTCACTGCCTCTTAGTAATTTCTACGCCTTAAGGACGGGACACATATTATCACACCACTGTTTTCAACCCCTTCTCCTTCAAAATTTCCTCCTCCCTCGCATTTCGCATTGGTGACATCGAAGAAGAGCAGTTTGTCCGCATTAGTTCCAAAACGTCCATCGTTGTGGAAACGTCAGTCGAATGGTGTGCATCTTTTAGTGTTTGAAGAATCTGTTATCAAGTAATAGCAGTTTAGTTTTCCAACATTCATCACAGGAAATCCTACATTTAATCAAGTTCATACGTGCGCCAACGAAACGAAAGAAACGAATCCTTCGTAAAACGTATTTCGTTCCATTGGCGCACGTATGAACTTGATGAATGTTGGAAAACTGTTTGTTGTTATGATTTTTCGACTCCTCATTTTGTTCATAATAATTTTATTAATAACAAATTTGTTGATGGCGATACTAAACGACATGGGCCTACGGTGAGGGGGATCTTGGGCTCAGAACCTCCCGAAATTTTCCAACGAACTTTAAAAAATCGACTAAGTAATCTAAATCACTGCATTGGATATGTAACAAAATTAAACTGGATAGTGTTTAGTTTCATTCTGAAAAAATTTCCGAATATATATATAAATAAAATAAAGATACAGAGGATAACAAAATGCATATAATAAAACGAAGAGGGGAAATTATATATATATATAATATATTTATGTATAAATATCATAAGAAGGCAACATAGTCAATAGTAGTATACGTGGTGCGAAACTCAATATCCTGTAAAGAGATTAATTAATATTAATGATGTTAAGAGGAGTGAAGGCATCCATCGCATAAATGGTAAGAAAAGTAACCTAAAGTTGACCTGAGCTTTGGGCCGTGAACAGCAAATAAAGGAATTATGATTGAAGATGTGGAGAGATGTTGCATTTTGGAAGTCTGTAGGTAGGGCGTTCCAGTCTGCAAGCTGAAACCTGGAAGGATTTATTATAGATCTTTGTCCTGTGATGTGGGATAGAGCAAAGATTATTGCCCCTTGTGTTGGTGTTGCGATTTGTAAGACTCTTTTGTTTGGGTGAAGCGAAGCTTCGGAGGCTTTGCGCACGGCATGGACTACAGTGTGTGCTCAGACGCTGGAGAGAGAAGAGTGTGTGTGTTGAGACGCTCGAGAGTGACGACGAGTTGCGGACTACGGTGCTTGTGTTTGTAGAACCTTTAGACTACGCTAATTATACAGTCCACTAAATTGCATTGCGTTAATCATTATTTCGATTATAACCTTTGTGTAACCGGCCCTTCTGATCTGATATCAGTCGATGTGCATGCCACAGTTGGCGTTGTCTACAGAGTTCATTTGGGAAATTTTAGCGTTCAAATACTGTGGAATTCGAAATTTCACTTTGAGCAAAACCGACATGAAAAAACGAAAATCTTGAAAAAGGGCCATAATGCGACCGCTAAAAATTTGCAATTGTTTAAACAAAATTTCAAGGCTTGTGTATTTTCGAACGTGCTACGGAGCTGAAATTTTTTATAGTGGTAGGATTTGTACAAAAACGAAATAGGGATTAAACAAATTTTGATATTTTAGTTTGTTTGGCAGTTAAAAATTCTTAAATTTTAAACAAATAGATAACGGTTTAAGTACAACGGGATAAGCTAGAAAGCTGAAATTTTAAAATTATTTAGAGTATATTCTATGTAAACGATAGAACATTTTATTTTATCCATGAAATTGTTATTGCGGCCGTTAAAAATTATTTAAATTAAAAAATTAGATAAATGTTATTTCACTTCTAATTGTGTTATAAATTTAAAATTTGGGAGAAATGTGTGGCATCATTAACCCAATGTGGGAAAAGTATAATATTCCTAAAATTGCAAAAATTAGTGATTGTGTTACTCCATTATTATTCCATAGTGAAAAAACGAAAACCGGTCCAGAGGAGAAATCTTTAGAATTAAAGAAATATTTTTCACGATCAAATATCTCTCTGAAAAATTAATGATAAGAAACGTCTGTATATATATACTAGTAGAAGGTGCTTGCAAGCATATCATCTCAGCTTGAAAAAACATTCATTTATTTCATCATTACAAATACTTTTCCAATTGTAATGATTTCACCTCCGCAGCGATTTTGTTTTCCCTTATGTAAAAATAATAGATTAAAACAATCCCCAAATTTCACAATTTTAAGAATTTTATACTTTCTCCATTATGGGGTACCTTTATGCCAAATTTTAAAGTTACAGCACTTATAGAAGTGAAATAATATGTTTCTAATTGTTTAAATTTTAATCATTTTTAACGGCCGCCGAAATATATTTTTGGAGAGATTCAAATCTTTAATTGTGCTAATACACTACTCTGTAAATCACTATTTCAGCTTCCTAGCTCATCCCGTAGTACCTAAACATTTACCTATTTGTTTAAACTGTATGAATTTTTAACTGGCAAACAAATTAAAATGTCAAAATTTCTATATTCCTTATTTCGTTTTTTTTACAAATCCTACCTGTAAAAAAAGTTTCAGCTCAGTAGCACATTCAGAAATACATAAACCTTGAAATTTGTTTAAACAATTGCGAATTTTTAGCGGCCGCATTGTTGCAGTTTCTCAAGATTTTCGTTTTTTCTAGTCGGTTTTGCACAAAATCCTGTTTAAGAAAAAAATTTTGAATCTCCAGCTCCTCTGGAAGTGCCTCAACATTAGTATCCTCCTATATGTTATGTTTTATCTGTTATATTCTCTTCCTCCTCTTTAAGATACGTCTATATATAATGAGATATATATATGTATGTATGTATATATATATATATATATATATATATATATATATATATATATATATATATATATATGGAGACTTGTTACATGTCACAATTAAGATGAGAAAGAATGATTTTTGGCTTTTAAAGTTCTGGTGGGGATGGACCCCACTATCCCCAAGGTAAGAGCCACCCCTGGACCATCGTGAACAGTTATTATACTACTTTCAAAAAACTCTAAATCCACAGCATCCTACGAATAGCAAGCAACTAAAAAAGACAAAATTTTTCTCACTTTACTAGTCAACCAAAATCATTGGGTTGTTTTGCTTTTCAATAATGTAACAAAGGAGTTCATTTATATGGACCCTTTCACAAGGAAAAGCCCACATTCAGTCACATACCTGGAAATGTTTTTTAGATTCATAGAGAAAAGAAATCAGCAGAAATTGGGCGATGATTATGTGGACACTGTGGTTTGGAAAATAGCAGAAATAGAGTATCCATTACAGAAAGACTCATTCAACTGTGGACTTTTCATTAGTTATTACATGACATGTCTGGCTGCTGGAAAAGATTTAGATTATAATTTTGACACATGAATTTCAACAAAGATGAAGTTGACATTGTTGAGTTTTCCAGAAAAAGATGATATAATTAATTGTTGTTCAATTTGTTGCAACAGTAAATGCAGGAAAAAGAGTAATTGGGGTTGCTTTAGAAAGTGTGGGTTGATTCTAGAAATGGAGGATAATAATCCCACCGCTTGCACTGATTGTGGGGGAAAAGGCATTAAAACAATAGAATGGGTAATGTATGACCTATGCAAGCATTGGATGCACTTGTCATGCATTGGAATAACACAGCTAATGAAAGAAGAATTTCATTGTATGCCATGCCAGATTTATTTGCATAGATGTTCTATGAGGTAGGTCCAATTTAAAACATGAAATTGTCACTAACATGGATAGAGAATAAATGTTATTAAGTTAAACAAAGTTAGGGTAGAGATGGGCGCATTTGTTACCTGATGGGTGGTGCTGTATATAATTGTGCAATTAAGCAAGTCAAAATTTGAGCATGTATAAAATTTGTGTTAGAGTAGATAATTTCACAAATACTTACCAAAGTATTACATAGTTAATTACGTGCCATTAGTGGATTCAGCGACAGTGTTGGACTGCTAATATTGATTAGTTAGAATGAAAAGGCTCTCCAGGATTTAATGTCAAAGAAAGAAGTAGGTATTGATGACTTCTCCATAACAATGTTAAAGTAGTTAGGAAAAGGGGGAAAAAGCTTTTTTTTGTTTGTATGGAATTTCTGCCTAATCAATCTCTTGGATTACTGTAGCCATAACTTCTTCAGAGCTTTTGCAAATTATGTCATGAGATATATGAAGAGAGAGAGGGGCCAGAGGACTTCATTACATCAAATTCAATTTTCATAAAGAAAAAGGTTTAATCAAATAAATGTCAAAATTACAGAATAATCAGTTCAATTTCACATACAGCTAAAGTAATTCTTAGGATTTTGAACAGGAGGCTAAAAGTAAAAAGCTCTATTAGTGCAGACCAGTTTGGGTTTCAGAAAGGTCATGGCACCAGAGATGTCTTAGGACTTAGGTAGAAAAAATAAACATATCCAGGATGTATTTATGTGCTTTGTTGATTTGCCTTTAATAGAGTTATATGCTCTAAGCCAGGGGTCGGCAACCTTTTCACCTACGAGGGCGCAATTTATATTACTGAGGACGTGAAGGGCGCATAAGCAAAATCAGTTGATATCTCTCTGTATCAGTGGTCGGTAATCTCTATGAGGGCGCAACTTTGGTTATTGGAGGCGTGAAGTGAAGTAACAATAGTAGATGTGTACCAATATTTATTAAAATGATATTTTTGTATATATAAGAGAAAAACTATTAAAGAATTTATTATAAAAACATGAAAAATGAATCAATGTGAAACTTGGGACTGCATATCTTCAGCCAACTTGCTATAATTTGGCACATAACTCGAGATACCTAATCTTAGGCAGTTGTCTAAATTGTAATCGGTGAGTCTCGATCGGTACTTGGATTTCAAGTGTTTCATGCTTGAAAAAAATGGACTCGCAAGTGTATGTTGAAGCACAGTAAAAATATATATTTAGGGCACATTTTCTTATTAATGGTATATTACTTTCTTGGACATATTTTTTAAAAGCTGAAAAAATGTCTTCACCTATTGTTCGTCCCCTTAATGGAAGAATTTTAAGAAATTCTTCCTTTCCTGAAAAATCATTTAACACCATCTTCACAACCATAGCCAATTGAGAAGTGTCAGATATGTCTGTTGACTCATCCAGTTGCAACGAGAAGATAATACATTTGCCAACTCTTTCTCCATATTGGTTGCAATATCTTCAATTCTTTTTGTAACTGTTCTTGCCGATAACTGAATCGTGTTGATTTTTGAGGTAATTTCATTTTTCTTTTTAAAATCTTCGAAAAGTGAGTCAGCAATTGCTATCATGGCTTCTTTTACAATCTTGCCATCTTCAAAAGGCTATTTCCTCTTGGCCAACAAATGCAAAATTTTAAGTGATGCAATCGTTGCTCTTTTTGATTGCTGCACTGGTCTGGTAAAAATGCTCTGCTGTTTAGTTAACATAGATTTCATATCAGAAATTTTATTTTTCCTGATCTCAGAGTTTAACGGATAACTAGTATTAAAATTTCCGTGGACCGTATTAAAATGTCTTTCAATATTACTTTTCTTTAAAAGTGCGACACAAGCATTGCACAATAAACAAACACACTTTCCTTTCAAATCAATAAAACAGAATTGTTCTTTCCAATCAACATTGAAGTGATATGTCCTTTGCCTCTTATAACTCATAATGGGGATAACATTTTCTACAAATGCATTAATAAACACAACCCACTGAATATCGGGAAAATATCAGAAATATTGTGAACTGTTGGTCAATTTAAAATGATTTATATTTAACCAATGAAGAAGGAAATGAGCTATCACTGGCTGATATTGTAAGAGACGAAGAAAAATCTCCCAAACCCTGTACTTGGTATATTAAGCGAAGAGTGGAACTCCGAAACCAACGACTCACAACAATAACTCGAGCCAAGTTATGCTACAAGACGGAGGACAGAACTCCGAAACCAATGACTCACAACAATAACTCGAGCCAAGTTTTGCTACAAGACTGAGGACAGAACTCCGAAACCAATGACTCACAACAATAACTCGAGCCAAGTTATGCTACAAGACAGAGGACAGAACTCCGAAACCAACGACTTTCAACATTGACTTGAGGCAAGCTATGCTACAAGACGGAGGATCGAACTCCGAAACCAACGAATTTTGACAAGAACTTGGGAGTTTCACGCGACATAGGGAAATAGTTTTCCCGTATCTAGCGCCTACCTCCAAATAGCCTGAACCGGCTAACGGAGCTATTGTACACGACGGGTTGAGAACAAGGATCTCAGCCTTGCGCCCGTAATAGCGATTGAAGGCGACAGGACACCTTCACCTAGCATAAACTAGGGGCGGAGAATTCCCTAACTTTTCGTATAGTTCATATGAGAACGTTTGTATGAATTGTCAGCACAGGCGCGGCAATCACATAAACACGATAGCGGCTTCTCCTATTCTCGGCGAGTAATCTCCAAAAAACGCTGTGAAGGATGTATTTATACTAGTGCAAGGTAGGGAGAAGGGAAAGGGATGTGGATAAACAAGAGAGGGGTAACGGAGGTGGCATTATGAAAAGAACTCTGTTAATGGCAATGTCTTCATCCAACAATGTATGTCCCCATTCTGTTCGCTTATAAGTCCTGACCTTGACGATGTTATTTTGTAACAGACATACGATTCGGCTTGGTGTGATTTAAGATTAAGATGTTGGTTACAAAGTTCTATTCTTCATCTTGTTCCGCAACTTATTGGTCTTCTGAGAGTCTTCCGTACTTGTTTAACTTTTTGGCTGGCGGGCGACACACAAATGTCTTGCGGGCGCCATACCAGTCTCAGTGTTGTTGACGATATTAATGCTCTCAAGGCTGACATGAAAGCGTTAAAAGACTTGTTTTTTATTTGGTTTAAAAATAATATTACCCAAGATAATGTCAAAGTTAAATCTGTGAGCCACAGCAAGAGAGAAATACCAGTACATAAGAAACTTGTAAAAAACAACCTAAACAGTCACACTAATTCCGATGCCATTTGCCAACAAAGTGATGCTGATTGCAAAAAAATTAGCAATGAAGGGCAGCCTATGCCAGATGAAAGCCCCTCAAATGATGGTTTCATTCCAGTCAGCATCGTCAGAGGAGGTTGATCATAGGATCGGCCAAGTCTACAGATGGATTGCTATCTGGCACACCCAAGAAGATACATCTCCATGTTTGGCACCTAAAAAAGGGAATGACAGCCAAGGATCTCTTGAGTTACTTGAAGAAGATGATTGCAGCACCAGTTAAAATTGCTGAACTTGAAACTAAAGGTTATTATGCATGTTTCTGAGTGTCAACAGACAGTGATTATTATGATATACTAGCTGATCCATTCACGTGTCCCTGTAATGTGTCTGTCAATCAGTTTGTATTCCTGTGCAGCAAATATGTGGGTATGTTACCGAAAGATTCCCTTGTGGAATCAATCAATTTAGTTCAGAATAATTCAAATACCATAATTGAATTGGGAAGCAGTGAAAATTCCCCTGCAAAACATCAATCATCTGTTATAACTAATGATAGCTTAATGAAACCAGCAGCCTGCTTGCAATCAGGTGTTCTAAAACCTGAAGTAAAATGACTAGAAAAAGCATAACTTTGGAACCTAAAACATTTCCATCTTCATACATGCCATCTCATCTGTTGACTTGTCATTCATCTATTCATCAAATGCTGTCAATAAGATCTTTGATTATTTTCATTTCAACAACTCCTTTTCAAAAAATACATAATTGTCACCTCTGCATCTTCAAAATGGATCACAGATGAAATTATCAGATCAAGTAAATATCTTCACGATATGTATAAAAATTTCAAAATAGCAGTCAATCCACAAGACAAGATAAACTACAAAAAATTACTTAAATTGAACAAGCTAAAAGTTCCTGAAGCAAAAAAAGCTTACCATAGTAAAATTATATCAAATGCAAAAAATGAAAACAAAGCTGCCTGGAATATAATTAATACTTGCACTAATAGGCCAAGATCAAAACAATCCAATATCAAACTAGACATTAATGACAATATATATGTGCATCATCTGACTGTTAGCAATCTACTTAATCAAGATTTTAAAGAAATTTCAGTAAATTCAATATATACTAGTTTCAGTCAAACATCTGTTTCTTCCAGATCCTCTATTCCCTCTCCCCAAAAACATCATTCTATCTTTCTGCTACCTACTGATGAAAAAGAAGTCTACTCATGCCTTCTGAAATTAACTAAACATCATTCTTCTGGGCCTGATGATATCCCTGGTCGCATACTGGCCAAATGCTCACATTTAATTACATCACCCGTACCCATATCATTAATTCCTCACTATGTCAAGGTATTTTTCGCTCATCATTAAAATTAACCAAAATAATACCAATACAAAAAAACAGCTGAAAACCCTAACAATTACCGACCCATAGCCTTAACATCAGCTTTTTCAAAAATTTTTGAAAGAATAAAGCTTTCTCGAATTACCACCTATCTCAATAAATTTCAAATAATATCACCATCACAGCATGGATTTCTTAAAGGAAAATTAACCAACACAGCTATATATATATATATATATATATATATATATATATATATATATATATATATATATATAACCTATTACAAGACATCTAACAATCTGTTGATAATATATCACCTACCCTGGGATTATTTTACGATTTATCCAAGGCCTTTGGCTGTAGACCATTATACACTTGAAGAAAGTTTGCTGGGATGATGTCAATCGCCGTCTAACTGCACTTTAATGGGGCATATTGGATTCCTTATCTCCCGATGAAGCAGTGAGCTACCTGCAGGATATTATTGCTGGAGTGATTAAGGACTGTGTTCCTTATGTCAAGCCCAAATCTAAACGTTTCCCTCCTTGGTATAGTAGAGACACTCTTTTGACCTTAAAAAACAAAAACCGAGCTTGGGAACTTTGGAAAACTCACCGCAGTTTAGAATCACGAAACACTTTTGTTAACTTAAGGCGCTTATGTAAGTCCCTATTAGAAAAAGACTATACTAACTACATTAACAAAATCTCCTCTAATATCTCCTCAAACCCCCGGCCGTTCTGGGCGTTCGTCAATGGGCGTCGTAATAATAGGAAAATACCAGATATAGTTTTTAATGGCCCTCGTCTAGCTGTGGGACTCAATAGACCGGAACTTTTTAACAATTTTTTTAACGAATGCTTTGTTCTCCCTCGTAACATCTCCAGTGAGTTTGAAGACCCACACTTGCATCATGTAGCTTCTAATTTTACATTATCTGATTTACAAACTTCTCCATGTGAAGTCTATGAATTCCTATGCAAAATTAATCCACATCGCTCTATAGGCCCTGATGGACTAAGTCCTGTATTTTTACGCAACTGTGCTTCTTCTCTCTGTATTCCATTGAGTATAATTTTCAACAGATGCTACTCCTTAGGTCTCTTTCCCTCTCAATGGAAACGTGCGAATATTATTCCGATTCATAAATCTGGTTCCAAATCGGACGTTACAAATTACCGACCAATTTCTTTACTTCCTATTCTTTCTTCAATTTGTGAAAAAATTATTTTAAACCGCCTCTTTTATTTTACTTCTCCGCACTTATCCACCAAACAACATGGCTTTGTTCCGGGCCGCTCTTGCTTGTCAAATCTAGCTGTTTTCCAAAAGCACTCCGAAGCCTTAGAAAATAATTCACAACTAGATACAATATTCCTTGATTTCTCTAAGGCTTTTGATTCTTTGAATCACAACCATCTACTTAATAAGCTTAGTCACCGCTTCAACTTGCATGGAAATTTCCTTCTGCTATTACGTAGTTTTTTAAATAACAGATATCAGTGAGTCATTTTTTCAGGCCATACTTCAAATTGGTCAATTGTTCCTTCAGGTGTTCCTCAGGGCAGTGTTCTTGCCCCCTTTTTGTTTAACCTTTTTATTGATGACTTATCATCTCAATTACGTCCCTCTCAAGCCGAAATACTTATGTATGCAGATGACTGCAAAATATTTAGGCAAATTCACTCCGCTGAAGACAGCTTAATACTTCAACAGGCACTCAACATCGTAACCAACTGGTGTTCTGATTCTTCTCTTCGATTAAACCCAAACAAATCCACCGTAATGACCGTAACTCTTCGCAAAAATCCTCTAGAATTTAACTACACAATTGACTCTATTTTATTACCCAGAACCATTCTTCAGAAGGACCTAGGGGTATTAATTGATAATAAGTTAAACTTCACAGCACACATAACTGCAACAAAACGCAAAGCTATGTCCCTACTAGGAATATTATACAGATTTACGGACATAAAGGATGCAGCTTCCCTTAAATTATACTTTTCCACATTAGTCTTCCCAGTTGTGAATTATGCTTCCCCTATTTGGTCTATGGCTGCAGCCTCTAATCTTTCTTCTCTTGATTGCGTACTAAATTTCTTTGTTAGAATAGTTAAATATCGTATACCCTCTCTCCGAACTTCCTCTAAGGAAGCCATCCTAACGGCCTTGTCCCTAGACCAATTTTCGGTATCTCGACAAAAATCTGACCTCTCCTTATGTTATAACATTTTAAACTCTAATATAGACAGTCCAGAACTCTTGGCCTCTTTCGGTTTACGAGTACCCTCTAGAACAACACGCTCTATGGATTTACTCCACATTCCAACCACAAGGTTATCTATTATTAGGCGCTCTCTTTTTTTCCGTCTTCCTACCCTATTTAATTATCTACCTTCCCACATAGATCCGTTTATCCTTTCCTGTAAATCATTTATCAAAGGTTCTAGAGCTCATTTACCTCATTCTCACCTCTAATTTCTTTGTGCTCTATCCGCAGTGTTATTTTCCCTTTTCTCTTTCGTGTTGTATTCTTATTATTATTATTATTGTTTTTTTTTCCTGTTTTTTATTCGCTTTTATTTATACTCATGATGTTATATATTTCACTCTAAAATGGCGAATGCTGTATGTGAAATTTTTAATTAAATAAATAAATAAATAAAAATAAACTCAAACAATCAGGCATTAACAGTATTGCCCTCAAATGGATTATGTCATTTGTCAAACACCGCAAACAATTTGTTGAATTAAAGCACTGCAATGAGGCTGGCTCTATTAATAAGTATAACTTTTAAATCACTACTTCTAGCAGTGGTGTACCTCAAGGATCTACCCTTGGTTCACTTCTCTTTATCCTATACACCATGACCTGTCTATTTATATAAGCAATGGACAATTGGTAAATTTTGCCAATGATACAAATCATGTTATTACTGCACCTTGCATGAAGACCCTTGAAATAAAAGCTAACGAAGACATAGCACAAATGGCCAATTGGACAATGCAAAATAAACTTTTATTAAACCAACAAAAACATCTTACATATTATTCCATACATATAAAAAAAGTCATATATCCTTCACTTGAACTTAACAATCTCCCACTCACAAACTGCAGTAGAATAAAATTCTTAGGTATTAATCAAACTGAAACACTTGACTGGTCAAAACATATAGATTATCTAGCCAATAAATTACACATGTACATTTATATGCTAAAAAACTTATATCACTCGGTCTCCTCTAATGTGACTCTTCAAATTTACTATGCATATTTTTACTCCCAAATTAGATAATTTTTTGGGCAAGATCCTGCCATATGAACCACATCTTTAAACTACAGAAAAGAGCTATTAGAGCAATTGCCGGTGAAAATAATCTATCCACATGTAAACCATATCTTAAAACTTACAGTATTCTCCCTCTCCCATGCATACTGGTTCTCGAAGCAGCAATATTTGCAAAAACCAATTCCAATCTTTTCATTCATAATAGACTCGCCATAATCTAAACATACATCATGTAAGATATAATCTAAAAATATCTGATAAAAGTCCATATCATACAGTAGCCCTAATATATAACAAGATTGGAAAGGTGTACTCCATGTCGGGGTACACAGACTTTCTAAATGCGTTCTTTGAAATTTCACAATGTTCTCAATATTTTTTACTCAGATGAGAATTTAACGAGAAGCAAGCGAGGTATGCTGTAAAATACATGTAGGTCTTCATGCAAAGTAGTCGTAATTATTGTCCGATTTTAACCAAAATTGGTAAAGGTCGACCAATTTTAGCAAAACTCCCCTATACCAAATTTAATCCAAATACGTCCAGCGGTTTCCGAGTTGAAACAAAAGAACATTGTAGGTCTTCATGTAAAGTGGTCATTATTATTGTTCAATTTTGACCAAAAATGGAATCGGTCAACCAATTTTAGCAAAATTCCCCAATACCGAATTTTATCATAATACGTTCAGCGGTTTCCGAGTTTTAACATGCGGACGAACGGATGAAATCGACCTCCCCTGTATGCGTTCACTTCGTGTAAAAAACGCATAATAAATTACCTACTGACATAAAGTCCATAAATAATATAAAACAGTTTAAAATCAAAGTTAAAAAGTATTTATTCAGTAATTTATATTACTCAGTGGCGGAATACCTTAATGGAAATTATTTGTTCTCTAACTTTATTGTGTTTATCTGTGATTTTATGTATGTATTCTCCCTGACATGTCCTATGTCTGTACTAGACCTCCTGGACAATAAATTATATATATATATATGTATGTATATATATATATATATATATATATATATATATATATATATATATATATATATATATATATGTACACACACACAGAGTCAACTTCGGTTATAACGGATCCCCAGGTGAGGGCGGAAAAAATCCGTTGTAACCGAAGTCCATAATATCCGAGGTTCGGTGAAATATAATTAGCAGTAATATGTCGCAAAAATATGAAAATATATATTATTAATAATAAATAGTGACAATTTTGTTAATATATGCAACAATACCTTATGCAACGTGAATTCCGAGAACACATTATTACGCTTTTATACATGCCCACTCGCAGTGATTACAATATCGGCGCGTTTGCGATGTTTTAATTCCTTATGAGCCCTTTGAATAGCGCGATTAATGCCACGTAAGAGTAGAATTCATGTAGATGACATACATTTTTTTATACATACTATCTAGGATAAATAACCTTACATATATTGAGATTTCAATGTCTACAAGAATGAAAAGATATGCCTACACAATTGCCTATAAGCTTCAGGTGATTCAATATGCAAAAACGCAGGGAAACCGAGCATCAGCACATAATTTTGGTCCACCTCCCACAGACAAAATAATCCGTGAATGAAGAAAACGAGGAAAAACTGAAGCGGACGGGAAAAGAGAAACATATTCTTCATAAGCTTAGTCTTAAATGGCCACAATTAGAGAAGGAAATGATGAATAGTAGAACAGAGGAAGTTTGGTATTGATGTATCGATCAAAATCGTTATGTACGAGACAAAATGAGTTGCAGAAGAAAAGTAGTTGAGCGTATGTATCGTTATTACATATGAATTCCATTTATCATTTATTCTATTAAATTAAAATCTCATCTTGCACTTAAGTTTAAGTAAGTACAATCGGTAAACGGTATCTATACGTGTGAGGCGCACTTCGACAGCTTAATTGTCTCTTCTCCGGGGGACACACCTCACGCTCATTTTGGAGAGGCGGCTGGTCCATTCCGCTAACTTCCTCTCTCTATTTCGCGTGATATTTTCCGTATTTACTCCAGCGTCGCACGTGGCGCGCGCGGGAGTCGTGGTGGCGGAGGCGGGAGGCGCTCGGGAAGCGATGGCCTGCGCCTCCAAGATGTTCTGGGGTCCATTCATCGTCTCGGCGAAGCCCGAGAACTTCTCGATGGATGCCGCCATGGTTGTTATGGACCGCGTCATCGCATTCATTTCGGTCCTCCGCAGGCGCCGGGGTAGCGGGGCGCGAGACGGCACGAAAGTGGGAGGAGAGAGGTCGGTGAGCCAGGCCGGAAAATTTCACGACTCCTGTGTCAAAAACGTTATAGCCGAGGAAAAAAGATGTTGGTGAATGCCGCAGAAATCCGTTATAACCGAAGATCTGTTATACGGAAGAACGGTATAACCGAGATAGTTACAGTGACAGCATAGTAAAATGGTAGGGGAATGAAAAAAATCCGTTATAACATAGGCCAGTATAACCGAAGTTGACTGTGTGTTGTATATATATATATACTAGTAGTTGGTGCTTGCATACTGCAAGCATTTCATATTACCTAGAAAAAACATTAATTTTTCAGACAGACTTTTCATCATTACAAATATTCCTTTAATTCTAAAGATTTCACCCCCGCAGCGATTTTCGTTTTTCCCACATGTAAAAATAATAGTTTAAAACAATCCACAAATGTTGCAATTTTAAAAATTTTACACTTTCTTCATTATAAGGTACTAATGCTACACATTTTAGCCAAATTTTAAAGTTGTAACACTTCTAGAAGTAAATTAATATTTTTCTAATTGTTTAAATTTAAATAATTTTTAATGGCCGCCAGAAATTCCGAAAGTTGCGTTTTTTCCCATAAGAAAAGCATTGCGCCATTTTTGTAAATTAATTATGGGCACTTGCCCGTAAGCTAGAAAGATGAAATTTTCAGAGTTGCTAGACGGCCGCAATATCTATTTGGAATTATTGTCACTTTTACTTACAGTGTCTTGGGTTCGACTCCAGAGACCCCGGAATATCTCCCATAAGTTAGCATGGGAAAACGCAATCCAGTGTGTAGACCAATCTAATAAGTTTAGGAAGCTGAAATTTTGCAAGATTATAGAATTTTTCTCATAACCAACAATAAAAATAAAAAAATTTAAAATTGTTAATTTTTAGGGGTTGTTTTAACCCCATTTGAACATTAAAGTTTAATAATTTATATCTTGAAAACTATATGCTGTAGGTTCGAGTTTTTGAAATAATTTTTTTGGAAATTATACATAAAAAAAGGAAAAAGTTCAAAAATTCGACCGCTAAAAATTCGCAATTGTTTAAACATATTTTTGTGGTTTATATATTATCGAATGTGCTATGAAGCTAAAAATTTTTACCGGTAGATTTTGTGAAAAAACGAAATAAAAAATATAAAAATTTTGATATTTTAATTTCCTCGGCTGTTAAAAATTCTTAAATTTTAAACTAATAGATAAATAAATAAAGGTGAAATACTCCTTTAGCCAAAGGAGTATTTCACCTTTATTAATCTTAGCCAAAGTTATTGAGCTACTATCAATTAATAGATAAATGTTTACGTACTTTGGGGCAAGCTAGGAAGCTGAAATTTTAAAGTTAAGTAAAACTCAGTGCATTTAAACTAACAAACATTTGAAAAGCACCAACAAAGTGTTATTGCGGCCACATTAAACTTTTGAAATTTAACCAATTAAATAAATATTGTTTCACTTCTAGATGTGCTACATCTTAAAATTATACAAAAATGGGTGGAATTAGCACCTTACATTGGATAAAGTATAATGTTCTTAAAATTGCAAATTTTAGGCATTGTTTTAATTAAATATTGTTCAATAAGAAAATATAGAAATTGGGTGCAGAGGTGAAATATTTTGAATTAAAAAAATATTGTTAATGATGCTATATCTCTCTGAAATATTAATGTTTATCAGGGTCAGATGAAATGCTTGCAGAATGCAAGCACCAACTACTTGTATATATATATATATATATATATATATATATATATATATATATATACACATATATATAAAATCTTATGAACCTGACTGCACAGGTAAGGGTATCAGAGAAGGAATCAGATTGAGCAATGCTGGAAAGAGGCATGTGTCAGAACTGCCTACTCTCATCAGCATTGTTTAATATTTATGCAGAAGAAATGATAAAGGAGGCATTGAAAGATGTAGATATACAAGTAAAAACAGGAGGAAGCCTGGTTACATCAGTTACATATGTGGATGAAAAAGAATTGGTGAGTAATACTGAAAAAGGCCTTCAGATGCTAGTTGCTTCCTTAAATGAAAAGGTGAAAGCAATCAGGATGAAAATGAATAAGAAGAAAAACAAATTCATGAGACTTTACAAAGGTGGGTATTCCCTGGTTAATTTAACAGTGGATGGGGAAAAGTTGGTATAGGGAATGTTTTACTTATTTAGGTAATATTCTGTCACAAGATGGAAGAGATCAGGACAAGAATAGCAATACCACAGGAAGCTTTTATGAGATGATGAGAGCTTTTGGTAGAAAGACTTAGTAGTGATATTATAAAGAGATCTAAAAACAAAACTTGCAGAATTAAAAATTAATGTTTGCTCTTCCAATTTTGATATCTTTGTAATCGCTAACACTTATTTGAATCAAGGCATAAGTGATTCTGACCTAAAAGTTACTGAAAAAATCGTGATCAACTA
This sequence comes from Tanypteryx hageni, assembly GCA_028673005.1. Classification (NCBI taxonomy): domain Eukaryota; kingdom Metazoa; phylum Arthropoda; class Insecta; order Odonata; family Petaluridae; genus Tanypteryx; species Tanypteryx hageni. Next base: position 32,058,333 of record CM054113.1, on the reverse strand, counting down.
ACTAGTGATAAATTGAGTTATGGTGGTACCTTCATTGCTGTTAGGACTGACATTAATTCATGCATGGCAAAAGTCACCAGGTAAAACATTTAGCATGTCTTTGTTGTATTATGTCATGGCAAAACAAAAACTTTAATAGCTGCAGTTGCTATTGCCGCCAACCTGTGCCTTGTCAGACTATGAAGAGCACTGTTCCACCATTGATGAAGTTACTCACATGTGTTTCTCTTTGGTGACTATAACCTCCTAAATGCTGTCTGTCCTCCCAATAAAACAAATTCAGCCCAAGTGCAACATGGAATTTCCTCATTTTCTTTTCTTGCTCTCATCCAGGTCAATAGAATCACTAAATCCAAAGATGAACTACTAGATCTTGTTTTCTCCTCAGATGATTCTACTTACCTTGTTAATGATCCTCTCTTTAAAATGGAAGGTTATCATCCTCCATTGGGTTTGTGTATAAATAGTGAATGTGATATTACATAATTAGATTCTATTCATCAGAGCTATGACTTAAAAAAACTGTTATCTTGATAAAGTATATTTTTAACTAAGTTGTATAAACTGGGATTTAAAAAAATGCTCTTGATGTAAATATGGTTTTTCTAGTTTTATTAATACTGTGCAATCAATAGTGAACATTCATACTCCCATTATAAAGTATAATTGTAATTCCAAATATCCTAAATGGCTTTCTCCAGAACTTCAGATGATAAAGATTCCAATTCTGCTACAGATTATATAGCTTTTTGTAGACTTAGAACTGAATGTAAAACCCTTACTAGACAGTGTTATAAGAATTATATAGGTAATGCTTAATTGAAAAAATCAATACATATAAAATTCTTCTTGAACTATGTTACCTCTTGAAGGAAAGTTAGTGTCTTGTCTTATGTTTTTAATTATATTCATTCATTTTTATTACTTCCATTGACCAGAAAATGTAACATGGAGCTTGACAAAATATACAAACGAGGATGTATACCATGCAAAGCATGCAGTACAGTTTAATAAAATGGAATCTGGGTTAAATAGAAAATAGATTATCTTGACATTGTTTCAAAATATTCTTTTTGCATTATAAAAGGAGTGATTCACAAGAAAGATTTTTGAATTCATTTATGGATTGTCAAGTTTTTACTTTATTTGGGAGAGCATTATGTAGTTTACTGCAGTAGCATGGACCTTTTTCAAAGAGGGAGAGATGGTGTTGTATTGTGTGAATGTTGTTGTGGACTCTTGTTGAGTAGTTGTGGGTGGATTGATTTTGGTAGAAGAGATGGAAGTTTTCTTTAACAAACATTACTGTTTCATAAATAAAGATGCATGGAAGTGTTAAGACTGTTGTTCATAAAAATATTCCTACAGAAGGCTCATTGATTTATGTTAAAGATGAGCATAAGAGCTCTTTTTTATATATGAAAAGACTTAATGCGTGAGAGGATGTGCCCCAGAAAAATATGCCATATTTGGGTGGCTGTATATGTGGACATAGTAAACTGCAAGCAGGATGATAGCTGTCACTTTGTCATGTAAGGATCTTTTAATGAAAATAGCAGTGTTGATTTTCTTATAGATTGAGCTATTGTGATGGGTTCAGTCAAGGGTATCTGAAATATGTAAGCAAAGAAACTTTATGTATGAAGATTGTAAGACAGCAGGGCTGTTATGTGAGATGAGTTTGAGAGGTGATTGCCTTAGGTGGTATTTTTCTAGGGGTTGTATCATATTAGTGTCGCAGCCGATCTGCACCTATGTGTAATGAATTATGGGGATATTTTGTCTTTTTGTCTCAGGTGGCAGATTACCATGCAATGGCCCTGATAGATAGGGTAACCATTAATGGTACAGATGGTGGTGTTGTTTGCTTGGTAAGGATGAAATTTTAGAAAGGTGGTTCTATATAGGTTGAGCAAGAAGTTGTTAGTTTCTGACCACATTTGAATTTTGTTTGTTGCAATACTAATAACAGAGGTTACTTGCTTCAGTGTTGAGGCTGTTACAAATTGAGAAATGCCATCAGCAAAGAGAATTTCATTGGAGTTTGCTAGATTTGTTTCAGGCTTGCTTAGATTGTTCACATACAAAATGAAAAGTAATGTTCCAAGGGCAGATCCTTGTGGAATACCACAATTAGATATTGTTTGGGAAGAGTTGATTGAGATTTTCCAATTATGCGAATAATAGGGAAGTCTAACTATTTGTGGTCGAGATGAGATAAAAGACTGTATCCATGATAATGGTGACTCTCTGATGCCCAAGGAGTTCAATTTTTCATGAAATATTTGATGGTCAAATGAGTCAAAAGCTTATTTAAAAACATAAAATATACCTACCAATTTTTGCTTGTGGTCTATAGCAGGGCTCTCCAAACTATTGCCCGTGGGCAACATGTGGTCTGCAACCCCATTTAATGTGACCCTTAAGTCTGTAATAAGTCTATGCCATTTTTTACTAGACATAACAATGAAGCAGTGTTGGAAAACATTATGCGTAACTTTGATGAGCATACTGAGGAAATACATTTCTTATAAAATCCATTTAATTGTGACCTGGAGAAGTTGTCACCACATTTACAAATGGAATTAATAGACATCCAGTCTAATGACATGTTAAAAGATAAATTTATCAATGGGAATGTGATAGATTTCAATTAATGTCTTCCTGAGGAAAAATTTTCAATCTGCAGAGCTTCACACAAAGTATAAATTCCATCTTTGGTACTACCTACAATTGTGAAGACTTTTTCCAGAATTAAATTTGTTAAGTCAAAATGCAGATCTTGTTTATCTGATGAACATTTGCAATCAATTCTAATTATCAGCAGTACAAAACTTTAACCCCAAATTGATAAAATTGTACTGACAAAGGATAGAAACACCGGTCTTATTAAATGTATTTCATCATTATCTCAATTTATGTTTGTTTATTATTACATGTTTTTACTTCTAAGTCATTTTCATTCCATGAATAAGACTGAATATTTTCTACTTGATAAAATAGTTGTGCTCCCTTTATGTCTGATTTTGATACATACATATTTATTTATTTGTACACAATTGGCTTACAGCACAAGGCCCATTACAGCCGATTGATTAACAATATATAACAATAACAAAGACAAACAACTATGACCAAGGCAGGAATCGAACCCACGACCCTAGCATTGGGAGCCAAATGCACAAGCCACCCCTCTACCAAGGTTATATTCAGTGAAGAAAAAATAGTTAGATTGGACATGTCAAAAATTTTCCAGGAAAATCGTAATTTATCCAATTCACTAAACCACCTTTTAATATGAAAATATTAGTGCATTGTGCTCCTATATTTAAAAAAAAAAATTTCATGCTGACACTCTGACCCTTGAGCATAAAATTTATTGACCAAGTGGCCCACTTGTAAAAAAGTTTAGAGACCCTGGTATATAGAAAGAAAGACTTGAGAAAAGAAGCTGAAAATAGCTGTGGTTATAGCATTCTTTTTTAAAAAACCATGCTGTGAAGGTGATATCAAGTAATAATGATCAAGGTATGAGTGGAGTCTTAATGATATGATATTTTCAAATACTTAAGAGAATGAAGCCAGGAGATATCAGTCTGTAGTTATCCACAACATATTTATTTAGTTTTTTTAACATAGGAATAATTATACTGTTTCTATACTGTTCCATAGACATGAGATTTATTAATGATATGGTGGAGAGGTTTCATAATATATGTAGAGGATTTCAAGATAAGTGGTCCTGGTACCTCATCTATTCCAGATGAGTGACTTTTTGCTACTTTTTAAAGTATGGATTCCAGTTCATTCTTTATTAACAGGAGTCAAATAAATAGAATGGGAGTGTGTAGGGCAATCTTTTGTGCTGGTGCTGCTTGTTATCAAGTCTTTGTGATTTTTGGAGAACAAAAAAAGTCATCGAAAATGTTGGCTGAGCTTGGGTCTGTTATTAATTTCTTGTTCTGCTTTAGCTCTAGGTTCTTTATGTTGGTACTATAGGATTGGGAAGAATTTTTAATGATATTGCAGGAGGTTTTGGTTGGGTTGATTTACTGATGCAATTGTCATTAAAAGTGCTTTTTGCCATTTTTATTTGTAGGACTGTAGTTAGATAGCAACTGGCTGTCATTGGAAGTTTCTGTTTTAAAGTGAAGTGCTTTCAGCTCGGATCCTTTTAAGTTCTGTGGTTACCCAGTTTGATTTGGGGAAAGAGAAATTAAAATGGTAAATGAAGATGTTAAGAAAAATGCTAAACTTGTCATCAACTGAGGTGAGGTCATATACGTGTTGCCAGTTCATTTGAGATAACCTAGTCTGAAAACCATATGTCTCATTTGGGCCAACCTTCCTTTGTAGAATCGCAAATTGTTAATGAAGTTGGTCTTCATGGGAAGCACTAATAGGTGTGCTAAGTGGCCAGACAGAGGAAGATTAAGCATGGTGCTACTATGTTGAAATAAGGAATTGGGAATGAAAATATTATCAATGGTGGTAGACAATTTAGAATTTATTCTTGTGGGACTAGAGATGGTAAGGGGCAGGTTAAAAGAGGCTGTTAAATCTAAAAATAATGATTTTTGGTGATTCTCAACATTTAAGTTAATATTAAAATCACCATAGATGATAATGTTACATTTAGAGGATTTATATGGAGCTTATGTTTTATCAAGGTTAGATAAAAAGGATTTTAAGTCTCCATTTGGTGACCTACAAATAAACATTGTTGCAAATGCTCACGAGATGGCAGTAGCGTGGGGTTCGGAAGTGATGGCTTAGCACAACCGGAAGTGTGTGCAGCGGGAGTGTGTCGTGACATTCGCAGTGATAGAGATCTGAGTGAATCAGTTTACCAATCAAGTGATATAGCACGTAGGATGCCTTGTTATATTGTGTAAACGCGGGACATCTGCAACAATATAAAGAAATTGAAGTTTTTGTTAGATAAAAAGGAATTTTAATCTCCACTTGGTGACCTATAAAAAAACATAAAGAAATTGAAGTTTTTGTATTTGGCACTTCACAGCAACATATTGTCTCTTTCTGTGGATATAACTGGTACTGATTCTACATGACATTAGACTCTGTATAAATATTAACACCACAATTTTTTAAGGTATCTTGAATATGATGAAATTGATCTATTGCCTTGTGGAAAAACAGCACTTATTTCACTATCTCTTAGTCAACATTTTGACAAGCACAGAATGTTTTGTTGAAGTTCTTGTATTTCTATTTCTAATTGATTGATTTTACTCTTTAGACACTGTACATTTAAGTGCAAGATTTTAAATTTGTTCCCTAGTCAACATGCCATTGGTTTCAATTGTGATTGGATTATCAGTGTTTAATTTCTTGAACTGAAAGGCACAGGGGAAGGGAGAGATAAGTTTGGGGGATTAAAATTGGGGTCTGCAGTGGACTCTTTTGGATTGTTTTTCTGGGCATTATTGTTGTTTTTATTGATAGTATTGGTTGAATGCTCAGATAAACACTTATGGCTAGTTGAATTTAGATAAATTGAATACTCCTTCAGCCATAAAATTAACTTAAAGTCACCTAATGCGTTTCACCCACTAAGTGGGCATCTTCAGGGTTGCTTATGACAGTGACCATAGTCAACTGCAAATTAGTTGACTTTGATCACTGTCGTAAGCAACATACCCCCTGAAGATGCCCACTTAGTGGGTGAAATGCATTGGGTGTCTTTAAGTTAATTTTATGGCTGAAGGAGTATTCAATTTATCTTAATTTATTGATGGTAGATGATCTTTGTTTGTGGAATGAAAATCTTTGAATGAATAAATATATGACTGCTGATAAACCTGATACCCTAGCTAATTCATTTTCTGATTAGTAAGCAATGTTTCTGGCCCTGATGGTATTCTTCCACTTATCTTGAGACATTGTTGTATACTATTAACCTACCACATTGAGTCATGTGGTGCCAGTGTTCAAATTTAGGATAAATTAAAGATTACCGACCAATTGCGAATCAGTAATCTTTAGCCAAGGTTTTTTTAATCCCTGTTTTTTGTTATATTTATCCACTTTTCAATCCTATAATAATTCAAGAAAAGCATGGCTTTACTAAAGGCCGATCTACCGTTACTAATTTTATAACACTCTAGAATTTTGTTAAATGTGTTTCCCAGAAAAGAGTTGAAGTTTACGTTTTTTTGTAATTGCAGATTGTGTTTTGCCGATGCTTATGTTAGTGTCGTTGGTTGCGCAACCGGCAACTCCGTTAAATTTATATTTTTTTATCACAAGTCCTTGCCAAAGCACTATATTAATAAACGTATGATGTTATATTCAAATACCTCTGTAAAAATCACTACACTAATGTTGTTATTATTTTCAGAAAAAAAATTTAATTGTCAAAGCATGCGAGATTTATGGAGTGTTCGATAATTCAACGTAACTGAAAAACTGCGGGGGTAGGTGATAAATTTTTGTGTCAGCACAAATTAAATATAATTTTTGACTAAGCTGGTTGTCGGCCGTATGGTTCAGTAGGTAGCATTTTCAAAATCTTTTTTTTTAATAAGCTATGGTAAGTTTCAGATAGTAAAAAAGTATATCAAAACTCTTATAAATCAATCAATAAGTACTATTATTAATTTTGATCTCTTACCTTTCACAGTTTGTTCAACAACAAATAGAGTTTGATATTTTCAGGAAACCAACACACACTGACAATTATATTCCAAATAACTCCTTCCATCCTATGAATCAAAAAACAGCTGTTTTCCAATTCTTAGCAAACTGATTGTGCAACATCCCTCTCAACAAAGATAGATATGTTAAAGAACTCAAACATATAAAACAAACTGCAAAGAAACTTGGTTTCGATCACAATATAATTAATAAATTAATAAGAAAACACAATCTTAAAAAAACGTTGTCCAACTCCACCATATAAGTTGACCGAACTCAACAACATTGACGCACAAAATTCTTTTCGATCCTCAAATGTTTTTCGGTTATAACCTTTTTCTCTAATTTCGTTGCAGTGTTGCAGTTGAACCCTGTTCACTGCCAAGGCAGGTTCTCCCGTGAAGATGCCCACTTAGTGGGTGAAATGCATAGGGACTATCCTATAAAAATTTTTTGGCTGAAGGAGTTTTTCATCACTGATCAATTTGGAGCCAAAGTGTTTATGAGCTATCATCTACTGGATTAATTATACTACTTAGAAGTTTCTACACACATCCTTCTGTGACTATTCAATAAAATTATTGAAATAGTAATAATTTTAAAAGTAGAAAAAAGAAAACACTTTTGTAATCAGGGCAATCTTTTACCTGATGCAAATAAAATACACCTTTAATTTTGTAGCAAAAAACTGATGCCTGAGTAAGCTGTAGAATTCCTTTTCAAAGATGCTAATACACAGCCCAATGCCCAATATAAACATTCAAATGATAGATCTTTTTAACATTCTTTAGAAATGAATATATCGAAATAGGTTTTCATTGGAATAAAATTTTGGTGCCCCTTTGGATAGGTGCCTGAGGAGGTCGACTAACCTCAGCAATTTCTTAGTCTGTTTTTAATATAATTGGCAGAGGTTTTATTATAGCATTTTCGACTTTGAAAGTGTTAGACACCATGAAAAAGCTGTTCCCGAGTTCAAATTTTTGACCATATGCTCCATGAGAGCTGATATGGTGGAGAAAATGGAATAAAAATTGTTTTAGATTTCATTTTTGTGGGTTACACATTTCATTGATATTTCATCATGAACGTAAATATCTATTATAACTATATTTGTATGAGGAAACTTACAAAACATGGATTCTACATAGGTAATAATAAAAAAACAATGAATAACATATTAATGAAGTAAACTAAAATATAAATTAAAAAATTAAATTGAAAGATATTAATCAAAAGCCTTGGAAAAATTTCCATTTGTATTTTTGTTCTTTTAGCTGCTTCTAACATAGTTTTCTTATCCTTAACAAAATTATAAAATTCTGAGCAAGTTTTTTTGAAATTTAACTTCGTTTGCAATTAAGTATTGACTACCTACATCTAATTCCAGTGGATTTCTTTCATCTGTCTAAATATTCATCAGAATGGTAAACACCCTTTAGGGGTTGCTTACTGGTATGAAATATACAAACGGAGTTATTTTAAATAAATTTGTAGAAAAAAAACCAATTTCAGATCTACCAAAAAGAGTTTTCCACATCAATTCCAGATAACTCATTTTCAACAATTTCTCGCAATATTGGTTTTAACAGCGAGTATTATGAATTTAATTCCTTAATATTAATAATATCAGTTAATTTAAGACGTTCTATCCATTGCTCCAATGATGATCATTCACAAACATTTTTAATGAAAGTTAAAAACTCCAGCCAAAAAACAGTGGCAATAGCCCAATGCATTTCGCCCACTAAGTAGGCATTTTCAAGGGCGACGTTCCTTCGACAGCGACCAAAGTCGACTTTGGTCGCTGTCGAAGGAACATCGCCCTTGAAAATGCCCACTTAGTGGGCGAAATGCATCGGGCTATTACCACTGTTTTTTGGCTCGAGTTTTTAACTTTCATTCAGTTTACGCCAAAAAGTTTTTTGAGCCATCTTTGAAAAACATTTTTAAGTTTGAAAATACTTAAATTTTTTAAAGTAGATTTGTCCATATTGAAATAGTTCTCAATGCATTTTATTGCTCTCTCATAGAATTCATTGAGTTCCTGATTTACTTTTAATACCTGTGATTCATGTAGAAGTTTTAAACAAGTATTAGTCTTAAAACTGAACAATTCATCCTTATTTCTCTGTTTGAGTTAATCATTTAAATCCCTCGTGATACGATACAACATAGGAGGACTTATTTTCCAACATCAAAACTTTCTCATGAAAGATTCCAGCTACATGGAGAGCAAAATGTAAATATATCTCTGCTATAGATACTATATCACTGGCATGTTCCGTTTCTCTATTGTGTGCAACAAATGCAATATCAGTTTATCAGAATTCGTTTTACATTGACTTAGGAAAAACAATTTTATGCCAGGTATTTTTCTACAAGCCCAGATACACCTGGATAAAGTGAGAGCCATATTTTAGGTACATTATGAAGAACTCTTTTCCATTCTAAACCAATAAATTCGAAAAAACGTTTCAGTGATTTCACCTTTTTTGCAGATGAAAAAAATTCAGCATAAATTTTTTTTGTTAAATTTTCAACATCAAAATTTAAAATCTTTGAAGCATAGTTAGCAGCATTGTTAATTACATGATAGTTACATTTTGCAGCAATTAGTGCTGGAATATCTTTCTTCTAAAGGGCAGAATTACCGTATTAGCCTGAATATAAGACAACCTTGAATATAGCACGACCCCAAGATTTTGGAAGGATTTTCAATGAAAAATTGTAAACTCACAAAAAATCAGAAACTTGCACTATATTGCGGCAATTTATACACAGTTTCAAAATACTAGTATGAGTCATTCCATGTCAGATCATCACAGTCAAGCATCATTTTCAACCTGACCTTTTTTATTTTTATAAAATTAAGTACACACAAAGTATCCAGTAGGGATATGAAGATTACAAAGTTTTAGTTTCATATAAATAAAGGTTTTAGAAATAGGGATGTTAAAAGTTATGGAAAAACACCAAAAATTGCTGTGCAAAGGAAAATAAAATCAATTATAACCTTCTTTATAATTGAGCTAGAAAATTGAATTTGCTCTTGTTTGAAAGCTATTGAAAGAAGCCATCTTTTGATATTATATTGGAAGGAATTCAATCAAAAGTAAAATTTATTTATTATAAAATTACCTCTGACCTTGCATTTATTCAAATAATGTGTAATAAAAAAATTTGGAAAAAAATATATTTTATTACTTCCATACTAGAACACTAACTCCTAGAATATTAAGGTGGCACACCTATGGCATTAGTAGATATAAATTATTATTTATATGGGTCATTGCAAATTTCTGGATGCGTCTTTTATCAACATCTATTTTTTATTTTAAAACAAGTAATTATATATTCAGATCAGATAAACAATATTCTTTAAATATTTAATCAGTTTAAACAGGCCATTTGTAAACTTCCACGTAGCATGAACATTCAGTGGAAGACAGATTTTGACCAATGACTATTAACTTGATTAGGACTGTTCAGCTTATTGTGACAATGGCTCAAGTTTATTGTGATCAATGGCTCTTATGTTTATTGTGAACAATAAGGGTTAAATTTGTTGAGTGACAATTTACTTAATTTTATTATAGCCAATTAATGATCAGTTTATTATAACCAACCACAGATATATCTTCTGGATGCAAGTCTTTTATCAACATGGCAAGTGATATCAGTATATGATGACATGAAGACAAAGAACATACAGCATTGTGAAATACTTCTCTAAGTGTAAGGTTGATATTACTGAGTGCTGAATTTAAATAAGAAAGAACAATAGGCCTAATACCGATTAGTGTGAGTACAAAAGACAGTTCTAACTAAATTGAACTTTGAAAGAAATTGTATTTAGGCAGGGAAGAACAGGCATATAATACTGTTTAATGTGAGTGAAAAGCAGTTCAAAAATGAACTTTGAAAAGAAACTATTTTTGTAACCCATTTGGTCCAACTGGACACTCAACATTCAGAAAAAATTTATGCAATGTACAACCATGGATGGTTCAGAAAGTAAATGGAACAATTTCAACAGAACAGAAAATATGTAGTGGCTGCTGAAAAAAAATATCAAGGAAGTCTTCAACTCCTTCTGATTCACTACCACCACCACCACAACAACAAACATCAAAACAAAGTTGTAATGAATCTGATGATGAGGAGCATGATAATGATGACCAAACTACAAGAAAAAAGTACCCCCAGAAATGTACTCAAGAAAACATATGTATCCCAGCAAGGCGACAAAGAAGTGGATATAAGTAAACCATCTGCTGACTCTGAAATAATAAATCAGTTAAAACAGAAATTTAATGTTGTGGAAAACAATAGTGAAAAGATCCAAATATTAACAGTTCTGCCAAATAGTTGGAGTATACGAAAAATTGAAACTGAATTTGGTGCCTCAAATTATATGGTATGAAAAGCAAAGGAACTAGTGAAACAACATGGGATATTATGTACACCTAATCCAAGACCAGGAAAGGTCCTGAATGATGATACTGCTAACTTAGTTAAGGAATTCTACTGCTGTGATGATGTAAGCCAGGAAAAAAGGATTTTATTTCAGTTAAAGAAAATGGTGTGAGAGTGCACAAACAAAAGTGTTTAGTATTGTGTAACCTAAAGGAAGCATATAGGTCATTCAAAAATAAACATCCACAGCTACATATAGGTTTGTCCAAGTTTTGTGAACTGAGGCCCAAGTATTGTCTTAGCTGGTGCCAGTGGGACTCATTGTGTGTGTTAGTTGTATTCATCAGAATGTCAAACTAATGTTGTTGGGATGTAAAGTAAAGGAGTTAACACAAAATGAAGAAACTCTTACTTCTTATGAGCACAGCCTTTCATGGATTATATGTTATCCCCCATTACCAGCATGTTACCTAGGATCATGCAAGCATTGCCCAGACACATCACAATTGAAAGAGTATATTTCAAAACTGTTTTACTTGAATTGTATTGATGAGATAACTTACAAATTACAGGTGTCTACAGATATAACAACACTTCAGACTATTACCAGCTCTTGTGATGAGTTTCTAGATGCATTGGATACAAAACTGCTACAACTTTTACCACAATCTTTTATTGCAACACAGCAAGCAAAATTCTATGCAGAACTAAAGGGAAAACTAACTCACAATGAATATGCAGTTATATGAGACTTTGCTGAAAACTATTCATTTGTTCTTCAGGATGAAGTACAGGGGTTTCACTGGAATAATGCACAAGCCACAATACACCCATTTGTGGCATACTACAGGAACTCGGAAAACAGAAACACAGATAACATTTCATTTGAGTAATTTCTGATTGCCTTTGTCATGATACTTCCAGTTTACACCTATTTCAGCATCATTTAATGACATTTTTGACAACTTACTTCCATTGAACTCCTAAGCATATATACTACTTCTCAGATGGGGCAGCCTCCCAATATAAAAACAAGAAAAACTTGATTAATTTGTGTTGCCATGAAAAATATTTCAATGTAACAGCAGAATGGCATTTTTTGCCACATCACATGGCAAAGGACCGAGTGATGGTATAGCATGAACTGTAAAACCACTTGCTGCATGTGCCAGTTTGCAGCGCCCATTTGAAAATCAGATAATGACACCAAGACAATTATTTGAGTGGTGTACAGAAAATGTTCATGCATGCCACTTTGCTTTAAGCACTATTCAGGTATATGAGGCAGTAAGTAAGCTACTTCAGCAACGTTTTATTGGCATCCGCACTGTTTCTGGAACCCAGACGTTGCATTGTATCAGACCATTAAATTCCAACACAGTACAAACAAAGTTATATTCATATTCAGATTATTTGAAAGAAGAGTCACTTTCTCCAGAACCAAGTGAAATGGAAATTCAGGACATACGAGGTTTTGTTACATGCATTTATAGTTGTCACTGGTTGGTGAGTTGTGTTTTACAAGTTAATGAAGAGACAGAATAAATCAGAATAAGCTTTTTGCATCCTCATGAGCCTTCTCCTTCCTTCAGCTATCCCTCAAAGCCAGATATACTTAAAGTGATGAAGACAGACATTCTTACCAAAGTTGATCTTCGAATGCCTACTGGACAAACTTGCAACTTACTTCCTGAAGATGTGCCAACTGTTACAGTGCTTATCAACAGGCTATTAACAACTAAATAGGTCAGTTATTCAGTTAATGCAATTCGTGATAACTACTAGTATGTATTGTTAATGTTGTCCTAGCATAATGATATCCACAACCAACCAGAATATAAATGTGCATTATTTTTAAAATTCATTATCCCATTATGCCTTTAATGTGCCACTTTGATATTTCACAGACTGATATATGAGGTGTGTTCAAGTTATAAGCTCTCCAAATTTATTTCTCACAAAATAATCAAAGTATGTGATTGGGACTGCTTTTAAAATGGTTGTCAGTTAGTTTTGAATGTTCTGAAAAGATGGCAGGGGGACTGCTTTTAAAATGGTTGTCAGTTAGTTTTGAATTTTCTCAAAAGATGGCAGGACAATCACATCGATTACAGTACTCCAAACAGCATATATTTGTAATACTTAAAATTGCGGTCTTCACTCATAAAGAACAACGTGTGATTATCCGATATTTGCATCTCACAGGGAAAAACTCCTATTAAAATTCATCGGAAAATATCAGAAGTTTGTCCTGAAGGCCTTATGGATGTAAAAAATGTCTGTAGTTAGGTGTGTAAGTTTTGTAAAGACAGGAGTCTTGCGAGAATGAAACATGTGGACCAAGATCTCGAAGCAGTTGTTTCGAGACCAACATATGCCAGGTTGAGGAAATGGTTTTAGGCAACAGGAGATCAACAGTGGATGAAATTGCAGCAGCTACAGGCATTTCTGTTGGCTCTGTGCATACCATTCTTCATGAAGATGGTGAGCAAGGTGTCAGCAATGTGGACTCTAAGGCAGCTTTTTCAGGAACAAAAAGACAATCATGTCAACTTGTGCAAAGCAATGCTCACATAACAAAATTGAGGTTATCCCATATCCTCCATACTCGCCTGACCTTGCACCTAGTGACTTTTGGTTGTTCCTCACAATGAAGGATGCTTTTCATGGCCGAAGATTTCTTTTTTATCTCGATATCTTATTGTGACTGCTGTTCATGGGTGCCCGTGTTTTATGCGGGACTTAGCACTGTGTTGCCGGGTGGCTTTCAGCACTTGTTCAGTATGTTTTGACTTCGGGGGTTATCCAATCCGGCGGGGTATGTGCCCATCTAGGCCATCCTCCTTTTTGGGATGGGGAGGTCCTCTTCTCTGTCGGTTCCGGCCTGTGGGTGCTTGTGGACGTCCCAACGTTTGGCAGAGGTGGATATGTTTTGCAATTTGCTGCAGGCAGAGTGCAGCTGGTCATAAAAGATTTTGCTTTGGGCAATCAAAAGATCCCTGATTGTGGGGAAGCCAAGTGTTTCCCTAATATCGGCACTTGGCGTGCCGAGTGGCGGCTTTAGTGCCCAGCGAAGGCAGCTGTTTTGTAGGACTTCCAGCTTGGAGGCATTGGTGGCCCTCCCAGACCAAGCAGGCAAGGCGTAGGTAAGGATGAGTCTTACGCAAGCCTTGTACAAGTTAGCCTTTGTTTCAGGCTTTACTGACTGCATTCTCAGTATTGGTGCCAGCGCAATTTTTGCAGTAATAGCCTTTTTCACCTGGCGCAGCACATGGGTGTTGAAATTTAGCCTACTGTTCAAGGTCACACCCAAGTAGGTGACTTCATTCATCCAAGGCACAGCAGTGCCGTTCACCTCGAGTTGGGTTATTAGAGGAGGTTTTGTTTTCCTCGTAAAGAGGATTGCTTCAGTCTTGCTGGAGTTTACGCCCAGTCTCCATTTCCTATACCACTCAGTTAGCTGCTCTATGGCTCTTTGTGCATATCGCTTTGCCATTTCCGGTTCCGGTTTTGTAGATCTTGCTATGACTGCGACATCGTCCGCGAAGATACCCACAATGGTGTTATGCCCATGCTCTGTTGGCAGGTCCGCCATATATAGGTTAAAGAGCAGGGGTCCTAGGACGGAGCCCTGGGGTACATCTGCTCGGATTTGCTTCTATTGTGGTGTTGCATGGTTCCAACTGACATGAAATGCTCGGTCTTGTAGGTATGACCTGGTGAGTTTCCTCAGCCATGCCGGGAAGCCTTGTAGTTGAAGTTTATGCAAGAGTCCTTGGTGCCAGACCTTGTCAAAGGCTTTTTCAAGGTCTAACAAGGCCGCTACTGACTGTGCTTTCCTATTTTAACCTTCGGTCACGAAATCAATGACCCTCACAAGTTGGTGGGTGGTGGCATGTTCTTCCTGGAACCCAAATTGCTCGGGAGGGATGATGCCCTTGCTATAAGCATGGTGCTTAATGTGGGGGAGTATTAATCTTACCAGCAGTTTCGAAAGTCCGGGCAGCAGGGAGATCAGCCTGTAGCTACCGAGGTTTGTCAGTGGTTTTTGGGGCTTAAGGATGCATATGATCCTTGCTTCTTTCCAGTTGCTTGGAAAGTGCCCGAGCTTCATGGCCGGGTTTGTGACGGCGAGAATTATATCACCAGCATATCGCGGCATTTCTGCTATCGCTTCTTTTGGTATTCCATCGGCTCCTGGTGCCTTGTTTTTTCTAAGTTGTTTTAGTGACTTGATGAGATCCTCTGTGCATGTCGTAGATTCGAGTCCGTTGTCTTCCTCTGTGGTGTCTAATTCGGGACTACCCTCCGCTGCTGCTGGAAGTGGTGTGAATGTTTGCTCTAGATACTCGGCCAGCATCTTGGCCTTCTTGCTCGGGGTGGCTGCTTCCGTCATGGAGGATCGTAGGGGGTGTTCCCTTGTTATTGGCCTTCTAAGGTGCTTGATGGTGCGTCATATGGACCCGTCCTTTTGGGTAAGACTGGAAGCAAACTTTTCCCAAGCCTCCAACCTGTATCGTTTTATGTCCGCTTTTAACTGTTTCTCCATCCAGCGGACTTGCCTCCAGTCTTCTCGGTCGCCTGTCCTTTGGAATTTACGCCACACTTTGTTTTTCCTTGCAATGAATGCCAGGATGTCTTTTGGTAGTGCCAAGTGATCCGGTTGTTTTGCTTGGACTAGTGGGGTGGCCGCATGCAGCGCTTTCGCCATTTGTGTTATGAGTGCCTCAGACATTTGGTCTACCTCATCACATGTCTCGAGTTTGCTGAGGTTTGGTAGCACATCAACTAGTGCCGTCCGATATTTTGCCCAATCCGTGAGGTCATACCGTAGTCTCGGTAGTTGGGGGAGGAACGTTGGTTTAACGCCAATGTAAATGAGCACAGGATTGTGGTCACTGCTCAGGGCTGCTGCAGTATATAGTGCAATAGAGGAGTTTATTCCCTTGTATGCCGCTATGTCGAGGGTTTGATGGAACCTCGTAGGCTGGGCTGGTGCAGCCACTGCTACGTAATTTGAATCCGCCCATTTCCATAGCTTCACTCCATTAGGATTGTTCCCGGTGGAATTCCAGGAACTATGAAGGGCGTTGTAATCTCCGGCTGCAAGGACCGGGTCGTCAGTGTCAAATATTTTGGTCATGTCCTCCTCTGAGAAGCGGCCAGCCGGCCTGAGGTACAGGGATGCAATCCTCACATGCCCCTTCGTGGTTCCAACCATGATGGTCGTGGCTTCGATGGAGGTGGTGTCAATTTGTGCCTCGTTTGCCGAGATGTCATTCTTTACGAGGATTGCAGTACTGCCAGCTGCAGGACTACCCCTTGGGACTTCTCGGTCATTCCTGAATATTCTATACCCTGGGACACTCCATCTGGTCTCTGGGCATAGGTGCATTTCCTGAATGAGTGCGATTCCATCGTCATGGTACCTTAGAAATTGTAGGAGTTCTGGAGTCTTTGCTTTGACTCCTCCATTAGCGTTCCATACGCATATGAGCGATCCTCTGAAGCTAGAATTTGGGGCATCGCAAGTCTCGGCATAGGCATGGTGCGAGTGGCTGCTGTGGGTGCTGGCCTTCCTGTCCTCCAAGGGTTCTGTTTCCCTAGTGAAGTGCTTGCCGGCAGTGGCTTTCGTGGGGCAAAGGCTTCTGCCGGGGTAGGCTCCAGTGCCACGGGGAGCTTCTCTGGTCTTGAGGTTTTTGCTGATTTGCCGTTCTGTCCATTGTGGTTTTTCCTTAGTTGGAGCTCTCCTCTTAATTTGTCCATTTGCTTTTTGTAAATTGAGCATTTCCGCAAGCATGCCATGTGGTCACCCCCACAGTTACAGCAGGTAGCTGGTAGGTCTTGTGGCTTTGAGCATGCGGCCCCTTGGTGAGGGCTGGTGCATTTGTAGTACCTGGGCAGGGCAGTACATTTTGATGAGCCGTGCCCATAATGATTACACCTGTAGCACATTCTTGGTCGCTGGTATTTGAATGGCTCTATATGAACTGTGCTACGGATGATACTTCTGATGCTGCATACTTCCACCAGGGACATTTTTGTGTTGATCGTAACGGTATATAGATCGGACGAATCATCCTGTGATTTTGCTAGGCTCCTTACGCGGGTGACAGGGACATCGCTGGCAAGGAGGTCTTCTTTGATGTAGTCTGGGTCAAGGTTACGGTGCAGTCCCCTAACATAGTACTGCTTCATCTGTTCATCACTGGCCTCCCAGGTGATCGTTTGCGCCTTCTCATCAGTTAGCATCCTTCTGATGCTGTCAAAGTCAACCTTCGTTTTGACTTGGAGTTTTGTGCTAACCTTGCTGTTCTTGATTGTGAAGCTGTGGTCCATGCAGGCGGCTCGTACGGCCTCCAAGAAATGTTTATAGTTGGCAATTTCATATATTGTGATGACTGGTGGCAGAGAACACCTCTGGTTTATGTCGAGAGCAGATGTGGATGCTTCCATTGTCTCATCGGAGGCGTCGCTTACAGTGAGTGGGTCACACGATCTACTGCAGTTGAAGATAGAGCAATTACCAATCGACATAAGGGTACTGAATTTGGTTGCGAATTTCCTTACTGGAAGAACTCAAAGTGTGAAAATAGGTAACAAGTATTCAGATGAGACGAATGCCATAGCGGGGGTTCCACAAGGTAGCGTCTTAGGGCCGCTGCTCTTCTAAATTTACATTAATGATCTTCCAGACAAAATGAACTCCGAGATAAGACTTTTTGCGGATGATTGTATAATTTATAGGCGGATCGAGAGTGAAAGCGACCGTGATACCCTCCAAAATGATATAGACAAACTTTCAGATTGGACCAATACCAATGGAATGGACATCAATATAAGTAAAAGTATGTACATGACATTCACTAATAGGAAATTATTGTCAAATAGGGAGTATAATTTTTTGGGAAATCCTATACGAAAAAGTGATCATTGTAAATATTTAGGTGTCTATTTATCAAAAGGTCTAGGATGGGGATTAAATGTCGATTTCATAAAAAGGAAAGCTTTCAAAATTCTGCACTGGGTTATGAGGAATCTAAAAGGAAGTAGTCCAGCTACAAAGGAGAAAGCATACAAATCTCTAGTTCGGCCGATATTGGAATACACCTCCTTGGTATGGGATCCGCACAAAGAAGGGCATATCAGGAAGCTGGATAAGGTTCAAAGAAAGGCGGCCAGATATGTATTGGGTAGGCACAGGAAAACGGATAGCGTGACGGAGATGCTAGAAATACTGGCCTGGGTGAGCTTGCAAAGGAGAAGGAAACGGAGTAGACTCTGTGGTTTTTTTAATGTAATAAATATGGAGGCAGCATGGAGTGAGTTACACAAGGGGGTGGAAGAACCATCTTTTAAAGGGAAAAATGACCACAATTACAAATTTAAGTATAGAAAACAAAAAAACAAATATAAAAAAATATTCATATTTAAACAGAACTATTGTTGACTGGAATGAGTTGCCTGCTGAACTATTTGAGCCCTTCCCAAAGAGTGTCAATGTTTTTAGGAATAGAGTAAAGCTGTTTTGTGATTTTGTGATTCTTTTGTGATTTTTTATTAATTCTCCTTCCTTTTTGAAACTTTTGAATTTTCTTGTTTGCAGTGATATTTCTTATGAGTAATATTTTTGTTATGTCATTACTATAGATCTTTTTATTGCTGTCTTATTGTTTGTCTTTAGATCTCGTTGTTGGATGTGTGAGAGACCTACGAGGTTTCTTTATGTTACCACCTGGCAGATCGCCAACTTGTAGCACTAAGTTTTAAATAATAATAAATAATATCTCTTGGGCATTGGGATAGCAGCGGCTTCTTGCTGCCTTTTGCACTTTTTGATGGACTCCTCCATCGGTACGAAGGCTCTGGTTTTGGGAGGCTTCTTGCTTGGTTGCGGTGCGGCAGGGGCCCCGTTGGGGTGGAATTCATCATTCTCGATTGCCTCAGCAGGGACTTGTTTAGTGTTTAGTTCTTGTGAGGTCCTTGGTTGACCATCGTCAGACTGAAAATCATTACCTATATTGGTTGTGTCACTATTACTAAAAGTTACTGTACTTCCTCCCCAAGGGGGAGTTTTCCAACACCAGCCAGAGCAATGGAAAGCTAGGGGAGTATGTTGGTTGAAAGCCGCTAAGCATAAGCCAATGATCTCCTTCGATGATCTGGTTTTCGATCTGGTTTTCTGATCTCTGGTTTTCTGGTTATGTTTCGATATCTTATTTGAGCGATATTTATCGTTTATAATTTCACACACATGCGCACACATGTATTAGTCCAAAAACTAGTCCCCTAATGGGTCAGCCTTAGATTAAAACTGTTTGTTGTAGTTTAGATATATATTGTACAAAATATGTTTTTAGCTTCTACCTTTGTATTGTGTTTAATTTGTTCATTTTCAGTATGTTTTGTGTAAATTTTAACATATCATCATAATAGTAATATGTGAACTAGTTTTATTTTCAGGTAGCCATTAAAAGGAAGATAACTTCAAAGAAAATGCCATCACGTCAAATGATTGGTAGAAATGTTTACAATTCTTTAAATATATAGGCAGCAAAATTATTTAGGAAAAATGAAAGAGTATTAAAGTATTCTAGTGAATGATTTACCTATACTGCTAGTTAAAATTTTCCTTTAGAGATTACTCGTGGTGATTATATTAAAGCGGCAATGAGCTTGAATGAATTTGAGCCTTTCGTTGAAATTGGTTTGCCACGTCATTGTAAATGTTCTTAGTTCACATCATTCTTAATTCATAATTTTCCTGAAAACGTAATTTGAAGAAAGAAGTGACATCTAAATAGAGCGATATTAATTTAAATGAAACTATAGTTGAGAGATTTGTTTCACGATCCAATAATTAATATTTTATGTAATTAACTGCATGAAAACATCCAACTTTGCATGCATAACAAATATTTTAGTTGAAAGTATCCAAATTTACCAAAGTCGCAAAATGTTATTTTAATCAGCAAGTAATTAAATGTTGTTACAGTAAAGTTAACTAGATATTCAATGAAAAGGTGTTTTATAATAAGTAAAAATTAATGTCAACAAATGATGCAGATTTTGTATAACTTTTTGTACACATAGATGAATGTGTATACAGAATGGCGGGTTTTGATGATTAGTTGCCGAGTAATTGTTAAAAATTCAGAGAATGCATTAATAAATTTTCGGCAAAATGAAAATGTTATTCACTGTAACCTTGGGACCACTGCCACAAACTTAGAACTGATCAACTATAGGCAGAAAGTAATCCAATATTGCTTGTTTTTCAATAATTACTTTGTTGATACCCCTGAAAAGATAGCTTTAGACATCAAGCATAAAAAAATTAATCACTATATAGGCAACTGTTTTGGCCGTTACTTGGTAGAAATAAGTTTATTTGTTCAAAAAGACATTACAAAATAATGCATAGAACACGTCAAAAACATTAAAAAGGGACAAAAACACAAACTATCTCAAGCACCAGACGTAAAATCGCTAATATTGTAAAGACAATTAGTCACAAGGAGCTCATGAACATGCTTCTTGAATGACTGGAATGAGCTTACTTCTTTGATTGCAGCAGGCAGAGCA
This sequence comes from Tanypteryx hageni, assembly GCA_028673005.1. Classification (NCBI taxonomy): domain Eukaryota; kingdom Metazoa; phylum Arthropoda; class Insecta; order Odonata; family Petaluridae; genus Tanypteryx; species Tanypteryx hageni. The sequence continues at coordinate 32,037,672 of CM054113.1, read as the reverse complement.
TTATAAAATTTAATGCATCTTGCTTTTGGTCCTTGAGAGCAAACTTTTAAGTTTTGTTGTATAACATGGAGATCATCATTTCTTCTTGTGTTGTAATTATGGAAATTACTGTTTTTCTCATAGTCAGACATGTTTTGCCTCACATACAATACAGCATTATATATATAAATAGAGGGAACAGTCAAGAGTCCTAATCTTCTGAATAGGGGCCTGCAGTGTGCTCTGAATTGTGCATTGCACATTGACCTGACAATCTTTTTCTGGATCTTAAAAACCTCAATTAATTGGGAGGAGGAGCCCCAGAGGACAATGCCATAGGCAACACGTGAATAGAAATAAGCAAAATATACTTTTTTTAATACCTTGATACTAAGTGAGTGCTTCAAGACAGATAGTATATAATACACAGAGTTTAGCTTTTTACATAACTTGTCAGTATGATGAGACCGTTTCAGTAGAGGGTCAATATAGACACCTAGAAATATGAACTCCTCAGTAGAACTCATCATATCTTGGTCAAGGCAGGAGTATAAATTTCGGCACCGTTTATGCGAGGAGGAGAAAAACATAGCCAGTGTTTTACTTTCATTTAAGGAGAGTCTATTGCCCTTACACCACTCAGATATTGCCTGCAAAACCACCCTGCTACTGTCTACTAGTGTTTTGTCAATAGGATTGGAAACTAAAACATTCACGTCATCGGCATACATAATAACATTATTACACACTTTATTCATAAGGTTCTCTGGTAAGTCATTAATAAAAATTAGGAAGAGGACAGGGCCTAAAATGGACCCCTGTGGCACACCAGAGAGTACTAGACTAGGGTCAGAGAAATATTTTTTGCCTTCCTTGAAAATGGAGACAGTTTGCTGACGATTTTTTAAGTAAGATTTTAGCCAGTTGTAGGCCACACCTCTAACACCTAGCTTATCACACTTAGTCAATAGGAGATCATGATTAACTGAATCAAAGGCTTTACTGAGATCAAAGAAAACCCTCAGAGTACTATTTCTCATATTCAGTTGTTCTATGATGCAGTTAATAGCAGAAATAGAGCCTGCTCTGTGGATTTCCCTTTCCTAAATCCAAATTGGCAGCTTGACAGGATGTTACATTTTTCAAGAAATTCCAGTAGTCTAGCACAGAAAACATATTAAAATATTTTGGAAAATTGTGATACAAGGGATATAGGTCTGTAGTTATTTATTTGGGTTTTATCACCCTTGTTTTTATAGATGGGAATTACCTTAGAGATTTTTAAAATTTCTGGGAAAATTCCTTGATTTAATGACTGGTTAATTAGGAACAAAAGTAGAGATATAATTGTTTTTCGACATGCTTTAAGTAGTTTACCTGGGATATCATCTAATCCAGCAGAGTTCTTGAGGCCAACTTTGGGGAGGTAAGTGGATAATTCCAGTTCATTACAGGGTTGGAGGTACATAGACTCAGTATTTGAGAAGTTGGTTCTTATGACTGGATTATGTCGAGTTGTGCCATCAGGAGTAGGTGTGAGAGGTAAATCAAGGAAGAATCTGTTGATAATATTTGCTAAGAGTGAAGGGTCTGTAATTTCATCTGAGTCAATGCCTTTTATCACTGGCAAGGACATAAATTTTGTGGAACCAGTAACTTCATTTATAATTTTCCAAGCTGCCTTGGTATGATTGGGTGCATTCATAATTTTTGAGTCATTAAAGGTTCTTTTATTAATTTTGATGAGATTCCTGTACTGCTTTTTGAGAGCAGAATACAGCCTGTGGGTTTCCTCATTACCAAGATACTTATCATTGTAGAAAAGTCTTTTGATGTTGCCAGATAACATACGAATTTCAGGCGAGATCCAATCATTTGTAGATTTTGGCTTTGGTTTAGCTGGAACTATTGGAAATGTAACATTGAAAAGGTACAAGAATTTGTCATAAAATAAATTAAAGCTGTCATTAAAATAATTAGCATTAAAAATAACAGACCAATCTTGGCTGCTTAGAAGATAAGAGAAGAGTTGGAATTTGGAGTCACAGAACAATCGAATGCTTGGAGGAGGACTGGGGTTTGACATAGTTTCCTCTAAGAAGAACTTAGAAAGAATAGCTTGGTGGTCAGATAATAAGGGATCAAAAACTGAGGTGTATATTTTAGAGACATCATAGTTAGTGAATATGTTGTCAAGGAGTGTCTGAGATGAGGGAGTAATCCTAGTTGGATTGCTCACAGGAGCCTTCATGTTGTACAAATTAAAAATGTATATAAGTTTTTTTTCATTTGTGCTGTTAAGCAAGAGATTAACATTGAAATCGCCAGCAATTATTTAAAATGGCCTCTTAGCATGGTTTGTTATTGAAAAGAGAAGATTATCAAGTTTGTCACAGAAATAATCTAGGCAGCCGATAGGCGAACGATAAACTACGATAACAAGAAAGTTGAGGTTTGTGTAGCTGAAACTGATAGCTGCACACTCAAAGGATAGCTCTTGGTTTAAAAGCGTTAAGTCAAAAGAAAAATCACTTAAATTGATACTGTTTTTCACCAAAATAACAACACCACCATGTTTATGTACTGTTCGACAATAAGAACTAGCACAAGTATACCCTGGAATGGAGATAGAAACATGACACATCCAATGTTCACAAATATATAATACATCTGGATTTTCATCGTGTGATAACATTTCAAGCTCCGATAATTTATTACTTAGACACTGAATATTAATTAATAATACTGTTAGCTTACTAGAGCTTGAGTCATCTAGTCACATGGACTTAGGCTTAAGGGATCCAGTTAGTGATCGTGTCACCCTATCTGAGTGGGTGACTTGTGGATCAAGGGTACTCACTGAGTTGGTGATTGGAAAGCTCACAACTGGGGGTACGCCTGGGGAAACATCTGGGGGTGCAACTACTGGCACATTAAGATCACTTACACTAGCATTAAACACTTTAGGGAAACGGAAACGGGAGATAAACACTCCATTAGGCCAATTTTCACACTTTATAAGATCATTCAAGAAGGAAAAATCTGCTCCAATTTTGAAAGAGCTGCTCTTCTCACCGGTGTAAAGTTTTTCGCACACAACATCTTTGGTTCTGAATTTCGTTTTCATATAATTGATAATGTCATCGCATTGCGTTAAAGGTGTTACACGTTTTAGGTGTAGCCATGCACGTCGCTGAACCCCACTAAAATTACCATTATGGATGTCACAATTTTGTCCAATAACTAAATTGGTGCGTCTACGGCGGCGTCGTACCATGGAAAAGCCATCGGTATCAGATAAGCTATCCTTCAAAGGAATGGCACTAGAACTTGACGCAAATTGATCTGTCGATTTCTTGCTCAAATTAAAATTATCACAGGGTTTTTGACATGGAGTTGGGTGTTTATTTGCCAAGGGAGCTTCACGTACACTTGTTTGGGATATGATAGTAGGAAGATTGGTCACTTCAGGGGACTTTTCAATATTTTTCACATTTAACTGACGTACTAGGACCTCAGAGAAGCTATCACAAGGTTTTTTGGGGTGGAGGGAAGAGGCTACGGTGTCTTTCAATAAGCACATTTCCATTTTTAATTCAGCGATCTCGGTCGCCATGTTGAAAATGAGTCTACTTCTATCATGCCGGCAGAAAAGACACATCCAGAAGATGAATGGCGATTCGATGACCGCTTTAGAACATAGCTCACTCAAGTTTGCACACTTAAGATGATGAATTTTCAAACAAATACCACAAGAAATTACTTTTTCTTGCGGATTTATAACTTTTTGGCACGAGCTACATTGAACGCCATCATGAAGTGACGCCATCTTTCAATGCTTTTGAGAAATAAAAATAAGAGTAAAATCCTATAATACTTTATTGTACTTACATTATTGTACTTAATAAAAGTATTGTAGGAATTTACTGTTGTTTTTATTTCTGAATTAATCAATATGGCTAGTACCATAGCCCCATCAGCAATGCATTCACGATCCTATTTATTTCCAGTTACTCCACATGAAATCATTGAAATAGGTCATTACTAACATTATCTTCAGAGTTGGAAGATATTCCTTACAAGTTAATTAAATGTACTCTTCCCTTTATTATTGGCCAATTAATTTATGTGTAATTTCTCTCTGCTAGAAGACATCTTCACAAAGCATTTCAAGCTTAGCAACGTCAAGCCTCAGTTCAAAAAAGGAAATTTTCATTAAGCAGGAAGCTACAGGCCAATGCTTTCTGGATTCTCAAAAGTAAGGCATAACTCGAAAAAATTTTTTGATAACTCTGTTCTTAACAATCAAGAACATGGTTTTAGGAAAAATAGGTCTAGGTCTTGGTTTATGAATTTGTAACGAATACATTAAATGCAATTGATGCAAGCATTTGGCAACTGGAGTATATTTAGATCATACAAATTGTTTTGATATTGTAAACCATGACATTCTACAGCACAAGTTAGTTAAATATGGTATCGTGGGTAATGCAATCAAATCGTTACTTTCTTACCTTATCAATAGGTTTCAATTGGTGGAGGTTTCCTTTTTCAATAATGTAAAAATATTGAGACAAAATTTAAGTTATGACATTCCTCATGAATCGTTTTTAACCTCTTGACTGTTTTTTCTATATCTTTATACTGAATTATTCTTTATCAACAATGATACCTTTTTGGAATTAAGGTTGAACAATCGTTCAAGTGGTCTTCACATAATAGAATTTCAGTCTAAATTAGTAAGAAAGGTGATTTTTCAACTTAGATACTTGAGATACAGTACTAGTACTACTTAAATATCGCTTGCAATTTAAATTTATAACACATCATTTGCATTGGTAATATTCAAGGAATATTGTTAAATAAAGGAATAAATTAATTACTGAATTTACATCTCCATAAAGAAAGATGTTACTGAGGTTTAAAATGTTTTGATAGGAATGAATGTTAGTATCCCTTATGGTAGAAGCCACCACTGTACATGATCAAATACTGCTGGAAAATAACTTTCGATTTAACACCAATTTTGATTTATGCAAATTTTGATTTATGCCATAATCCTCGGAATGTATCTATGGGGTAAATCGAGCATCACCTGTATTTCTAAGAATTCCAAATAGGTTGCATAATAATAATATTTAAAAAAACTGCGAGAAATATTTAGAATTGACAAAAAAGAAATGAACTCCAACCATATCCTTCTGATATGGGATATAGCCACAAGGCTCCAACAATTCAGAAAAAAAAGACCGTTTCTAAGACATAACTAAGCATAAATTGTTAACAATAGTTGTCGGTAGGTGGCATGGTGGTGGCATCTAAAAATATAATTTTTATGATATCTCCTAAAGAATGAATTATATGGGAAAATTCTTTAAACGAAGGTTGTAGAAGTTTAAATTTATACAAGTTTTATTCTAGTGCATTTTTACATATATCTAATATTAAAGGAAATATTTCAAAATATCGGATAAGTGACAAGAGTAAACGCCCACTTTCGTGTTACCGATCTTTACCGAAAACTAATGTTTTATTGTGACTGTCGCAAAAATATTAAATATAAAATTTCGTATAGACCCGATTAATAGTTTGTGTGTTAAGTCACCCAAAATAAAACTCACATAGACACACCCAGACATCATCTAAAAAATGGTGAAAACGTGTTCAGGGAAACACAAAATCGATTTTTTTCGTTAAAACAATACTTTCCCCTATACGTATAGAGAAGGTAATAAAGAAAAAGTTTGTTTTGTAAAATTGTCTCCCACTGACATATGCCAGTCATGGTGTGTCGTCTTCCAATTTTTCTCACGATGATTTTGTCGTGCAATGTATTTACACGAGACGAATATCGTTTGTGCAATAAATTGATGCTCTACTAACTGGCTGCAGGGAGTTGTCGTAGAACCATAGAATATATGGTTATTCATTTTATCAATGTTTTTCAAACAAATGTAACATAAGTTAAAATGACTGTATCTACTGAAATTATTTACTGCAATTATATGATCCAGAAGTTAATTAATACAGTATTGATATTTAAAAATACATTTCAGACATTGTTTTATTCTCAAATAAAAATTTGTGATAAACTATTTCAATGAATGAACTAACTAGAATACTTATACTGAGTACGTGTTTTTCAAATGCATGCCAAATGCATTCACTGAGAAACATCTATCAAAAGAATAAGTTTTACTTTGAATACATTGATTTAGATCAATTTTTTTTTCTATTTTGTGCTAAACGGGGGTCATCTTGGGCTTGGGTAAATATGGTAGGTCGTCTTCAATGTTTAATAGGTGCACATTGGCAAAGACTGAATAACTTAATTATTTGACCATCTTATGCGGTTATTCAGCACTTATAACAAAGTAACATACTTCGGTAGTCAGTTACATAGTCATTTGCTATATTTATATAAACGAGAAGGGCGCTAATGATCCTATATTATTTTAATCATCCACAAAAAGCTAAGTTGGTAGAAATACTGATGACCAGTAATTTTTATTGCAATAATAACTTTGATCTCCATTTTTAGAGCATTTTGAGTAAAATATGCTCATACTTTCACTTTGGCGTGTATGTCTGTGAATACGTCTCTGCATTTGCTTAAATTGAAATTGTGATAAACAGAAATGATGGAGAGGAGAGACTTGGAGGGTAGCTTTCTGTACAGCTGCTGTTTGATTTGAGTTGAGTTGGGTTTGGAAAAATATAAAAGTTCTGATTGGGTCCCTTTTAAAGCTTTGTTTCTTCATATCACGGAAGGTGTAAAAGATGACCCACTGAAAATTTGAGTACATTTTGACATGCTACAAAGATTGATTTCGTTGACGACAATTCATAAGACCATGAAGAAAGTTTCCAAGTTCATAGGAAAATACGGCATTCTTGTTTAGCTTTCTTGAAAACAGCTATTGTTTATTAGAAATGCGTTCGGCAATAAATATTCACTAGTTCTACAAATTTTGTCGGGAGACTTTCATTAAATCACAATCATGTTAATAGATATGATGGAAAGTATTTCTTTAAAAAATGTGGTGCCTCTGATTGGGTTTTGTGAACAGTATCTTTTGAATTTTTATTTTGCAAGTCCTAAATACCATTTTTAATGAAATCATGGCCAGTTGGTTTGGAGATGTCACATGCAGATGGATGGATAAATAGATATATAATCGTCTTTATTTGGATGAGATTGAGACTAGACAGTCTCTTCTTCCATCTAACTCAGGTCGTCTAATCCAGTGTTTCTCAACCTTTATTAGACCGTAGAGCACACCACAATATCCCCTAATTTAGGAGGAGCACCAGACCAAATCCTTCTATTATATAAAATCAAAACCCTCCCCTCTCCCTATAGGTTGACATAAAATTAAATGAGAGCAAATGCGATGCAGCATATTTGTCATTCTCATTTAAAATCACTTAGAATCCTTCTATGAATGCGGCACTTAAACCAAACGAGTCCTGATATAATGAAGATTCATTTCCGGCCATTGATTTTCGAATACTTGTCGAATTGTTCCACAAATTCATTATTAAAAAGAAATTTTGGCTAAATTTTAGATGAAAAAATTTTGTAGTCAAGGGTATCTGAATTGTTGCTGTAATTAAGTAAGGCACTGTATATATGAATATACTTTTTTACAGTTAATGAATATTACATTGTCATGAAAATGGTCCACAAAATGAAATAAATAATTTCTTACTTATTTTTACACAGATAATATCTGTAAATAAATTATGGAAAAATGTATTCCTCCACACAGAAACCTATGGTCTATAAAAGCCAGAGTGGCTTGATAGCTAGTACCTTAATTAAATTATTACATAAAACAAATAAAACATTGTAGCAAGTCCTTTAATTATAGAAGCAGAATATACTACAAACTTAGTATCACAAACTAGGTAGATTAACATAAAGGTATTCTAACAAATAGAAATAATGAAAGAAGAATCCAAAATAGTAATTATTCCTAAAACTTGGTGTCGAAGCAAAATATTACCATGAAAATAAATGAAGCTTTAAAAAGTTAAGTAACCTTACCAAAAACACAAAAAACAATAAACAATATTATAATTACAGAGCAATAAAAAAGTAACATTAAAATTTAGTAGAAAATTGATAATTTGATTTTTTAAATCCGTACATGGTTTATCCATACCTACTTAATGGGATATTTGGGCCTGCATCTTCGAACAGAGTACATCTATCTTTTGGCTAACTTTGGATAGATATAGTCTTAATGTTGAGTTGATGTCCAAACGATTTCTCAGCTTGCTTTTTGTTTCAGTAACTACAGAAAAACCACTTTCACATAGAAAAGTCGATGAAAAAGGAAGAAGGACTTTCAGCACTTTTTCACTTAGCTGTGGAAATTCAGTGAAAGCTTTATTCCAAAAAGTTTCAAGAGGAAATTTTTAAAAATTTTTAATGTGCAGTCTGAGGAAAGATCAGCTAGTAACTCTTCTTCTTCTAGTGATAAATTATTTCCTTGATTATCATTAAATGGATCTAATCCCCACAAAGAACCTACTCTTGGATCTTTTTTTAAAGGAAAATATATATCAAATTTATCACTAAGCGTATCCAAGTGATTAACAATGATCAATTGAAGTTCTGCAAAATTAGATTCTTCATTGTTTCTATCTTTAAATTCATTCAGAAGCTCTGTTAATCCAGAAAACTTCTCAAAGTTGTTGTCTTTGGCTCTGTTAACCCATAACTTTAATTTCTTTTCAAACCCTTCTATTTTTCTATACATGTGAAAAACATTTTTCAATGGTCCTTGTAGTGATAAATTTACCCCATTCAAATTCTGAAAAATGTCTGCAAGATAACAAAGTTTCAAGTACCAATTAATATCCTTGTAGTACTTCACAAGATCTGAATTTTTCTCAGACAGAAAACACACTACTTTCTCTCTAAGTTCACACAATCTTTTTAACACACAGTCTTTGGACAGCCAGCGAACTTCTGCATGCAATAATAGTGTGGAATGTGCAGACCCCATTTCATCGCATAATATTCCAAACGATCGGCAGTTAAGTGCACTGGATTTTATTAAATTTACTGTTTTGATGGATATTGCTAACACTTCATTTAACTCTGAGCTTAACTTTTTACATGCTAATAATTCTCGGTGAATAATACAAAGTGTGATTTGAATTTTTGGCACTACTTCTTTATATTTTCCAACCAATCCTGCTTGTACACCTGTCATAATTGCTGCACCATTAGTACAAATCGAAACACAATTTGAAATATCGATATCTTTGCTGGAGAAATATTCAGATATTACCTTGAATATTTCGGACCCAGTTGAACAGTGTGGCAAGTAAAAGCTGTTCATGAATTCTTCTTCAATCACTTCACTGTTCCAATCAATATATTGAACATACATAATTATTACAGGTTTTTTAGCAATATCTGTTGATTCGTCCAATTGAAGAGCGAAGGTTCTAGCTTTTTTCACTTTCTCTAACAGTTGCTGATAAAGATCTTCATTTATCATTGTGATACGTCTCGCAATTGTATTGTTGGAGAGGGGAATTTGTCTAATTTTTTTTGCAGCCTTCTCTCCCAAAATCGTCTTTCAGGCATCTACTAAGCAAGGCATGATTATAATTTCTCCTATGGTGAAAGGCTTTTAGTTTTGGCGATTCTGAGTGAAATTAAGAATGATGCGTTAATAAGGTGACCAGATATTTTTTTCCAAAAGGGAGGACAGATCCTGTTTTTTTACAAAATGTAAAGACAAAGGGAGGGAAAAGAAAGGAGAAAGGAAGGACACATTTCATGACAGAAAAACTGTTTATATGCTATCTTTCATATTTTTTCAAACAAACTAAAGGTTGTAAAAGAACATACATTACAATATTCTCATGACATGAAATTTTTTGTTTTAAAAAAATGCTGTAAGCTTTCAAGAAAAATAATAATTTTAGATACCATTTTTCACAGTGAAACACTAAAATTACATAATGACAAATCGTATTGAACGAATTTCAATTTCAGAAGTTCAAAGGTGAATTGCACAAATTTTAAACGTAAGTGTTCATTAATTATGTGTGTTTTACATATTCAAGAAAAATAAACCCCGACACGGAAAAGTTTAAACGAAGTTCAAAAGCAATTAAAATTGAAAATAATAGATTCAATCCTACAAATTGTTATTTATTCTAAATTATATCCTGATTGCTTGAAAATTATTTTATATAAGCCAATATTTATTGAATATATATTTATTCAAAATATATATTTACTGAAACATATCTTTTCTCTACAGGGTGAAATATGTAGTATGTTTTTAAAAATGTAGTGTTTTCATTCTAATAATGACATGATTGTTTTGTATTGAAATATTTGTCATTTCTTTAAATTTTTTTCAAAAAATCGTCATTTTTATTTAACATTTCTGAGAATCGCTCGCAGCTATAATCCATGTTAACTTTTATCATTATGATTAAGGTCAATGTTTCCAAAGAAAGACTGCTCTTTACACAGTCCCACACATCATTAATTATCCAGAATACACGCTCTAAATTTGCATTTGTCCCAGGTAAACATAAAGCTATTTCAACCAATATCTTTAAATTAATAAAAGGAAGATATTCAGTTTTTTAAAAACTGAAATATTTCCTCCCATCTTTTGTAGACTTCTATTTTATTTTCAGACCATTCTGAAAACTTATTAGCTGAGCAGTGCTCATTTAGTCTCCGAACCTCATCAAACAGTATTGTCATCAATCTTTATGAGACACTTGAATTGCAAATTTCACTGATTCTACCACTTTTTCCCACTCGATCGATTTTCTTAATAAAGTCCACTGAAAAAAATTTATTCCATCCAGAAATTTTGTCCATTTGATCAAATAATCAAGGCAATTTCTATAAAATAGTTGAACCTCGTCTGTGAATGCCCCTCTAACTGTTGGATTATTCTCTTCTAGTTTTTTCAATAAATTATCTGCATTTACTGGTATACATTTCATATTTAATCTGGATTCCAATTGATCATTAAAACTGTGAAGAATTGACATTACTTCAGCTGCACATATTTTGTTCTTTTTAATTTGCTCTATATTCGACTGAAACAATGTTGCCTTACTATGCATGATATGCAGAGTAATTTCATCTAATGGATTTTCAAAAAAATCTTTTAGAACTTTGGGACATTTATCTAAACTTAAAAAATGTAAGCTTAATGGTTCAAATAATTGAGTAACACGTTCAATGGCAGGTGTTAAAGCCAACCACCTGGTTTTTTAGTAACCTAATAATTTCTTATGCTCAACTGAAGCGACCTCACAAAATTTAGTTTGACTCTTTACTCTCACAGTGAAACGATGAAAATGTAAGTATATTTGTGGAAGGATTACATCTATATCTATAGCCAGTTGACTTAAGAATACGCAAATACACCAATTAAAATAACGCGTGGCTTGAGTAAAAGGAAGGACAATAGCAGAGAAATGTTCAAAAAGGAGGACATGGAAGGACAAAAGGTTTAGGGAGGACAGTGATTGAAAAAGGACTGTCCTTCCAAAAGGAGGACGTCTGGTCACCTTAGCATTAAGCACTGTGTCAGTTACTTTGCATATGTTACTAATTAATCCCCTCTGGCTTTTAAATTCATTTTCTCTTCTCTTAAAATACTCGACTGGCTTATTTTGATACTGCTGGTGTTTTATATCAAGATGTATTTTTAATTTTGCTGGAAACATGGCGCTATTTGACAAAACCTCAGAACAAATAACACACTGTGGATTAATGCCTTGACATGTGAAACTGTATTTAATGTAATCAGGATCATACTTTCGATGAACTACCAATTTCTGCTTTTTCTGATCTGACTGTGAAGGTGAGTCACATGATCTATTACTGGCATTGCCTCTCATGGAAGTAGATGGAATCGCTTAATCAACATTTGTTTCACTCACTCCGGACTTTTTCATAAAAAAAGTCAACCTGGTCTATTTACTCATTTTATCCTAAGCAGACGTAATTTTATTAGAATAAATAGAAATATATTAAATTTAAACTTCATTTTATTTACTCAAAAGGCTACTCACGTACCGCCAAAATTCGACAAAATATGTAGAATACACGTTTCACAACCACTCACCAACGCATTTAAATATTACACAATGGTAAACGAAAAAACTGATATACAAACAACTATGAACACAGGACAAATGGCCGCCCACATACGGTGCCGGGCTTGTTTCATGGACTGCGAGCATAACGTAATTAAACTATAGTCCGTGAGATGTAACTATGTCTCCGAGTCGATTTTGGGAGGCGACTGGAGGGAGGCAGTGGAAGAGGCCACAGTCAACAACAGAGGCCTGGTTGGCATCATCAGATGCAAGTATGTATATAGAATCTATAGCAAATGTTACACCGAGGGGGAGGAAGGGAATCGGTGAGTAGGAGAGGGGAGGTGGAATGGTGAATGGAATGGCTGGCGGGCAATAAAATGTTCTTTTATGTATACAGTGTGGAAGGAGAAGGTCCGTGAATTGGAGAATGGAATAAAGAGAGTGAATATGCTTCTAATTAAACGAAGTAAGATGGGGGAGAGTATTGGAGAGTAGGAAAGGGGAGGCAGAAAGTTGGAAGAGGTTGTGGGATGGGTAAGAAAACGAGGTAGTACATATTCGAGAAGAAAAGGCAGAACAAGTAGATTTTATAATCAAAGCAGTGTTGCGATTGTCGTAACGTGATAAACAAATATCTTTACATTGCGTTCTAATAAACAATTTAATATTATATTTCCATTAATTGGACTTTTCACTTTAATTTTTTTTAAAGGCTTGCGGAGCACCTGCCTCATGTTTGCGGAGCACCGGTTGAGAAACACTGGTCTAATCCAATGCATGACCTGACCATCAATCATTCATTTTTCACTTTTTGTAAATTAAAAAGTGGAGGATTTTCAAGAATAGGTTTTTTGGCACATTTGTTAAATGCTTTGCCTAAAAAAATTGTTTCCCCTTGGCATCCGTTTGTCTGTGAAGTTGCTGAAATTGAAATTGTGAAGAACCCATAAACGATATGAGAGCTAAAATATGGATGATAGATTTCTGTACTGCTGCCATTCATTTTTCTTTTGATTTGAAATATGAGAAATAATCCATTAAATCTTTTTAAAAGCTCTCTCCGGGAGAGTGCGTGACATTGCTTGAGTGTTCGGTCACTGTCATGGAGTAATTTCCCCTGAACGGGCATGCATGTTAGAGCTTCCAATTTTTTGTGGTCATAAGATTTCTCCAATAGTCATATGTTTAATGATGTTTAAATTAATGATAACTTGCCTAGAAATAATTAATAATTAGAGACATATAATGCTATGAGAAATTTATAGGCAGATAATATATGACCATAACAATGTGACATTGATTGAGCACTATATTGAAATGGCACCAAGTGAAGTGCACTATCTAATGATTTTTTTATTCATTCCTAATGTGTCCCCTCACAAGTATTAAACTATGCAATACTGAATTATCCTTGATCAACAATGTTACATTTTTGGAATTAAGGTTGAACAATGGTCAAAGTGGTCTTCACATAGAATTTCTACTGTCTAATTTAGAAATCACGGTGATTTTTCAACTTAGATACTTGACATCCAGTACTAGCCTGGGTATTCTGAAGTGTCTGTATTATTCAAATTTCCTCTCTGCACTTTCTTATGTTGTTATTTTCTGGGGTGATACCAGTCATGGACAGTAAATATTCAGAGCACAAAAAAGGCTATTAGGGCCATTGCAAATTTATCCTCTAGAAAATCTTGTAGAAGTAATTTTCACTCTCTATGGACAATGCCACTTCCTGCTCTATATGTGTTTTAGTTAATTCTCTTTATAAGGAAAAATATTAATTGATTTGAATAAAACTGTGATGTTCATCAACACAACACCCGATCACAGCAGGATATACATATCAACCCAAGAGCAAGGAAACTAAGTAGTGAAGAACCATGCCATAAATGTGTTAAGATATTTAACCAACTTCCATCAGAGGTAAAGAAAGCACACTCTAATGAACCATTGAAATAGAAACTGAATAGGCCACTTGTAGAAAAAACTCTATACTGTGTGGAGGAGTTTTTTACCCACTGCGAAAGCAAATAACTTGTCTATAGGTTAGCTATTATGAATCCCCATCATATGAGTGCAACATGTTCAAAGTGTGATATTATGGAAATATTGTGTATTGTAGAAAAACCCCTATACTGTGTGGAGGAGTTTTAAAACACGACTTTTAATACCCACTTTATTGCATGCATGATTATCCTTATGTCTTTTTCTTGATGAGGCTATGCAGTGTATGAAATTGCCTAGGACTAATAAATTATTATTATCCAAAATAATTGATGCATGGTGGTATTTGGATTACTGGATATGAACATGAAAAATTAGTTTTTGTTTATCACAATGTGTACTTATTTTAACAGCATGGAGGTGGATGGTACATGTTAGATGTACTGTGAGCATGCATATTGTTACAACTTACAGAAAGTACTGCAGTTTATACTTTCTCCATATACGAAATATAGAGAAAGTATTGCTTACTTGAAAAAAATGAAATTTGAGTTTTTAACAGAAATACATATTAAGGTCCCCTGAACATGTTTAGACTTATTTCTCGATGATGTCTGTCTGTCTGTATGTGATAGGATTTTGTAGGTACTCTAACTAATAAGCTTACACTCGTATCAATATCAAATTTTATATTTAGAAAGACTACTATATAATGAAGAGCTGATTAGGTGTTGGCAACAGTCGCTCAACGGGAAATTTATATTTACTCTATTCATATTTTTGTTTTAGTCAAATAACTCTTTTAAATATATAAATATAAATATATATATGTAAATGTATTTTATTTGAATTCGAATGCCTGGCCAATTCGCCTCTGGAATGTATTTTATTATAAACTTCTTATCTATTATTATTCTCTGTAACTTTTGTTTGAGACATTTATTCCTGGAATGCATTGTTAATGAGAAATTCCATTTATATAATATATGATGAATGTAAAATTATACTGGAATAAAATTAGTAGGAGATTCAATTTTATAGCATTGTTGGATATATTTTCCTATATAATGCATTGTTGAATAGATATTTTATGAAGTAAATTTTTTAGCTGCCACTACCACACCACCTATTGGCGACAATTGTATTGTCTTTACCCTCTTGTTTATTTTCTTAATTGTTGGAGCATCGTGTATTATATAACCATGGCAATCCTTAGCAGAATTTATTTTGTGATAGTGAATGCAGTGGATTTTCCATAATTTGAACTTCAAAGGAAACAAACATATTCAAGTTATAGAAGTATTTACCAATGCAAATTTTTTTTCTCATTTCTATATATCCTGGTAAAATTCATTGACTTCGTTATTTGGAAAATTCGAGTTTTATATTTTCGACTTATGGAAGTTCCACTGCATAAACAAATTATAACTATCCTTCGTAGCACAGAGTATTAACAAACTATTCTCATTGTTCAACAAGTTTAAACAAAGTACCTAAGTTAATTTCAATCAGGGCTGGGGAACTACCGAACGGGGCCGAGGTACGAATTTCTATTTGGGTGCCCCCTCCTCTCCCTCCCCAGGATAAATATATATGTACTATTAACAAATAAACTTTCATATTAAAAAAATATTTAATTTTAATCATATTCTCTTGTAATTAGATATACACATAATTCATATATTTTACACACTATGCATTATAACACAATTTTCAGATGTTACATTATTATTTAAATGTCTTTGATAAAAAAAACTTTTTATAATGTCTGAAAAATCACATTCTCTGGCTAAAACTCATTCTATGCATAACAGGGCCCAAGAATTTAAGTGCTCTTCACACGTGGTAGATCTCAAATCATTTTAAACGATTTTTAATTTACTGAACATGCGCTCAGTATCAAAATTAAGATGAAATACTGTTTTTAGGGTATATATAGGGTAATGTTTAACAAATTTATGTTCATTAATATTTCTTTTCTGCATAATTTTCGCAATCCCAAAATTTTTTCCACTTTCTGAAATTTCCTATTACTTTAATTTTATAATTGTTTTACTTAGTAGTGCATGTAAAGTTTGTCTTCATTAGCTTTTTAGCATGTTTATAAAAATGCACATTGGCATCTGTCTGTACTGCACTGGCCTGAATTGTAATTTTGAAGAAACTGTAAACAATATATATCTAAAACTTGGAGAGTAGATTTCTGTGCTGCTGCCATCTGTTTTCTGTTTTTTTTAGATTTGTGTTTTGAAAAAATACAAATTTGGATTGGGGCTCATTAAACTTTTTTTTATATATCTCCAAAATGTAAAAGCTGGAAAGTTGAAACTTTGAACGTCAATGCCATTTACTCTTAAAACCTTTTTCAAAATTCAACAAGAAATTGTTAATTTATTTGGAACTTTGAAAATTCATTACATGGTTTCATTACAAGGAATACATTTTTCTTGGCAAATGAAGCAAACAACTTCTTTTACAAATACTTTAATATGTTAAATTTCCTTTCGTGCACACAAATCGCTCTGCAAGTAAAAATTAATGTATAACTTACGATGAAGGAATGAACTTGAATGTAAATATTACGTTGTGATTACCAAAGTGAGGTATGTTTAAAATAAACTTTTGTTTGTTTTACTTACAGTTCTGAAGGTGTAAAAAAAGATGGATAGCTGAAACTTTGAATGTACATTTCCACATTGATGCCACTTATATTTAAAAAGTTTCAATAATTGATAACTTTAACCCTAGAATAGTAACGCTATTTTTAGGAACTTATTGGTAACACTGCATCCGTCTGACTCACTTAAACTTGGATTAAGGAAATAGCATTGAAAACAGTTTGAAAATCATTTTAATAACTTCAAAATGTAGTCAATGTTAGAAATGTGTAAATTTAAAATTAGGGCACAATTCTTTTCTGCTCGCCACAGATACCCTTCTTGCAAAGTATGCAGAGAGTGGAGATTTTCTTTCTCTTGGCATAATGGCACCAACGACAGTACTACTTGATATTTGTTGCTCTTTCGCTTGATGTGTCTTAGGAACCTATGTTTTCCTCTCCTAAGGCTTTGCAAATCATAGCTTTCAGATCATTACTTAAGTTTGTCGCACCCAGGTTTTCCACTTGCCGGGTGGATATTCAACAATTGAACTATAAAAACTTTTAAAAACATTCTCATCATTATGGCTTATACCTCTCTGGATAGGATCTTAAGATCGCTTTATTCCATCGATTTATGAGTTGGCAATCACACCATTTGAGAGGGCAGGGTTTTTAGTGACGTATCACTTGGAGGACGTCAGTTGGAGCTGATTGATACTATGTTGGGTACTCCGATCCCAACTAAGGAAACATCCACATTCAGAAATAGGAGAAATAAACTTCTACGACAGATTAACTACACGGCAAGTGGAAGGTCAGGGTTTGATTCCCTGTCATAGCTGAATTCTTTCTCCTCCCAAAAATTTTAATTTTTTTTATGATTTTCGAACGAAGTGGAAATGCACATCTGAAGACTACTTCTTAGGAAACATTTTTTCATTTTAAACTATAGGACTTGTACCACTCATTTTCTGCGCTCTCATGTTCTTCCAAATCTTTTTACTATCCGAAGCCAGTCCTCATGTTACTTCAGACTGCTGGATTTCAATCACATACTTGTAGTTGATATGCCTCCAAACTAAGAGCTTTCATGGACTTTCCGGATCAGTCGGTCGACACCAATTATTCATTTATTTTGATTGCCACATTAATTATTATATTTATTCATGAGTAATTTCAACGTCAACCTTTTTCAAGTTTATGCAAAAAAATAAATTTATATGATGTATCATAGCTAGACTTATGAATTTAATATTACATATTTCTTACTGTAGTTTTAACACCCTAATCTGGATATTTTAAATACCAAACAATAACTACCAGGAATGACTTTATTCTGAACTGAATATTTATAATGAATAAACATGGGTTGATAGGAATATGATACTCCTACTATGATAAATATTTGTTGATTGCATAGGAAATTGCAAAGGATTATTTAAATTTATTTAATATCATAAAAATGCAGAAGAATTGAGATTTTAAGAATACTCACATTCATGCTGCAGGTTGCTGGTAAAATTGTCGCAGGTCCCAAAGGAAAAACACAAATATACAACAGTAGTTAAGTACTGAGGATGACAGCTTAGCTGACGAAACATTGGTGTCTAGTTTTAGTTTTGTTTAGAGTATACTGTATGAGTGCCTTTTGTTGAAAGTGTATATTTCAGCGTGCGTAAAGGAGTTCTTTATTTATTAATGCAAAAAGATGACACATTTTTAAAATTTTATAAATATCCATTAACACTACACATTTGAAGCTAGTTTTCATTATCAAGACTAAATAAATCTTGAAATTGAGAGGTGCCTCACCTGTAATAATTACAGATGGTGTGCTTCTCATTTATAATGTTTGAGAAGCTAGGACTAAAAATAATAGGGATCTGCTATATCGTTTGGTCACGGGTATAAAGCAGATGTCTTGGAACCCGATGTTTTTTATCCAATCAGATCATATTTCAAATCTTTTATCAATGTGTCAAATACTGTTAATGTATTAATGCTCCATGAATTACAATATTCTGCAATATAATTTACATGAATCAATAAATTTTATATTTAGAAAGACTACTATATAATGAAGAGCTGATTAGGTGTTGGCAACAGTCGCTCAACAGGAAATTTATATTTACTCTATTCATATTCTGGTTTTAGTCAAATAACTCTTTTAAATATATAAATGTAAGTCTTTTATCAATGTGTCAAATACTGTTAATGTATTAATGCTCCATGAATTACAATATTCTGCAATATAATTTACATGAATCAGTATCAGCAGCAAAACTATGAGGAATGGGGAGAAATGTTGAAAGACTTGACAAAGAACAGAAATAACCTGAAACCATAGCCTTCTGATATTGGATATAGCCACGAAGCTCCAACAATTAAGAAAATAAAAAGGATCGTTACTAAGATGTAACTATGGGTAATGTGTTTACAATAGTCGTGTGTTGTTGTGGCAGCTAAAAAGTAAATTTTTAAGATATCCCTTAAACAATTCATTATATGGGAAAATGTTTCGAGTAAAGGTTGTAGAAAATTAAATTTCCCGTAACGTTTATTTCAGAATGTTTTAAATATAATTAATAATAATAAATTATAAAATAGGAGAAACAAAATAAAAATGGCAAATGAAGGTGAACTAGTATTGAGATTTGAAGGATGATATAAATGTCCGTAGTGACTGACAGAAAGCATCCGTATAGGAGTGCAGGGAATTAAGGAGAGATGGAAGGCGATATAATGAAGACTGAAAGTCTTGGAGTATTAACATGCAGTAGAGAGGTGCGACGGTTAGACCGAGATGGAGTACGGGAACCAAAGAGAAAGAAGTTCAAGGCAATCGACTTTAGCACTGAGTATATTGTAGAAAAATGAAAGATTTGATTTTGCACAGAGTGAAAAAAGTGTTTTAAGAGATAGGAAAGAGAAATTATCGTTTATTTTTCGATATTTTTATGGCCATATTTTAAAAAATTTGCTGAAAATAAAGCTAAACTCTTTTAAAAAATATTTGTTAATGGCTGTTTTGATAAATTGTAACCCATCTCATTTAGTCGATTTAAGGTTTTATTTTTTATGATTTAGCTTTATTTAATTCCCAAAGTAATTGCGGTCTCGAGGCGAACTGTCCTCTGCGGTGAACTGTCCTAGACCCTTATTCTCGGGGAGTGGTAGTATCCAAAGCAGGTTCGAGTAATATTGATGAGTAGAATTTTGTGAGAGGAGGGGAGGGAGAGCAGAAGATAGCGTTCTGTTAAATAATTTTGAAATATATTATATCCTTTCCAAAGCTTAATTATAAAAAAAATGCTCAATTAGCAATTTTGTTGTATGTTCTTGCTATCACGCTAACTCAAAAAATTTCTTTTTGATTCGACAGATACACGTGTACAAAATTAATAAAACCTGGTGTGTGTGTGTGAGAGAGAGGGAGTTCTGCATTATAACTACAAAAATGGTCATTCGCAGGGTTATGGAAGGTAAACGTGGAATGAAGGTTGGTTCTCTTTGAAATTGATATCGCCAGCAGACATTCCAGACCCGTCGGAGTTGTCTATTCAACGGAGAACCGCCAAAGGTCGCCTGCGGTTGCCTACGAGCGAGGAAGCGGAAGAGCCATGGCGTCCCTCGCGTTAGAACACCGTATTTTCTCTCCGAATGGAAGTTGGCGGACCACGCGAGGATGCCTATTGATTCCCCACGTCCCGCCTCAGCTTCGACATTGTTGATAAACACCTTCTCTTCCGCGTAATAGCGATGATCGTTATGCTGATTGGCGATAAATATACGATGATATTGACAAAGCTTTGAGATCTACATTCTGTAGCACAGGACCGTTGCGTGGAAATCTGCATTCTTAGACAAAAAGACAAAATGCCTCCTCAGTAAATGACAAATAGATGTAGATAGGGGGCGACATGCAATGATGCCGTCCCTAGAAAAGTATCACCTGAGGTGATTGCTTTTATAACTCCGCTCAGTCGACGGCTCTGAAGAAGCAAACGATCAAGAGCAAACAATCCGAGTGACATTTTGTTTTTTTTGCCAATGGTATTCCATAATGTGGACCTCATTGCATAGTGAAAGTTTGAACGACAATTGGCTTATGTGGATCATCGCTCACATTAAAAACTGTTGTGGTTCACGAACCAATGATGGTTTCTGTAGGAGATTAAGGATTAAAATAGGAACGATGGTGGTGAAGGCGGGACTCTACCAGGTATCCAAAATGGTCAATAACTGTAACCGAAATTAGATCCCAGCTACAGAAATATGACTGATTCTGTGAACTCAAAAAAGTTGACAACTATATCTCGCAATTTTTTTAGATGTACTCTGTAAATAATAGCTAAATCCGAAAAAAATTACTCGCAAAACGCCGGGTACTCTCTCAGCACAAAATTCTCCACACTCACAAGATGATACGACACGACGCACATACGTCTAAATGCTGGACAACCCGTAAACGCCGTCAGACGCTCTATTACGTCCTGCGAAGACTGTCCAATCGGCCGTCAGACGTACTATTACGTCATGTGTCAGCCCTAATTTCTTTTATCTTTTGACGTTAATGACTTCTTTAAATCTAAATTACCTTTCTATATTTTGAAAGAGGACGCTTTGTACTTCTTTTTTATGCTTGTTCTGTATTTTTTCTGTTTAAAAAATATAGAATCAGCGTTGAATTTTGCAATGGAATTTTCAATTTTGCTACGATATGACGGTGTTTCTACCTATAAATTCGCTTTTCAATGCGGAAAGGGGAAGGAGCCTTTGTTTTTTTGTAGGGGAATAGCAAGGAATTGTGCATATCTATTTGTATGTATTTGTTTACATGTAATATCCATTTAGTTTTCCACGGACCTACGGACTTTCAGTTTCTAAAGTTGACACATAAATACCTGTGGAAAGGGAACCCATAAAATAGGGTTCGTTTTCTTTGTCATTTGAAAGAAGATGTAGGGTCTGTATTCCTCTTCAGCTAAGGGCTTTCTCTGATGTGCTATCTATTGGGGTCAAAGTAGCGATGAAACGAGTGGTCTGGAAGAGGACACCTTAGCAAAAATCACGAACGGCGAAGCTCTTTCGTTTATTTACCCATTAAAAGTGTTTACTAACCTATAAGGCATTTTTTACTGAATCCAGTTACGCATGTGTAAACTTTCTAAAAATATTTGGTAAGGACTCATAAGCTCAAGTTTAACTCTTGAAAGTTTTGCATCTAAATTCTTTTCTGATGTGTACGACGTCTTATCTCCCTTTTCAATGAACGATATGTAATCATTTCTTCTATGTGACTTTTGTAATGACCAAGAATGATGATTGTACAACTAAAACGTTTATATTATAAATAAATCGCCTTCAAATAAATCAGGAATACTACATTTACTTTAATATTTCCAGTCAAGACATGAAAAAGTTGAGATACGTAAAACTTTTCACCTGATTGGTGTAGATGGGTAGGGTCGTAGAATAAAATTCTCACTAATTTAAGTTATTTTTTATTAAGATTGTAAATCAACATCTTTAATAGATTTCCCGGTGGTGAGTGTTACAAATAAAGCGAGAACGCGCGCTGGAAAATTAGCGATAGGTGTACATTCTCTTCTACTTCAACAATGTTTGTGTGTAAAATATGATACGCAAAATAGATATTTACTAATTTCATTTTTTTCGTAAATCCACGAAAAAATCAGAAAAATAGAGAGAAAACTTATAAAGTTATGACTTTTTATTTTTGTCGAACGTTTTTGCACGCAATCGTGAAAACTTAAAAACCCCACCCGGCCGTACGGGTGGGATTTAATAAATCTCCTCCGGGCTTCAAGCTTTTGCAATCGATCCTCTGCAGTGGAATACATTTTATAATTTCATAATTAAAACTTTTATGGCCGTATTCATAGAATCGTTAGTGAGCTACTAAGGCCTACTAATCACTCTTAGTAGCGCGCTGGTCCGTATGCCGTATTCATAGCGCACTACTAAGGGTGATTAAGCTTAGTAATCTACTACCTTAGTAACCCTTAGTCACTCGCTCGCTAAACATACGACGCCGGTGTTTAAGCGTGTCACTAGTTAGTTCTCCTCTCCAGTTTTCGAAGTGTTGTCGTGCTTTTTAGGTGATCGTTTGTTTTGAATATATCTGTACGTGTTCCATAGGTAATTAAGGTAGTTTAGGTTAATTCTGTAGTAGTGTCTCAATTTGGTTAGTGGATTCAGAGTAGGTCAGTTTAGTTTCGTTCTTATTAATTTATTTATCGTATTGTTAGTTTACCGGATTTTTCATCTTATTGTTTATTTTTGTATTTTATCGTAATTGTAGAAGCTAAGGTATATTTTTCGTGGTTGTTTACACCATTTTCTTCATAGTTTAATTTGTTTTGAAATAACTATAGTGAACGATAGATTTAATTAATTTAGTTTATTATTACGATACATCTTTAGTTATTTAATTTTGGTTTAATTCATTTTTGTTAAGTTAGTGTAATTTAGCTTCAAAGTAGAGTAGGATAGTGCAATTTCGTTTTTATCAAATTAGTTAGCGAATTGTTAGTTTATTTATCCCGCATAGGTAATTGTTGTTGTTTATTATATTTTATTTCACTTTCGTAAATCAGTAATATTTGAAATGGCTGCGTCTGATTTTGAAGACTTGGAAGAAGCAATGGAGTTACGGGAATTGGGGGAAATTGGAGTGAATCGCGCTAGAAAAGTGTATTTGCAGCGTCAGGATCCCTTCAGGAAATACTCCGATAGACTTTTTCGGATAATTAAAAACATTTCTGTGGCTTTGGCAGGACTCAGAGCTGATGTTATAACATTTCCTGATTCTGATATAGAAGAAAGAGCTGAAATGACAGCTTTTTATAGAATAAGAAGATTTCCTAAAGTTGTGGGATGTATTGATTGCACCCATATTAAAATTAAAAATCCCGGTGGACCAAATGCTCAAGCATTCATCAACAGGAAGAATTTCTTCAGCATAAATGTGCAAGTAAGTATCATTGTAAGTTGTAGGTATATGTATATTTACTTGATTTTTCATTCATTGAAACAGACCATGAAAATGTAACTGAAATTATTATGAAATAGGTGGTTGCAGCAGCCAATTTGAAGATAAAAAATATTGTGGCACGATGGAGAGGCAGCACACGACTCCATAACTTGCGGATAGAGTACAGAATGGAAGGTTAGCAATCTTACATTATTTCCTATAGTTTTATCCTTGGACACATTTTAGCACCCAACCTCATCTATTACATAGTTAAAAGTTTGACAAATCTGTGCAACAGTTACATTTTTTATTGCTCACTACGTCATTCTCTGATAAAAATCCATGATTTAGCTATATATGTATTTCTCTATAATTTTACTTATGGCCTGAGAGGTAGTTATATTACTAACAGACTGCAACATAATTATAAATTACAATTAACCTGTCCCTGTTACCTGCAATAAAAACATTGTTCATTTTCTTTGACAGATTCAGAAAGCAGTGATGATGACAGTGAAGATGAGAACTTGGAAGAAAATGACGAAGATGAGGATAATGAAGTACCTACAGGAAGAGGAAATATATTTAGGAGGAATTTCATTGCTAACTATTTTGAATAGAAAATAAAGTAATCATGAAAATATTTGTTTTTTACTCTTTTATTTCATTTTTATATTTTTCAGCCCAATACAGTTTTTTAAATTTTTTAATCTCCTTTTTCTCTTTCATCATCTTCATTTCCTCCCTGTGCCGCTCCTCTTCCCTTTCTTCCCACCTTCTAACCGCATCCTTCTGCAACTCCACCTTTTCTCTTTGTAGTTCAATGATGGCTTGTTCATAGGGAGACAACTCCTGACTCCTTTTCTTCCATTGTTTCTGCCTGTAAGGTCAAGAAAATATATTAGCGATTTACATCATCAGCACTCATGTTTATTAGGGATGGAAGGAGTATTTATACTGATGTTGACAGTTGTTAAGGGAAGTGGAAGGTATGCAGTAAGTGGTTAACTGAAACAAGGGGGATAGGACCAGGTTCATTATTAATGATGTACTTTTTGTATATATATATATATATATATAGGCTTTCATCAGCATCTAGTTTATTTCTCTTGCATGCTATTCTTTATATATTACCTTTTATTGGAGCACTTTGAGGGATGAGGAGGGGTGTCAACTGTTTCCCCCTCCTTCTCTACATTACTGCAATCGGGGATATTTTCTTTCTGATGCTCCAAGTTAAAGGAAACAAGGGTGGTGATCTCTGTTTCTTCATTCTGCTGTTAATTCAATAAAAGTCTTATTTAATACAATTTGCTCAAATTGGTTCAATTATACAAGCAAATTTAATAACTTGAAAATAAAAACCTCCACAATTGTGATCTTAACAGTGATAAGAAATTAAGTTCTCCCCCTTAGCACTTCCAATGACATTGTAATTCATTTTTCACCATATATTATCTAAAGTTCATTCTTAAATCTTAAGCTTACCAACATGTCAAGTTCAGCATCGTCATCAAACATGCTGCTATCCTTCACAAATTGATCTGGGATCAAATTGTGTATAATGTAGTCCACCTCATTTGGGGGAGCACTTCCTGAAGGAACTGGACCACCTCCACCAGTCCCTCTCTGATAATTCTTGAACTACAAAAATGGCAGATGTAATTGAATAACCAAAAATCTTTATACATGCATCATTACTCAATAACTTTAACTTGAAAGGCTCTTACCATGGTGACCGAATCTTTGGAGGATAACTTCATCCTCCTCCATTGCTCCTTGATCCTCTGTAAACTTCTATCGCCACCATGCTCCGCTTCAAAAAGTGTCTTCACCTCCATCCACATTTTCTGCTTTCTTAGCAGCATGCGGCAATCGCAACTTTTGTCCTCGAGTATTGCAATTCTATCCCCTACCAATGCTAACAATGAATCCCTCTCTCCCTGCGATCAATTCTGCGATCTAACCCTTTTCGCTTCCATTACAATCAATTAACAATAATAACAATGAACAATAACAACACAATTAAATCCAATGAACAATGACGAAATGCAAATACCTACAACAATAAATCCTCAAACTAACTAAAATTACGTAATCAATATATATATTCAATAGTTGCTACAATGTAAGAGTTATTCGCGCCTTACGCTATGACACTCCTTCCCCCCTTCTCCGACACTGGGAACTAGCACATATACATATTCTTGACTTTCTCCCCGCCTGGCCTCAACCTCCGCTAACCCTATTAGCTCCATTACAATGTCTCCTCTGCTACATTGTAGCTATTCGCACTTTTCCTTACCACACTCCCTCCTTATTGGCTATCCACCCTTCCTACTCCCCGCCTCCTTCAATAATCAACCTTCCCACATCACCCTGTCATTCCCCACCCAGTGTGTCACTTTACGTTACTCTTTCGCTGAAGAAGGGCATAGGCCCGATAAGCTTGCGTGTTTATTAGTGTTTTTTTTGTGTTCGTGTGTTTTAAGTGTCTCTTCGACGCCCCCAGCAGCCTGCCAACTTGGTCCCCAACTTGGTAAGTGTCCGCTGGGCTTCCCTCAACACCTTGTTGCCACCCTCATCACCACCTTTTCTTTTCCTTAAGTTTTTATATTATATATATATATATATATATATATATATATTAGACATAATTTTTAGAGAATATTTTTTCGATCTTGGAACCTAACCCCATTTTAATGATTCCCGCATTACGATGTCCTCATTGGCGTATCTGGGGGAAAGCGGTAGAAGGAGGTGATTGGGGGTTAAGACCCCACCCATGAGCCCAAGTATTTTTTCTCAGGCTAAGTTTTAGAAACATGATAAAAACTCCTTTTTTATTTAAGACAGTGATTAAGAATTAGTAATTTTTAATGTGCATCAAATGTTTACCACTTGAATCATGCGTGCGTAATTGTTTTCTAAAGTGTGTGTATTTCGATGTTCGCTTCTTCTACTTCCTTCTTTCTGTTTATTATTTTTTCTGTAAAGGTTTCTATGCCATTATTAGGGTAAATTAATGCAAATGAGCATAATGATAGGTTGTATGTAGGCTACGGTTATTTTGGATTTAAATAGATAAATGTTGATAAAAATGGAAAATTATTCAATTTCGACGGAAATAAACTGTCTTGGAAGAATGTGTGTTTTTTAACCACCACATATTCTACGACCATTACGTGTCATAATTAATAAAATTTGTTCACAACGCTAAAACTTCCGAAATGTAGGATGAAATCGGCATTTGTCATACCATACTGAATTCCCTACACCTTTCTTTCTAAGGTATCTTATGTAATTTTCTTAAGGATCCATACCGAGATGCCACGGATATGGGGCATAACAATATATGCAATCGGTTTATTGCACTCGGTCTTCAACTTCGACTAGATCCCATAATTCCCAGGCCTTAGGTCTTTTTCGCATTACGATAAGTATCCTTAATCGTTTTCCCCGAAAGTCGGAGTATGCCTCTTGTTTCTTTTGCCAATCTCCCCCAAGATCTGGGACAATTAAATGAAAATTTGAATTTTTCTGTAAACCACCTATCGTTTTCTGAGCTTTAAGTACGAGACTAAATATTAATATAATAAAAACTTTTCTTTATGGTGTATTTCAAATTGGAACGTAAGCTATGATAAGAAAGCCCGATTTCGTAATTTTCGCATACTATTCTTACGAATGCACTTTCCTGAAATTCATATTATTGGGAGACAACCACAATCTATCCTCCGAGTGAGAGTATCCCGTGATTAGTTTCTTCCGCGTTGCCGTCGGATGAGCATCGTTCCGTGTTTGTATTCTGGGTTATTGTCCATGATCATCGTCGCTTGATATTCTACAGGATTCGGTGTATACTTCAAAATGTTCACATATGCATTTGGTTTACATGAAATTCACGTTACGTTAATTTTATTATTGAATTGCCACGTTTTCGTAAATAAGGGGCGCGATTTAACGAGTAAAATATACTTTCTTATATATTAATTCAACCGTTGAAGGCGTGATGTGGTGGAATAATTCCATATTGATTACTAAATAAAAATCTTGTAATTTTCCACTATTTTATTAGGACACGACCTAGGTTTCGACGCTTAGCGTCATCATTAGGTGATACAGAGAAAACCAAAAGGTCATATGTAGGAGATAACGATGGAGTGGGAGGTAGAAGAGTGGGGAAGGGAGGAAAGACATTGTACGGGCATGACTGCTAGGTGATTGGTTGGTAACTCGGTGGAGGGGAAATGACGGTTACGGTTTTGCGAAGGGAATGAAGAGGAGGGGGGAGTGGGTTGGGAATAATTGTTCATTAAGGAGTAACACTTTGTTGCCAACAATATGTTTCAATATCTCTAGCTGCTCCAAGGCGTCCAGGCGAGATCCTTTGTGTTCGAAATGGAGGAAATCGGGGTTGAAATGACAGGCATGTGAAGTCTCGAAGAGGTGTTTGGCCAACAGTGAAGAAGGATCTCTCGTCCGTAGACACTTCATATGTTCCTTAATCCTTGTTGGAAACTCCTCCCAGTCTGCCCGATGTACATCGCCTCACAACTGTCGCACGTAACCCTATATACCCCACTTTTACGAGAAGAATCAATTTGATCCTTACATTTACACAAGAGTTTGGCTAGTGTTAGGGGGGGAAAAAAGGAGTACAGTATTTATCCATGGGTAAAAAATTTGCTAGTCTATAAGAGATTTTGCCTCCGAAGGGTAATTTGCACCATTTAGAGGCTATTGATTTAATAAGAGAGAGAGAGAGAGAAGCAATGTTGGATGTGGCTAATTTGCGAAATTTTTCGTCAAGCAGTTTATCAATTAACTGGTTGGTATATCCATTCTTGTTGGATATATATTTAATGATCTCCAATTCTTTGTTAAAATCAGAGCTGGATATGGGAATGTTTACTGAACGGTGTAGAATGGCATGATAAACTGCAAGTTTGTGAGATAATGGGTGGGAGAAATCAGCAGGAATTACTTGATATGTATATGTTGGTTTTCTGTATATTTCAAAATGATGCTTATTATTATGAATTGTGATCGACGTATCTGAACCAATAAAAGATATGTTTTATAGAATGGTTATCGGAATTAAATAATATTGATTCTAAATCATCCATAAAAATGTCTGACAGTAGGGAGGAGATGAAGGAGAGCCCATTGCTAAACCTTCTTTTTGCTGATAAAATTTTCGATGATGACTGGTAGAGCGCTGCACAGTAGCATTCAAGTCAACCGTAGTTGACATTCCGCATTTCCACAAAATGAAAAACCAAAGCCAAGATGGCGCTTCTCATAGTGACATCAGTTGATCATTTAAAATTTGAAATTAATTTTTTAATTACGAGAAATACGGTGCCTGAATTATACAAAATAATCTCTATTACAATATAATAAAACACTAATTTTTCTTATTTGAAAATTAATTATAAAAAAATGAATATTTTCTAAAAACAGAAGTGACACCTATTTTACGTGGAAGAAACTGTCGATATTTCGTATTTACAAACACTAATAAAGATAATCGTAATTGCGCTCTATATATTTCAATTAAAACTATTCTTGATTAATTGTATAATTAGTATGTATATTTTAAGATATTCTTTTGATTTTTAGCGCTAGATGTAGCACGACTATGAAACTTCTTTCGTAAATGCGCAAATCGTACTTCAAAAGAGTGTTAATCTTGCATGTATTATTTAGCAACTTCATAAAATGGAACCATTATTAACGTTAGTAAGAGGGACTACGCCTGAATCTTCAATAACTGCCAGCATTTACTTGAATCAAGAATCATCGTCTATGTGATGGATCGCAAATTTATTTTTAGGAATGAACCATATTAATATGAGCTATTGCTATAATGTGCCGAAATAGCAATCTAAATCGTTTTCTTATCACAATCGTAATGAAATATTACGTAACATCAGTAATTTATCTTTAAGGGTTGCTTCATAAAATCTTTGGGCATTTTCAAAACTGGAGGAACTTTGAGATATAATAAACCGATTCCCTACATAGCGAGATTATTAAACTTCCGAACGAGGCTAATATTTATGTGAAGTCCATTTCATCCAAAATGCGACGATCTGAATTAGAATTCCGTTTAACTCAGCTGAAAATTCTCCAAATTTCATTGTTAATCGATAATGCTATGCGTTTTAATTTAAAGCAAGTTTTAAAAATCTCACGTTCACCTGCCAAACGACAAATACTGTGGAATTTCCGTGTCGAAAGTCTATAGGAATGGTATATTTTCTATACGTACCGAAAACTGTGGGCTTAGTTGTTTATCGGAATGCAACTATTGCCCAGTTTCATCATCCTGGCCAGTAATAAGGAGTTAAGTTTATGCATTCTTTTTCAGCTATGTGATTATTTTCCAACGAGCGACAAATAGAATAAACAAGAACATCGGGTGGGAAAAAAGTAATTTCGGAGGAAAAGGTAACAGGTGGGAGGGAAGGATTCGGCCACGGTGGGTCAGTTAAGGGCAGGTTACACGTGCCGCTAAGTCATACGTTATTGGGAAGCCCTCCTGGTCCAATTGGAATACGAAAAAATGAGTGCAGCATTGACGGCCAGCCGCGTTGTTCGGTGGGCATCGGACGCAAGCGAAAGCAGTTCAATGCGATAGGTGTCCTTTACGTTTGCATATTCAACTCGAGCCACAACACGGAGAGATTCAGATACTCCCCCATTTTAAAAATTATGACTTAAAACTTTTTAATTGATAATCGCCATTTGTCGCAAATTCTCGTGGGATATGCATATTCGTAATCCGTTAAATGCACTCGTAAAGAACTAGCTTTCATCGGAAGTGATGCTAAATAGTGGCGAAAATACGGAAGAAGCGTA
The DNA here is from genome assembly GCA_028673005.1 of Tanypteryx hageni. NCBI lineage: Eukaryota > Metazoa > Arthropoda > Insecta > Odonata > Petaluridae > Tanypteryx > Tanypteryx hageni. The sequence continues at coordinate 32,007,172 of CM054113.1, read as the reverse complement.
TTAACGTTCTTTGATTTTTCAAAGCGTCAGTTCTTTATTAAAGGATTGGGAGGGTACCTATGTGAATTTGTATGATGCCTGTAGGATCGTATGCAATATAATGATTAGCGCCCGGGGAAAAAATGTCTATTACGATAATGCAATGGAAAACCCTAAAACCCTGTAGGGCTATTAATAATCCAAGAAAGTGGGCGGAAGAAACTCCGACATATTGCAAGGTCGCAACTTCATGATAGCTAAAGGTGACACTATGGGAATAATGTTAACGCCCACGCATATCGAAAGACACAACCACGATAACAAAATGCGTGTCATAACATCGAGTGCTGCTGAGGGCAGGGGAGATACACGATCGGGCTTGTGTAATTTTTTGTTTGCTCAGGGAGTCCATTGTTAAAACCATAAATGAAATCCATTTTAATACTTATTAAAATATTTGATACTAGGGAGTTGCGAATTTTCCATTCCATGCTCACATAATGCTGACGAATCACACCTAATAATCGAAATTCATTTGACCTAATGAAAATCTGTCGTTCATTTCTACCTCCACCCAATATCTTACATATAGCGTCACTATTTTCAATTAGTTAGAAGCGCACCCCTAAGTTATATTTTTCAAAGAATTATCATTTAATTTGTTATTGTGACAGTCCTACTCTTTAGCTCCGTTTGATTTCATTATGGTATGTTGTACAAATCTTATATACAAAATTTAATTGAAATCAGTTAAGCCGATTCTTCCTTAATAAAAGAAAGCGTTTAAATTGTAATTGTGGAATCCCATTTTGGCTGATTCGGTTAATATATTCCAATTTGGTTTTGTATGTGTGTTTATATTAAAAGTATTAAATTTGGTTGAAATTGATGAGAATAGTTAAACACAAATACTTCTAAAAATAATATTTTTTCCTTTGTATTGTGGCAGCCTTGCTTTCGATATCTACAGTAAACATCTTGAAATTGCTATTTTATATTGCACGCCTGCTTCATACAAACCTTTGTCGAAATCGGTTTACCTAATTCCTTCCAAATTCATAATTTCCGAAAAGATTAAGTTGGTGGAATACGTCCCTCCGATATCCAGGAAAAGTTGCGAAAATAGGTCGGTGTTTTGGATACAAAGCAGCCTTCGTCATTGGCGATTCATCTACCATCTATCATTACTTACTTCTCCATACCATTGAGTTGACTTGTCACATTCTCACGTTTTGCATCAATGTTACCACACGAAAATGAAAATTTTAACAATTAAAAATTATTTTAAAACAATATCATTTACCAAACAATGAAAATGATCTTATTCACAAATCTCTCTCGCAGAATACCTGATTGTTTTATCGAAGGTCATTTTACACTTTTCTTTGAATAAATTGTTAAAAACACTGCCGTATGCGAGCAGAAGTATCTTAGGCAGTCATCGCAGATATTATTTTCAGTTTGTAATATTATTTATATGAAACGTGATGGTTTCTGAAGCAGGAAGGCCGAATGCCGTAGAGATGTAGGGCTGCACGCTAAAATTCAAAGAAAATGAATGACAGGTACAAAGAGACGTCGATTCCCATATTGTACGGAAAAGTAAATCATAATTTCACCGAGAATCAGGATGTTACTCGAGGTTAATGCCACAATTTGTCCGAGTTGCTGTCAAGATTATGTTTCCCGCGTCATGATGCCGTTACGCTAATTGTTCCTCCATCTCTCATCTATAATACCAGGGGATCCGCGGGATGTTTGGCCTCGCTCAAGCCGCCTTGGGCTGGTGGGGGGAATCACGTAGGTAGGTGTTTCGGATACAAAGCAGCATTCATCATTGGCGATTCATCTACCATCTATCACGTTCAATATTATTATCGTCTTCGTAGTTCTCCTACAGTGTGGATGTAAAATTTGATTGGAATTGAAAGCGCTGCCCTCGGAAGTAAAATATGAATGAAAGAAATGTAATTTCAAGAATCGCACGAAATACCGGACTAATGGCAAATGAACCTGAGCCTTGTCTCCTCGTTGAGACAAAAGTTATAGCAGGACAGACAAACGGATAATCAGGCAAACAGACCAAGTGCACAGGGATTCAACATAAGAGACCGCGCCAACGCAAATTGCGTGCCTCTGGGGTACATTTTAGGGAAATTTTTACTTGGCGTTATCTTCGTTGTTTGATGTTTTCTGTGTGTCCGCTAAATTTCGTTTTGATTGGATAAGACTTAAAAATTAGCTCAGGAACTATAAGTGTGGTGTTCTAGAAAAACTATTGGCAGTCGTCTCTTAAGTTATATGAACATGCACACGAAATTTTGCGAAAATAAAAAAATCGAGATAGCAGTTATCGTAGAACAGACAATGACGATTCATACGCTACAAGAATATTATTTTAATTTTACAGGGTACTAACTAGAAACTGATGACAATATCAGAGATTCTGATTTTATTGTAAACGTTTACCTACTATGGGCTACATAAACGTTTTATTTTTCATGAATTAAACGCGTTCAAAAAGATTTGATTTACAAAATTTAACCCACCATAGATACATCTCTCCTGGAATCTGGTAGAACTTGTTCGGGAGCCCAGAATCTTTGTAATGATGTAATTTTCAGCTTTACTAATGTTTTTACCTTATATTAAGTTGAGATTTTGGTAGAATCTAATTCAATGAAACGATACTTAATGCATAAATCTCCTCTTTATACAGAACCATGTTGGTTACCAAATCTGACGGGCCAGTGACGGGTCGCCTGATTTTTATTACAAATTAAACCAATCTAGAAACATTCACCATTTTTTTAGATTTCTTTTCAAAAGTAAATGAGGTTGGCGGAGAATTAAGCAAAATTGTAACGTTTGTGCTGTCAGTTTCAGTATCCAACGAAACCTGCGAACATGTATTCAATGTCATTAATGTTTTGTTGAGTAAAGGTCGAAACTAATTAAGTGTGCATCATGTCAAGGCGGAAATTTCAGTATACACCAATTTTAATTACTCACCTAAAGATTTCAATGCCTTTTTCTGTCAAAATCAGATCTTTTGGAGACTGCTAGAGTAGTTCAAAATACAAATTCAAATTACATAAATGAAGCACGGCTTTTGAAGTAATGCTATTTTTACGAATTTGTTAAAACAAAATTAAGGTTAAACATTCATATATTTTGTAAATGATAAATAAACCAAATTTTATGGTCCTCATTAGCTTTTTTTAACCTACAGAATATCTCGCTATTAACTTCCGGAATCAACAATTTACAAGATGGCAACTGTAAATTTAACAATAAAATAAATATTAAATATCATTATATGTTTCCCAATAATTAAATAAAATAGTTTCATTGCTCACACCCGGTTTTTTGACCTAGATTAAATTCTCCCGGTTTCTCCCGAAATTTGCTATTCATTCGGTGGAAATCTCTCGGAATCAACTACTCATGAGGTGGGAACCCTAGTTTCCTGTTTCTACGAGCAAATTTTCAAGACGTCTCTTGTGTGAAGAGAAAATATTATCTGTAGTTGTAAGAATTTCAGAAATCAGGGACGTGAATTCCATAGGAGTAAAATGAGCTTCAACCGACTTGAATCAGCACATCTGAGAACATATCAAAAAATGAAATTTAATAACAGCGGAAGAATGAAATGCGAGATATAAAAGGAAATAAGTAGGAAGGGACTCACCCAGGGTTGCCACCTTATGAGTAGTTGATTCCGGGAGATTTCCTTTTCATGAGTAGAAAATTCCGGGAGAATCCGGGAGTATTTTCTCTAGGTCGAAAAACAACTAAAGTGACCAATGAAACTTATTTCATTTAGTTATTAGTAAAATCAATAATGATTATTTAATCTCGTTTTATTTTTAAAGTTAGAGTTGTCAGGTTGAAAACGGCTGATTCCGGGCGATATCCATAAGAATAGTTAACCGCGATATCGTTTGTAGGTTAAAAAACACCTAATGAGAACATAGAATAATTGTATTTTTTATTTAGAAAATATATTAATATATAACGTCAGTTTTGTTTTATTATATGAAATATAATAAATAAATCTTAAAAATAGCATTAATTCAGTAGTAATATTTCATTTGAATTTGTTATTCGAACAACATCGAGCAGTCTCCAAAAGATCTGGTTTTGATAGTAAAAGGGCATGGATATCTTTAAAAGAGTATTTAAAATTGGTTCATACGTGAATTTCAGTCTTGACATGGTCCACAGTTAATTTGCTTCGAACTTCACAGCACAATTCGTTAATAGCATTGAACAACGGTCACAAGCTGCGGTGGATACTGAAGCTTAAAACACAAGCGTTACATTATTATTTAATACTCCGTCATCTCCATTTACTTTTGAAATGAAATCTAAAACAATATTGAATGTATAATAATTGGTTTAAATAAAAATAAAAATCAGACGAACCTTTATTGGCACGTTAGCGTGGTAACCAACATGCTCCTGTATAAAGAGCATATTTGTACATTATTTATCACTTCATTGGCATCAATGGATAGGATTCTATCAAAATCTCAAATTAGTACTAAGTAAATTCAATTTCGAAGATTTTGGGCTGCCGGAAAAGTTCTACCAGATTCCGGGAGAAATGTATCTAAGATTGGTTAATTCCGGGAGACTCCTAGAATTCCGGAAGAGGTGGAACCCCAGACTCAGCGCCTCAGTGCCACTCGGGACGAATGTGGCGCCAAGTGTTAGTTAAAACTTTCTCTCAGATAACTGTCCTAAATACTTTTTCAACGTTTAGGAGAAATTGGTTGAGCTACACGGAGCACACTTTGAGAACCGCTGCGTTAAAGTAGCTGTATTCAAATATTACAAAGCCGAGGACCCTCAACGACGAGAACTATCTTCGCCCCTCATTCTGTACCATCACGTTACCGCATAAAAACAATAACAATACCTACTGGACATACAATTGCAATTGCAATTTTCTCGTTCGGCGGCGTTTGTTGTTGTATGACAAAATTTGAAAAATGCCCAAGATGAAAGCACGTTAACCCGTAACCACCGGCATCGGTCTCTCAGACCACACGAAAAATTTCAATAGTCTATTTTATGGTCCATGGATCATTTAGGCCTTTGAGGTTTTGTTTAGCTTTGTATCCTGGAGGTGGCTTTTTTTACTTCACGGTAGTTGCCTTCTAGCTTTGGACCTGTGCGTACTAGAGCGGGTTTAGTTTCGTTGCCGGTCTGAAAAACCGCTTGCCTGTGTCCACGTAATTTTTTTCGGGACAGTTCTTTCACACGGTTTCGGAAATTTCCTACGACATGTTGCAGTTATACCGTCCTGGACCGTCGCACGTTCAAAAATTTGAAAACCAAAACTGCCTTCCAATGTTTTATTTGTAGCAGCTCAATATATTTGAAATGTTCAGCACCCGCTCGAGGAGAGAGAGCGTGAGAGGGGGAGGGGGGGGCGTTGGAAAGGGAGTGGGATGGGAAGGGGGGACGGTAAGGGGTGGTTAAGGGGAGATGGAGGGGAGTGGGAGGAGAGGGTGGGAGAGTGGAGGGAGAGGAAGAGGGAGAAGGGGAGAGAGCGGGGCAGAGGGGGAGAGAGATAGAGACAGAAAAAAACCAAATGTACTATATATTGAAAATAATTATGTGCGGTTAAGTATTTTATAGCGAAATTTATTTCTTTGTCTAACAATTTCTATTCACCCAAAACCATTTTTACACTCCGTACCACTCAATCATGTTAATTTAATATTTATTGCTTAATTTTTAGTGCATATAAAAGTTGGTGTCATTAATTTGACTTTTCAAGATATTTCTAAAGGCTAAAGACTACTTAAAAAAGTTGTCCAGTATTGGAAAGTACCAGAACTTGGGTGACATTCGTGGTACCGCAAACAGCAACCAAGTTTTGAGAAGAGGATAAGTGAACACGAATTATATTTTGAATGGCTGTCACCCATTTGCTACTTCACGAAACATCTCTTGGAAAACGCTCATAACAGTACTTTTTACCATATGTTAACGACTTTTTATGCCAAAGGCAATAGATTTTTTTCTGGAACAATCAAAATTTATTCATTTTTTCCTCACTAGCGAGTTTGTATTAAAAAGAATTCTCCAATCCATTCCGAAAACACCATTGAAAGAATTCCTTTTGGTGACTTTATGGCGAGATATTTTCTATTTTCCTCCTCCTCTCTCCACCATACCTCTTTCCCATCTGTCTTTTTGTTTGATTTGTCATTCTTAACCGCCCCACTTCAGCCGTCCTCGGCTGAGGGGTGGTCAGCGTGTCTGGCTCCCAATGTTAAAGTCGCCCGAGTAAAATAGTAAAAGGTGCTTGCATACTCACCTTGAAAAAACATTAATTTTTTAGAGACACATTTCGTCATTGGAAATATATTTTTAATTCTAAAGATTTCACCCCTTTACCGATTTTCATTCTTTCCTTGTGTAACTATAATGTAGTAAACCAATCCCTAAATTTTGCAATTTCAAGAATATTATACTTTTTTCACAGTAGGATACTAAAACCACACATTTTTGCCAAATTTTAAAGTTGTACCCTATCTAGTAGAGAAATAATGTTTATCTATTTGTTTAAATTTTAAATAATTATAACGGCCGCATCAACATATTGATGGAGATTTTTATTTGGGTATGTGCACCAAGTTCAAAATAACTTTAAAATTTCCGCTTCAACACGACATTATTTTTTTTTCGCGATTCTCAAATATTAAAACAAATACTACACAACCCATATTCTACACATGAAAATTATCACCACCTGATGTTACTTGGTTGTCCTTTGTACCTTGATGTGGTAGAAGGGCTTGAGCATTTCAAGGGGCAACATTTTGTCGTTGTCAAAGAGAGGATAACAAGGCAGGAAATTTAACACCACATTTGAACAAATACAAAGTCTCAAAATTAAAACACAAATTTATTAGTGTAATATTGTAAACACTGGAAACTGTATTGGGTACTCAGTTTCAGCCAGAAGTTACAAGATAAAAATATTGATGATACATTGGTCATTGATTCACAACAATTATATGCAGGCAATTAACAATGTAATGCTTATTGTAAAAGAGCTTGTTGGAATGAATTGAAAGTAGATTTAAATGCAACCTTAAAAGGCATTGATGTATAATATTGTACAATTAAGACATGCCATTAAACAAGATTTTATCTTTTGTGTATAACAGCTTGTAACTTGTTTAATCTATGTGAAAATCCTTCTTCGGGTTGACGTTTCTGTTTTATTAAGGTTAAAATTTAATTTTGTGAAATGCACAAAAGATATTTAGATGCTAAAGCATTGACAGTATATGGAATATAGTGGAGTACATTATAATTCCTAACTAAAATTACACTTAGTCAAGGAACACACAACAATCAATGCTAAGTGTTCTATCTGTTCTTTTTTTAGAATTTCACAATAATGGAAATTATGTGTGTTATTAAATACCCTCGACCATCCTATACTGCCAGAAGGCTCAAATAAATGTAACTGTTGCTTGACATCACAGCTTTTGGGAGTTCATTAACCACTTTCCTGGTATCATTTACCCACTTTTGGTTATTCATGAAGGGATAATTTATATATGCGGAGATATTAATTTAATAAAAATAAATAAATGCACTAGTTAATGCATCAGAATATGCTGAAATCTTTTCAACACAACCTACTCATAAGTAGATGCATGTAGAAGGTGAATGTTTTTTATTAGATAGTTATAACAATGTCGACTATTGCTTGGCACAACATTCAAGATTCAGCCATCAGATAATTTGCGTAATACTTTCAAACTGTAAAAAATCAGCCTGAGCTCTTAGATAATACAAAAAAACTATATAGTATATAAAAAATAAATAGACAGGTATTATACAGAAGATTTTGAAATAAAGACGATGTTTTTCACTAAAGAGCCTATCAAAATCACATCCACACAAAATAATTATGTTGTCAGCAAAGATGACCAAAAATGCTAAAACACTCAAAATTGCTTCAGTCATAATTAACAGGCTAAAGCCTTTTTCTTGTATGAAGAAATTATACAAATGATTTTCTTTCTGTTTACCAACAGAATACTTATGAATGCTGGTGGAGGTTTTCGGGTTTCGCTGCGTTGGCGGCATTTCTGGCTCTAGACGTTTCGCAGACATTGCAGTCTGCATCTTGAGGAGACGAAGTGAGATCAGATAGTAGGGATCTGCTTTTATATCCACTCGGCCTTCCTAGTTTAACCGTTGTCCATCGCTGATTGGATCATTCGAGTTGCTATCCTTTTCTCTTTGGTGGTTACTCCAACGTATTTTCTTCCCTTTCACGTTTCCGTTGGAAGAGTCGCTTCCATGTTGCGCTGATGTGATCTTCTTTCGCGAGCAATTTCGTTTCCCCGAGCCTGTTTTTATGTACCGGGCCGCAGGTAAAGTGCTCCGCTATGGCCGACTCCGTCCAATTCTTGTTCATCATGGCCCGATTATGTTCGCCTAAGCGCCAGCGAATGGATCGTCCCGTTTGTCCTACATATACGTGTCCGCAGCTGCATGGAATCCTGTTGACTCCTTCAGATGTTAGCGGGTGGAGTGCATCTTTCGCAGACGGAAGTTCTTCTTTTATTTTTCTTAGCGTGTTTGAACGGACGACGATATTTTCTTTTTGTAGAACCTTGTCTATGCGTTCTGATGTCCCGGCGATGAAGGGAATTTTTGCGTAGGCTGTGGGCTTTTGTCGTTCCACCGAAGGTTTTTGTTTCGGTTTTATGTTCCGCCGGATGAAGGGGTGACTGTAGCCATTATTCATAAGTGCCCTTCTTATATGCTCTTCTTCGTCTTTTAGCGACTCGGGATCGGAGACCGTGTTTGCTCGGTGCATCAGGGTCTTGATTATTGATGCCTTCTGCTGAGGATGGTGATGAGAGGCAGCATGCAGGTAACGGTCAGTGTGCGTTTTTTCCGAAATACGCTGTGTCCAAGGCTTCCGTCAGGTCTCTTCTTCACCATGACGTCGAGAAATGGTAGGGTCTTCGACTTCCATGGTGAACTGGATGGCTGGGTGGACTTGGTTGAGTTGACGGTGGAACTCATGAAGTTTATTTGCCCCATGGGGCCAAATGACTAATGTGTCATTCACGCAAAGACTAGTACCCCTACGGAAAGACCGGAAACTTAACAGAAATTTAACAGATTAAATGGACTTAAATGAAAAAATTGCATATAAGAAATCAAACTTATTACCATATATCACACATTACGAGAGTACAAAGTCATTATCAAATTACATAACAGTGAGGTATTTTTACATAAATATTATACAATCAAGATATAAAAATGAATTATTGTAACAGAATTTTATAACGTTAATACCTTTTATGCATGAAACGTATTTAAAGGATATTCACGTGGACGACGAAAAACGTCAAACTTTCACGTCATGAATGAATTTGTGGATCAAGCAAAAATCTATTTGTAAAGTGATTTCTTCGGCCCTGGAACACATTCTCTTTCTGTTGCACCTGTAAAAAGAACGAAAATGAATTTCTAAGAATATCAATCATTGAACATGCTAAACCTAATGAAATTGATGCAGGAGGCAATGGGCATGCTTCAAATGTTGCAATAAATGTAAAATAAGGCAAATGCGCTTACGGCCCATAAACAATGTTTCTATGATGATCACATTACCATTTGTAAAATTAAACACATCACATTGCACTAGAAAATGTCCACTTTATCTATAATTTATTCCAAGCACAGTTGTATTTGCTGACGTTTACGTGTTCACAGCAGTTACAGTTAGACCATTTAAGATCTATATGTATTCATCATATAATAAGGAAAACTTTTGGTATAAAGATTTCAATTTCTCGATCGAAAAATATATACATATTTCTAAATGTTTTGAAACAAAGAAGAATTATGTCTAGGATTATAAACAACTGCATAATGAGAAACAAGAAATATTCAAGTTAACAATTTGTGTAAATTCAAAATATTTCAAAATAAAACAATGAGACATCGCTATGGTACACTTATTTCATTCTATTAAAAGCACAATTCTATCCTCTGGCATCTCTGTTGCAGTGTAATTTATAAAACTCACTATAATCTACTGATAACCGCGAGAAGTTTTATACAGAAATTTCAGTTACTCAATCTAAAATTACTGCTTATTTTGTGAACTGACACGAACCATATTCACGGCCAGGGCAATGGACGACACAGCTAGGTGAAGTAATCGAGGCTTAACACCTGAAAATGAGAAATATTTCCTCTCAAAATGCTTCTCGTACACAAACAAAAGAGAGAAATTTCTTTCCTTCCTTCCTAGAAGGTATATCCATTGGAGGTATCTGTTAAGAAAATATAAAAGCATTCTCACAAAACGAATTCACATAACTATTCGTAGAACTAGTTCGTTAATTTTTTTTCAAAAATATATGATATTTTAAAGATTTACCTGTTGATTGGACATCAGAACAAAATCATTCCGTCACTTTTTCTTAAACAGTGATGAATGCATATCTACTATATATCTACTTGACAAAATCAGAGTAACTGACAACCTCTCAATAACCAATGGCCGAATTTTTTCAAGAAAAATGGCTGCTGTTACGTTACGATACACAAGGAACGTGTGGCGCTGTGGTGATGCGGTAGAGAGAGAGAGAGAAATATAGGGAGAAAATGAGAGAGAGAGAGAGCCGACTGCGACTGCAGCGCCTTTCGCGGACACCTTAGCATGGTGAAGTACGTGTAAAAGCTGGGAATCTATTCTCCCATAAGAGTTTCATACCCCTGCATCCACGTAACGCAGCCAGCATGAAGGTTGAGGACCACATGATACTAGCGCCTTAGACTCGAAATGCTCCATATATAGATTGGCTATGACGGGGGAGAGAGGACAGCACATATCTGCTCCCTCCTTCTGGTCGTAAAACTGTCCGTTCCACAGGAAGCAGTTGTTGGTGAGGCAGAATTCTGTTAACTACGGATAGTCTGCCGGCAGTCCATGATGTATAAGCTCTTTCAAGATTTCGATGGAGTCCTTTAAAGGAACCTTAGTGAAGAGTGAGGTCACGTCAAAGCTTACAAGAATATCGTTCTCCGATACTTTCATGTCGTTTAGCCTTTCTATGAAATGTGCTGAATTCTTCACGTGCGATTCCGTTCCGCCTACGTACGTCTGTAAGCTGCGTGCGAAGTATTTTGACAGCCGATATGTCGGGAAGCCGATGGCGCTGACGATGGGTGTCAGAGGAACGTCGTTCTTGTGTATTTTTGGTAACCCAAACAGTTGTGGAGGCCTGGATGATGACGGCAGTAAATTCCGTTGGTCTTAAATAGGTATTGATGATTTCTAAATCAACTCTCGGATTTTCCTTTTGGTTTTCATCGTCGGGTCGCCTTTTAGTGTGGAGTAAGTTGGATTGTCCAGCAGATTGCGGATCTTCTCGTCGTAGTCCTCCTTGGAGATGATTACGGTGGCGTTTCCCTTATCAGACGATAAAATCACGACACTTCTTGTTTTTCAAATCTGTGATGGCCTGACTTTCGGCTGTTGAGATGTTGGAGGATGGTGGTCTTGTTTTACGAATAATATGCGCCACCTCTTGGCGCATTTCTTCTGCTTGTTTCGATTTCAGATTTCGGATAGCCGCTTCCACTCCCACGACAATTTCTTCCTTAGGTATTTTGTTGGGAGCGATAGCAAAGTTCAGACCTTTCGCTAAGACTGATTTTGCTGCATCGGAGAAATTGACGTCCGTTAGGATGTAAATCGTCTTGTCATGGCTCGGGGTCCTTTATGGGAACCTTAGTGAAGAGTGAGATCACGTCAAAGCTTACTAGAATATCGTTTTCCGATACTTTCATGTCGTTTAGCCTTTCTATAAAATGTGCTGAATTCTTCACGTGCGATTCCGTTCCGCCTACGTACGTCTGTAAGCTGCGTGCGAAGTATGTTGACAGCCGATATGTTGGGGAACCGATGGCGCTGACGATGTGTCTCAGAGGAACGTCGTTCTTGTGTATTTTTGGTAACCCATACAGTCGTGTAGGCCTGGATGATGACGGCAGTAGGTTACTTTGGTTTTTATATGTATAGAGGGTTTCTTAATCAGCTCTATGTTTTTCCTTTCGGTTTTTATCGTAGTTTTGCCTTTGAGTGTGGAGTAAGTTGGATCGTCTAGCAGATTGCGGATCTTCTCGTCGTAATCCTCCGAGGAGATGATTAAGGTGGCGTTTCCCATATCTGCCGGTAAAATCAAGATGCTTTTGTTGTTTTTCAAAACTTTGATGGCCTGTCTTTGGCTGTTGAGATGTTGGAGGATGGTGGTCTTGCTTTACGAATAATATGCGCCACCTCAGATTCAGAATTCAGAATTCAGATTTCGGATGGCCGCTTCCACTCCCAGACAATTTCTTCATTAGCTATTTTGTTGGGAGCAATAGCGATGTTCAGACATTTCGCTAAGACTGATTTTGCTGCATCGGAGTAATTGATGTCCGTTAGGTTGTAAATCATCTAGTCGTGGCTCGGCGTCGGATCTGGATGTTGATTCTTATGGAGATTTTAAAATTTCTTACTCTGCTTATCCTTGAAAGACCACTGGGTTTTGGTTGAGGTGGTGGTGATATGGTCACTTTGTTCTCAGTTTTCGTGAGACATAACGGAGGCGAGCTCTAGGTGGTGATGGTAGAGATTATGAGCGCATTGAAGAAGCGCGTAACTCGTGGAGCGTATGCGTTTACGCAGGAGTGCTTGGCCTGTTGAAAAAGGCGAGTGATGACAAAAGTTTGCACTTCTGTTTGTGGAGACGCTCGATTCTCCTTGAATTCCTCTGGATGTTCTCCCCGTAGAGGGATATCAATTTGTGTTGAAGGCTTTCGCAGCGTTGCTGAATGCTGGTGGAGGTTTTCGGGTTTCGCTGCGTTGGCGGCATTTCTGGCTCTCGACGTTTCGCAGTCATTGCAGTCTGCATCTTCAGGAGATGAAATGAGATCCCGTCAGCTGTATGAATTTGCCTCAGTGAGAGCTTTCCACTACTGTGCGGTTAAGCTTTCAGTGGTTGGGCTGGGAGGTAGCAGGATGCTAATTGGACAGGTCCACTCGCTGCATGTATAATGGCGGCTGTAGCTTCCGATGTCTTTTCTGAGGAATCGTTACTTCATATGCTGAAATGTCCTCTCTAACAAGGATGGCTGTTCCTCCTCCTAGTCTGCCCTCCCTGTCTGTTCGAAAAACCTTGAATCTGGGTGCCGCCCATTTCCAAGATGGCTTAAGGTGTGTTTCGTGTATAAGAGCTACTGTGACGTTGTTTCCCTGGAGGAAAGCTAGCAGTTCAGGTGTTTTTGTTCTTATACCACCGGTGCAGTTCCAGGTGATAAGGACAATTCCGGAGAGCTGGGTGTTCTTATCCATGCATAGTCAGTATTTGACCGGACAGTTGGGCAAGCACTTGTCCAAGGGCCGCGATTTGTTTCTGCGGGACTGACGCTAGGGACTGCAGTGCAGGTTTTCCCATGGTGGGGGCCGGCACAGTTATAGCATCGAGGTGCCGCTGTGCAGAACGTTGATGAATATCCGAAACGATTGCATTGGAAGCACATCTGTGGTTCTTCATGTCGGTATCGTAGAATGTGGACTCAAGAATTCCCGATGGAAGTCCATCGGAGGAAATCTTTTGGGTCCCATCCTTGGGCTGTGGCGAGGGTTGATACTACGAATGTCCCTTGGGGTGATTTGTAAGCTCGGCTAATCTGACGAGTGCGTAAGACTGGAACCTTCATGTCCTTTAAAATTTCCTTGAGATAAGATTGTTCCATTATTTTATAAAGCCCTCTTATGGTAAAGGCAAGGGTTTTTTCCTCTTTGGTTCCCCAGGTGGAGAACTGTGCTTGTTCTTCTCTTAACATAGTCTGCACATTTTTGTGGTCTTCTATATTGGTTAGCTGTAGCCTGGTATAGTGCCTACGTGATGTCACTTGGAAAGAGTGGTCCTTTATGACACTCATGACGGCTGTTATAAATTGTCGGAAGTCTGCCAATTCATATAATAGAATTGCTGGCGGCTTAGGTAGACTTGTCTGGGATGGCTCGGCGGGAGGGGAGCTGGAAGCAGGCCCCGGAGTGACGTCTGTATTAGCGTCTCTGAGGAGCGGGTCGTAGCGGTTGTTGGTTTCTACCGTTTAGCGTTGGACGGCAATAGTCTCGGCAGCGGTGAAGTATGGCTTAAATTTCGTCTTCCGCTTCTTCTTTGGCTGTTGAAAGGTGCCCGTGTCAATGGACTTTCTAGCTCGTGTATCAGCATCGAGTGTGTCTCCCTCTTGGATAGGAGCTAGTTGGGAGTTATCGTTGTTGTTTTGACCCTTGAAAAGGCCTTCGTCAGTTGGTTTCCCTTGGCTTGGTGTGCTGTCAAAAATTACTAGCCGGTCTTTCGAAGTCAGATTTTGGGAGTCAATTTTCCGGTCGTTTGGACCGGCGTCATTCTTAAAATCTTTTCCGAAGAGAATGTGTTTGATATTACTGGGTAATGATGTATCAACGTTCGTCCTAGGAGGAATCGTCCTATGTTGTAACTTTTTTTCCGGCGGTGATCTGAGCAGCGATATTTCGCAGAGCGGGTTTAAAGTTGAGGGGGCTGAAGCCCTTCCCCTCTAGCCTACCAACTGCCACCTGTCCGAATAGTCAAAAGAACACGATGTGCGGGTGAGAAGGTGGACCTATGTTAGCCACCCCCCGCTGCAAGAGAGAAATTGTGACCGTGCAAGGTTCCCCCAGGTGCTCCGCTCGCAGCAAGGCGTGCGGTTTACCCCTGAGTAGATCCTGGTCACGCTTAGAAGGCCCTGGTAGGTCTGGGCCACAGCGGATTACAGTACTTCCTCCCCAGGGGGAGTTTTCCAAACACCAGCCAGAGCAACGGAATAGCTAGAGGAGTTCGTTATTGTTGAGTCGCTGACCATAAGCCGGCGAATGAACGATTGATCGATCGATCAATGTTTTCGATGAGCCGATCGATGAGATCCGATGGTAGGGATCAGGTTTTATATCCGCTCGGTCTTCCTAGTTTAACCGTTGTCCATCGCTGATTGGCTCGTTCGAGTTGCTATCCTTTCTCTTTGGCGGTTGCTCCAACGTATTTTTCTTCCCTTTCA
Source organism: Tanypteryx hageni (assembly GCA_028673005.1). Lineage (NCBI taxonomy): Eukaryota > Metazoa > Arthropoda > Insecta > Odonata > Petaluridae > Tanypteryx > Tanypteryx hageni. The sequence goes on along the minus strand of CM054113.1, from coordinate 31,992,049 downwards.
GGTTTCCGTTGGAAGAGTCGCTTCCATGTTGCGCTGATGTGCAAACCGTCGTCCCGGTTGAAATTGAATGGATGTTTTTCGATTTCAATAGCTTCGCGAATTCACCTCGGAAAATATCGATCTTCTTTCGCGAGCAATTGCGTTTCCTCGAGCGTGATTTTATGTCCCGGGCCGGAGGTGAAGTGTTCCGCTATGTCCCGGCGATGAAGGGAATTTTTGCGTAGGCTGTGGGCTTTGGTCGTTCCACCGAAGGTTTTTGTTTCGGTTTTAAGTTCCGCCGGATGAAGGGGCCGCCAACGCAGCAAAACCCGTAACCCTCCACCAGCATTCAGCAACGCTGCGAAAGCCTTCAAGTCAGATAGAATACTTATGAATTTAAACACAATTTCTTTAAATAAATAAAACATCCTAATCAAGTCGTATTCCCTCCTAAGGCCTGTCGACACATTTCATAAACCACATAGCTGATGCCAACTGCAGGGACCACTTTCATGAAGCTGGGCCTAATTCCTCGATAGAGACCAAAGAATCCCTCCCTTGCTATTATCTCACGTATTAATCTCGTCATGGTTTGGGCATGCTCTGGGCTTGTCAGTATATCTGAAAATACAAAAGAAAGTCAACATCATAACGTTGGAAAAGAGAAGAAGCGGAAAGCATATTATGTGACCAAACAAAAGATCACAGAGAATTAATTTGAACTCATGAATTATTATGACATATTTTTTGCAAGATTATTGACTTTGTAATATATTAACCCTTTCTGGCCTGAGTGATTTAAAAAATATCTCATACAAGATTGATGGCATTGCTGACATAGAAGCAATAAAATAATTACGTGTACTTTTTATAAATTTTTATTGGCACATACAGTTTAACTTATGTGAAAAAATGGGCCGATCATAGGTATACCAATGGCCAAAGGGAAAAAATCAGGGATGTCGATATCTGACCGGAAAGGGTTAATTCCCTTGGCGACAAAAAAATACTGGACAATTTAACATTCAAGGAAGCTACTTCAGTCGTGATGACTTCATTCAAAATTAAAATTTTGTAAATGTGGTCTTTCATGATTTCATGAATGTTCTCCATCACTCACCTTGAGCTTGGAGCCTTGTTCTCACCAGAGCAAGCGGATAAGATACTATCAGCCCACATGTGCTACTAATCGTCCCACAGCATAAGGGAAGCAAAATCCCTGGATTTTCTGAACCATTTTGCCGGATATAATAATTCTTCAAGGTCTGAAATACAAGATGGGAAAACTTAATATAAATTAAGACTAATTTACTATTTTTAGATTCTAAATTTAAGTAACTAATGCAATCTGTCCAAGCACATTTTAAAAGTTAATGTAGGAATGAGAAAGTTTTTATAATTTGATATAGTTATTAAAGCATTTGGCATTTTTATAAATATGAAGTTGCAGTTTATTTATCAAGAGATCATAATAATACTGCATGATTCAAAGAAGCAATTTATATATTGAATATGAAGTAATTAATCAACTTTTAACTGTTAACTAAGCTCATTACCCAGAGACAACATTAAAAATTAGTCTAAAATATCTCAAGGTACAGAAAAACAATAGAAAAATTAAGAACTATTTGCCACATTCACAAACATCCAAGATAAATAATTTGACTTACGAACCTCATAAACAGCCAGATCTATGCCAGCATATGGGATTATCCCAAGAAGGTTTGGAATGTATCCACGGTAAAAAGTTCTGAGTCCCTCCCTCAGATAAATTTTTTTTGCTGCATCAATGATCCCATCATACTGGCCAGTTTTCCTGAGGGCCAGTCTAGTTTTTAGCACCTAGACAAAAAAATTAGCACAATTAATGAATGCACTTAGAAATCCAACTTAAGATGTTTAAGCAAAGATTTTAATGAAACAACAATGAGGATACTTCTTCTCACCTCAAGTGGATATATAATGGTCTGGCTCACTCCACCAGCAATTGACCCAGCTACGAAACGCTCGTTGATGCTCAAATCCTCACCGCTGTTTTGATGGATCAACGTTTTTGTTTGCTCATAAGCCATGAACTTTATTGCAGTTTCGGGAACAATCTTTATAACATTCACTCCATTTCCTCGCCAGAGTCCTCTGATACCACCCTCTTTTACCATTTCGTGTAAACAAGACACAATTCCTCCTTTATTACCGTGTACCTGAAATAAATTCCAGAAAGATAAGTTTAAAGTGGTAAGTTCTTTTAACATCTACAGTTATGATTATCTGAACTTCTAATTAGTATTGGGAACAAATTTGGTAAAATGCAATTTTTTTCTTCATAAAATACTTTTGCGTCATATTTTTCCTCATGTATGTATGTATTTCATTTTTATACCGAATTGCGAGGGACTTTGACATTCAGGGTGTTTCGAATGCTTCAACACTGCAATGAGACAAGGGTGGAGAAGAAGGAAGAGTGAGAATTTGCTTAAACCGCTTTGTTCATAAAGATTACTCAATTTAGTAGCAGATTTTATTTCAGGCAGCTATTAATCATTCAGTTGTTAAGTTTTACATTTTATCTATCAAAATATTATATTGAACAACGGTATAGGAGTTGTTTTCTTTCTTTATCTTTGCCATAGTCTCCACTCATTATTAATATATATTTTATTAATGTATTTGTTGTTTTAATTACAATAGTAATATTCAAAAATATATATCAAAAATACATTTATATGCCTATTTGATGATATTTCAACACATGATTTTTAATGATGCCAAATTACCCCGAGCTTTTATTATCAGCGCCAACTTTGATCAGAGAATTTCAGATATTTAAACTTTATTGCAATTAGAACAAGAAGACCAAACCAGGACTAATGCAGGCTGGTTTCCCAAAGTTGACGTTCCGAATTTATTACTTATATTGACAAGAAAAGTGTTAGTGATTCCAAGGAATTCTCTGGAAATCAAATTAATAGAGCATTATCAGGTTTAAAATATTAATAGCAATGTCAAATTTTCTTTCTCACGTATTTTCCATATATTTCATTTGATAAATGTTACTGTTTATACACGGATATGTGTGAATCATCTGTTCATTGCTGAAGGGTAGTCAAGTGGAATAGAAAATAACAGATTTGTTCACTCATCTATGCTCAAGCCGAGTTAGGAAATAATCGTCTCCATGGCAACAAACCGATAAAATGCGATTTATAACGTAAAAACTCTGTTTTAGTAATAATTCAATAAATTACGAGAAATTATCAAAATTCGGAGTTAATATTTGGAATCTAAATTCCTTTCCCCTTAGAACAGTACAAACCTCACTCCGATATCACAATTTTAAGATATTTTAAAGTATTAAAGAAAACATCCCTGTACGATGGATTTGATACTTCAATCTTTGCCAAAAGAAATATAGCCTGGAGGTGGGCCCTGGCAGCACAAGCCTCATACCAACAAGTTTCATGAAAATCTGCCCATTGATGCAAAAGTTGTTAATAGGGGACACACACTGATAGGAACAATTTCATTAGGCTGTTTCCTTTAGAAACCAGCCCAATAGAAATGAGTTTTTCACAAAAAATACAATATCATCACATTTAATACAACATAAATACCACGAAATTCTTCTTGCTTTTTTAGGTTATTGGTATTTCGTTCCAGTTCAAGTATTTTTTCAAGTAATTACCATGCATGATTTAAATTAGAAGTTTGGTATTCAACAACTCAACGTCGCCTCCATTAAAATATATAGTCAGACCCCTATTTACTCCCCTCCCCATATAGTTCCACTCCTGCTTACCGCCCATGAATCGTCGTGAACAAAACTTCCATCTTATGATTAAATAGAGCTAGCATATACCTCGATTTATCGCCACCGCCGCTTTAGCGTCAAAGGCAGTGATGGACAAACGGTGGCGCTAAATCGGGGTCTGACCGTAATTAAATGTCTTAGGATATCGGCGTGGACCTAAAGAAACCCTATCTATAATAGAGAGATCTAATAAGCCTTTAGTGAAGCTCGCTGGTGATATTTTCCGGCGTCGGTATATTTTCATGTCAAAATCACTTGCACTGGTTGATATGCAAATTGCAAGTCTATTAATCGCTATTAGGCCTCGGAGCGGAAAGTGCGATCGCGATGCGCACCAGTGAGGAAGCGAAATTTGCAGACGAGGAGAGACTTCTTTCTCGAAACGATCAAACCCCGTCACACTCCCTCAATCTCCGCCGGTACCACACGCCTAGTAAATGAGGCGAGAATCCGACCCTGGCCGCATCCCCTCCACCCATCTTATTGCCCATAAAGAAGAGGTCAAAGGTAGTCCACCACCTCGACATCCGAACATAACCAATCTTCCATCTCCATCGCTCCCCGACCGCTGAACTACGTTATCTCGAGCAAACCTCCTCGAGCGGACCAATGGGGACGTTACGGCGGCCGGGGATGGACCTGGCTTGGACCTTGCTCGGACGACGAGAAGAGCCTTTGCTTCAGCGATGGAAAGTTACAGGGTGATGGACGATTACGTTATGATAGACAAGACGGAGACGAAACGGGGAACATTAAAAGGCGCACACGAAATGGTCATGTCGAAACGAATGACTTCTCTCGGGAGATTTGATCCCGAGATTTATCATATTAATATTTTATCGTGCGTTTATCGGCAGCTCGGACACAGAACTATGCAACGGCAAAAAATGATGAAAAAGCGAGTGGACGGTTTCCATGCACCGACTCGGCATAGAGGGACAGACACGCTACCTATCAACCCTAAATGTTTGAAAACGATTGAAAAATGAATAATAATAATAAGCGGCAAAAGATCGTTGAAAAAAAACTTCCTTGAATCTTGTTTTTTTTTATAAAAACAATTGCATATATACTACATCCGTTAGGTACTGCAATTACATTAATCGCACTGGACTCGGACACTATCTTGTAAATATTATTAATCAAAGAAGGTTTTCACTTCGTAGAACGACATTACACGAATCAAATGAAGCCCATTACTTAAAATTACACTTCGATTTATAATCGCGACCGGTTTCACGTAACGGTAAGTAGACTGATGATGCGAAAATGGGTCGCGGATATAAATTGAGGTGTAATTTTAAATAATGGGTTTCATTTCATTCGTACCAAGCAAATGTTGGAGGTACAGCACACGTTTTGTTTTAAAATCAGCAGGTCGGAAACCCATTGGTTTAAAAAATGAAGAATTCATTATATATCGACGCTACGCGCTAGTCACCACCAACTCTCATCCTATTTATTGCCGAAAAATAAATGAAAAATATTACTAATTATAAGAGCAATGAAAAATTACTCAGCCTACTACCTAAAAATAATGGCACTACAAACGTTGACGGAACAACAGTGTAAAAGGTGCTTTTTACCAAAACAATAAATATAACTGAAAACAACTGAGGAACTACTAAACTCATGATTAAGATATAAAAAACTAGCCAAATATGTATTTGGAAACCGGTGGATTTACCGTACATAGCTACATAATTCATTTTTGGAATTAAATTGCACACGGAGAAAACAACGGATTACTAAACTAAAGCTCCAGCTACACGCGTAAATTATCACGAATTTAACAATTTTTTTAGATTCGTATGTCACAAAGGCTCCATCGAATAACACGAAGTAGTCATTCGGTCGATTTCCCTTGAATTTTGAGGACCCATCTCACAATCACGTGATACGAGGATTATCGAAGTCAGCCCACATCTGCCAAAGATCATAAAGGAAGCACTAGGAGGAGGGGGACATGGACATGAGTCGGCAAACCATAAACCGAAGCAATCGGTGGAAATTAGAATGTCACGTGGAAGGGATTGCGGATCGGCAAGTCACCCAACGCACAGTGGGACCAAATCCGAAAAAGGGGACCCATGTATATGCATCTATTACAATACTGAAAGTAAGCGAGTAAATGCCGGAAATTTCTGAATTATTAATTTGAATAATACCTGTCGTATATAGAGCGAGTTTTCTATTCAGTCTCTATATATCATGCTAACATCTTCTAGGACACAACGAACAAAACGTTCGAGCTTCCGAATCCTCTTTATAACCGAGTTATACCGTGTGTAATTTTCTATAGTTCATTTATTTAAACTATTTCAGGAACGGCTTTTCCAGGACTTATATAATGGACAAAATATCGATAACAAAGACGATCACGTACAACCATTCTGTCGGCATTGGGAGCCAGACACGCTAACCACCCCTCTACCAAAACCGGCAATAATATTTTTAACAGGACAAAAAGAGAACCCAGCTTATTATTTTTTGCGGTTAATTTTTTCATTATTACTACTTGCCATTTACTTGCTTTACTCATAGACTCGACTATGTACACGCAAACTCCCATTTATATTTTACGAAACGGGGAAAAATTATATTCGCGGCAGTAAGGAAATGCGAAGGAAAATGAGGCAGATCCCGGTCTTACCGAGAGTGAAGTACAGAGGGAACGGAAGAAATAGTAACCGTTTCATATCCTTTCCACCTGCCTCCTTCCCTTCACCACTTCCATCATACGGCGACGTCGCTCCATAAAAAATGGCTCCGTCTGATTGATCGCCTCTTCACTTGACACCCTCTAACGCCACGCGGCCAAAACCCAACCCCGAATAATCGAAGCATAATGGAAGAAGGTTGGGTGGGGGTTTAATACCACGGCAGGTGATAGCGGGGTGGGATTGACCCCGACCAGTTTTTCTACGTCTAGACTTACTTGTTGGAACACTTTGAGTCGATCCAAAGGTGCGGTGCAGGTACGGGATACGCCTCCGGCGATGCCACCTGCTACCAGAGTTCGCCACCACATACCAGAATGCATTTCAGCCGATGTGAAATCATCTGGTACGTTCATATCCTCCCCGATGTCGAGATACTGAAGAGGAAGAGTGGAGCGGGTGAAACGACACTTCATAGTACTTCGACCGTTATTACACCCTCCGTACCATCTTAAACATTTAACTACAGCAGTGAAATTACGAACACGTATCTGCGGTGCGGTCTTCCAGACCGCCACTGTTTATTAATTTATTATGATTATTTCAAAATCTACATCTACAATTTGGTTCTCCACGTTAAATAATGCCATGGGTTAAGTAATAAAAAAATTATGTTCACTTTGTTTGTAAAATATAAACTAGGCGGTAATTTGACACTATAATTTAGACGGTCTCTCGCAGACAGCATCTATATAGTTAAAGGTTAAAACGATTTCGTCATAAAATTACGAAAATCGATGGAACGTTTTTAGACCATTCATGGATGAATAAAGCGGAAGATATTCTTGAATGTGCCTAATTTATTTGCAGCGAGAAATACCGCTTGTCCAAAAAATTTCTATATTCATCACATTCTAATACGTTAAAAATCAAATTCTACCATGGCTTTCCACAAATTAAACTCATAGATATATTTAACGAAATATTAATATCATCGAGCGCACGGTATCTGGTCAAAATATACATTTTTAAGCCATTCATTTAGGATAAAAACACCCGGGACCGGCTATTTACTAGAACAAATTGGTCAAAGCCTCTCAACAGCCTCATCTTCTCCGGGGGGAAACCAAAACGAAGTCATTTATTTTTTAAGGCTGGACACTGAATCGTCTTCCCCTGGCGTGACGTCACTTTCATTACTAAGGCAAGAGAATTGGCGGCTGAATGAAGAGCACTCAGTTCGTTTTCTATTTACGAGAGTTAGCGGTAAACAGCACACGGCCTATCTTCATCTACAAGTTACCCTGCAATTCACCTAGCGGACAAGACGGAGTTGGAACTAGATGGGAACTCTGCGCCACAAAAAATCTGGCGACGATACAGCTTCAATCACTCACTTGCATGGGCTATTATTACCTACGAGGATTAGGGGGAAGTATAACTCAAAACAACTAAGTTCTGGAGCCTAGTAAAAAGTTTGGGGATATTATTTACAATATTATACGTAAGATACTCTCTTCTTACACCTTACACATGCCAGCCGACATAATTTTTATATAGAGATCACAATAAAATTGGAAAACTTTGCGCCAAGATAGGTTTTATGGCAACATGGCATCCTGAATTTTTCCAGCCCTGATCATTGAGCTGACTTCGTTCTGTTTGCTAACGATCAAACGGGATAGCTACGCAAACTTATATAACTTAGAATAATAAATAACTGATTTTATCACACTTTCCGGTAGGAATAGGTGGTTTCAAAATTACGATAAGTGAGCTAAGTTACCCTATTAAGGCGATATGTAAGTACAAAAACAGGGAGAGAAAGCCAACCAGCACAATACTTTCAACATATATTACTATTAATATTATTTACGTTATGGTACGAAAGATACTATCTTCTTTAACCTTATTACACTTGCAACCGGCATAATATTTATACAGAGTTCACAATACATTGCAAAAAATAGCGCCAAGATGGATCTTATGGCGACATGTCATCTTGAATTTTTCCAGCCCTGATCATTAACCTGACTTCGCTATGTTTGCTAACGATCAAACGGGATAGCTACGCTAAATTAACTAACTTAGAATAATAAAGAACTGATTTTATCACGCTTTCCGAGCAGTTGGTCCCAATTATAGAACCCAATGATTGAACATTGCACTTAGAACACCCATTTATTTATATCATATTTCCATTTATTTATACGTGATTATCAACAGAAAGAAACTTACTTGTCCATCTGGAGGTTTTCGTCCGCAGTACGTAGCCAGAGTAGTTAACTGGCGCGCAAAATTCAATAAAATTCGCATCCTGAAAACACGAAACTCACGTAGACATTCAACTCGGCGTTGCTAAGGAATTTACATGTACACGGTCGTCAAGGCGTGCAACAATGCACTTCCACCAATATAGCCGACGAAGTACATATGTATACCTATATCACCCCCCTTTATATTGCTAAAAATCTTGTCGCGAAAAGATTCTTTGTGGAACAGAGAATCAATCCTTAAATGATATTTTGAGTCAAGGGAAAATAACGTTTTACTTTCGGTCGCCAACCATCCGAGTTCAGAGATTCTCAGAGCTTCCATTCGGTCCTCTTTTTCACAAACGGGTTTCCTCATACGCACTTCACCTTTGGTCGGTTGTTTTTTAAAAACAATTTCTGCGCGATTTCAGAGAATTTTATGAATATTATCTATTGGGAAACTTTGGATGGGAGCCGAAATTGTTATGAATTCTAATCATTGCATTTGCACGCGTATCAGTCATTAAACCAATGAAACATTTGACAGGTTGATTTTTCTGTTGACAATATATTTTAAAAATCTGGAGCAACAAATTACACCAATAATCCTATAAATACGAGGGTATAAGGATTAAAAGAAAAATAGTGGGCGGGAGATAATTTTCTAAGGACAAGTCTGAAAGTGCGTCTTTTGGAGTTAGACGACGTTGCGTTTCAACGATTCCATTCTGCAATATCTTGCAGATTCTTCACATAAGTGGGAAATTTACACCATTTAGGGGCTTTTGATTTAATAAGAGAGAGAAAGAGAGAGAGATAGAGAGAGAGAGAGAGAGAGAAGCAATGTTGGTTGTGGCTAATTTGCGAAATTTTTCGTCAAGCAGTTTATCAATTAACTGTTTGGTATATCCATTATTGTTGGATATATATTTAATGATCTCCAATTCTTTGTTAAAATCAGAGCTGGATATGGGAATGTTTACTGAACGGTGTAGCATGGCATGATAAACTGCAAGTTTGTGAGATAATGGGTGGGAGAAATCAGCAGGAATTACTTGATATGTATATGTTGGTTTTCTGTATATTTCAAAATGATGCTTATTATTATGAATTGTTATCGACGTATCTGAACCAATAAAAGATATGTTTTATAGAATGGTTATTGGAATTAAATAATATTGATTCTAAATCATCCATAAAATTGTCTGACAGTAGGGGGGAGATAAAGGAGAGCCCATTGCTAAACCTTCTTTTTGCTGATAAAATTTTCGATGATGACTGGTAGAGCGCTGCACAGTAGCATTCAAGTCAAACGTAGTTGACATTCCGCATTTCCACATAATGAAAAACCAAAGCCAAGATGGCGCTTCTCATAGCGACATCAGTTGATCATTTAAAATTTGAAATTCATTTTTTTAATTACGAGAAATACGGTACCTGAATTATACAAAATAATTTCTATTGCAATATAATAAAACGCTAATTTTTCTTATTTGAAAATTAATTTAAAAAAAATTAATATTTTCTAAAAACAGAAGTGACACCTATTTTACGTGGAAGAAACTGTCGATATTTCGTATTTACAAACACTAATAAAGATAATCGTTATTGCGCTCTATATTCCAATTAAAACGTTATTCTTGATTGATTGTATAATTTGTATGTATTTTTTAAGATATTCTTTAGATATTTAGCGCTAGATGTAGCACAAATATGAAACTTCTTTCGTAAATGAGCAGATCGTACTTCAAAAGAGTGTTAATCTTGCATGGATTATTTAACAACTTCATAAAATGGAACCATTATTAACGTTAGTAAGAGGGACTACTCCTGATTCTTCGTAACTGCCAGCAATTACTTGAATCAAGAATCATCGTCTATGTGATGGATCGCAAATTTATTTTTAGGAATGAACCATATTAATATGAGCTATTGCTATGTGCCGAAATAGCAATCTAAATCGTTTTCTTATCACAATCGTAATGAAATATTACATAACATCAGTTATTTATTTTTAAGGTCTGCTTTAGCTTCATAAAATCTTTGGGCATTTTCAAAACTGGAGGAACTTATACAACTATTGCCCAGTTTCTTCATCCTGGCCAGTAATAAGGAGTTAAGTTTATGCATTCTTTTTCAGCTATGTGATTATTTTCCAACGAGCGACAAATAGAATAAACAAGAACATCGGGTGGGAAAAAAGGAATTTCGGAGGAAAAGGTAACAGGTGGGCGGGAAGGATTCGGCCACGGTGGGTCAGTTAAGGGCAGGTTACACGTGCCGCTAAGTCATACGTTATTGGGAAGCCCTCCTGGTCCAATTGGAATACGAAAAAATGAGTGCAGCATTGACGTCCAGCCGCGTTGTTCGGTGGGCATCGGACGCAAGCGAAAGCAGTTCAATGCGATAGGTGTCCTTTACGTTTGCATATTCAACTCGAGCCACAACTCGGAGAGATTCAGATACTCCCCCATTTTAAAAATTATGACTTAAAACTTTTTAATTGATAATCGCCATTTGTCGCAAATTCTCGTGGGATATGCATATTCGTAATCCGTTAAATGCACTCGTAAAGAACTAGCTTTCATCGGAAGTGATGCTAAATAGTGGCGAAATACGGAAGAAGCGTATTAACGTTCTTTGATTTTACAAAGCGTCAGTTCTTTATTAAAGGATTGGGAGGGTACCTATGTGAATTTGTATGATTCCTGTAGGATCGTATGCAATATAATGATTAGCGCCCGGGGATAAAATGTCTATTACGATAATGCAATGGAAACCCCTAAAACCCTGTAGGGCGATTAATAATCCAAGAAAGTGGGCGGAAGAAACTCCGACATATTGCAAGGTCGCAACTTCATGATAGCTAAAGGTGACACTATGGGAATAATGTTAACGCCCACGCATATCGAAAGACACAACCACGATAATAAAATGCGTGTCATCACATCGAGAGCTGCTGAGGGCAGAGGAGATACACGATCGGGCTCGTGTAATTTTTTGTTTGTTCTGGGAGGCCATTGTTAAAACCATAAACGAAATCCATTTTAATACTTATTAAAATATTTGATACTAGGGAGTTGCGAATTTTCCATTCCATGCTCACATAATGCTGACGAATCACACCTAATAATCGACATTCATTTGACCTAATGAAAATCTGTCGTTCATTTCTGCCTCCACCCAATATCTTACATATATAGCGTCACTATTTTCAATTAGTTAGAAGCGCACCCCTAAGTTATGTTTTTCGAAGAATTATTGGGGATCATAATATGAAACTGAAATTAATTACCTTGCATGCCGAAATGCAGACGTCTCCAAGATGAGGAGGTAAGCACTCAGTCAGGCAGCGTTTAGGGCATTGAGGGGTGTTTTAGAAGGAAAGGAAAATAGAGGGAGAGGTAATGGTCAAATAATGCGTGCGTTCGTGCGAGTACGACAGCCGCAAACCTTCTAGGAAATTTCTGGTAAGAGAAGAATGTATTTTCTTGAAGTTTGAAGGTAAATATGTCCTATTGAGAGAACTTGGATATTAAACAAGTAGTTCTGGAAAGCCCTAATCCGCCTTCTTTCCTTTCAATACAATTTTAATATATCACAAGTAGGGGTTATAAATGTTTTTCCGTGGTACAGCAGTGCTTTTCGTCACCTCGCCCTACAAACGAAATTTCTTTGAAATCCGTTCTGCCAATACCTTCCAAATTCATAGTTACAGAAACATTCTAACCTTGATATCATGGTAGCCCTGTTTAATCGACCCGGTTGAAATACGACATTTTGTTTATTTATTATGTTATGCTATGTTTATATTAAAAGTATTAAATTTGGTTCAAATTGATGAGAATAGTTAAACACAAATACTTGTAAAAATAATATTTTATCCGTTGTATTGTGGCAGCCTTGCTTTCCATATCTACAGTAAACATCTTGAAATTGCTATTTTATATTGCACGCCTGCTTCATACAAACCTTTGTCAAAATCGGTTTACCTAATTCCTTCCAAATTCATAATTGCCGAAAAGATTAAGTTGGTGGAATACGTCCCTCCGATATCCAGGAAAAGTTGCGAAAAGTAGGTAGGTGTTTCGGATACAAAGCAGCCTTCGTCATTGGCGATTCATCTACCATCTATCATTACTTACTTCTCCATACCATTGAGTTGACTTGTCACATTCTCACGTTTTGCATCAATGTTACCACACGAAAATGAAAATTTTAACAATTAAAAATTATTTTAAGACAATATCATTTACCAAACAATGAAAATGATCTTATTCACAAATCTCTCTCGCAGAATACCTAATTGTTTTATCGAAGGTCATTTTACACTTTTCTTTGAATAAATTGTTAAAAACACTGCCGTATGCGAGCAGAAGTATCTTAGGCAGTCATCGCAGATATTATTTTCAGTTTGTAATATTATTTATATGAAACGTGATGGTTTCTGAAGCAGGAAGGCCGAATGCCGTAGAGATGTAGGGCTGCACGCTAAAATTCAAAGAAAATGAATGACAGGTACAAAGAGACGTCGATTCCCATATTGTACGGAAAAGTAAATCATAATTTCACCGAGAATCAGGATGTTACTCGAGGTTAATGCCACAATTTGTCCGAGTTGCTGTCAAGATTATGTTTCCCGCGTCATGATGCCGTTACGCTAATTGTTCCTCCATCTCTCATCTATAATACCAGGGGATCCGCGGGATGTTTGGCCTCGCTCAAGCCGCCTTGGGCTGGTGGGGGGAATCACGTAGGTAGGTGTTTCGGATACAAAGCACCATTCATCATTGGCGATTCATCTACCATCTATCACGTTCAATATTATTATCGTCTTCGTAGTTCTCCTACAGTGTGGATGTAAAATTTGATTGGAATTGAAAGCGCTGCCCTCGGAAGTAAAATATGAATGAAAGAAATGTAATTTCAAGAATCGCACGAAATACCGGACTAATGGCAAATGAACCTGAGCCTTGTCTCCTCGTTGAGACAAAAGTTATAGCAGGACAGACAAACGGATAATCAGGCAAACAGACCAAGTGCACAGGGATTCAACATAAGAGACCGCGCCAACGCAAATTGCGTGCCTCTGGGGTACATTTTAGGGAAATTTTTACTTGGCGTTATCTTCGTTGTTTGATGTTTTTTGTGTGTCCGCTAAATTTCGTTTTGATTGGATAAGACTTAAAAATTAGCTCAGGAACTATAAGTGTGGTGTTCTAGAAAAACTATTGGCAGTCGTCTCTTAAGTTATATGAACATGCACACGAAATTTTGCGAAAATAAAAAAATCGAGATAGCAGTTATCGTAGAACAGGCAATGACGATTCATATGCTACAAGAATTTTATTTTAATTTTACAGAAACTGATGACAATATCGGAGATTCTGATTTTATTGTAAACGTTTACCTACTATGGGCTACATAAACGTTTTATTTTTCATGAATTAAACGCGTTCAAAAAGATTTGATTTACAAAATTTAACCCACCATAGATACATCTCTCCTGGAATCTGGTAGAACTTGTTCGGGAGCCCAGAATCTTTGTAATGATGTAATTTTCAGCTTTACTAATGTTTTTACCTTATATTAAGTTGAGATTTTGGTAGAATCTAATTCAATGAAACGATACTTAATGCATAAATCTCCTCTTTATACAGAACCATGTTGGTTACCAAATCTGACGGGCCAGTGTCGGGTGGCCTGATTTTTATTACAATTTAAACCAATCTAGAAACATTCACCATTGTTTTAGATTTCTTTTCAAAAGTAAATGAGGTTGGCGGAGAATTAAGCAAAATTGTAACGTTTGTGCTGTCAGTTTCAGTATCCAACGAAACCTGCGAACATGTATTCAATGTCATTAATGTTTTGTTGAGTAAAGGTCGAAACTAATTAAGTGTGCATCATGTCAAGGCGGAAATTTCAGTATACACCAATTTTAATTACTCACCTAAAGATTTCAATGCCTTTTTCTGTCAAAATCAGATCTTTTGGAGACTGCTAGAGTAGTTCAAAATACAAATTCAAATTACATAAATGAAGCACGGCTTTTGAAGTAATGCTATTTTTACGAATTTGTTAAAACAAAATTAAGGTTAAACATTCATATATTTTGTAAATGATAAATAAACCAAATTTTATGGTCCTCATTAGCTTTTTTTAACCTACAGAATATCTCGCTATTAACTTCCGGAATCAACAATTTACAAGATGGCAACTGTAAATTTAACAATAAAATAAATATTAAATATCATTATATGTTTCCCAATAATTAAATAAAATAGTTTCATTGCTCACACCCGGTTTTTGACCTAGATTAAATTCTCCCGGTTTCTCCCGAAATTTGCTATTCATTCGGTGGAAATCTCTCGGAATCAACTACTCATGAGGTGGGAACCCTAGTTTCCTGTTTCTACGAGCAAATTTTCAAGACGTCTCTTGTGTGAAGAGAAAATATTATCTGTAGTTGTAAGAATTTCAGAAATCAGGGACGTGAATTCCATAGGAGTAAAATGAGCTTCAACCGACTTGAATCAGCACATCTGAGAACATATCAAAAAATGAAATTTAATAACAGCGGAAGAATGAAATGCGAGATATAAAAGGAAATAAGTAGGAAGGGACTCACCCAGGGTTGCCACCTTATGAGTAGTTGATTCCGGGAGATTTCCTTTTCATGAGTAGAAAATTCCGGGAGAATCCGGGAGTATTTTCTCTAGGTCGAAAAACAACTAAAGTGACCAATGAAACTTATTTCATTTAGTTATTAGTAAAATCAATAATGATTATTTAATCTCGTTTTATTTTTAAAGTTAGAGTTGTCAGGTTGAAAACGGCTGATTCCGGGCGATATCCATAAGGGCATGGATATCTTTAAAAGAGTATTTAAAATTGGTTCATACGTGAATTTCAGTCTTGACATGGTCCACATTTAATTTGCTTCGAACTTCACAGCACAATTCGTTAATAGCATTGAACAACGGTCACAAGCTGCGGTGGATACTGAAGCTTAAAACACAAGCGTTACACTATTATTTAATACTCCGTCATCTCCATTTACTTTTGAAATGAAATCTAAAACAATATTGAATGTATAATAATTGGTTTAAATAAAAATAAAAATCAGACGAACCTTTATTGGCACGTTAGCGTGGTAACCAACATGCTCCTGTATAAAGAGCATATTTGTACATTATTTATCACTTCATTGGCATCAATGGATAGGATTCTATCAAAATCTCAAATTAGTACTAAGTAAATTCAATTTCGAAGATTTTGGGCTGCCGGAAAAGTTCTACCAGATTCCGGGAGAAATGTATCTAAGATTGGTTAATTCCGGGAGACTCCCAGAATTCCGGAAGAGGTGGAACCCCAGACTCACAATCAGCGCCTCAGTGCCACTCGGGACGAATGTGGCGCCAAGTGTTAGTTAAACCTTTCTCTCAGATAACTGTCCTAAATACTTTTTCAACGTTTAGGAGAAATTGGTTGAGCTACACGAACGAATCGATTTCGAATAAAGGAGTAAATTATGGAACTGTTTTAATATAATTAATTACGTGAGTCGGTCCAGTAATGTGACGTTGCTCGCGATACAGCTTCTGGTTAGGTCTCACGCATGGCTTCGACTTTAGTGATCGGTATTTGTAAGTTTCATTTTCCGGCAGCCCGCGGACCACCTGAAAGACACTCGAGGCCCACCAGTGGTCCGCGGAGCACACTTTGAGAACCGCTGCGTTAAAGTAGCTGTATTCAAATATTACAAAGCCGAGGACCCTCAACGACGAGAACTATCTTCGCCCCTCATTCTGTACCATCACGTTACCGCATAAAAACAATAACAATACCTACTGGACATACAATTGCAATTGCAATTTTCTCGTTCGGCGGCGTTTGTTGTTGTATGACAAAATTTGAAAAATGCCCAAGATGAAAGCACGTTAACCCGTAACCACAGGCATCGGTCTCTCAGACCACACGAAAAATTTCAATAGTCTATTTTATGGTCCATGGATCATTTAGGCCTTTGAGGTTTTGTTTAGCTTTGTATCCTGGAGGTGGCTTTGTTTACTTCACGGTAGTTGCCTTCTAGCTTTGGACCTGTGCGTACTAGAGCGGGTTTAGTTTCGTTGCCGGTCTGAAAAACCGCTTGCCTGTGTCCACGTAATTTTTTTCGGGACAGTTCTTTCACAAGGTTTCGGAAATTTCCTACGACATGTTGCAGTTATACCGTCCTGGACCGTCGCACGTTCAAAAATTTGAAAACCAAAACTGCCTTCCAATGTTTTATTTGTAGCAGCTCAATATATTTGAAATGTTCAGCACCCGCTTGAGGAGAGAGAGCGTGAGAGGGGGAGGGGAGGGCGTTGGAAAGGGAGTGGGATGGGAAGGGGGGACGGTAAGGGGGGGTTAAGGGGAGAGGGAGGGGAGTGGGAGGAGAGGGTGGGAGAGTGGAGGGAGAGGAAGAGGGAGAAGGGGAGAGAGCGGGGCAGAGGGGGAGAGAGATAGAGACAGAAAAAAACCAAATGTACTATATATTGAAAATAATTATGTGCGGTTAAGTATTTTATAGCGAAATTTATTTCTTTGTCTAACAATTTCTATTCACCCAAAACCATTTTTACACTCCGTACCACTCAATCATGTTAATTTAATATTTATTGCTTAATTTTTAGTGCATATAAAAGTTGGTGTCATTAATTTGACTTTTCAAGATATTTCTAAAGGCTAAAGACTACTTAAAAAAGTTGTCCAGTATTGGAAAGTACCAGAACTTGGGTGACATTCGTGGTACCGCAAACAGCAACCAAGTTTTGAGAAGAGGATAAGTGAACACGAATTATATTTTGAATGGCTGTCACCCATTTGCTACTTCACGAAACATCTCTTGGAAAACGCTCATAACAGTACTTTTTACCATATGTTAACGACTTTTTATGCCAAAGGCAATAGATTTTTTTCTGGAACAATCAAAATTTATTCATTTTTTCCTCACTAGCGAGTTTGTATTAAAAAGAATTCTCCAATCCATTCCGAAAACACCATTGAAAGAATTCCTTTTGGTGACTTTATGGCGAGATATTTTCTATTTTCCTCCTCCTCTCTCCACCATACCTCTTTCCCATCTGTCTTTTTGTTTGATTTGTCATTCTTAACCGCCCCACTTCAGCCGTCCTCGGCTGAGGGGTGGTCAGCGTGTCTGGCTCCCAATGTTAAAGTCGCCCGAGTAAAATAGTAAAAGGTGCTTGCATACTCACCTTGAAAAAACATTAATTTTTTAGAGACACATTTCGTCATTGGAAATATATTTTTAATTCTAAAGATTTCACCCCTTTACCGATTTTCATTCTTTCCTTGTGTAACTATAATGTAGTAAACCAATCCCTAAATTTTGCAATTTCAAGAATATTATACTTTTTTCACAGTAGGATACTAAAACCACACATTTTTGCCAAATTTTAAAGTTGTACCCTATCTAGTAGAGAAATAATGTTTATCTATTTGTTTAAATTTTAAATAATTATAACGGCCGCATCAACATATTGATGGAGATTTTTATTTGGGTATGTGCACCAAGTTCAAAATAACTTTAAAATTTCCGCTTCAACACGACATTATTTTTTTTTCGCGATTCTCAAATATTAAAACAAATACTACACAACCCATATTCTACACATGAGAATTATCACCACCTGATGTTACTTGGTTGTCCTTTGTACCTTGATGTGGTAGAAGGGCTTGAGCATTTCAAGGGGCAACATTTTGTCGTTGTCAAAGAGAGGATAACAAGGCAGGAAATTTAACACCACATTTGAACAAATACAAAGTCTCAAAATTAAAACACAAATTTATTAGTGTAATATTGTAAACACTGGAAACTGTATTGGGTACTCAGTTTCAGCCAGAAGTTACAAGATAAAAATATTGATGATACATTGGTCATTGATTCACAACAATTATATGCAGGCAATTAACAATGTAATGCTTATTGTAAAAGAGCTTGTTGGAATGACTTGAAAGTAGATTTAAATGCAACCTTAAAAGGCATTGATGTATAATATTGTACAATTAAGACATGCCATTAAACAAGATTTTATCTTTTGTGTATAACAGCTTGTAACTTGTTTAATCTATGTGAAAATCCTTCTTCGGGTTGACGTTTCTGTTTTATTAAGGTTAAAATTTAATTTTGTGAAATGCACAAAAGATATTTAGATGATAAAGCATTGACAGTATATGGAATATAGTGGAGTACATTATAATTCTTAACTAAAATTACACTTAGTCAAGGAACACACAACAATCAATGCTAAGTGTTCTATCTGTTCTTTTTTTAGAATTTCACAATAATGGAAATTATGTGTGTTATTAAATACCCTCGACCATCCTATACTGCCAGAAGGCTCAAATAAATGTAACTGTTGCTTGACATCACAGCTTTTGGGAGTTCATTAACCACTTTCCTGGTATCATTTACCCACTTTTGGTTATTCATGAAGGGATAATTTATATATGCGGAGATATTAATTTAATAAAAATAAATAAATGCACTAGTTAATGCATCAGAATATGCTGAAATCTTTTCAACACAACCTACTCATAAGTAGATGCATGTAGAAGGTGAATGTTTTTTATTAGATAGTTATAACAATGTCGACTATTGCTTGGCACAACATTCAAGATTCAGCCATCAGATAATTTGCGTAATACTTTCAAACTGTAAAAAATCAGCCTGAGCTCTTAGATAATACAAAAAAACTATATAGTATATAAAAAATAAATAGACAGGTATTATACAGAAGATTTTGAAATAAAGACGATGTTTTTCACTAAAGAGCCTATCAAAATCACATCCACACAAAATAATTATGTTGTCAGCAAAGATGACCAAAAATGCTAAAACACTCAAAATTGCTTCAGTCATAATTAACAGGCTAAAGCCTTTTTCTTGTATGAAGAAATTATACAAATGATTTTCTTTCTGTTTACCAACAGAATACTTATGAATGCTGGTGGAGGTTTTCGGGTTTCGCTGCGTTGGCGGCATTTCTGGCTCTAGACGTTTCGCAGACATTGCAGTCTGCATCTTGAGGAGACGAAGTGAGATCAGATGGTAGGGATCTGCTTTTATATCCACTCGGCCTTCCTAGTTTAACCGTTGTCCATCGCTGATTGGATCAATCGAGTTCCTTTTCTCTTTGGTGGTTACTCCAACGTATTTTCTTCCCTTTCACGTTTCCGTTGGAAGAGTCGCTTCCATGTTGCGCTGATGTGATCTTCTTTCGCGAGCAATTTCGTTTCCCCGAGCCTGTTTTTATGTACCGGGCCGCAGGTAAAGGTCTCCGCTATGGCCGACTCCGTCCAATTCTTGTTCATCATGGCCCGATTATGTTCGCCTAAGCGCCAGCGAATGGATCGTCCCGTTTGTCCTACATATACGTGTCCGCAGCTGCATGGAATCCTGTTGACTCCTTCAGATGTTAGCGGGTGGAGTGCATCTTTCGCAGACGGAAGTTCTTCTTTTATTTTTCTTAGCGTGTTTGAACGGACGACGATATTTTCTTTTTGTAGAACCTTGTCTATGCGTTCTGATGTCCCGGCGATGAAGGGAATTTTTGCGTAGGCTGTGGGCTTTTGTCGTTCCACCGAAGGTTTTTGTTTCGGTTTTATGTTCCGCCGGATGAAGGGGTGACTGTAGCCATTATTCATAAGTGCCCTTCTTATATGCTCTTCTTCGTCTTTTAGCGACTCGGGATCGGAGACCGTGTTTGCTCGGTGCATCAGGGTCTTGATTATTGATGCCTTCTGCTGAGGATGGTGATGAGAGGCAGCATGCAGGTAACGGTCAGTGTGCGTTTTTTCCGAAATACGCTGTGTCCAAGGCTTCCGTCAGGTCTCTTCTTCACCATGACGTCGAGAAATGGTAGGGTGCCGTTCTCTTCGACTTCCATGGTGAACTGGATGGCTGGGTGGACTTGGTTGAGTTGACGGTGGAACTCATGAAGTTTATTTGTCCCATGGGGCCAAATGACTAATGTGTCATTCACGCAAAGACTAGTACCCCTACGGAAAGACCGGAAACTTAACAGAAATTTAACAGATTAAATAGACTTAAATGAAAAAATTGCATATAAGAAATCAAACTTATTACCATATATCACACATTACGAGAGTACAAAGTCATTATCAAATTACATAACAGTGAGGTATTTTTACATAAATATTATACAATCAAGATATAAAAATGAATTATTGTAACAGAATTTTATAACGTTAATACCTTTTATGCATGAAACGTATTTAAAGGAAATTCACGTGGACGACGAAAAACGTCAAACTTTCACGTCATGAATGAATTTGTGGATCAAGCAAAAATCTATTTGTAAAGTGATTTCTTCGGCCCTGGAACACATTCTCTTTCTGTTGCACCTGTAAAAAGAACGAAAATGAATTTCTAAGAATGTCAATCATTGAACATGCTAAACCTAATGAAATTGATGCAGGAGGCAATGGGCATGCTTCAAATGTTGCAGTAAATGTAAAATAAGGCAAATGCGCTTACGGCCCATAAACAATGTTTCTATGATGATCGCATTTCCATTTGTAAAATTAAACACATCACATTGCACTAGAAAATGTCCACTTTATCTATAATTTATTCCAAGCACAGTTGTATTTGCTGACGTTTACGTGTTCACAGCAGTTACAGTTAGACCATTTAAGATCTATATGTATTCATCATATAATAAGGAAAACTTTTGGTATAGAGATTTCAATTTCTCGATCGAAAAATATATACATATTTCTAAATGTTTTGAAACAAAGAAGAATTACGTCTAGGATTATAAACAACTGCATAATGAGAAACAAGAAATATTCAAGTTAACAATTTGTGTAAATTCAAAATATTTCAAATTAAAACAATGAGACATCGCTATGGTACACTTATTTCATTCTATTAAAAGCACAATTCTATCCTCTGGCATCTCTGTTGCAGTTTAACTTATAAAACTCACTATAATCTACTGATAATCGCGAGAAGTTTTATACAGAAATTTCAGTTACTCAATCTAAAATTATTGCTTATTTAGTGAACTGACACGAACCATATTGACGGCCAGGGCAATGGACGACACAGCTAGGTGAAGTAATCGAGGCTTAACACCTGAAAATGAGAAATATTTCCTCTCAAAATGCTTCTCGTACACAAACAAAAGAGAGAAATTTCTTTCCTTCCTTCCTAGAAGATATATCCATTGGAGGTATCTGTTAAGAAAATATAAAAGCATTCTCACAAAGCGAATTCACATTCATTCACTTTTTCTTAAACAGTGATGAATGCATATCTACTATATATTTACTTGACAAATTCAGAGTAACTGACAACCTCTCAATAAGCAATGGCCAAATTTTTTCAAGAAAAATGGCCGCTGTTCCGTTACGATACACAAGGAACGTGTGGCGCTGTGGTGATGCGGTAGAGAGAGAGAGAGAGAAATAGAGGGAGAAAATGAGAGAGAGAGAGCCGACTGCGACTGCAGCGCCTTTCGCGGACACCTTAGCATGGTGAACTACGTGTAAAAGCTGGGAATCTATTCTCCCATAAGAGTTTCATACCCCTGCATCCACGTAACGCAGCCAGCATGAAGGTTGAGGACCACATGATACTAGCGCCTTAGACTCGAAATGCTCTATATATAGATTGGCTATGACGGGGGAGAGAGGACAGCACATATCTGCTCCCTCCTTCTGGTCGTAAAACTGTCCGTTCCACAGGAAGCAGTTGTTGGTGAGGCAGAATTCTGTTAACTACGGATAGTCTGCCGGCAGTCCATGATGTATAAGCTCCTTCAAGATTTCGATGGAGTCCTTTATAGGAACCTTAGTGAAGAGTGAGGTCACGTCAAAGCTTACAAGAATATCGTTCTCCGATACTTTCATGTCGTTTAGCCTTTCTATGAAATGTGCTGAATTCTTCACGTGCGATTCCGTTCCGCCTACGTACGTCTGTAAGCTGCGTGCGAAGTATTTTGACAGCCGATATGTTAGGGAGCCGATGGCGCTGACGATGGGTGTCAGAGGAACGTCGTTCTTGTGTATTTTTGGTAACTTAAACAGTTGTGGAGGCCTGGATGATGACGGCAGTAAATTCCGTTGGTCTTAAATAGGTATTGAGGATTTCTAAATCAACTCGGCGGATTTTCCTTTTGGTTTTCATCGTCGGGTCGCCTTTTAGTGTAGAGTAAGTTGGATTGTCCAGCAGATTGCGGATCTTCTCGTCGTAGTCCTCCTTGGAGATGATTACGGTGGCGTTTCCCTTATCAGACGATAAAATCACGACACTTCTTGTTTTTCAAATCTGTGATGGCCTGACTTTCGGCTGTTGAGATGTTGGAGGATAGTGGTCTTGTTTTACGAATAATATGCGCCACCTCTTGGCGCATTTCTTCTGCTTGTTTCGATTTCATATTTCGGATGGCCGCTTCCACTCCCACGACAATTTCTTCCTTAGGTATTTTGTTGGGAGCGATAGCGAAGTTCAGACCTTTCGCTAAGACTGATTTTGCTGCATCGGAAAAATTGACGTCCGTTAGGATGTAAATCATCTAGTCGTGGCTCGGCGTCGGATCTGGATGTTGATTCTTATGGAGATTTTAAAATATCTTAACCTGCTTATCCTTGAAAGACCACTGGGTTTTGGTTGAGGTGGTGGTGATATGGTCACTTTGTTCTCAGTTTTCGTGAGACATAACGGAGGCGAGCTCTAGGTGGTGATGGTAGAGATTATGAGCGCATTGAAGAAGCGCGTAACTCGTGGAGCGTATGCGTTTACGCAGGAGTGCTTGGCCTGTTGAAAAAGGCGAGTGATGACTAAAGTTTGCACTTCTGTTTGTGGAGACGCTCGAATCTCCTTGAATTCCTCTGGATGTTCTCCCCGTAGAGGGATATCAATTTGAGTTGAAGGCTTTCGCAGCGTTGCTGAATGCTGGTGGAGGTTTTCGGGTTTCGCTGCGTTGGCGGCATTTCTGGCTCTCGACGTTTCGCAGTCATTGCAGTCTGCATCTTCAGGAGATGAAATGAGATCCCGTCAGCTGTATGAATTTGCCTCAGTGAGAGCTTTCCACTACTGTGCGGTTAAGCTTTCAGTGGTTGGGCTGGGAGGTAGCAGGATGCTAATTGGACAGGTCCACTCGCTGTATGTAGAATGGCGGCTGTGGCTTCCGATGTCTTTTCTGAGGAATCTTTACTTCATATGCTGAAATGTCCTCTCTAACAAGGATGGCTGTTCCTCCTCCTAGTCTGCCCTCCCTGTCTGTTCGAAAATCCTTGAATCCGGGTGCCGCCCATTTCCAAGATGGCTTAAGGTGTGTTTCGTGTATAAGAGCTACTGTGACGTTGATTCCCTGGAGGAAAGCTAGCAGTTCAGGTGTTTTTGTTCTTATACCACCGTTGCAGTTCCAGGTGATAAGGACAATTCCGGAGAGCTGGGTGTTCTTATCCATGCATAGTCAGTATTTGACCGGACAGTTGGGCAAGCACTTGTCCAAGGGCCGCGATTTGTTTCTGCGGGACTGACGCTAGGGACTGCAGTGCAGGTTTTCCCATGGTGGGGGCCGGCACAGTTATAGCATCGAGGTGCCGCTGTGCAGAACGTTGATGAATATCCGAAACGATTGTATTGGAAGCACATCTGTGGTTCTTCATGTCGGTATCGTAGAATGTGGACTCAAGAATTCCCGATGGAAGTCCATCGGAGGAAATCTTTTGGGTCCCATCCTTGGGCTGTGGCGAGGGTTGATACTACGAATGTCCCTTGGGGTGATTTGTAAGCTCGGCTAATCTGACGAGTGCGTAAGACTGGAACCTTCATGTCCTTTAAAATTTCCTTGAGATAAGATTGTTCCATTATTTTATAAAGCCCTCTTATGGTAAAGGCAAGGGTTTTTTCCTCTTTGGTTCCCCAGGTGGAGAACTGTGCTTGTTCTTCTCTTAACATAGTCTGCACATTTTTGTGGTCTTCTATATTGGTTAGCTGTAGCCTGGTATAGTGCCTACGTGATGTCACTTGGAAAGAGTGGTCCTTTATGACACTCATGACGGCTGTTATAAATTGTCGGAAGTCTGCCAATTCATATAATAGAATTGCTGGCGGCTTAGGTAGACTTGTCTGGGATGGCTCGGCGGGAGGGGAGCTGGAAGCAGGCCCCGGAGTGACGTCTGTATTAGCGTCTCTGAGGAGCGGGTCGTAGCGGTTGTTGGTTTCTACCGTTTAGCGTTGGACGGCAATAGTCTCGGCAGCGGTGAAGTATGGCTTAAATTTCGTCTTCCGCTTCTTCTTTGGCTGTTGAAAGGTGCCCGTGTCAATGGACTTTCTAGCTCGTGTATCAGCATCGAGTGTGTCTCCCTCTTGGATAGGAGCTAGTTGGGAGTTATCGTTGTTGTTTTGACCCTTGAAAAGGCCTTCGTCAGTTGGTTTCCCTTGGCTTGGTGTGCTGTCAAAAATTACTAGCCGGTCTTTCGAAGTCAGATTTTGGGAGTCAATTTTCCGGTCGTTTGGACCGGCGTCATTCTTAAAATCTTTTCCGAAGAGAATGTGTTTGATATTACTTTTTTGCCGGCGGTGATCTGAGCAGCGATATTTTGCAGAGCGGGTTTAAAGTTGAGGGGGCTGAAGCCCTTCCCCTCTAGCCTACCAACTGCCACCTGTCCGAATAGTCAAAAGAACACGATGTGCGGGTGAGAAGGTGGACCTATGTTAGCCACCCCCCGCTGCAAGAGAGAAATTGTGACCGTGCAAGGTTCCCCCAGGTGCTCCGCTCGCAGCAAGGCGTGCGGTTTACCCCTGAGTAGATCCTGGTCACGCTTAGAAGGCCCTGGTAGGTCTGGGCCACAGCGGATTACTGTACTTCCTCCCCAGGGGGAGTTTTCCAAACACCAGCCAGAGCAACGGAATAGCTAGAGGAGTTCGTTATTGTTGAGTCGCTGACCATAAGCCGGCGAATGAACGATTGATCGATCGATCAATGTTTTCGATGAGCCGATCGATGAGATCCGATGGTAGGGATCAGGTTTTATATCCGCTCGGTCTTCCTAGTTTAACCGTTGTCCATCGCTGATTGGCTCGTTCGAGTTGCTATCCTTTCTCTTTGGCGGTTGCTCCAACGTATTTTTCTTCCCTTTCAGGTTTCCGTTGGAAGAGTCGCTTCCATGTTGCGCTGATGTGCAAACCGTCGTCCCGGTTGAAATTGAATGGATGTTTTTCGATTTCAATAGCTTCGCGAATTCACCTCGGAAAATATCGATCTTCTTTCGCGAGCAATTGCGTTTCCTCGAGCGTGATTTTATGTCCCGGGCCGGAGGTGAAGTGTTCCGCTATGGCCGACTCCCTCCATTTCTTATTCATCATGGCCCGTTTATGTTCGGCTAAGCGGCAGAGAATGGATCGTCCTGTTTGTCCGACGTGTACGTGTCCACAGCTGCATGGAATCCTGTAGACTCCTTCAGATGTTAGCGGGTCGAGTGCATCTTTCGCAGACGGAAGTTCTTCTTTTACTTTTCTTAGCGTGTTAAAACGGACGACGATATTTTCTTTTCGTAGAACCCTGGCTATGCGTTCTGATGTCCCGGCGATGAAGGGAATTTTTGCGTAGGCTGTGGGCTTTGGTCGTTCCACCGAAGGTTTTTGTTTCGGTTTTAAGTTCCGCCGGATGAAGGGGCCGCCAACGCAGCAAAACCCGTAACCCTCCACCAGCATTCAGCAACGCTGCGAAAGCCTTCAAGTCAGATAGAATACTTATGAATTTAAACACAATTTCTTTAAATAAATAAAACATCCTAATCAAGTCGTATTCCCTCCTAAGGCCTGTCGACACATTTCATAAACCACATAGCTGATGCCAACTGCAGGGACCACTTTCATGAAGCTGGGCCTAATTCCTCGATAGAGACCAAAGAATCCCTCCCTTGCTATTATCTCACGTATTAATCTCGTCATGGTTTGGGCATGCTCTGGGCTTGTCAGTATATCTGAAAATACAAAAGAAAGTCAACATCATAACGTTGGAAAAGAGAAGAAGCGGAAAGCATATTATGTGACCAAACAAAAGATCACAGAGAATTAATTTGAACTCATGAATTATTATGACATATTTTTTGCAAGATTATTGACTTTGTAATATATTAACCCTTTCTGGCCTGAGTGATTTAAAAAATATCTCATACAAGATTGATGGCATTGCTGACATAGAAGCAATAAAATAATTACGTGTACTTTTTATAAATTTTTATTGGCACATACAGTTTAACTTATGTGAAAAAATGGGCCGATCATAGGTATACCAATGGCCAAAGGGAAAAAATCAGGGATGTCGATATCTGACCGGAAAGGGTTAATTCTCTTGGCGACAAAAAAATACTGGACAATTTAACATTCAAGGAAGCTACTTCAGTCGTGATGACTTCATTCAAAATTAAAATTTTGTAAATGTGGTCTTTCATGATTTCATGAATGTTCTCCATCACTCACCTTGAGCTTGGAGCCTTGTTCTCACCAGAGCAAGCGGATAAGATACTATCAGCCCACATGTGCTACTAATCGTCCCACAGCATAAGGGAAGCAAAATCCCTGGATTTTCTGAACCATTTTGCCGGATATAATAATTCTTCAAGGTCTGAAATACAAGATGGGAAAACTTAATATAAATTAAGACTAATTTACTATTTTTAGATTCTAAATTTAAGTAACTAATGCAATCTGTCCAAGCACATTTTAAAAGTTAATGTAGGAATGAGAAAGTTTTTATAATTTGATATAGTTATTAAAGCATTTGGCATTTTTATAAATATGAAGTTGCAGTTTATTTATCAAGAGATCATAATAATACTGCATGATTCAAAGAAGCAATTTATATATTGAATATGAAGTAATTAATCAACTTTTAACTGTTAACTGAGCTCATTACCCAGAGACAACATTAAAAATTAGTCTAAAATATCTCAAGGTACAGAAAAACAATAGAAAAATTAAGAACTATTTGCCACATTCACAAACATCCAAGATAAATAATTTGACTTACGAACCTCATAAACAGCCAGATCTATGCCAGCATATGGGATTATCCCAAGAAGGTTTGGAATGTATCCACGGTAAAAAGTTCTGAGTCCCTCCCTCAGATAAATTTTTTTTGCTGCATCAATGATCCCATCATACTGGCCAGTTTTCCTGAGGGCCAGTCTAGTTTTTAGCACCTAGACAAAAAAATTAGCACAATTAATGAATGCACTTAGAAATCCAACTTAAGATGTTTAAGCAAAGATTTTAATGAAACAACAATGAGGATACTTCTTCTCACCTCAAGTGGATATATAATGGTCTGGCTCACTCCACCAGCAATTGACCCAGCTACGAAACGCTCGTTGATGCTCAAATCCTCACCGCTGTTTTGATGGATCAACGTTTTTGTTTGCTCATAAGCCATGAACTTTATTGCAGTTTCGGGAACAATCTTTATAACATTCACTCCATTTCCTCGCCAGAGTCCTCTGATACCACCCTCTTTTACCATTTCGTGTAAACAAGACACAATTCCTCCTTTATTACCGTGTACCTGAAATAAATTCCAGAAAGATAAGTTTAAAGTGGTAAGTTCTTTTAACATCTACAGTTATGATTATCTGAACTTCTAATTAGTATTGGGAACAAATTTGGTAAAATGCAATTTTTTTCTTCATAAAATACTTTTGCGTCATATTTTTCCTCATGTATGTATGTATTTCATTTTTATACCGAATTGCGAGGGACTTTGACATTCAGGGTGTTTCGAATGCTTCAACACTGCAATGAGACAAGGGTGGAGAAGAAGGAAGAGTGAGAATTTGCTTAAACCGCTTTGTTCATAAAGATTACTCAATTTAGTAGCAGATTTTATTTCAGGCAGCTATTAATCATTCAGTTGTTAAGTTTTACATTTTATCTATCAAAATATTATATTGAACAACGGTATAGGAGTTGTTTTCTTTCTTTATCTTTGCCATAGTCTCCACTCATTATTAATATATATTTTATTAATGTATTTGTTGTTTTAATTACAATAGTAATATTCAAAAATATATATCAAAAATACATTTATATGCCTATTTGATGATATTTCAACACATGATTTTTAATGATGCCAAATTACCCCGAGCTTTTATTATCAGCGCCAACTTTGATCAGAGAATTTCAGATATTTAAACTTTATTGCAATTAGAACAAGAAGACCAAACCAGGACTAATGCAGGCTGGTTTCCCAAAGTTGACGTTCCGAATTTATTACTTATATTGACAAGAAAAGTGTTAGTGATTCCAAGGAATTCTCTGGAAATCAAATTAATAGAGCATTATCAGGTTTAAAATATTAATAGCAATGTCAAATTTTCTTTCTCACGTATTTTCCATATATTTCATTTGATAAATGTTACTGTTTATACACGGATATGTGTGAATCATCTGTTCATTGCTGAAGGGTAGTCAAGTGGAATAGAAAATAACAGATTTGTTCACTCATCTATGCTCAAGCCGAGTTAGGAAATAATCGTCTCCATGGCAACAAACCGATAAAATGCGATTTATAACGTAAAAACTCTGTTTTAGTAATAATTCAATAAATTACGAGAAATTATCAAAATTCGGAGTTAATATTTGGAATCTAAATTCCTTTCCCCTTAGAACAGTACAAACCTCACTCCGATATCACAATTTTAAGATATTTTAAAGTATTAAAGAAAACATCCCTGTACGATGGATTTGATACTTCAATCTTTGCCAAAAGAAATATAGCCTGGAGGTGGGCCCTGGCAGCACAAGCCTCATACCAACAAGTTTCATGAAAATCTGCCCATTGATGCAAAAGTTGTTAATAGGGGACACACACTGATAGGAACAATTTCATTAGGCTGTTTCCTTTAGAAACCAGCCCAATAGAAATGAGTTTTTCACAAAAAATACAATATCATCACATTTAATACAACATAAATACCACGAAATTCTTCTTGCTTTTTTAGGTTATTGGTATTTCGTTCCAGTTCAAGTATTTTTTCAAGTAATTACCATGCATGATTTAAATTAGAAGTTTGGTATTCAACAACTCAACGTCGCCTCCATTAAAATATATAGTCAGACCCCTATTTACTCCCCTCCCCATATAGTTCCACTCCTGCTTACCGCCCATGAATCGTCGTGAACAAAACTTCCATCTTATGATTAAATAGAGCTAGCATATACCTCGATTTATCGCCACCGCCGCTTTAGCGTCAAAGGCAGTGATGGACAAACGGTGGCGCTAAATCGGGGTCTGACCGTAATTAAATGTCTTAGGATATCGGCGTGGACCTAAAGAAACCCTATCTATAATAGAGAGATCTAATAAGCCTTTAGTGAAGCTCGCTGGTGATATTTTCCGGCGTCGGTATATTTTCATGTCAAAATCACTTGCACTGGTTGATATGCAAATTGCAAGTCTATTAATCGCTATTAGGCCTCGGAGCGGAAAGTGCGATCGCGATGCGCACCAGTGAGGAAGCGAAATTTGCAGACGAGGAGAGACTTCTTTCTCGAAACGATCAAACCCCGTCACACTCCCTCAATCTCCGCCGGTACCACACGCCTAGTAAATGAGGCGAGAATCCGACCCTGGCCGCATCCCCTCCACCCATCTTATTGCCCATAAAGAAGAGGTCAAAGGTAGTCCACCACCTCGACATCCGAACATAACCAATCTTCCATCTCCATCGCTCCCCGACCGCTGAACTACGTTATCTCGAGCAAACCTCCTCGAGCGGACCAATGGGGACGTTACGGCGGCCGGGGATGGACCTGGCTTGGACCTTGCTCGGACGACGAGAAGAGCCTTTGCTTCAGCGATGGAAAGTTACAGGGTGATGGACGATTACGTTATGATAGACAAGACGGAGACGAAACGGGGAACATTAAAAGGCGCACACGAAATGGTCATGTCGAAACGAATGACTTCTCTCGGGAGATTTGATCCCGAGATTTATCATATTAATATTTTATCGTGCGTTTATCGGCAGCTCGGACACAGAACTATGCAACGGCAAAAAATGATGAAAAAGCGAGTGGACGGTTTCCATGCACCGACTCGGCATAGAGGGACAGACACGCTACCTATCAACCCTAAATGTTTGAAAACGATTGAAAAATGAATAATAATAATAAGCGGCAAAAGATCGTTGAAAAAAAACTTCCTTGAATCTTGTTTTTTTTTATAAAAACAATTGCATATATACTACATCCGTTAGGTACTGCAATTACATTAATCGCACTGGACTCGGACACTATCTTGTAAATATTATTAATCAAAGAAGGTTTTCACTTCGTAGAACGACATTACACGAATCAAATGAAGCCCATTACTTAAAATTACACTTCGATTTATAATCGCGACCGGTTTCACGTAACGGTAAGTAGACTGATGATGCGAAAATGGGTCGCGGATATAAATTGAGGTGTAATTTTAAATAATGGGTTTCATTTCATTCGTACCAAGCAAATGTTGGAGGTACAGCACACGTTTTGTTTTAAAATCAGCAGGTCGGAAACCCATTGGTTTAAAAAATGAAGAATTCATTATATATCGACGCTACGCGCTAGTCACCACCAACTCTCATCCTATTTATTGCCGAAAAATAAATGAAAAATATTACTAATTATAAGAGCAATGAAAAATTACTCAGCCTACTACCTAAAAATAATGGCACTACAAACGTTGACGGAACAGCAGTGTAAAAGGTGCTTTTTACCAAAACAATAAATATAACTGAAAACAACTGAGGAACTACTAAACTCATGATTAAGATATAAAAAACTAGCCAAATATGTATTTGGAAACCGGTGGATTTACCGTACATAGCTACATAATTCATTTTTGGAATTAAATTGCACACGGAGAAAACAACGGATTACTTAACTAAAGCTCCAGCTACACGCGTAAATGATCACGAATTTAACAATTTTTTTAGATTCGTATGTCACAAAGGCTCCATCGAATAACACGAAGTAGTCATTCGGTCGATTTCCCTTGAATTTTGAGGACCCATCTCACAATCACGTGATACGAGGATTATCGAAGTCAGCCCACATCTGCCAAAGATCATAAAGGAAGCACTAGGAGGAGGGGGACATGGACATGAGTCGGCAAACCATAAACCGAAGCAATCGGTGGAAATTAGAATGTCACGTGGAAGGGATTGCGGATCGGCAAGTCACCCAACGCACAGTGGGACCAAATCCGAAAAAGGGGACCCATGTATATGCATCTATTACAATACTGAAAGTAAGCGAGTAAATGCCGGAAATTTCTGAATTATTAATTTGAATAATACCTGTCGTATATAGAGCGAGTTTTCCATTCAGTCTCTATATATCATGCTAACATCTTCTAGGACACAACGAACAAAACGTTCGAGCTTCCGAATCCTCTTTATAACCGAGTTATACCGTGTGTAATTTTCTATAGTTCATTTATTTAAACTATTTCAGGAACGGCTTTTCCAGGACTTATATAATGGACAAAATATCGATAACAAAGACGATCACGTACAACCATACTGTCGGCAGGATTCGAACCCGCGAGCATTGGGAGCCAGACACGCTAACCACCCCTCTACCAAAACCGGCAATAATATTTTTAACAGGACAAAAAGAGAACCCAGCTTATTATTTTTTGCGGTTAATTTTTTCATTATTACTACTTGCCATTTACTTGCTTTACTCATAGACTCGACTATGTACACGCAAACTCCCATTTATATTTTACGAAACGGGGAAAAATTATATTCGCGGCAGTAAGGAAATGCGAAGGAAAATGAGGCAGATCCCGGTCTTACCGAGAGTGAAGTACAGAGGGAACGGAAGAAATAGTAACCGTTTCATATCCTTTCCACCTGCCTCCTTCCCTTCACCACTTCCATCATACGGCGACGTCGCTCCATAAAAAATGGCTCCGTCTGATTGATCGCCTCTTCACTTGACACCCTCTAACGCCACGCGGCCAAAACCCAACCCCGAATAATCGAAGCATAATGGAAGAAGGTTGGGTGGGGGTTTAATACCACGGCAGGTGATAGCGGGGTGGGATTGACCCCGACCAGTTTTTCTACGTCTAGACTTACTTGTTGGAACACTTTGAGTCGATCCAAAGGTGCGGTGCAGGTACGGGATACGCCTCCGGCGATGCCACCTGCTACCAGAGTTCGCCACCACATACCAGAATGCATTTCAGCCGATGTGAAATCATCTGGTACGTTCATATCCTCCCCGATGTCGAGATACTGAAGAGGAAGAGTGGAGCGGGTGAAACGACACTTCATAGTACTTCGACCGTTATTACACCCTCCGTACCATCTTAAACATTTAACTACAGCAGTGAAATTACGAACACGTATCTGCGGTGCGGTCTTCCAGACCGCCACTGCTTATTAATTTATTATGATTATTTCAAAATCTACATCTACAATTTGGTTCTCCACGTTAAATAATGCCATGGGTTAAGTAATAAAAAAATTATGTTCACTTTGTTTGTAAAATATAAACTAGGCGGTAATTTGACACTATAATTTAGACGGTCTCTCGCAGACAGCATCTATATAGTTAAAGGTTAAAACGATTTCGTCATAAAATTACGAAAATCGATGGAACGTTTTTAGACCATTCATGGATGAATAAAGCGGAAGATATTCTTGAATGTGCCTAATTTATTTGCAGCGAGAAATACCGCTTGTCCAAAAAATTTCTATATTCATCACATTCTAATACGTTAAAAATCAAATTCTACCATGGCTTTCCACAAATTAAACTCATAGATATATTTAACGAAATATTAATATCATCGAGCGCACGGTATCTGGTCAAAATATACATTTTTAAGCCATTCATTTAGGATAAAAACACCCGGGACCGGCTATTTACTAGAACAAATTGGTCAAAGCCTCTCAACAGCCTCATCTTCTCCGGGGGGAAACCAAAACGAAGTCATTTATTTTTTAAGGCTGGACACTGAATCGTCTTCCCCTGGCGTGACGTCACTTTCATTACTAAGGCAAGAGAATTGGCGGCTGAATGAAGAGCACTCAGTTCGTTTTCTATTTACGAGAGTTAGCGGTAAACAGCACACGGCCTATCTTCATCTACAAGTTACCCTGCAATTCACCTAGCGGACAAGACGGAGTTGGAACTAGATGGGAACTCTGCGCCACAAAAAATCTGGCGACGATACAGCTTCAATCACTCACTTGCATGGGCTATTATTACCTACGAGGATTAGGGGGAAGTATAACTCAAAACAACTAAGTTCTGGAGCCTAGTAAAAAGTTTGGGGATATTATTTACAATATTATACGTAAGATACTCTCTTCTTACACCTTACACATGCCAGCCGACATAATTTTTATATAGAGATCACAATAAAATTGGAAAACTTTGCGCCAAGATAGGTTTTATGGCAACATGGCATCCTGAATTTTTCCAGCCCTGATCATTGAGCTGACTTCGTTCTGTTTGCTAACGATCAAACGGGATAGCTACGCAAACTTATATAACTTAGAATAATAAATAACTGATTTTATCACACTTTCCGGTAGGAATAGGTGGTTTCAAAATTACGATAAGTGAGCTAAGTTACCCTATTAAGGCGATATGTAAGTACAAAAACAGGGAGAGAAAGCCAACCAGCACAATACTTTCAACATATATTACTATTAATATTATTTACGTTATGGTACGAAAGATACTATCTTCTTTAACCTTATTACACTTGCAACCGGCATAATATTTATACAGAGTTCACAATACATTGCAAAAAATAGCGCCAAGATGGATCTTATGGCGACATGTCATCTTGAATTTTTCCAGCCCTGATCATTAACCTGACTTCGCTATGTTTGCTAACGATCAAACGGGATAGCTACGCTAAATTAACTAACTTAGAATAATAAAGAACTGATTTTATCACGCTTTCCGAGCAGTTGGTCCCAATTATAGAACCCAATGATTGAACATTGCACTTAGAACACCCATTTATTTATATCATATTTCCATTTATTTATACGTGATTATCAACAGAAAGAAACTTACTTGTCCATCTGGAGGTTTTCGTCCGCAGTACGTAGCCAGAGTAGTTAACTGGCGCGCAAAATTCAATAAAATTCGCATCCTGAAAACACGAAACTCACGTAGACATTCAACTCGGCGTTGCTAAGGAATTTACATGTACACGGTCGTCAAGGCGTGCAACAATGCACTTCCACCAATATAGCCGACGAAGTACATATGTATACCTATATCACCCCCCTTTATATTGCTAAAAATCTTGTCGCGAAAAGATTCTTTGTGGAACAGAGAATCAATCCTTAAATGATATTTTGAGTCAAGGGAAAATAACGTTTTACTTTCGGTCGCCAACCATCCGAGTTCAGAGATTCTCAGAGCTTCCATTCGGTCCTCTTTTTCACAAACGGGTTTCCTCATACGCACTTCACCTTTGGTCGGTTGTTTTTTAAAAACAATTTCTGCGCGATTTCAGAGAATTTTATGAATATTATCTATTGGGAAACTTTGGATGGGAGCCGAAATTGTTATGAATTCTAATCATTGCATTTGCACGCCTATCAGTCATTAAACCAATGAAACATTTGACAGGTTGATTTTTCTGTTGACAATATATTTTAAAAATCTGGAGCAACAAATTACACCAATAATCCTATAAATACGAGGGTATAAGGATTAAAAGAAAAATAGTGGGCGGGAGATAATTTTCTAAGGACAAGTCTGAAAGTGCGTCTTTTGGAGTTAGACGACGTTGCGTTTCAACGATTCCATTCTGCAATATCTTGCAGATTCTTCACATAAGTGGGAAATTTACACCATTTAGGGGCTTTTGATTTAATAAGAGAGAGAAAGAGAGAGAGATAGAGAGAGAGAGAGAGAGAGAGAGAGAGAAGCAATGTTGGTTGTGGCTAATTTGCGAAATTTTTCGTCAAGCAGTTTATCAATTAACTGTTTGGTATATCCATTATTGTTGGATATATATTTAATGATCTCCAATTCTTTGTTAAAATCAGAGCTGGATATGGGAATGTTTACTGAACGGTGTAGCATGGCATGATAAACTGCAAGTTTGTGAGATAATGGGTGGGAGAAATCAGCAGGAATTACTTGATATGTATATGTTGGTTTTCTGTATATTTCAAAATGATGCTTATTATTATGAATTGTTATCGACGTATCTGAACCAATAAAAGATATGTTTTATAGAATGGTTATTGGAATTAAATAATATTGATTCTAAATCATCCATAAAATTGTCTGACAGTAGGGGGGAGATAAAGGAGAGCCCATTGCTAAACCTTCTTTTTGCTGATAAAATTTTCGATTATGACTGGTAGAGCGATGCACAGTAGCATTCAAGTCAAACGTAGTTGACATTCCGCATTTCCACATAATGAAAAACCAAAGCCAAGATGGCGCTTCTCATAGCGACATCAGTTGATCATTTAAAATTTGAAATTCATTTTTTTAATTACGAGAAATACGGTACCTGAATTATACAAAATAATTTCTATTGCAATATAATAAAACGCTAATTTTTCTTATTTGAAAATTAATTTAAAAAAAATTAATATTTTCTAAAAACAGAAGTGACACCTATTTTACGTGGAAGAAACTGTCGATATTTCGTATTTACAAACACTAATAAAGATAATCGTTATTGCGCTCTATATTCCAATTAAAACGTTATTCTTGATTGATTGTATAATTTGTATGTATTTTTTAAGATATTCTTTAGATATTTAGCGCTAGATGTAGCACGAATATGAAACTTCTTTCGTAAATGAGCAGATCGTACTTCAAAAGAGTGTTAATCTTGCATGGATTATTTAACAACTTCATAAAATGGAACCATTATTAACGTTAGTAGGAGGGACTACTCCTGATTCTTCGTAACTGCCAGCAATTACTTGAATCAAGAATCATCGTCTATGTGATGGATCGCAAATTTATTTTTAGGAATGAACCATATTAATATGAGCTATTGCTATGATGTGCCGAAATAGCAATCTAAATCGTTTTCTTATCACAATCGTAATGAAATATTACATAACATCAGTTATTTATTTTTAAGGTCTGCTTTAGCTTCATAAAATCTTTGGGCATTTTCAAAACTGGAGGAACTTATACAACTATTGCCCAGTTTCTTCATCCTGGCCAGTAATAAGGAGTTAAGTTTATGCATTCTTTTTCAGCTATGTGATTATTTTCCAACGAGCGACAAATAGAATAAACAAGAACATCGGGTGGGAAAAAAGGAATTTCGGAGGAAAAGGTAACAGGTGGGAGGGAAGGATTCGGCCACGGTGGGTCAGTTAAGGGCAGGTTACACGTGCCGCTAAGTCATACGTTATTGGGAAGCCCTCCTGGTCCAATTGGAATACGAAAAAATGAGTGCAGCATTGACGTCCAGCCGCGTTGTTCGGTGGGCATCGGACGCAAGCGAAAGCAGTTCAATGCGATAGGTGTCCTTTACGTTTGCATATTCAACTCGAGCCACAACTCGGAGAGATTCAGATACTCCCCCATTTTAAAAATTATGACTTAAAACTTTTTAATTGATAATCGCCATTTGTCGCAAATTTTCGTGGGATATGCATATTCGTAATCCGTTAAATGCACTCGTAAAGAACTAGCTTTCATCGGAAGTGATGCTAAATAGTGGCGAAATACGGAAGAAGCGTATTAACGTTCTTTGATTTTACAAAGCGTCAGTTCTTTATTAAAGGATTGGGAGGGTACCTATGTGAATTTGTATGATTCCTGTAGGATCGTATGCAATATAATGATTAGCGCCCGGGGATAAAATGTCTATTACGATAATGCAATGGAAACCCCTAAAACCCTGTAGGGCGATTAATAATCCAAGAAAGTGGGCGGAAGAAACTCCGACATATTGCAAGGTCG
Source organism: Tanypteryx hageni (assembly GCA_028673005.1). Taxonomy (NCBI): domain Eukaryota; kingdom Metazoa; phylum Arthropoda; class Insecta; order Odonata; family Petaluridae; genus Tanypteryx; species Tanypteryx hageni. Next base: position 31,954,333 of record CM054113.1, on the reverse strand, counting down.
CAACTTCATGATAGCTAAAGGTGACACTATGGGAATAATGTTAACGCCCACGCATATCGAAAGACACAACCACGATAATAAAATGCGTGTCATCACATCGAGAGCTGCTGAGGGCAGAGGAGATACACGATCGGGCTCGTGTAATTTTTTGTTTGTTCTGGGAGGCCATTGTTAAAACCATAAACGAAATCCATTTTAATACTTATTAAAATATTTGATACTAGGGAGTTGCGAATTTTCCATTCCATGCTCACATAATGCTGACGAATCACACCTAATAATCGACATTCATTTGACCTAATGAAAATCTGTCGTTCATTTCTGCCTCCACCCAATATCTTACATATATAGCGTCACTATTTTCAATTAGTTAGAAGCGCACCCCTAAGTTATGTTTTTCGAAGAATTATTGGGGATCATAATATGAAACTGAAATTAATTACCTTGCATGCCGAAATGCAGACGTCTCCAAGATGAGGAGGTAAGCACTCAGTCAGGCAGCGTTTAGGGCATTGAGGGGTGTTTTAGAAGGAAAGGAAAATAGAGGGAGAGGTAATGGTCAAATAATGCGTGCGTTCGTGCGAGTACGACAGCCGCAAACCTTCTAGGAAATTTCTGGTAAGAGAAGAATGTATTTTCTTGAAGTTTGAAGGTAAATATGTCCTATTGAGAGAACTTGGATATTAAACAAGTAGTTCTGGAAAGCCCTAATCCGCCTTCTTTCCTTTCAATACAATTTTAATATATCACAAGTAGGGGTTATAAATGTTTTTCCGTGGTACAGCAGTGCTTTTCGTCACCTCGCCCTACAAACGAAATTTCTTTGAAATCCGTTCTGCCAATACCTTCCAAATTCATAGTTACAGAAACATTCTAACCTTGATATCATGGTAGCCCTGTTTAAACGACCCGGTTGAAATACGACATTTTGTTTATTTATTATGTTATGCTATGTTTATATTAAAAGTATTAAATTTGGTTCAAATTGATGAGAATAGTTAAACACAAATACTTGTAAAAATAATATTTTATCCGTTGTATTGTGGCAGCCTCTCTTTCCATATCTACAGTAAACATCTTGAAATTGCTATTTTATATTGCACGCCTGCTTCATACAAACCTTTGTCAAAATCGGTTTACCTAATTCCTTCCAAATTCATAATTGCCGAAAAGATTAAGTTGGTGGAATACGTCCCTCCGATATCCAGGAAAAGTTGCGAAAAGTAGGTAGGTGTTTCGGATACAAAGCAGCCTTCGTCATTGGCGATTCATCTACCATCTATCATTACTTACTTCTCCATACCATTGAGTTGACTTGTCACATTCTCACGTTTTGCATCAATGTTACCACACGAAAATGAAAATTTTAACAATTAAAAATTATTTTAAGACAATATCATTTACCAAACAATGAAAATGATCTTATTCACAAATCTCTCTCGCAGAATACCTAATTGTTTTATCGAAGGTCATTTTACACTTTTCTTTGAATAAATTGTTAAAAACACTGCCGTATGCGAGCAGAAGTATCTTAGGCAGTCATCGCAGATATTATTTTCAGTTTGTAATATTATTTATATGAAACGTGATGGTTTCTGAAGCAGGAAGGCCGAATGCCGTAGAGATGTAGGGCTGCACGCTAAAATTCAAAGAAAATGAATGACAGGTACAAAGAGACGTCGATTCCCATATTGTACGGAAAAGTAAATCATAATTTCACCGAGAATCAGGATGTTACTCGAGGTTAATGCCACAATTTGTCCGAGTTGCTGTCAAGATTATGTTTCCCGCGTCATGATGCCGTTACGCTAATTGTTCCTCCATCTCTCATCTATAATACCAGGGGATCCGCGGGATGTTTGGCCTCGCTCAAGCCGCCTTGGGCTGGTGGGGGGAATCACGTAGGTAGGTGTTTCGGATACAAAGCACCATTCATCATTGGCGATTCATCTACCATCTATCACGTTCAATATTATTATCGTCTTCGTAGTTCTCCTACAGTGTGGATGTAAAATTTGATTGGAATTGAAAGCGCTGCCCTCGGAAGTAAAATATGAATGAAAGAAATGTAATTTCAAGAATCGCACGAAATACCGGACTAATGGCAAATGAACCTGAGCCTTGTCTCCTCGTTGAGACAAAAGTTATAGCAGGACAGACAAACGGATAATCAGGCAAACAGACCAAGTGCACAGGGATTCAACATAAGAGACCGCGCCAACGCAAATTGCGTGCCTCTGGGGTACATTTTAGGGAAATTTTTACTTGGCGTTATCTTCGTTGTTTGATGTTTTCTGTGTGTCCGCTAAATTTCGTTTTGATTGGATAAGACTTAAAAATTAGCTCAGGAACTATAAGTGTGGTGTTCTAGAAAAACTATTGTCAGTCGTCTCTTAAGTTATATGAACATGCACACGAAATTTTGCGAAAATAAAAAAATCGAGATAGCAGTTATCGTAGAACAGGCAATGACGATTCATATGCTACAAGAATTTTATTTTAATTTTACAGAAACTGATGACAATATCGGAGATTCTGATTTTATTGTAAACGTTTACCTACTATGGGCTACATAAACGTTTTATTTTTCATGAATTAAACGCGTTCAAAAAGATTTGATTTACAAAATTTAACCCACCATAGATACATCTCTCCTGGAATCTGGTAGAACTTGTTCGGGAGCCCAGAATCTTTGTAATGATGTAATTTTCTGCTTTACTAATGTTTTTACCTTATATTAAGTTGAGATTTTGGTAGAATCTAATTCAATGAAACGATACTTAATGCATAAATCTCCTCTTTATACAGAACCATGTTGGTTACCAAATCTGACGGGCCAGTGTCGGGTGGCCTGATTTTTATTACAATTTAAACCAATCTAGAAACATTCACCATTTTTTTAGATTTCTTTTCAAAAGTAAATGAGGTTGGCGGAGAATTAAGCAAAATTGTAACGTTTGTGCTGTCAGTTTCAGTATCCAACGAAACCTGCGAACATGTATTCAATGTCATTAATGTTTTGTTGAGTAAAGGTCGAAACTAATTAAGTGTGCATCATGTCAAGGCGGAAATTTCAGTATACACCAATTTTAATTACTCACCTAAAGATTTCAATGCCTTTTTCTGTCAAAATCAGATCTTTTGGAGACTGCTAGAGTAGTTCAAAATACAAATTCAAATTACATAAATGAAGCACGGCTTTTGAAGTAATGCTATTTTTACGAATTTGTTAAAACAAAATTAAGGTTAAACATTCATATATTTTGTAAATGATAAATAAACCAAATTTTATGGTCCTCATTAGCTTTTTTTAACCTACAGAATATCTCGCTATTAACTTCCGGAATCAACAATTTACAAGATGGCAACTGTAAATTTAACAATAAAATAAATATTAAATATCATTATATGTTTCCCAATAATTAAATAAAATAGTTTCATTGCTCACACCCGGTTTTTGACCTAGATTAAATTCTCCCGGTTTCTCCCGAAATTTGCTATTCATTCGGTGGAAATCTCTCGGAATCAACTACTCATGAGGTGGGAACCCTAGTTTCCTGTTTCTACGAGCAAATTTTCAAGACGTCTCTTGTGTGAAGAGAAAATATTATCTGTAGTTGTAAGAATTTCAGAAATCAGGGACGTGAATTCCATAGGAGTAAAATGAGCTTCAACCGACTTGAATCAGCACATCTGAGAACATATCAAAAAATGAAATTTAATAACAGCGGAAGAATGAAATGCGAGATATAAAAGGAAATAAGTAGGAAGGGACTCACCCAGGGTTGCCACCTTATGAGTAGTTGATTCCGGGAGATTTCCTTTTCATGAGTAGAAAATTCCGGGAGAATCCGGGAGTATTTTCTCTAGGTCGAAAAACAACTAAAGTGACCAATGAAACTTATTTCATTTAGTTATTAGTAAAATCAATAATGATTATTTAATCTCGTTTTATTTTTAAAGTTAGAGTTGTCAGGTTGAAAACGGCTGATTCCGGGCGATATCCATAAGGGCATGGATATCTTTAAAAGAGTATTTAAAATTGGTTCATACGTGAATTTCAGTCTTGACATGGTCCACATTTAATTTGCTTCGAACTTCACAGCACAATTCGTTAATAGCATTGAACAACGGTCACAAGCTGCGGTGGATACTGAAGCTTAAAACACAAGCGTTACACTATTATTTAATACTCCGTCATCTCCATTTACTTTTGAAATGAAATCTAAAACAATATTGAATGTATAATAATTGGTTTAAATAAAAATAAAAATCAGACGAACCTTTATTGGCACGTTAGCGTGGTAACCAACATGCTCCTGTATAAAGAGCATATTTGTACATTATTTATCACTTCATTGGCATCAATGGATAGGATTCTATCAAAATCTCAAATTAGTACTAAGTAAATTCAATTTCGAAGATTTTGGGCTGCCGGAAAAGTTCTACCAGATTCCGGGAGAAATGTATCTAAGATTGGTTAATTCCGGGAGACTCCCAGAATTCCGGAAGAGGTGGAACCCCAGACTCACAATCAGCGCCTCAGTGCCACTCGGGACGAATGTGGCGCCAAGTGTTAGTTAAACCTTTCTCTCAGATAACTGTCCTAAATACTTTTTCAACGTTTAGGAGAAATTGGTTGAGCTACACGAACGAATCGATTTCGAATAAAGGAGTAAATTATGGAACTGTTTTAATATAATTAATTACGTGAGTCGGTCCAGTAATGTGACGTTGCTCGCGATACAGCTTCTGGTTAGGTCTCACGCATGGCTTCGACTTTAGTGATCGGTATTTGTAAGTTTCATTTTCCGGCAGCCCGCGGACCACCTGAAAGACACTCGAGGCCCACCAGTGGTCCGCGGAGCACACTTTGAGAACCGCTGCGTTAAAGTAGCTGTATTCAAATATTACAAAGCCGAGGACCCTCAACGACGAGAACTATCTTCGCCCCTCATTCTGTACCATCACGTTACCGCATAAAAACAATAACAATACCTACTGGACATACAATTGCAATTGCAATTTTCTCGTTCGGCGGCGTTTGTTGTTGTATGACAAAATTTGAAAAATGCCCAAGATGAAATCACGTTAACCCGTAACCACAGGCATCGGTCTCTCAGACCACACGAAAAATTTCAATAGTCTATTTTATGGTCCATGGATCATTTAGGCCTTTGAGGTTTTGTTTAGCTTTGTATCCTGGAGGTGGCTTTGTTTACTTCACGGTAGTTGCCTTCTAGCTTTGGACCTGTGCGTACTAGAGCGGGTTTAGTTTCGTTGCCGGTCTGAAAAACCGCTTGCCTGTGTCCACGTAATTTTTTTCGGGACAGTTCTTTCACAAGGTTTCGGAAATTTCCTACGACATGTTGCAGTTATACCGTCCTGGACCGTCGCACGTTCAAAAATTTGAAAACCAAAACTGCCTTCCAATGTTTTATTTGTAGCAGCTCAATATATTTGAAATGTTCAGCACCCGCTTGAGGAGAGAGAGCGTGAGAGGGGGAGGGGAGGGCGTTGGAAAGGGAGTGGGATGGGAAGGGGGGACGGTAAGGGGGGGTTAAGGGGAGAGGGAGGGGAGTGGGAGGAGAGGGTGGGAGAGTGGAGGGAGAGGAAGAGGGAGAAGGGGAGAGAGCGGGGCAGAGGGGGAGAGAGATAGAGACAGAAAAAAACCAAATGTACTATATATTGAAAATAATTATGTGCGGTTAAGTATTTTATAGCGAAATTTATTTCTTTGTCTAACAATTTCTATTCACCCAAAACCATTTTTACACTCCGTACCACTCAATCATGTTAATTTAATATTTATTGCTTAATTTTTAGTGCATATAAAAGTTGGTGTCATTAATTTGACTTTTCAAGATATTTCTAAAGGCTAAAGACTACTTAAAAAAGTTGTCCAGTATTGGAAAGTACCAGAACTTGGGTGACATTCGTGGTACCGCAAACAGCAACCAAGTTTTGAGAAGAGGATAAGTGAACACGAATTATATTTTGAATGGCTGTCACCCATTTGCTACTTCACGAAACATCTCTTGGAAAACGCTCATAACAGTACTTTTTACCATATGTTAACGACTTTTTATGCCAAAGGCAATAGATTTTTTTCTGGAACAATCAAAATTTATTCATTTTTTCCTCACTAGCGAGTTTGTATTAAAAAGAATTCTCCAATCCATTCCGAAAACACCATTGAAAGAATTCCTTTTGGTGACTTTATGGCGAGATATTTTCTATTTTCCTCCTCCTCTCTCCACCATACCTCTTTCCCATCTGTCTTTTTGTTTGATTTGTCATTCTTAACCGCCCCACTTCAGCCGTCCTCGGCTGAGGGGTGGTCAGCGTGTCTGGCTCCCAATGTTAAAGTCGCCCGAGTAAAATAGTAAAAGGTGCTTGCATACTCACCTTGAAAAAACATTAATTTTTTAGAGACACATTTCGTCATTGGAAATATATTTTTAATTCTAAAGATTTCACCCCTTTACAGATTTTCATTCTTTCCTTGTGTAACTATAATGTAGTAAACCAATCCCTAAATTTTGCAATTTCAAGAATATTATACTTTTTTCACAGTAGGATACTAAAACCACACATTTTTGCCAAATTTTAAAGTTGTACCCTATCTAGTAGAGAAATAATGTTTATCTATTTGTTTAAATTTTAAATAATTATAACGGCCGCATCAACATATTGATGGAGATTTTTATTTGGGTATGTGCACCAAGTTCAAAATAACTTTAAAATTTCCGCTTCAACACGACATTATTTTTTTTTCGCGATTCTCAAATATTAAAACAAATACTACACAACCCATATTCTACACATGAGAATTATCACCACCTGATGTTACTTGGTTGTCCTTTGTACCTTGATGTGGTAGAAGGGCTTGAGCATTTCAAGGGGCAACATTTTGTCGTTGTCAAAGAGAGGATAACAAGGCAGGAAATTTAACACCACATTTGAACAAATACAAAGTCTCAAAATTAAAACACAAATTTATTAGTGTAATATTGTAAACACTGGAAACTGTATTGGGTACTCAGTTTCAGCCAGAAGTTACAAGATAAAAATATTGATGATACATTGGTCATTGATTCACAACAATTATATGCAGGCAATTAACAATGTAATGCTTATTGTAAAAGAGCTTGTTGGAATGACTTGAAAGTAGATTTAAATGCAACCTTAAAAGGCATTGATGTATAATATTGTACAATTAAGACATGCCATTAAACAAGATTTTATCTTTTGTGTATAACAGCTTGTAACTTGTTTAATCTATGTGAAAATCCTTCTTCGGGTTGACGTTTCTGTTTTATTAAGGTTAAAATTTAATTTTGTGAAATGCACAAAAGATATTTAGATGCTAAAGCATTGACAGTATATGGAATATAGTGGAGTACATTATAATTCTTAACTAAAATTACACTTAGTCAAGGAACACACAACAATCAATGCTAAGTGTTCTATCTGTTCTTTTTTTAGAATTTCACAATAATGGAAATTATGTGTGTTATTAAATACCCTCGACCATCCTATACTGCCAGAAGGCTCAAATAAATGTAACTGTTGCTTGACATCACAGCTTTTGGGAGTTCATTAACCACTTTCCTGGTATCATTTACCCACTTTTGGTTATTCATGAAGGGATAATTTATATATGCGGAGATATTAATTTAATAAAAATAAATAAATGCACTAGTTAATGCATCAGAATATGCTGAAATCTTTTCAACACAACCTACTCATAAGTAGATGCATGTAGAAGGTGAATGTTTTTTATTAGATAGTTATAACAATGTCGACTATTGCTTGGCACAACATTCAAGATTCAGCCATCAGATAATTTGCGTAATACTTTCAAACTGTAAAAAATCAGCCTGAGCTCTTAGATAATACAAAAAAACTATATAGTATATAAAAAATAAATAGACAGGTATTATACAGAAGATTTTGAAATAAAGACGATGTTTTTCACTAAAGAGCCTATCAAAATCACATCCACACAAAATAATTATGTTGTCAGCAAAGATGACCAAAAATGCTAAAACACTCAAAATTGCTTCAGTCATAATTAACAGGCTAAAGCCTTTTTCTTGTATGAAGAAATTATACAAATGATTTTCTTTCTGTTTACCAACAGAATACTTATGAATGCTGGTGGAGGTTTTCGGGTTTCGCTGCGTTGGCGGCATTTCTGGCTCTAGACGTTTCGCAGACATTGCAGTCTGCATCTTGAGGAGACGAAGTGAGATCAGATGGTAGGGATCTGCTTTTATATCCACTCGGCCTTCCTAGTTTAACCGTTGTCCATCGCTGATTGGATCAATCGAGTTCCTTTTCTCTTTGGTGGTTACTCCAACGTATTTTCTTCCCTTTCACGTTTCCGTTGGAAGAGTCGCTTCCATGTTGCGCTGATGTGATCTTCTTTCGCGAGCAATTTCGTTTCCCCGAGCCTGTTTTTATGTACCGGGCCGCAGGTAAAGGTCTCCGCTATGGCCGACTCCGTCCAATTCTTGTTCATCATGGCCCGATTATGTTCGCCTAAGCGCCAGCGAATGGATCGTCCCGTTTGTCCTACATATACGTGTCCGCAGCTGCATGGAATCCTGTTGACTCCTTCAGATGTTAGCGGGTGGAGTGCATCTTTCGCAGACGGAAGTTCTTCTTTTATTTTTCTTAGCGTGTTTGAACGGACGACGATATTTTCTTTTTGTAGAACCTTGTCTATGCGTTCTGATGTCCCGGCGATGAAGGGAATTTTTGCGTAGGCTGTGGGCTTTTGTCGTTCCACCGAAGGTTTTTGTTTCGGTTTTATGTTCCGCCGGATGAAGGGGTGACTGTAGCCATTATTCATAAGTGCCCTTCTTATATGCTCTTCTTCGTCTTTTAGCGACTCGGGATCGGAGACCGTGTTTGCTCGGTGCATCAGGGTCTTGATTATTGATGCCTTCTGCTGAGGATGGTGATGAGAGGCAGCATGCAGGTAACGGTCAGTGTGCGTTTTTTCCGAAATACGCTGTGTCCAAGGCTTCCGTCAGGTCTCTTCTTCACCATGACGTCGAGAAATGGTAGGGTGCCGTTCTCTTCGACTTCCATGGTGAACTGGATGGCTGGGTGGACTTGGTTGAGTTGACGGTGGAACTCATGAAGTTTATTTGTCCCATGGGGCCAAATGACTAATGTGTCATTCACGCAAAGACTAGTACCCCTACGGAAAGACCGGAAACTTAACAGAAATTTAACAGATTAAATAGACTTAAATGAAAAAATTGCATATAAGAAATCAAACTTATTACCATATATCACACATTACGAGAGTACAAAGTCATTATCAAATTACATAACAGTGAGGTATTTTTACATAAATATTATACAATCAAGATATAAAAATGAATTATTGTAACAGAATTTTATAACGTTAATACCTTTTATGCATGAAACGTATTTAAAGGAAATTCACGTGGACGACGAAAAACGTCAAACTTTCACGTCATGAATGAATTTGTGGATCAAGCAAAAATCTATTTGTAAAGTGATTTCTTCGGCCCTGGAACACATTCTCTTTCTGTTGCACCTGTAAAAAGAACGAAAATGAATTTCTAAGAATGTCAATCATTGAACATGCTAAACCTAATGAAATTGATGCAGGAGGCAATGGGCATGCTTCAAATGTTGCAGTAAATGTAAAATAAGGCAAATGCGCTTACGGCCCATAAACAATGTTTCTATGATGATCGCATTTCCATTTGTAAAATTAAACACATCACATTGCACTAGAAAATGTCCACTTTATCTATAATTTATTCCAAGCACAGTTGTATTTGCTGACGTTTACGTGTTCACAGCAGTTACAGTTAGACCATTTAAGATCTATATGTATTCATCATATAATAAGGAAAACTTTTGGTATAGAGATTTCAATTTCTCGATCGAAAAATATATACATATTTCTAAATGTTTTGAAACAAAGAAGAATTACGTCTAGGATTATAAACAACTGCATAATGAGAAACAAGAAATATTCAAGTTAACAATTTGTGTAAATTCAAAATATTTCAAATTAAAACAATGAGACATCGCTATGGTACACTTATTTCATTCTATTAAAAGCACAATTCTATCCTCTGGCATCTCTGTTGCAGTTTAACTTATAAAACTCACTATAATCTACTGATAATCGCGAGAAGTTTTATACAGAAATTTCAGTTACTCAATCTAAAATTATTGCTTATTTAGTGAACTGACACGAACCATATTGACGGCCAGGGCAATGGACGACACAGCTAGGTGAAGTAATCGAGGCTTAACACCTGAAAATGAGAAATATTTCCTCTCAAAATGCTTCTCGTACACAAACAAAAGAGAGAAATTTCTTTCCTTCCTTCCTAGAAGATATATCCATTGGAGGTATCTGTTAAGAAAATATAAAAGCATTCTCACAAAGCGAATTCACATTCATTCACTTTTTCTTAAACAGTGATGAATGCATATCTACTATATATTTACTTGACAAATTCAGAGTAACTGACAACCTCTCAATAAGCAATGGCCAAATTTTTTCAAGAAAAATGGCCGCTGTTCCGTTACGATACACAAGGAACGTGTGGCGCTGTGGTGATGCGGTAGAGAGAGAGAGAGAGAAATAGAGGGAGAAAATGAGAGAGAGAGAGCCGACTGCGACTGCAGCGCCTTTCGCGGACACCTTAGCATGGTGAACTACGTGTAAAAGCTGGGAATCTATTCTCCCATAAGAGTTTCATACCCCTGCATCCACGTAACGCAGCCAGCATGAAGGTTGAGGACCACATGATACTAGCGCCTTAGACTCGAAATGCTCTATATATAGATTGGCTATGACGGGGGAGAGAGGACAGCACATATCTGCTCCCTCCTTCTGGTCGTAAAACTGTCCGTTCCACAGGAAGCAGTTGTTGGTGAGGCAGAATTCTGTTAACTACGGATAGTCTGCCGGCAGTCCATGATGTATAAGCTCCTTCAAGATTTCGATGGAGTCCTTTATAGGAACCTTAGTGAAGAGTGAGGTCACGTCAAAGCTTACAAGAATATCGTTCTCCGATACTTTCATGTCGTTTAGCCTTTCTATGAAATGTGCTGAATTCTTCACGTGCGATTCCGTTCCGCCTACGTACGTCTGTAAGCTGCGTGCGAAGTATTTTGACAGCCGATATGTTAGGGAGCCGATGGCGCTGACGATGGGTGTCAGAGGAACGTCGTTCTTGTGTATTTTTGGTAACTTAAACAGTTGTGGAGGCCTGGATGATGACGGCAGTAAATTCCGTTGGTCTTAAATAGGTATTGAGGATTTCTAAATCAACTCGGCGGATTTTCCTTTTGGTTTTCATCGTCGGGTCGCCTTTTAGTGTAGAGTAAGTTGGATTGTCCAGCAGATTGCGGATCTTCTCGTCGTAGTCCTCCTTGGAGATGATTACGGTGGCGTTTCCCTTATCAGACGATAAAATCACGACACTTCTTGTTTTTCAAATCTGTGATGGCCTGACTTTCGGCTGTTGAGATGTTGGAGGATAGTGGTCTTGTTTTACGAATAATATGCGCCACCTCTTGGCGCATTTCTTCTGCTTGTTTCGATTTCATATTTCGGATGGCCGCTTCCACTCCCACGACAATTTCTTCCTTAGGTATTTTGTTGGGAGCGATAGCGAAGTTCAGACCTTTCGCTAAGACTGATTTTGCTGCATCGGAAAAATTGACGTCCGTTAGGATGTAAATCATCTAGTCGTGGCTCGGCGTCGGATCTGGATGTTGATTCTTATGGAGATTTTAAAATATCTTAACCTGCTTATCCTTGAAAGACCACTGGGTTTTGGTTGAGGTGGTGGTGATATGGTCACTTTGTTCTCAGTTTTCGTGAGACATAACGGAGGCGAGCTCTAGGTGGTGATGGTAGAGATTATGAGCGCATTGAAGAAGCGCGTAACTCGTGGAGCGTATGCGTTTACGCAGGAGTGTTTGGCCTGTTGAAAAAGGCGAGTGATGACTAAAGTTTGCACTTCTGTTTGTGGAGACGCTCGAATCTCCTTGAATTCCTCTGGATGTTCTCCCCGTAGAGGGATATCAATTTGAGTTGAAGGCTTTCGCAGCGTTGCTGAATGCTGGTGGAGGTTTTCGGGTTTCGCTGCGTTGGCGGCATTTCTGGCTCTCGACGTTTCGCAGTCATTGCAGTCTGCATCTTCAGGAGATGAAATGAGATCCCGTCAGCTGTATGAATTTGCCTCAGTGAGAGCTTTCCACTACTGTGCGGTTAAGCTTTCAGTGGTTGGGCTGGGAGGTAGCAGGATGCTAATTGGACAGGTCCACTCGCTGTATGTAGAATGGCGGCTGTGGCTTCCGATGTCTTTTCTGAGGAATCTTTACTTCATATGCTGAAATGTCCTCTCTAACAAGGATGGCTGTTCCTCCTCCTAGTCTGCCCTCCCTGTCTGTTCGAAAATCCTTGAATCCGGGTGCCGCCCATTTCCAAGATGGCTTAAGGTGTGTTTCGTGTATAAGAGCTACTGTGACGTTGATTCCCTGGAGGAAAGCTAGCAGTTCAGGTGTTTTTGTTCTTATACCACCGTTGCAGTTCCAGGTGATAAGGACAATTCCGGAGAGCTGGGTGTTCTTATCCATGCATAGTCAGTATTTGACCGGACAGTTGGGCAAGCACTTGTCCAAGGGCCGCGATTTGTTTCTGCAGGACTGACGCTAGGGACTGCAGTGATGTAAGGAGGGAGGTTAGGGCCGAATCCGTTGTCGGGAGGAAAGGTGGATTATCTGTAGTTGGTTCAGGTTGAGGTGGTATCTGTCTGTGGCGAAGGGTGACGTTGGGTTCCTGTATCGTCTCGCCGTTTGTGGCTGCGGGATGCAGGAGTGGTGGGAAGTCCGAATTTTGGTGTGGATGTGCTGCGTTCTTTTTTTTGCTGCCCCAGGCGTTGCCTCTTGGAGCTGGTTCCGGTACATAGGCAGCGGGTGCTTGCTGGGGCTGAGAGGTTTCCAGCGATCCAAACCATTTCCTTGCCTCTCGTTGGTCTTATAGAAGGCGGGGTGTGGGCCTGCACAGTTACAGCATGTGGCAGGACCATCCTCCTTTTTCTTCGGGAAGGTTTTCCCCTGGTGGGGGCCGGCACAGTTATAGCATCGAGGTGCCGCTGTGCAGAACGTTTATGAATGTCCGAAACGATTGCATTGGAAGAACATCTGTGGTTCTTCATGTCGGTATCGTAGAATGTGGACTCAAGAATTCCCGATGGAAATCCATCGGAGGAAATCTTTTGGGTCCCATCCTTGGGCTTTGGCGAGGGTTGATACTACGAATGTCCCTAGGGGTGATTTGTAAGCTCGGCGAATCTGACGAGTGCATAAGACTGGAACCTTCATGTCCTCCAGAATTTCCTTGAGATAAGATTGTTCCATTATTGTATAAAGCCCTCTTATGGTAAAGGCAAGGGTTTTTTCCTCTTTGGTTCCCCAGGTGGAGAACTGTGCTTGTTCTTCTCTTAACATAGTCTGCACACTTTTGTGGTCTTCTATATTGGTTAGCTGTAGCCTGGTATAGTGCCTACGTGATGTCACTTGGAAAGAGTGGTCCTTTATGACACTCATGACGGCTGTTATAAATTGTCGGAAGTCTGCCAATTCATATAATAGAATTGCTGGCGGCTTAGGTAGACTTGTTTGGGATGGCTCGGCGGGAGGGGAGCTGGAAGCAGGCCCCGGAGTGACGTCTGTATTAGCGTCTCTGAGGAGCGGGTCGTAGCGGTTGTTGGTTTCTACCGTTTAGCGTTGGACGGCAATAGTCTCGGCAGCGGTGAAGTATGGCTTAAATTTCGTCTTCCGCTTCTTCTTTGGCTGTTGAAAGGTGCCCGTGTCAATGGACTTTCTAGCTCGTGTATCAGCATCGAGTGTGTCTCCCTCTTGGATAGGGGCTAGTTGGGAGTTATCGTTGTTGTTTTGGCCCTTGAAAAGGCCTTCGTCAGTTGGTTTCCCTTGGCTTGGTGTGCTGTCAAGAATTACTAGCCGGTCTTTCGAAGTCAGATTTTGGGAGTCAATTTTCCGGTCTTTTGGACCGGCGTCATTCTTAAAATCTTTTCCGAAGAGGATGTGTTTGATATTACTGGGTAATGATGTATCAACGTTCGTCCTAGGAGGAATCGTCCTATGTTGTAACTTTTTTGCCGGTGGTGATCTGAGCAGCGATATTTCGCAGAGCGGGTTTAAAGTTGAGGGGGCTGAAGCCCTTCCCCTCTAGCCTACCAACTGCCACCTGTCCGAATAGTCAAAAGAACACGATGTGCGGGTGAGAAGGTGGACCTATGTTAGCCACCCCCCGCTGCAAGAGAGAAATTGTGACCGTGCAAGGTTCCCCCAGGTGCTCCGCTCGCAGCAAGGCGTGCGGTTTACCCCTGAGTAGATCCTGGTCACGCTTAGAAGGCCCTGGTAGGTCTGGGCCACAGCGGATTGCAGTACTTCCTCCCCAGGGGGAGTTTTCCAAACACCAGCCAGAGCAACGGAATAGCTAGAGGAGTTCGTTATTGTTGAGTCGCTGACCATAAGCCGGCGAATGAACGATTGATCGATCGATCAATGTTTTCGATGAGCCGATCGATGAGATCCGATGGTAGGGATCAGGTTTTATATCCGCTCGGTCTTCCTAGTTTAACCGTTGTCCATCGCTGATTGGCTCGTTCGAGTTGCTATCCTTTCTCTTTGGCGGTTGCTCCAACGTATTTTTCTTCCCTTTCAGGTTTCCGTTGGAAGAGTCGCTTCCATGTTGCGCTGATGTGCAAACCGTCGTCCCGGTTGAAATTGAATGGATGTTTTTCGATTTCAATAGCTTCGCGAATTCACCTCGGAAAATATCGATCTTCTTTCGCGAGCAATTGCGTTTCCTCGAGCGTGATTTTATGTCCCGGGCCGGAGGTGAAGTGTTCCGCTATGGCCGACTCCCTCCATTTCTTATTCATCATGGCCCGTTTATGTTCGGCTAAGCGGCAGAGAATGGATCGTCCTGTTTGTCCGACGTGTACGTGTCCACAGCTGCATGGAATCCTGTAGACTCCTTCAGATGTTAGCGGGTCGAGTGCATCTTTCGCAGACGGAAGTTCTTCTTTTACTTTTCTTAGCGTGTTAAAACGGACGACGATATTTTCTTTTCGTAGAACCCTGGCTATGCGTTCTGATGTCCCGGCGATGAAGGGAATTTTTGCGTAGGCTGTGGGCTTTGGTCGTTCCACCGAAGGTTTTTGTTTCGGTTTTAAGTTCCGCCGGATGAAGGGGCCGCCAACGCAGCAAAACCCGTAACCCTCCACCAGCATTCAGCAACGCTGCGAAAGCCTTCATGTCAGATAGAATACTTATGAATTTAAACACAATTTCTTTAAATAAATAAAACATCCTAATCAAGTCGTATTCCCTCCTAAGGCCTGTCGACACATTTCATAAACCACATAGCTGATGCCAACTGCAGGGACCACTTTCATGAAGCTGGGCCTAATTCCTCGATAGAGACCAAAGAATCCCTCCCTTGCTATTATCTCACGTATTAATCTCGTCATGGTTTGGGCATGCTCTGGGCTTGTCAGTATATCTGAAAATACAAAAGAAAGTCAACATCATAACGTTGGAAAAGAGAAGAAGCGGAAAGCATATTATGTGACCAAACAAAAGATCACAGAGAATTAATTTGAACTCATGAATTATTATGACATATTTTTTGCAAGATTATTGACTTTGTAATATATTAACCCTTTCTGGCCTGAGTGATTTAAAAAATATCTCATACAAGATTGATGGCATTGCTGACATAGAAGCAATAAAATAATTACGTGTACTTTTTATAAATTTTTATTGGCACATACAGTTTAACTTATGTGAAAAAATGGGCCGATCATAGGTATACCAATGGCCAAAGGGAAAAAATCAGGGATGTCGATATCTGACCGGAAAGGGTTAATTCCCTTGGCGACAAAAAAATACTGGACAATTTAACATTCAAGGAAGCTACTTCAGTCGTGATAACTTCATTCAAAATTATAATTTTGTAAATGTGGTCTTTCATGATTTCATGAATATTCTCCATCACTCACCTTGAGCTTGGAGCCTTGTTCTCACCAGAGCAAGCGGATACGATACTATCAGCCCACATGTGCTACTAATCGTCCCACAGCATAAGGGAAGCAAAACCCCTGGATTTTCTGAACCATTTTGCCGGATATAATAATTCTTCAAGGTCTGAAATACAAGATGGGAAAACTTAATATAAATTAAGACTAATTTACTATTTTTAGATTCTAAATTTAAGTAACTAATGCAATCTGTCCAAGCACATTTTAAAAGTTAATGTAGGAATGAGAAAGTTTTTATAATTTGATATAGTTATTAAAGCATTTGGCATTTTTATAAATATGAAGTTGCAGTTTATTTATCAAGAGATCATAATAATACTGCATGATTCAAAGAAGCAATTTATATATTGAATATGAAGTAATTAATCAACTTTTAACTGTTAACTGAGCTCATTACCCAGAGACAACATTAAAAATTAGTCTAAAATATCTCAAGGTACAGAAAAACAATAGAAAAATTAAGAACTATTTGCCACATTCACAAACATCCAAGATAAATAATTTGACTTACGAACCTCATAAACAGCCAGATCTATGCCAGCATATGGGATTATCCCAAGAAGGTTTGGAATGTATCCACGGTAAAAAGTTCTGAGTCCCTCCCTCAGATAAATTTTTTTTGCTGCATCAATGATCCCATCATACTGGCCAGTTTTCCTGAGGGCCAGTCTAGTTTTTAGCACCTAGACAAAAAAATTAGCACAATTAATGAATGCACTTAGAAATCCAACTTAAGATGTTTAAGCAAAGATTTTAATGAAACAACAATGAGGATACTTCTTCTCACCTCAAGTGGATATATAATGGTCTGGCTCACTCCACCAGCAATTGACCCAGCTACGAAACGCTCGTTGATGCTCAAATCCTCACCGCTGTTTTGATGGATCAACGTTTTTGTTTGCTCATAAGCCATGAACTTTATTGCAGTTTCGGGAACAATCTTTATAACATTCACTCCATTTCCTCGCCAGAGTCCTCTGATACCACCCTCTTTTACCATTTCGTGTAAACAAGACACAATTCCTCCTTTATTACCGTGTACCTGAAATAAATTCCAGAAAGATAAGTTTAAAGTGGTAAGTTCTTTTAACATCTACAGTTATGATTATCTGAACTTCTAATTAGTATTGGGAACAAATTTGGTAAAATGCAATTTTATTCTTCATAAAATACATTTGCGTCATATTTTTCCTCATGTATGTATGTATTTCATTTTTATACCGATTTGCGAGGGACTTTGACATTCAGGGTGTTTCGAATGCTTCAACACTGCAATGAGACAAGGGTGGAGAAGAAGGAAGAGTGAGAATTTGCTTAAACCGCTTTGTTCATAAAGATTACTCAATTTAGTAGCAGATTTTATTTCAGGCAGCTATTAATCATTCAGTTGTTAAGTTTTACATTTTATCTATCAAAATATTATATTGAACAACGGTATAGGAGTTGTTTTCTTTCTTTATCTTTGCCATAGTCTCCACTCATTATTAATATATATTTTATTAATGTATTTGTTGTTTTAATTACAATAGTAATATTCAAAAATATATATCAAAAATACATTTATATGCCTATTTGATGATATTTCAACACATGATTTTTAATGATGCCAAATTACCCCGAGCTTTTATTATCAGCGCCAACTTTGATCAGAGAATTTCAGATATTTAAACTTTATTGCAATTAGAACAAGAAGACCAAACCAGGACTAATGCAGGCTGGTTTCCCAAAGTTGACGTTCCGAATTTATTACTTATATTGACAAGAAAAGTGTTAGTGATTCCAAGGAATTCTCTGGAAATCAAATTAATAGAGCATTATCAGGTTTAAAATATTAATAGCAATGTCAAATTTTCTTTCTCACGTATTTTCCATATATTTCATTTGATAAATGTTACTGTTTATACACGGATATGTGTGAATCATCTGTTCATTGCTGAAGGGTAGTCAAGTGGAATAGAAAATAACAGATTTGTTCACTCATCTATGCTCAAGCCGAGTTAGGAAATAATCGTCTCCATGGCAACAAACCGATAAAATGCGATTTATAACGTAAAAACTCTGTTTTAGTAATAATTCAGGGAATTACGATAAATTATCAAAATTCGGAGTTAATATTTGGAATCTAAATTCTTTTCCCCTTAGAACAGTACAAACCTCACTCCGATATCACAATTTTAAGATATTTTAAAGTATTAAAGAAAACATCCCTGTACGATGGATTTGATACTTCAATCTTTGCCAAAAGAAATATAGCCTGGAGGTGGGCCCTGGCAGCACAAGCCTCATACCAACAAGTTTCATGAAAATCTGCCCATTGATGCAAAAGTTGTTAATAGGGGACACACACAGATAGGAACAATTTCATTAGGCTGTTTCCTTTAGAAACCAGCCCAATAGAAATGAGTTTTTCACAAAAAATACAATATCATCACATTTAATACAACATAAATACCACGAAATTCTTCTTGCTTTTTTAGGTTATTGGTATTTCGTTCCAGTTCAAGTATTTTTTCAAGTAATTACCATGCATGATTTAAATTAGAAGTTTGGTATTCAGCAACTCAACGTCGCCTCCATTAAAATATATAGTCAGACCCCTATTTACCACCCCTCCCCATATAGTGCCACTCCTGCTTACCGCCCATGAATCGTCGTGAACAAAACTTCCATCTTATGATTAAATAGAGCTAGCATATACCTCGATTTATCGCCACCGCCGCTTTAGCGTCAAAGGCAGTGATGGACAAACGGTGGCGCTAAATCGGGGTCTGACCGTAATTAAATGTCTTAGGATATCGGCGTGGACCTAAAGAAACCCTATCTATAATAGAGAGATCTAATAAGCCTTTAGTGAAGCTCGCTGATGATATTTTCCGGCGTCGGTATATTTTCATGTCAAAATCATTTGCACTGGTTGATATGCAAATTGCAAGTCTATCAATCGCTATTAGGCCTCGGAGCGGAAAGTGCGATCGTGATGCGCACCAGTGAGGAAGCGAAATTTGCAGACGAGGAGAGACTTCTTTCTCGAAACGATCAAACCCCGTCACACTCCCTCAATCTCCGCCGGTACAACACGCCTAGTAAATGAGGCGAGAATCCGACCCTGGCCGCATCCCCTCCACCCATCTTATTGCCCATAAAGAAGAGGTCAAAGGTAGTCCACCACCTCGACATCCGAACATAACCAATCTTCCATCTCCATTGCTCCCCGACCGCTGAACTACGTTATCTCGAGCAAACCTCCTCGAGCGGACCAATGGGGACGTTACGGCGGCCGGGGATGGACCTGGCTTGGACCTTGCTCGGACGACGAGAAGAGCCTTTGCTTCAGCGATGGAAAGTTACAGGGTGATGGAAGATTACGTTATGATAGACAAGACGGAGACGAAACGGGTAACATTAAAAGGCGCACACGAAATGGTCATGTCGAAACGAATGTCTTCTCTCGGGAGATTCGATCCCGAGATTTATCATATTAATATTTTATCGTGTGTTTATCGGCAGCTCGGACACGGAACTATGCAACGGCAAAAAATGATGAAAAAGCGAGAGGACGGTTTCCATGCACCGACTCGGCATAGAGGGACAGACACGCTACATATCAGACCTAAATGTTTGAAAACGATTGAAAAATGAATAATAATAATAAGCAAAAAAGATCGTTGAAAAAAACTTCCTTGAATCTTGTTTTTTTTTTTTATAAAAACAATTGCATAAATACTACATCCGTTAGGTACTGCAATTACATTAATCGCACTGGACTCGGACACTATCTTGTAAATATTATTAATCAAAGAATGTTTTCACTTCGTAGAACGACATTACACGAATGAAATGAAGCCCATTACTTAAAATTACACTTCGATTTATAATCGCGACCGGTTTCAGGTAACGGTAAGTAGACTGATGATGCGAAAATGGGTCGCGGATATAAATTGAAGTGTAATTTTAAATAATGGGTTTCATTTCATTCGTACCAAGCAAATGTGGGAGGTACAGCACACGTTTTGTTTTAAAATCAGCAGGTCGGAAAGCCATTGGTTTAAAAAATGAAGAATTCATTATATATCGACGCTACGCGCTAGTCACCACCAACTCTCATCCTATTTATTGCCGAAAAATTAATGGAAAATATTACTAATTATAAGAGCATTGAAAAATTACTCAGCCTACTACCTAAAAATAATGGCACTACAAACGTTGACGGAACAACAGTGTAAAAGGTGCTTTTTACCAAAACAATAAATATAACTGAAAACAACTGAGGAACTACTAAACTCATGATTAAGATATAAAAAACTAGCCAAAAAAGTTTTTGGAAACCGGTGGATTTACCTTGACCACAATTTTATTCCGGATATGAGGCGAGCTACATAATTCACTTTTGGAATTAAATTGCACACGGAGAATACAACGGATTACTAAACTAAAGCTCCAGCTACACGCGTAAATGATCACGAATTTAACAATTTTTTTAGATTCGTATGTCACAAAGGCTCCATCGAATAACACGAAGTAGTCATTCGGTCGATTTCCCTTGAATTTTGAAGACCCATCTCACAATCACGTGATACGAGGATTATCGAAGTCAGCCCACATCTGCCAAAGATCATAAAGGAAGCACTAGGAAGAGGGGGACATGGACATGAGTCGGCAAACCATAAACCGAAGCAATCGGTGGAAATTAGAATGTCACGTGGAAGGGATTGCGGATCGGCAAGTCACCCAACGCACAGTGGGACCAAATCCGAAAAAGGGGACCCATGTATATGCATCTATTACAATACTGAAAGTAAGCGAGTAAATGCCGGAAATTTCTGAATTATTAATTTGAATAATACCTGTCGTATATAGAGCGAGTTTTCCATTCAGTCTCTATATATCATGCTAACATCTTCTAGGACACAACGAACAAAACGTTCGAGCTTCCGAATCCTCTTTATAACCGAGTTATACCGTGTGTAATTTTCTATAGTTCATTTATTTAAACTATTTCAGGAACGGCTTTTCCAGGACTTATATAATGGACAAAATATCGATAACAAAGACGATCACGTACAACCATACTGTCGGCAGGATTCGAACCCGCGAGCATTGGGAGCCAGACACGCTAACCACCCCTCTACCAAAACCGGCAATAATATTTTTAACAGGACAAAAAGAGAACCCAGCTTATTATTTTTTGCGGTTAATTTTTTCATTATTACTACTTGCCATTTACTTGCTTTACTCATAGACTCGACTATGTACACGCAAACTCCCATTAATATTTTACGAAACGGGGAAAAATTATATTCGCGGCAGTAAGGAAATGCGAAGGAAAATGAGGCAGATCCCGGTCTTACCGAGAGTGAAGTACAGAGGGAACGGAAGAAATAGTAACCGTTTCATATCCTTTCCACCTGCCTCCTTCCCTTCACCACTTCCATCATACGGCGACGTCGCTCCATAAAAAATGGCTCCGTCTGATTGATCGCCTCTTCACTTGACACCCTCTAACGCCACGCGGCCAAAACCCAACCCCGAATAATCGAAGCATAATGGAAGAAGGTTGGGTGGGGGTTTAATACCACGGCAGGTGATAGCGGGGTGGGATTGACCCCGACCAGTTTTTCTACGTCTAGACTTACTTGTTGGAACACTTTGAGTCGATCCAAAGGTGCGGTGCAGGTACGGGATACGCCTCCGGCGATGCCACCTGCTACCAGAGTTCGCCACCACATACCAGAATGCATTTCAGCCGATGTGAAATCATCCGGTACGTTCATATCCTCCCCGATGTCGAGATACTGAAGAGGAAGAGTGGAGCGGGTGAAACGACACTTCATAGTACTTCGACCGTTATTACACCCTCCGTACCATCTTAAACATTTAACTACAGCAGTGAAATTACGAACACGTATCTGCGGTGCGGTCTTCCAGACCGCCACTGTTTATTAATTTATTATGATTATTTCAAAATCTACATCTACAATTTGGTTCTCCCCGTTAAATAATGCCATGGGTTAAGTAATAAAAAAATTATGTTCACTTTGTTTGTAAAATATAAACTAGGCGGTAATTTGACACTATAATTTAGACGGTCTCTCGCAGACAGCATCTATATAGTTAAAGGTTAAAACGATTTCGTCATAAAATTACGAAAATCGATGGAACGTTTTTAGACCATTCATGGATGAATAAAGCGGAAGATATTCTTGAATGTGCCTAATTTATTTGCAGCGAGAAATACCGCTTGTCCAAAAAATTTCTATATTCATCACATTCTAATACGTTAAAAATCAAATTCTACCATGGCTTTCCACAAATTAAACTCATAGATATATTTAACGAAATATTAATATCATCGAGCGCACGGTATCTGGTCAAAATATACATTTTTAAGCCATTCATTTAGGATAAAAACACCCGGGACCGGCTATTTACTAGAACAAATTGGTCAAAGCCTCTCAACTGCCTCATCTTCTCCGGGGGGAAACCAAAACGAAGTCATTTATTTTTTAAGGCTGGACACTGAATCGTCTTCCCCTGGCGTGACGTCACTTTCATTACTAAGGCAAGAGAATTGGCGGCTGAATGAAGAGCACTCAGTTCGTTTTCTATTTACGAGAGTTAGCGGTAAACAGCACACGGCCCATCTTCATCTACAAGTTACCCTGCAATTCACCTAGCGGACAAGATGGAGTTGGAACTCTGCGCCACAAAAAATCTGGCGACGATATAGCTTCAATCACTCACTTGCATGGGCTATTATTACCTACGAGGATTAGGGGGAAGTATAACTCAAAACAACTAAGTTCTGGAGCCTAGTAAAAAGTTTGGGGATAATATTTCCACTATTATACCTAAGATACTCTCTTCTTTAACCTTACACATGCCAGCCGACATAATTTTTATATAGAGATCACAATAAAATTGGAAAACTTTGCGCCAAGATAGGTTTTATGGCAACATGGCATCCTGAATTTTTCCAGCCCTGATCATTGAGCTGACTTCGTTCTGTTTGCTAACGATCAAACGGGATAGCTACGCAAACTTATATAACTTAGAATAATAAATAACTGATTTTATCACACTTTCCGGTAGGAATAGGTGGTTTAAAAATTACGATAAGTGAGCTAAGTTACCCTATTAAGGCGATATGTAAGTACAAAAACAGGGAGAGAAAGCCAACCAGCACAATACTGTCAACATATATTACTATTAATATTATTTACGTTATGGTACGAAAGATACTATCTTCTTTAACCTTATTACACTTGCAACCGGCATAATATTTATACAGAGTTCACAATACATTGCAAAAAATAGCGCCAAGATGGATCTTATGGCGACATGTCATCTTGAATTTTTCCAGCCCTGATCATTAACCTGACTTCGCTATGTTTGCTAACGATCAAACGGGATAGCTACGCTAAATTAACTAACTTAGAATAATAAAGAACTGATTTTATCACGCTTTCCGAGCAGTTGGTCCCAATTATAGAACCCAATGATTGAACATTGCACTTAGAACACCCATTTATTTATATCATATTTCCATTTATTTATACGTGATTATCAACAGAAAGAAACTTACTTGTCCATCTGGAGGTTTTCGTCCGCAGTACGTAGCCAGAGTAGTTAACTGGCGCGCAAAATTCAATAAAATTCGCATCCTGAAAACACGAAACTCACGTAGACATTCAACTCGGCGTTGCTAAGGAATTTTAATGTACACGGTCGTCAAGGCGTGCAACAATGCACTTCCACCAATATAGCCGACGAAGTACATATGTATACCTATATCACCCCCCTTTATATTGCTAAAAATCTTGTCGCGAAAAGATTCTTTGTGGAACAGAGAATCAATCCTTAAATGATATTTTGAGTCAAGGGAAAATAACGTTTTACTTTCGGTCGCCAACCATCCGAGTTCAGAGATTCTCAGAGCTTCCATTCGGTCCTCTTTTTCACAAACGGGTTTCCTCATACGCACTTCACCTTTGGTCGGTTGTTTTTTAAAAACAATTTTTGCGCGATTTCAGAGAATTTTATGAATATTATCTATTGGGAAACTTTGGATGGGAGCCGAAATTGTTATGAATTCTAATCATTGCATTTGCACGCGTATCAGTCATTAAACCAATGAAACATTTGACAGGTTGATTTTTCTGTTGACAATATATTTTAAAAATCTGGAGCAACAAATTACACCAATAATCCTATAAATACGAGGGTATAAGGATTAAAAGAAAAATAGTGGGCGGGAGATAATTTTCTAAGTACAAGTCTGAAAGTGCGTCTTTTGGAGTTAGACGACGTTGCGTTTCAACGATTCCATTCTGCAATATCTTGCAGATTCTTCACATAAGTGGGAAATTAACACCATTTAGGGGCTTTTGATTTAATAAGAGAGAGAGAGAGAAGCAATGTTGGATGTGGCTAATTTGCGAAAATTTTCGTCAAGCAGTTTATCAATTAACTGGTTGGTATATCCATTCTTGTTGGATATATATTTAATGATCTCCAATTCTTTGTTAAAATCAGAGCTGGATATGGGAATGTTTACTGAACGGTGTAGCATGGCATGATAAACTGCAAGTTTGTGAGATAATGGGTGGGAGAAATCAGCAGGAATTACTTGATATGTATATGTTGGTTTTCTGTATATTTCAAAATGATGCTTATTATTATGAATTGTGATGCTTAGGTCAAAAACGTTTAATTTTTTTGTGAATTGAGTTTAAAAATATAAGATAGGAATTTAATTGTCGATGGCTCACGGTCCAACAGCATAGAATAATATAATAATATTGATTCTAAATCATCCATAAAAATGTCTGACAGTAGGGGGGAGATAAAGGAGAGCCCATTGCGAAACCTTCTTTTTGCTGATAAAATTTTCGATGATGACTGGTAGAGCGCTGCACAGTAGCATTCAAGTCAACCGTAGTTGACATTCCGCATTTCCACATAATGAAAAACCAAAGCCAAGATGGCGCTTCTCATAGCGACATCAGTTGATCATTTAAAATTTGAAATTCATTTTTTTAATTACGAGAAATACGGTACCTGAATTATACAAAATAATTTCTATTGCAATATAATAAAACGCTAATTTTTCTTATTTGAAAATTAATTATAAAAAGATGAATATTTTCTAAAATCAGAAGTGACACCTATTTTACGCGGAAGAAACTGTCGATATTTCGTATTTACAAACACTAATAAAGATAATCGTTATTGCGCTCTATATTCCAATTGAAACTTTATTCTTGATTAATTGTATAATTTGTATGTATATTTTAAGATATTCTTTAGATATTTAGCGCTAGATGTAGCACGAATATGAAACTTCTTTCGTAAATGAGCAGATCGTACTTCAAAAGAGTGTTAATCTTGCATGGATTATTTTACAACTTCATAAAATGGAACCATTATTAACGTTAGTAAGAGGGACTACTCCTGAATCTTCGATAACTGCCAGCAATTACTTGAATCAAGAATCATCGTCTATGTGATGGATCGCAAATTTATTTTTAGGAATGAACCATATTAATATGAGCTATTGCTATGATGTGCCGAAATAGCAATCTAAATCGTTTTCTTATCACAATCGTAATGAAATATTACATAACATCAGTTATTTATTTTTAAGGTCTGCTTTAGCTTCATAAAATCTTTGGGCATTTTCAAAACTGGAGGAACTTTGAGGTATAATGAACCGATTCCCTACATAGCGAGATTATTAAACTTCCGAACGAGGCTAATATTTACGTGAAGTCCATTTCATCCAAAATACGACGATCTGAATTAGAATTCCGTTTAACTCAGCTGAATATTCTCCAAATTTCATTATTAATCGATAATGCTATACGTTTTAATTTAAAGCAAGGTTTAAAAATCTCACGTTCACCTGCCAAACGACAAATACTGTGGAATTTCCGTGTCGAAAGTCTATAGGAATGGGATATTTTCTATACGTACCGAAAACTGTGGGCTTAGTTGTCTATCGGAATACAACTATTGCCCAGTTTCATCATCCTGGCCAGTAATAAGGAGTTAAGTTTATGCATTCTTTTTCAGCTATGTGATTATTTTCCAACGAGCGACAAATAGAATAAACAAGAACATCGAGTGGGAGAAAAGGAATTTCGGAGGAAAAGGTAACAGGTGGGAGGGAAGGATTCGGCCACGGTGGGTCTGTTAAGGGCAGGTTACACGTGCCGCTAAGTCATACGTTATTGGGAAGCCCTCCTGGTCCAATTGGAATACGAAAAAATGAGTGCAGCATTGACGTCCAGCCGCGTTGTTCGGTGGGCATCGGACGCAAGCGAAAGCGGTTCAATGCGATAGGTGTCCTTTACGTTTGCATATTCAACTCGAGCCACAACTCGGAGAGATTCAGATACTCCCCCATTTTAAAAATTATGACTTAAAACTTTTTAATTGATAATCGCCATTTGTCGCAAATTCTCGTGGGATATGCATATTCGTAATCCGTTAAATGCACTCGTAAAGAACTAGCTTTCATCGGAAGTGATGCTAAATAGTGGCGAAATACGGAAGAAGCGTATGAACGTTCTATGATTTTACAAAGCGTCAGTTCTTTATTATAAGATTGGGAGGGTACCTATGTGAATTTGTATGATGCCTGTAGGATCGTATGCAATATAATGATTAGCGCCCGGGGATAAAATGTCTATTACGATAATGCAATGGAAACCCCTAAAACCCTGTAGGGCGATTAATAATCCAAGAAAGTGGGCGGAAGAAACTCCGACATATTGCAAGGTCGCAACTTCATGATAGCTAAAGGTGACACTATGGGAATAATGTTAACGCCCACGCATTTTGAAAGACACAACCACGATAATAAAATGCGTGTCATCACATCGAGTGCTGCTGAGGGCAGAGGAGATACACCATCGGGCTCGTGTAATTTTTTGTTTGTTCAGGGAGGCCATTGTTAAAACCATAAACGAAATCCATTTTAATACTTATTAAAATATTTGATACTAGGGAGTTGCGAATTTTCCATTCCATGCTCACATAATGCTGACGAATCACACCTAATAATCGACATCCATTTGGCATAATGAAAATCTGTCTTTCATTTCTACCTCCACCCAATATCTTACATATAGCGTCACTATTTTCAATTAGTTTGAAGCGCACCCCTAAGTTATATTTTTCGAAGAATTATTGGGGATCATAATATGAAGCTGAAATTAATTACCTTGCAAGCCGAAATGCAGACGTCTCCAAGATGAGGAGGTAAGCACTCAGTCAGGCAGCGTTTAGGGCATTGAGGGGTGTTTTAGAAGGAAAGGAAAATAGAGGGAGAGGTAATGGTCAAATAATGCGTGCGTTCGTGCGAGTACGACAGCCGCAAACCTTCTAGGAAATTTCTGGTAAGAGAAGAATGTATTTTCTTGAAGTTTGAAGGTAAATATGTCCTATTGAGAGAACTTGGATATTAAACAAGTAGTTCTGGAAAGCCCTAATCCGCCTTCTTTCCTTTCAATACAATTTTAATATATCACAAGTAGGGGTTATAAATGTTTTTCCGTGGTACAGCAGTGCTTTTCGTCACCTCGCCCTACAAACGAAATTTCTTTGAAATCCGTTCTGCCAATACCTTCCAAATTCATAGTTACAGAAGCATTCTAACCTTGATTACATGGTAGCCCTGTTTAATCGACCCGGTTGAAATACGACATTTTGTTTATTTATTATGTTATGTTATGTTTATATTAAAAGTATCAAATTTGGTTCAAATTGATGAGAATAGTTAAACACAAATACTAGTAAAAATAATATATTATCCGTTGTATTGTGGCAGCCTTGCTTTCCATATCTACAGTAAACATCTTGAAATTGCTATTTTATATTGCACGCCTGCTTCATACAAACCTTTGTCAAAATCGGTTTACCTAATTCCTTCCAAATTCATAATTGCCGAAAAGATTAAGTTGGTGGAATACGTCCCTCCGATATCCAGGAAAAGTTGCGAAAAGTAGGTAGGTGTTTCGGATACAAAGCAGCCTTCGTCATTGGCGATTCATCTACCATCTATCATTACTTACTTCTCCATACCATTGAGTTGACTTGTCACATTCTCACGTTTTGCATCAATGTTACCACACGAAAATGAAAATTTTAACAATTAAAAATTATTTTAAGACAATATCATTTACCAAACAATGAAAATGATCTTATTCACAAATCTCTCTCGCAGAATACCTAATTGTTTTATCGAAGGTCATTTTACACTTTTCTTTGAATAAATTGTTAAAAACACTGCCGTATGCGAGCAGAAGTATCTTAGGCAGTCATCGCAGATATTATTTTCAGTTTGTAATATTATTTATATGAAACGTGATGGTTTCTGAAGCAGGAAGGCCGAATGCCGTAGAGATGTAGGGCTGCACGTTAAAATTCAAAGAAAATGAATGACAGGTACAAAGAGACGTCGATTCCCATATTGTACGGAAAAGTAAATCATAATTTCACCGAGAATCAGGATGTTACTCGAGGTTAATGCCATAATTTGTCCGAGTTGCTGTCAAGATTATGTTTCCCGCGTCATGATGCCGTTACGCTAATTGTTCCTCCATCTCTCATCTATAATACCAGGGGATCCGCGGGATGTTTGGCCTCGCTCAAGCCGCCTTGGGCTGGTGGGGGGAATCACGTAGGTAGGTGTTTCGGATACAAAGCAGCATTCATCATTGGCGATTCATCTACCATCTATCACGTTCAATATTATTATCGTCTTCGTAGTTCTCCTACAGTGTGGATGTAAAATTTGATTGGAATGCAAAGCGCTGCCCTCGGAAGTAAAATATGAATGAAAGAAATGTAATTTCAAGAATCGCACGAAATACCGGACTAATGGCAAATGAACCTGAGCCTTGTCTCCTCTTTGAGACAAAAGTTATAGCAGGACAGACAAACGGATAATCAAGCAAACAGACCAAGTGCACAGGGATTCAACATAAGAGACCGCGCCAACGCAAATTGCGTGCCTCTGGGGTACATTTTAGGGAAATTTTTACTTGGCGTTATCTTCGTTGTTTGATGTTTTTTGTGTGTCCGCTAAATTTCGTTTTGATTGGATAAAACTTAAAAATTAGCTCAGGAACTATAAGTGTGGTGTTCTAGAAAAACTATTGGCAGTCGTCTCTTAAGTTATATGAACATGCACACGAAATTTTGCGAAAATAAAAAAATCGAGATAGCAGTTATCGTAGAACAGGCAATGACGATTCATATGCTACAAGAATTTTATTTTAATTTTACAGAAACTGATGACAATATCGGAGATTCTGATTTTATTGTAAACGTTTACCTACTATGGGCTACATAAACGTTTAATTTTTTTATGAATTAAACGCGTTCAAAAAGATTTGATTTACAAAATTTAACCCACCATAGATACATCTCTCCTGGAATCTGGTAGAACTTGTTCGGGATCCCAGAATCTTTGTAATGATGTAATTTTCAGCTTTACTAATGTTTTTACCTTATATTAAGTTGAGATTTTGGTAGAATCTAATTCAATGAAACGATACTTAATGCATAAATCTCCTCTTTATACAGAACCATGTTGGTTACCAAATCTGACGGGCCAGTGTCGGGTGGCCTGATTTTTATTACAATTTAAACCAATCTAGAAACATTCACCATTGTTTTAGATTTCTTTTCAAAAGTAAATGAGGTTGGCGGAGAATTAAGCAAAATTGTAACGTTTGTGCTGTCAGTTTCAGTATCCAACGAAACCTGCGAACATGTATTCAATGTCATTAATGTTTTGTTGAGTAAAGGTCGAAACTAATTAAGTGTGCATCATGTCAAGGCGGAAATTTCAGTATACACCAATTTTAATTACTCACCTAAAGATTTCAATGCCTTTTTCTGTCAAAATCAGATCTTTTGGAGACTGCTAGAGTAGTTCAAAATACAAATTCAAATTACATAAATGAAGCACGGCTTTTGAAGTAATGCTATTTTTACGAATTTGTTAAAACAAAATTAAGGTTAAACATTCATATATTTTGTAAATGATAAATAAACCAAAATTTATGGTCCTCATTAGCTTTTTTTAACCTACAGAATATCTCGCTATTAACTTCCGGAATCAACAATTTACAAGATGGCAACTGTAAATTTAACAATAAAATAAATATTAAATATCATTATATGTTTCCCAATAATTAAATAAAATAGTTTCATTGCTCACACCCGGTTTTTTGACCTAGATTAAATTCTCCCGGTTTCTCCCGAAATTTGCTATTCATTCGGTGGAAATCTCTCGGAATCAACTACTCATGAGGTGGGAACCCTAGTTTCCTGTTTCTACGAGCAAATTTTCAAGACGTCTCTTGTGTGAAGAGAAAATATTATCTGTAGTTGTAAGAATTTCAGAAATCAGGGACGTGAATTCCATAGGAGTAAAACGAGCTTCAACCGACTTGAATCAGCACATCTGAGAACATATCAAAAAATGAAATTTAATAACAGCGGAAGAATGAAATGCGAGATATAAAAGGAAATAAGTAGGAAGGGACTCACCCAGGGTTGCCACCTTATGAGTAGTTGATTCCGGGAGATTTCCTTTTCATGAGTAGAAAATTCCGGGAGAATCCGGGAGTATTTTCTCTAGGTCGAAAAACAACTAAAGTGACCAATGAAACTTATTTCATTTAGTTATTAGTAAAATCAATAATGATTATTTAATCTCGTTTTATTTTTAAAGTTAGAGTTGTCAGGTTGAAAACGGCTGATTCCGGGCGATATCCATATGAATAGTTAACCGCGATATCGTTTGTAGTTTAAAAAACACCTAATGAGAACATAGAATAATTGTATTTTTTATTTAGAAAATATATTAATATATAACGTCAGTTTTGTTTTATTATATGAAATATAATAAATAAATCTTAAAAATAGCATTACTTCAGTAGTAATATTTCATTTGAATTTGTTATTCGAACAACATCGAGCAGTCTCCAAAAGATCTGGTTTTGATTGTAAAAGGGCATGGATATCTTTAAAAGAGTATTTAAAATTGGTTCATACGTGAATTTCAGTCTTGACATGGTCCACATTTAATTTGCTTCGAACTTCACAGCACAATTCGTTAATAGCATTGAACAACGGTCACAAGCTGCGGTGGATACTGAAGCTTAAAACACAAGCGTTACACTATTATTTAATACTCCGTCATCTCCATTTACTTTTGAAATGAAATCTAAAACAATATTGAATGTATAATAATTGGTTTAAATAAAAATAAAAATCAGACGAACCTTTATTGGCACGTTAGCGTGGTAACCAACATGCTCCTGTATAAAGAGCATATTTGTACATTATTTATCACTTCATTGGCATCAATGGATAGGATTCTATCAAAATCTCAAATTAGTACTAAGTAAATTCAATTTCGAAGATTTTGGGCAGCCGGAAAAGTTCTACCAGATTCCGGGAGAAATGTATCTAAGATTGGTTAATTCCGGGAGACTCCCAGAATTCCGGAAGAGGTGGAACCCCAGACTCACAATCAGCGCCTCAGTGCCACTCGGGACGAATGTGGCGCCAAGTGTTAGTTAAACCTTTCTCTCAGATAACTGTCCTAAATACTTTTTCAACGTTTAGGAGAAATTGGTTGAGCTACACGAACGAATCGATTTCGAATAAAGGAGTAAATTATGGAACTGTTTTAATATAATTAATTACGTGAGTCGGTCCAGTAGTGTGACGTTGCTCGCGATACAGCTTCTGGTTAGGTCTCACGCATGGCTTCGACTTTAGTGATCGGTATTTGTAAGTTTCATTTTCCGGCAGCCCGCGGACCACCTGAAAGACACTCGAGGCCCACCAGTGGTCCACGGAGCACACTTTGAGAACCGAGGAACCTCAACGACGAGAACTATCTTCGCCCCTCATTCTGTACCATCACGTTACCGCATAAAAACAATAACAATACCTACTGGACATACAATTGCAATTGCAATTTTCTCGTTCGGCGGCGTTTGTTGTTGTATGACAAAATTTGAAAAATGCCCAAGATGAAAGCACGTTAACCCGTAACCACAGGCATCGGTCTCTCAGACCACACGAAAAATTTCAATAGTCTATTTTATGGTCCATGGATCATTTAGGCTTTTGAGGTTTTGTTTAGCTTTGTATCCTGGAGGTGGCTTTTTTTACTTCACGGTAGTCCGTCTAGCTTTGGACCTGTGCGTACTAGAGCGGGTTTAGTTTCGTTGCCGGTCTGAAAAACCGCTTGCCTGTGTCCACGTAATTTTTTTCGGGACAGTTCTTTCACACGGTTTCGGAAATTTCCTACGATATGTTGCAGTTATACCGTCCTGGACCGTCGCACGTTCAAAAATTTGATAACCAAAACTGCCTTCCAATGTTTTATTTGTAGCAGCTCAATATATTTGAAATGTTCAGCACCCGCTTGAGGAGAGAGAGCGTGAGAGGGGGAGGGGAGGGCGTTGGAAAGGGAGTGGGATGGGAAGGGGGGACGGTAAGGGGGGGTTAAGGGGAGAGGGAGGGGAGTGGGAGGAGAGGGTGGGAGAGTGGAGGGAGAGGAAGAGGGAGAAGGGGAGAGAGCGGGGCAGAGGGGGAGAGAGATAGAGACAGAAAAAAACCAAATGTACTATATATTGAAAATAATTATGTGCGGTTAAGTATTTTATAGCGAAATTTATTTCTTTGTCTAACAATTTCTATTCACCCAAAACCATTTTTACACTCCGTACCACTCAATCATGTTAATTTAATATTTATTGCTTAATTTTTAGTGCATATAAAAGTTGGTGTCATTAATTTGACTTTTCAAGATATTTCTAAAGGCTAAAGACTACTTAAAAAAGTTGTCCAGTATTGGAAAGTACCAGAACTTGGGTGACATTCGTGGTACCGCAAACAGCAACCAAGTTTTGAGAAGAGGATAAGTGAACACGAATTATATTTTGAATGGCTGTCACCCATTTGCTACTTCACGAAACATCTCTTGGAAAACGCTCATAACAGTACTTTTTACCATATGTTAACGACTTTTTATGCCAAAGGCAATAGATTTTTTTCTGGAACAATCAAAATTTATTCATTTTTTCCTCACTAGCGAGTTTGTATTAAAAAGAATTCTCCAATCCATTCCGAAAACACCATTGAAAGAATTCCTTTTGGTGACTTTATGGCGAGATATTTTCTATTTTCCTCCTCCTCTCTCCACTATACCTCTTTCCCATCTGTCTTTTTGTTTGATTTGTCATTCTTAACCGCCCCACTTCAGCCGTCCTCGGCTGAGGGGTGGTCAGCGTGTCTGGCTCCCAATGTTAAAGTCGCCCGAGTAAAATAGTAAAAGGTGCTTGCATACTCACCTTGAAAAAACATTAATTTTTTAGAGACACATTTCGTCATTGGAAATATATTTTTAATTCTAAAGATTTCACCCCTTTACCGATTTTCATTCTTTCCTTGTGTAACTATAATGTAGTAAACCAATCCCTAAATTTTGCAATTTCAAGAATATTATACTTTTTTCACAGTAGGATACTAAAACCACACATTTTTGCCAAATTTTAAAGTTGTACCCTATCTAGTAGAGAAATAATGTTTATCTATTTGTTTAAATTTTAAATAATTATAACGGCCGCATCAACATATTGATGGAGATTTTTATTTGGGTATGTGCACCAAGTTCAAAATAACTTTAAAATTTCCGCTTCAACACGACATTATTTTTTTTTCGCGATTCTCAAATATTAAAACAAATACTACACAACCCATATTCTACACATGAAAATTATCACCACCTGATGTTACTTGGTTGTCCTTTGTACCTTGATGTGGTAGAAGGGCTTGAGCATTTCAAGGGGCAACATTTTGTCGTTGTCAAAGAGAGGATAACAAGGTAGGAAATTTATCACCACATTTGAACAAATACAAAGTCTCAAAATTAAAACACAAATTTATTAGTGTAATATTGTAAACACTGGAAACTGTATTGGGTACTCAGTTTCAGCCAGAAGTTACAAGATAAAAATATTGATGATACATTGGTCATTGATTCACAACAATTATATGCAGGCAATTAACAATGTAATGCTTATTGTAAAAGAGCTTGTTGGAATGACTTGAAAGTAGATTTAAATGCAACCTTAAAAGGCATTGATGTATAATATTGTACAATTAAGACATGCCATTAAACAAGATTTTATCTTTTGTGTATAACAGCTTGTAACTTGTTTAATCTATGTGAAAATCCTTCTTCGGGTTGACGTTTCTGTTTTATTAAGGTTAAAATTTAATTTTGTGAAATGCACAAAAGATATTTAGATGATAAAGCATTGACAGTATATGGAATATAGTGGAGTACATTATAATTCTTAACTAAAATTACACTTAGTCAAGGAACACACAACAATCAATGCTAAGTGTTCTATCTGTTCTTTTTTTAGAATTTCACAATAATGGAAATTATGTGTGTTATTAAATACCCTCGACCATCCTATACTGCCAGAAGGCTCAAATAAATGTAACTGTTGCTTGACATCACAGCTTTTGGGAGTTCATTAACCACTTTCCTGGTATCATTTACCCACTTTTGGTTATTCATGAAGGGATAATTTATATATGCGGAGATATTAATTTAATAAAAATAAATAAATGCACTAGTTAATGCATCAGAATATGCTGAAATCTTTTCAACACAACCTACTCATAAGTAGATGCATGTAGAAGGTGAATGTTTTTTATTAGATAGTTATAACAATGTCGACTATTGCTTGGCACAACATTCAAGATTCAGCCATCAGATAATTTACGTAATACTTTCAAACTGTAAAAAATCAGCCTGAGCTCTTAGATAATACAAAAAAACTATGTAGTATATAAAAAATAAATAGACAGGTATTATACAGAAGATTTTGAAATAAAGACGATGTTTTTCACTAAAGAGCCTATCAAAATCACATCCACACAAAATAATTATGTTGTCAGCAAAGATGACCAAAAATGCTAAAACACTCAAAATTGCTTCAGTCATAATTAACAGGCTAAAGCCTTTTTCTTGTATGAAGAAATTATACAAATGATTTTCTTTCTGTTTACCAACAGAATACTTATGAATGCTGGTGGAGGTTTTCGGGTTTCGCTGCGTTGGCGGCATTTCTGGCTCTAGACGTTTCGCAGACATTGCAGTCTGCATCTTGAGGAGACGAAGTGAGATCAGATGGTAGGGATCTGCTTTTATATCCACTCGGCCTTCCTAGTTTAACCGTTGTCCATCGCTGATTGGATCATTCGAGTTGCTATCCTTTTCTCTTTGGTGGTTACTCCAACGTATTTTCTTCCCTTTCACGTTTCCGTTGGAAGAGTCGCTTCCATGTTGCGCTGATGTGATCTTCTTTCGCGAGCAATTTCGTCTCCCCGAGCCTGTTTTTATGTACCGGGCCGCAGGTAAAGTGCTCCGCTATGGCCGACTCCGTCCAATTCTTGTTCATCATGGCCCGATTATGTTCGCCTAAGCGCCAGCGAATGGATCGTCCCGTTTGTCCTACATATACGTGTCCGCAGCTGCATGGAATCCTGTTGACTCCTTTAGATGTTAGCGGGTGGAGTGCATCTTTCGCAGACGGAAGTTCTTCTTTTATTTTTCTTAGCGTGTTTGAACGGACGACGATATTTTCTTTTTGTAGAACCCTGTCTATGCGTTCTGATGTCCCGGCGATGAAGGGAATTTTTGCGTAGGCTGTGGGCTTTTGTCGTTCCACCGAAGGTTTTTGTTTCGGTTTTATGTTCCGCCGGATGAAGGGGTGACTGTAGCCATTATTCATAAGTGCCCTTCTTATATGCTCTTCTTCGTCTTTTAGCGACTCGGGATCGGAGACCGTGTTTGCTCGGTGCATCAGGGTCTTGATTATTGATGCCTTCTGCTGAGGATGGTGATGAGAGGCAGCATGCAGGTAACGGTCAGTGTGCGTTTTTTCCGAAATACGCTGTGTCCAAGGCTTCCGTCAGGTCTCTTCTTCACCATGACGTCGAGAAATGGTAGGGTGCCGTTCTCTTCGACTTCCATGGTGAACTGGATGGCTGGGTGGACTTGGTTGAGTTGACGGTGGAACTCATGAAGTTTATTTGTCCCATGGGGCCAAATGACTAATGTGTCATTCACGCAAAGACTAGTACCCCTACGGAAAGACCGGAAACTTAACAGAAATTTAACAGATTAAATGGACTTAAATGAAAAAATTGCATATAAGAAATCAAACTTATTACCATATATCACACATTACGAGAGTACAAAGTCATTATCAAATTACATAACAGTGAGGTATTTATATATAAATATTATACAATCAAGATATAAAAATGAATTATTGTAACAGAATTTTATAACGTTAATACCTTTTATGCATGAAACGTATTTAAAGGAAATTCACGTGGACGACGAAAAACGTCAAACTTTCACGTCATGAATGAATTTGTGGATCAAGCAAAAATCTATTTGTAAAGTGATTTCTTCGGCCCTGGAACACATTCTCTTTCTGTTGCACCTGTAAAAAGAACGAAAATGAATTTCTAAGAATGTCAATCATTGAACATGCTAAACCTAATGAAATTGATGCAGGAGGCAATGGGCATGCTTCAAATGTTGCAGTAAATGTAAAATAAGGCAAATGCGCTTACGGCCCATAAACAATGTTTCTATGATGATCGCATTTCCATTTGTAAAATTAAACACATCACATTGCACTAGAAAATGTCCACTTTATCTATAATTTATTCCAAGCACAGTTGTATTTGCTGACGTTTACGTGTTCACAGCAGTTACAGTTAGACCATTTAAGATCTATATGTATTCATCATATAATAAGGAAAACTTTTGGTATAGAGATTTCAATTTCTCGATCGAAAAATATATACATATTTCTAAATGTTTTGAAACAAAGAAGAATTACGTCTAGGATTATAAACAACTGCATAATGAGAAACAAGAAATATTCAAGTTAACAATTTGTGTAAATTCAAAATATTTCAAATTAAAACAATGAGACATCGCTATGGTACACTTATTTCATTCTATTAAAAGCACAATTCTATCCTCTGGCATCTCTGTTGCAGTTTAACTTATAAAACTCACTATAATCTACTGATAATCGCGAGAAGTTTTATACAGAAATTTCAGTTACTCAATCTAAAATTATTGCTTATTTAGTGAACTGACACGAACCATATTCACGGCCAGGGCAATGGACGACACAGCTAGGTGAAGTAATCGAGGCTTAACACCTGAAAATGAGAAATATTTCCTCTCAAAATGCTTCTCGTACACAAACAAAAGAGAGAAATTTCTTTCCTTCCTTCCTAGAAGATATATCCATTGGAGGTATCTGTTAAGAAAATATAAAAGCATTCTCACAAAACGAAATCACATAACTATTTGTAGAACTAGTTCGTTAATTTTTTTTCAAAAATATATGATATTTTTAAGATTTACCTGTTGATTGGACATCAGAACAAAATCATTCCGTCACTTTTTCTTAAACAGTGATGAATGCATATCTACTATATATCTACTTGACAAAATCAGAGTAACTGACAACCTCTCAATAACCAATGGCCAAATTTTTTCAAGAAAAATGGCCGCTGTTCCGTTACGATACACAAGGAACGTGTGGCGCTGTGGTGATGCGGTAGAGAGAGAGAGAGAAATAGAGGGAGAAAATGAGAGAGAGAGAGCCGACTGCGACTGCAGCGCCTTTCGCGGACACCTTAGCATAGTGAACTACGTGTAAAAGCTGGGAATCTATTCTCCCATAAGAGTTTCATACCCCTGCATCCACGTAACGCAGCCAGCATGAAGGTTGAGGACCACATGATACTAGCGCCTTAGACTCGAAATGCTCCATATATAGATTGGCTATGACGGGGGAGAGAGGACAGCACATATCTGCTCCCTCCTTCTGGTCGTAAAACTGTCCGTTCCACAGGAAGCAGTTGTTGGTGAGGCAGAATTCTGTTAACTACGGATAGTCTGCCGGCAGTCCATGATGTATAAGCTCCTTCAAAATTTCGATGGAGTCCTTTATAGGAACCTTAGTGAAGAGTGAGGTCACGTCAAATCTTATAAGAATATCGTTCTCCGATACTTTCATGTCGTTTAGCCTTTCTATGAAATGTGCTGAATTCTTCACGTGCGATTCCGTTCCGCCTACGTACGTCTGTAAGCTGCGTGCGAAGTATTTTGACAGCCGATATGTTGGGGATCCGATGGCGCTGACGATGGGTGTCAGAGGAACGTCTTTCTTGTGTATTTTTGGTAACCCAAACAGTTGTGGAGGCCTGGATGATGACGGCAGTAAATTCCGTTGGTCTTAAATAGGTATTGAGGATTTCTAAATCAACTCTCGGATTTGCCTTTTGGTTTTCATCGTCGGGTCGCCTTTTAGTGTGGAGTAATTTGGATTGTCCAGCAGATTGCGGATCTTCTCGTCGTAGTCCTCCTTGGAGATGATTACGGTGGCGTTTCCCTTATCAGACGATAAAATCACGACACTTCTTGTTTTTCAAATCTGTGATGGCCTGACTTTCGGCTGTTGAGATGTTGGAGGATGGTGGTCTTGTTTTACGAATAATATGCGCCACCTCTTGGCGCATTTCTTCTGCTTGTTTCGATTTCAGATTTCGGATGGCCGCTTCCACTCCCACGACAATTTCTTCCTTAGGTATTTTGTTGGGAGCGATAGCGAAGTTCAGACCTTTCGCTAAGACTGATTTTGCTGCATCGGAGTAATTGACGTCCGTTAGGATGTAAATCGTCTTGTCATGGCTCGGGGTCCTTTATGGGAACCTTAGTGAAGAGTGAGATCACGTCAAAGCTTACTAGAATATCGTTTTCCGATACTTTCATGTCGTTTAGCCTTTCTATAAAATGTGCTGAATTCTTCACGTGCGATTCCGTTCCGCCTATGTACGTCTGTAAGCTGCGTGCGAAGTATTTTGACAGCCGATATGTTGGGGAACCGATGGCGCTGACGATGTGTCTCAGAGGAGCGTCGTTCTTGTGTATTTTTGGTAACCCATACAGTCGTGTAGGCCTGGATGATGACGGCAGTAGGTTACTTTGGTTTTTATATGTATAGAAGGTTTCTTAATCAGCTCTATGTTTTTCCTTTCGGTTTTTATCGTAGTTTCGCCTTTGAGTGTGGAGTAAGTTGGATCGTCCAGCAGATTGCGGATCTTCTCGTCGTAATCCTCCGAGGAGATGATTAAGGTGGCGTTTCCCATATCTGCCGATAAAATCAAGATGCTTTTGTTGTTTTTCAAAACTTTGATGGCCTGTCTTTTGGCTGTTGAGATGTTGGAGGATGGTGGTCTTGCTTTACGAATAATATGCGCCACCTCAGATTCAGAATTCAGAATTCAGATTTCGGATGGCCGCTTCCACTCCCAGACAATTTCTTCATTAGGTATTTTGTTGGGAGCGATAGCGAAGTTCAGACCTTTCGCTAAGACTGATTTTGCTGCATCGGAGAAATTGATGTCCGTTAGGTTGTAAATCATCTAGTCGTGGCTCGGCGTCGGATCTGGATGTTGATTCTTATGGAGATTTTAAAATTTCTTTCTCTGCTTATCCTTGAAAGACCACTGGGTTTTGGTTGAGGTGGTGGTGATATGGTCACTTTGTTCTCAGTTTTCGTGAGACATAACGGAGGCGAGCTCTAGGTGGTGTTGGTAGAGATTATGAGCGCATTGAAGAAGCGCGTAACTCGTGGAGCGTATGCGTTTACGCAGGAGTGCTTGGCCTGTTGAAAAAGGCGAGTGATGACTAAAGTTTGCACTTCTGTTTGTGGAGACGCTCGAATCTCCTTGAATTCCTCTGGATGTTCTCCCCGTAGAGGGATATCAATTTGAGTTGAAGGCTTTCGCAGCGTTGCTGAATGCTGGTGGAGGTTTTCGGGTTTCGCTGCGTTGGCGGCATTTCTGGCTCTCGACGTTTCGCAGTCATTGCAGTCTGCATCTTCAGGAGATGAAATGAGATCCCGTCAGCTGTATGAATTTGCCTCAGTGAGAGCTTTCCACTACTGTGCGGTTAAGCTTTCAGTGGTTGGGCTGGGAGGTAGCAGGATGCTAATTGGACAGGTCCACTCGCTGTATGTAGAATGGCGGCTGTGGCTTCCGATGTCTTTTCTGAGGAATCTTTACTTCATATGCTGAAATGTCCTCTCTAACAAGGATGGCTGTTCCTCCTCCTAGTCTGCCCTCCCTGTCTGTTCGAAAATCCTTGAATCCGGGTGCCGCCCATTTCCAAGATGGCTTAAGGTGTGTTTCGTGTATAAGAGCTACTGTGACGTTGATTCCCTGGAGGAAAGCTAGCAGTTCAGGTGTTTTTGTTCTTATACCACCGTTGCAGTTCCAGGTGATAAGGACAATTCCGGAGAGCTGGGTGTTCTTATCCATGCATAGTCAGTATTTGACCGGACAGTTGGGCAAGCACTTGTCCAAGGGCCGCGATTTGTTTCTGCAGGACTGACGCTAGGGACTGCAGTGATGTAAGGAGGGAGGTTAGGGCCGAATCCGTTGTCGGGAGGAAAGGTGGATTATCTGTAGTTGGTTCAGGTTGAGGTGGTATCTGTCTGTGGCGAAGGGTGACGTTGGGTTCCTGTATCGTCTCGCCGTTTGTGGCTGCGGGATGCAGGAGTGGTGGGAAGTCCGAATTTTGGTGTGGATGTGCTGCGTTCTTTTTTTGCTGCCCCAGGCGTTGCCTCTTGGAGCTGGTTCCGGTACATAGGCAGGGGGTGCCTGCTGGGGCTGAGAGGATCCAGCGGTCCAAACCATTTCCTTGCCTCTCGTTGGTATACCGGGCAGGTCTTATAGAAGGCGGGGTGTGGGCCTCCACAGTTACAGCATGTGGCAGGACCATCCTCCTTTTTCTACGGGAAGGTTTTCCCCTGGTGGGGGCCGGCACAGTTATAGCATCGAGGTGCCGCTGTGCAGAACGTTGATGAATGTAAGAAACGATTGCACATCTGTGGTTCTTCATGTCGGTATCGTAGAATGTGGACTCAAGAATTCCCGATGGACGTCCATCGGAGGAAATCTTTTGGGTCCCATCCTTGGGCTGTGGCGAGGGTTGATACTACGAATGTCCCTATGGGTGATTTGTAAGCTCGGCGAATCTGACGAGTGCGTAAGACTGGAACCTTCATGTCCTCCGGAATTTCCTTGAGATAAGATTCTTCCATTATTGTATAAAGCCCTCTTATGGTAAAGGCAAGGGTTTTTTCCTCTTTGGTTCCCCAGGTAGAGAACTGTGCTTGTTCTTCTCTTAACATAGTCTGCACACTTTTGTGGTCTTCTATATTGGTTAGCTGTAGCCTGGTATAGTGCCTACGTGATGTCACTTGGAAAGAGTGGTCCTTTATGACACTCATGACGGCTGTTATAAATTGTCGGAAATCTGCCAATTCATATAATAGAATTGCTGGCGGCTTAGGTAGACTTGTCTGGGATGGCTCGGCGGGAGGGGAGCTGGAAGCAGGCCCCGGAGTGACGTCTGTATTAGCGTCTCTGAGGAGCGGGTCGTAGCGGTTGTTGGTTTCTACCGTTTAGCGTTGGACGGCAATAGTCTCGGCAGCGGTGAAGTATGGCTTAAATTTCGTCTTCCGCTTCTTCTTTGGCTGTTGAAAGGTGCCCGTGTCAATGGACTTTCTAGCTCGTGTATCAGCATCGAGTGTGTCTCCCTCTTGGATAGAGGCTAGTTGGGAGTTATCGTTGTTGTTTTGGCCCTTGAAAAGGCCTTCGTCAGTTGGTTTCCCTTGGCATGGTGTGCTGTCAAGAATTACTAGCCGGTCTTTCGAAGTCAGATTTTGTGAGTCAATTTTCCGGTCGTTTGGACCGGCGTCATTCTTAAAATCTTTTCCGAAGAGGATGTGTTTGATATTACTGGGTAATGATGTATCAACGTTCGTCCTAGGAGCAATCGTCCTATGTTGTAACTTTTTTGCCGGCGGTGATCTGAGCAGCGATATTTCGCAGAGCGGGTTTAAAGTTGAGGGGGCTGAAGCCCTTCCCCTCTAGCCTACCAACTGCCACCTGTCCGAATAGTCAAAAGAACACGATGTGCGGGTGAGAAGGTGGACCTATGTTAGCCACCCCCCGCTGCAAGAGAGAAATTGTGACCGTGCAAGGTTCCCCCAGGTGCTCCGCTCGCAGCAAGGCGTGCGGTTTACCCCTGAGTAGATCCTGGTCACGCTTAGAAGGCCCTGGTAGGTCTGGGCCACAGCGGATTACAGTACTTCCTCCCAAGGGGGAGTTTTCCAAACACCAGCCAGAGCAACGGAATAGCTAGAGGAGTTCGTTATTGTTGAGTCGCTGACCATAAGCCGGCGAATGAACGATTGATCGATCGATCAATGTTTTCGATGAGCCGATCGATGAGATCCGATGGTAGGGATCAGCTTTTATATCCGCTCGGTCTTCCTAGTTTAACCGTTGTCCATCGCTGATTGGCTCGTTCGAGTTGCTATCCTTTCTCTTTGGCGGTTGCTCCAACGTATTTTTCTTCCCTTTCAGGTTTCCGTTGGAAGAGTCGCTTCCATGTTGCGCTGATGTGCAAACCGTCGTCCCGGTTGAAATTGAATGGATGTTTTTCGATTTCAATAGCTTCGCGAATTCACCTCGGAAAATATCGATCTTTTTTCGCGAGCAATTGCGTTTCCTCGAGCGTGATTTTATGTCCCGGGCCGGAGGTGAAGTGTTCCGCTATGGCCGACTCCCTCCATTTCTTATTCATCATGGCCCGTTTATGTTCGGCTAAGCGGCAGCGAATGGATCGTCCTGTTTGTCCGACGTGTACGTGTCCACAGCTGCATGGAATCCTGTAGACTCCTTAAGATGTTAGCGGGTCGAGTGCATCTTTCGCAGACGGAAGTTCTTCTTTTACTTTTCTTAGCGTGTTAAAACGGACGACGATATTTTCTTTTCGTAGAACCCTGGCTATGCGTTCTGATGTCCCGGCGATGAAGGGAATTTCTGCGTAGGCTGTGGGCTTTGGTCGTTCCACCGAAGGTTTTTGTTTTGGTTTTTAGTTCCGCCGGATGAAGGGGCCGCCAACGCAGCAAAACCCGTAACCCTCCACCTGCATTCAGCAACGCTGCGAAAGCCTTCAAGTCAGATAGAATACTTATGAATTTAAACACAATTTCTTTAAATAAATAAAACATCCTAATCAAGTCGTATTCCCTCCTAAGGCCTGTCGACACATTTCATAAACCACATAGCTGATGCCAACTGCAGGGACCACTTTCATGAAGCTGGGCCTAATTCCTCGATAGAGACCAAAGAATCCCTCCCTTGCTATTATCTCACGTATTAATCTCGTCATGGTTTGGGCATGCTCTGGGCTTGTCAGTATATCTGAAAATACAAAAGAAAGTCAACATCATAACGTTGGAAAAGAGAAGAAGCG
Source organism: Tanypteryx hageni (assembly GCA_028673005.1). NCBI lineage: Eukaryota > Metazoa > Arthropoda > Insecta > Odonata > Petaluridae > Tanypteryx > Tanypteryx hageni. Next base: position 31,910,707 of record CM054113.1, on the reverse strand, counting down.
GAAAGCATATTATGTGACCAAACAAAAGATCACAGAGAATTAATTTGAACTCATGAATTATTATGACATATTTTTTGCAAGATTATTGACTTTGTAATATATTAACCCTTTCTGGCCTGAGTGATTTAAAAAATATCTCATACAAGATTGATGGCATTGCTGACATAGAAGCAATAAAATAATTACGTGTACTTTTTATAAATTTTTATTGGCACATACAGTTTAACTTATGTGAAAAAATGGGCCGATCATAGGTATACCAATGGCCAAAGGGAAAAAATCAGGGATGTCGATATCTGACCGGAAAGGGTTAATTCCCTTGGCGACAAAAAAATACTGGACAATTTAACATTCAAGGAAGCTACTTCAGTCGTGATAACTTCATTCAAAATTATAATTTTGTAAATGTGGTCTTTCATGATTTCATGAATATTCTCCATCACTCACCTTGAGCTTGGAGCCTTGTTCTCACCAGAGCAAGCGGATACGATACTATCAGCCCACATGTGCTACTAATCGTCCCACAGCATAAGGGAAGCAAAACCCCTGGATTTTCTGAACCATTTTGCCGGATATAATAATTCTTCAAGGTCTGAAATACAAGATGGGAAAACTTAATATAAATTAAGACTAATTTACTATTTTTAGATTCTAAATTTAAGTAACTAATGCAATCTGTCCAAGCACATTTTAAAAGTTAATGTAGGAATGAGAAAGTTTTTATAATTTGATATAGTTATTAAAGCATTTGGCATTTTTATAAATATGAAGTTGCAGTTTATTTATCAAGAGATCATAATAATACTGCATGATTAAAAGAAGCAATTTATATATTGAATATGAAGTAATTAATCAACTTTTAACTGTTAACTAAGCTCATTACCCAGAGACAACATTAAAAATTAGTCTAAAATATCTCAAGGTACAGAAAAACAATAGAAAAATTAAGAACTATTTGCCACATTCACAAACATCCAAGATAAATAATTTGACTTACGAACCTCATAAACAGCCAGATCTATGCCAGCATATGGGATTATCCCAAGAAGGTTTGGAATGTATCCACGGTAAAAAGTTCTGAGTCCCTCCCTCAGATAAATTTTTTTTACTGCATCAATGATCCCATCATACTGGCCAGTTTTCCTGAGGGCCAGTCTAGTTTTTAGCACCTAGACAAAAAAATTAGCACAATTAATGAATGCACTTAGAAATCCAACTTAAGATGTTTAAGCAAAGATTTTAATGAAACAACAATGAGGATACTTCTTCTCACCTCAAGTGGATATATAATGGTCTGGCTCACTCCACCAGCAATTGACCCAGCTACGAAACGCTCGTTGATGCTCAAATCCTCACCGCTGTTTTGATGGATCAACGTTTTTGTTTGCTCATAAGCCATGAACTTTATTGCAGTTTCGGGAAAAATCTTTATAACATTCACTCCATTTCCTCGCCAGAGTCCTCTGATACCACCCTCTTTTACCATTTCGTGTAAACAAGACACAATTCCTCCTTTATTACCGTGTACCTGAAATAAATTCCAGAAAGATAAGTTTAAAGTGGTAAGTTCTTTTAACATCTACAGTTATGATTATCTGAACTTCTAATTAGTATTGGGAACAAATTTGGTAAAATGCAATTTTATTCTTCATAAAAAACATTTTCCTCATGTATGTATGTATTTCATTTTTATACCGATTTGCGAGGGACTTTGACATTCAGGGTGTTTCGAATGCTTCAACACTGCAATGAGACAAGGGTGGAGAAGAAGGAAGAGTGAGAATTTGCTTAAACCGCTTTGTTCATAAAGATTACTCAATTTAGTAGCAGATTTTATTTCAGGCAGCTATTAATCATTCAGTTGTTAAGTTTTACATTTTATCTATCAAAATATTATATTGAACAACGGTATAGGAGTTGTTTTCTTTCTTTATCTTTGCCATAGTCTCCACTCATTATTAATATATATTTTATTAATGTATTTGTTGTTTTAATTACAATAGTAATATTCAAAAATATATATCAAAAATACATTTATATGCCTATTTGATGATATTTCAACACATGATTTTTAATGATGCCAAATTACCCCGAGCTTTTATTATCAGCGCCAACTTTGATCAGAGAATTTCAGATATTTAAACTTTATTGCAATTAGAACAAGAAGACCAAACCAGGACTAATGCAGGCTGGTTTCCCAAAGTTGACGTTCCGAATTTATTACTTATATTGACAAGAAAAGTGTTAGTGATTCCAAGGAATTCTCTGGAAATCAAATTAATAGAGCATTATCAGGTTTAAAATATTAATAGCAATGTCAAATTTTCTTTCTCACGTATTTTCCATATATTTCATTTGATAAATGTTACTGTTTATACACGGATATGTGTGAATCATCTGTTCATTGCTGAAGGGTAGTCAAGTGGAATAGAAAATAACAGATTTGTTCACTCATCTATGCTCAAGCCGAGTTAGGAAATAATCGTCTCCATGGCAACAAACCGATAAAATGCGATTTATAACGTAAAAACTCTGTTTTAGTAATAATTCAATAAATTACGAGAAATTATCAAAATTCGGAGTTAATATTTGGAATCTAAATTCCTTTCCCCTTAGAACAGTACAAACCTCACTCCGATATCACAATTTTAAGATATTTTAAAGTATTAAAGAAAACATCCCTGTACGATGGATTTGATACTTCAATCTTTGCCAAAAGAAATATAGCCTGGAGGTGGGCCCTGGCAGCACAAGCCTCATACCAACAAGTTTCATGAAAATCTGCCCATTGATGCAAAAGTTGTTAATAGGGGACACACACTGATAGGAACAATTTCATTAGGCTGTTTCCTTTAGAAACCAGCCCAATAGAAATGAGTTTTTCACAAAAAATACAATATCATCACATTTAATACAACATAAATACCACGAAATTCTTCTTGCTTTTTTAGGTTATTGGTATTTCGTTCCAGTTCAAGTATTTTTTCAAGTAATTACCATGCATGATTTAAATTAGAAGTTTGGTATTCAACAACTCAACGTCGCCTCCATTAAAATATATAGTCAGACCCCTATTTACCACCCCTCCCCATATAGTGCCACTACTGCTTACCGCCCATGAATCGTCGTGAACAAAACTTCCATCTTATGATTAAATAGAGCTAGCATATACCTCGATTTATCGCCACCGCCGCTTTAGCGTCAAAGGCAGTGATGGACAAACGGTGGCGCTAAATCGGGGTCTGACCGTAATTAAATGTCTTAGGATATCGGCGTGGACCTAAAGAAACCCTATCTATAATAGAGAGCTAATAAGCCTTTAGTGAAGCTCGCTGATGATATTTTCCGGCGTCGGTATATTTTCATGTCAAAATCACTTGCACTGGTTGATATGCAAATTGCAAGTCTATTAATCGCTATTAGGCCTCGGAGCGGAAAGTGCGATCGCGATGCGCACCAGTGAGGAAGCGAAATCTGCAGACGAGGAGAGACTTCCCTCTCGAAACGATCAAACCCCGTCACACTCCCTCAATCTCCGCCGGTACCACACGCCTAGTAAATGAGGCGAGAATCCGACCCTGGCCGCATCCCCTCCACCCATCTTATTGCCCATAAAGAAGAGGTCAAAGGTAGTCCACCACCTCGACATCCGAACATAACCAATCTTCCATCTCCATCGCTCCCCGACCGCTGAACTACGTTATCTCGAGCAAACCTCCTCGCGCGGACCAATGGGGACGTTACGGCGGCCGGGGATGGAACTGGCTTGGACCTTGCTCGGACGACGGGAAGAGCCTTTGCTTCAGCGATGTAAAGTTAGAGGGTGATGGAAGATTACGTTATGATAGACAAGACGGAGACGAAACGGGGAACATTAAAAGGCGCACACGAAATGGTCATGTCGAAACGAATGACTTCTCTCGGGAGATTTGATCCCGAGATTTATCATATTAATATTTTATCGTGCGTTTATCGGCAGCTCGGACACAGAACTATGCAACGGCAAAAAATGATGAGAAAGCGAGAGGACCGTTTCCATGCACCGACTCGGCATAGAGGGACAGACACGCTACCTATCAACCCTAAATGTTTGAAAACGACTGAAAAATGAATTATAATAATAATAAGCAAAAAAATCGTTGAAAAAAACTTCCTTGAATGTTGTTTTTTTTTATAAAAACAGTTGCATAAATACTACATCCGTTAGGTACTGCAATTTCATTAATCGCACTGGACTCGGACACTATCTTGTAAATATTATTAATCAAAGAAGGTTTTCACTTCGTAGAACGACATAACCGAATGAAATGAAAGCCCATTACTTAAAATTACACTTCGATTTATAATCGCGACCGGTTTCACGTAACGGTAAGTAGACTGATGATGCGAAAATGGGTCGCGGATATAAATTGAAGTGTAATTTTAAATAATGGGTTTCATTTCATTCGTACCAAGCAAATGTGGGAGGTACAGCACACGTTTTGTTTTAAAATCAGCAGGTCGGAAAGCCATTGGTTTAAAAAATGAAGAATTCATTATATATCGACGCTACGCGCTAGTCACCACCAACTCTCATCCTATTTATTGCCGAAAAATAAATGAAAAATATTACTAATTATAAGAGCAATGAAAAATTACTCAGCCTACTACCTAAAAATAATCGCACTACAAACGTTGACGGAACAACAGTGTAAAAGGTGCTTTTTACCAAAACAATAAATATAACTGAAAACAACTGAGGAACTACTAAACTCATGATTAAGATATAAAAAACTAGCCAAATATGTTTTTGGAAACCGGTGGATTTACCTTGACTACAATTTTATTCCGGATATGAGGCGAGCTACATAATTCATTTTTGGAATTAAATTGCACACGGAGAAAACAACGGATTACTAAACTAAAGCTCCAGCTACACGCGTAAATTATCACGAATTTAACAATTTTTTTAGATTCGTATGTCACAAAGGCTCCATCGAATAACACGAAGTAGTCATTCGGTCGATTTCCCTTGAATTTTGAAGACCCATCTCACAATCACGTGATACGAGGATTATCGAAGTCAGCCCACATCTGCCAAAGATCATAAAGGAAGCACTAGGAGGAGGGGGACATGGACATGAGTCGGCAAACCATAAACCGAAGCAATCGGTGGAAATTAGAATGTCACGTGGAAGGGATTGCGGATCGGCAAGTCACCCAACGCACAGTGGGACCAAATCCGAAAAAGGGGACCCATGTATATGCATCTATTACAATACTGAAAGTAAGCGAGTAAATGCCGGAAATTTCTGAATTATTAATTTGAATAATACCTGTCGTATATAGAGCGAGTTTTCCATTCAGTCTCTATATATCATGCTAACATCTTCTAGGACACAACGACCAAAACGTTCGAGCTTCCGAATCCTCTTTATAACCGAGTTATACCGTGTGTAATTTTCTATAGTTCATTTATTTAAACTATTTCAGGAACGGCTTTTCCAGGACTTATATAATGGACAAAATATCGATAACAAAGACGATCACGTACAACCATTCTGTCGGCAGGATTCGAACCCGCGAGCATTGGGAGCCAGACACGCTAACCACCCCTCTACCAAAACCGGCAATAATATTTTTAACAGGACAAAAAGAGAACCCAGCTTATTATTTTTTGCGGTTAATTTTTTCATTATTACTACTTGCCATTTACTTGCTTTACTCATAGACTCGATTATGTACACGCAAACTCCCATTAATATTTTACGAAACGGGGAAAAATTATATACGCGGCAGTAAGGAAATGCGAAGGAAAATGAGGCAGATCCCGGTCTCACCGAGAGTGAAGTACAGAGGGAACGGAAGAAATAGTAACCGTTTCATATCCTTTCCACCTGCCTCCTTCCCTTCACCACTTCCATCATACGGCGACGTCGCTCCATAAAAAATGGCTCCGTCTGATTGATCGCCTCTTCACTTGACACCCTCTAACGCCACGCGGCCAAAACCCAACCCCGAATAATCGAAGCATAATGGAAGAAGGTTGGGTGGGGGTTTAATACCACGGCAGGTGATAGCGGGGTGGGATTGACCCCGACCAGTTTTTCTACGTCTAGACTTACTTGTTGGAACACTTTGAGTCGATCCAAAGGTGCGGTGCAGGTACGGGATACGCCTCCGGCGATGCCACCTGCTACCAGAGTTCGCCACCACATACCAGAATGCATTTCAGCCGATGTGAAATCATCTGGTACGGTCATATCCTCCCCGATGTCGAGATACTGAAGAGGAAGAGTGGAGCGGGTGAAACGACACTTCATAGTACTTCGACCGTTATTACACCCTCCGTACCATCTTAAACATTTAACTACTGCAGTGAAATTACGAACACGTATCTGCGGTGCGGTCTTCCAGACCGCCACTGTTTATTAATTTATTATGATTATTTCAATATCTACATCAACAATTTGGTTCTCCACGTTAAATAATGCCATGGGTTAAGTAATAAAAAAATTATGTTCACTTTGTTTGTAAAATATAAACTAGGCGGTAATTTGACACTATAATTTAGACGGTCTCTCGCAGACAGCATCTATATAGTTAAAGGTTAAAACCTTTTCGTCAAAAAATTACGAATATCGATGGAACGTTTTTAGACCATTCATGGATGAATAAAGCGGAATATATTCTTGAATGTGCCTAATTTATTTGCAGCGAGAAATAACGCTTGTCCAAAAAATTTCTATGTTCATCACATTCTAATACGTTAAAAATCAAATTCTACCATGGCTTTCCACAAATTAAACTCATAGATATATTTAACGAAATATTAATATCATCGAGCGCACGGTATCTGGTCAAAATATACATTTTTAAGCTATTCATTTAGGATAAAACACCCGGGACCGGCTATTTACAAGAACAAATTGGTCAAAGCATCTCAACAGCCTCATCTTCTCCGGGGGGAAACCAAAACGAAGTCATTTATTTTTTAAGGCTGGACACTGAATCGTCTTCCCCTGGCGTGACGTCACTTTCATTACTAATGCAAGAGAATTGGCGGCTGAATGAAGAGCACTCAGTTCGTTTTCTATTTACGAGAGTTAGCGGTAAACAGCACACGGCCCATCTACATCTACAAGTTACCCTGCAATTCACCTAGCGGACAAGATGGAGTTGGAAGAGTCTGGCAACTAGATGGGAACTCTGCGCCACAAAAAATCTGGCGACGATACAGCTTCAATCACTCACTTGCATGGGCTATTATTACCTACGAGGATTAGGGGGAAGTATAACTCAAAACAACTAAGTTCTGGAGCCTAGTAAAAAGTTTGGGGATATTATTTACACTATTATACCTAAGATACTCTCTTCTTTAACCTTACACATTCCAGCCGACATAATTTTTATATAGAGATCACAATAAAATTGGAAAACTTTGCGCCAAGATAGGTTTTATGGCAACATGGCATCCTGAATTTTTCCAGCCCTGATCATTGAGCTGACTTCGTTCTGTTTGCTAACGATCAAACGGGATAGCTACGCAAACTTATATAACTTAGAATAATAAATAACTGATTTTATCACACTTACCGGTAGGAATAGGTGTTTTCAAAATAACGATAAATGAGCTAAGTTACCCTATTAAGGCGATATGTAAGTACAAATACAGGGAGAGAAAGCCAACCAGCACAATACTGTCAAAATATATTACTATTAATATTATTTACGTTATGGTACGAAAGATACTATCTTCTTTAACCTTATTACACTTGCAACCGGCATAATATTTATACAGAGTTCACAATACATTGCAAAAAATAGCGCCAAGATGGATCTTATGGCGACATGTCATCTTGAATTTTTCCAGCCCTGATCATTAACCTGACTTCGCTAGGTTTGCTAACGATCAAACGGGATAGCTACGCTAAATTAACTAACTTAGAATAATAAAGAACTGATTTTATCACGCTTTCCGAGCAGTTGGTCCCAATTATAGAACCCAATGATTGAACATTGCACTTAGAACACCCATTTATTTATATCATATTTCCATTTATTTATACGTGATTATCAACAGAAAGAAACTTACTTGTCCATCTGGAGGTTTTCGTCTGCAGTACGTAGCCAGAGTAGTTAACTGGCGCGCAAAATTCAATAAAATTCGCATCCTGAAAACACGAAACTCACGTAGACATTCAACTCGGCGTTGCTAAGGAATTTTAATGTACACGGTCGTCAAGGCGTGCAACAATGCACTTCCACAAATATAGCCGACGAAGTACATATGTATACCTATATCACCCCCCTTTATATTGCTAAAAATCTTGTCGCGAAAAGATTCTTTGTGGAACAGAGAATCAATCCTTAAATGATATTTTGAGTCAAGGGAAAATAACGTTTTACTTTCGGTCGCCAACCATCCGAGTTCAGAGATTCTCAGAGCTTCCATTCGTTCCTCTTTTTCACAAACGGGTTTCCTCATACGCACTTCACCTTTGGTCGGTTGTTTTTTAAAAACAATTTCTGCGCGATTTCAGAGAATTTTATGAATATTATCTATTGGGAAACTTTGGATGGGAGCCGAAATTGTTATGAATTCTAATCATTGCATTTGCACGCCTATCAGTCATTAAACCAATGAAACATTTGACAGGTTGATTTTTCTGTTGACAATATATTTTAAAAATCTGGAGCAACAAATTACACCAATAATCCTATAAATACGAGGGTATAAGGATTAAAAGAAAAATAGTGGGCGGGAGATAATTTTCTAAGGACAAGTCTGAAAGTGCGTCTTTTGGAGTTAGACGACGTTGCGTTTCAACGATTCCATTCTGCAATATCTTGCAGATTCTTCACATAAGTGGGAAATTTACACCATTTAGGGGCTTTTGATTTAATAAGAGAGAGAGAGAGAGAGAAGCAATGTTGGATGTGGCTAATTTGCGAAATTTTTCGTCAAGCAGTTTATCAATTAACTGGTTGGTATATCCATTCTTGTTGGATATATATTTAATGATCTCCAATTCTTTGTTAAAATCAGAGCTGGATATGGGAATGTTTACTGAACGGTGTAGCATGGCATGATAAACTGCAAGTTTGTGAGATAATGCGTGGGAGAAATCAGCAGGAATTACTTGATATGTATATGTTGGTTTTCTGTATATTTCAAAATGATGCTTATTATTATGAATTGTGATGCTTAGGTCAAAAACGTTTAATTTTTTGTGAATTGAGTTTAAAAATATAAGATAGGAATTTAATTGTCGATGGCTCACGGTCCAACAGCATAGAATAATATAATAATATTGATTCTAAATCATCCATAAAAATGTCTGACAGTAGGGGGGAGATAAAGGAGAGCCCATTGCTAAACCTTCTTTTTGCTGATAAAATTTTCGATGATGACTGGTAGAGCGTTGCACAGTAGCATTCAAGTCAACCGTAGTTGACATTCCGCATTTCCACATAATGAAAAACCAAAGCCAAGATGGCGCTTCTCATAGCGACATCAGTTGATCATTTAAAATTTGAAATTCATGTTTTTAATTACGAGAAATACGGTACCTGAATTATACAAAATAATTTCTATTGCAATATAATAAAACGCTAATTTTTCTTATTTGAAAATTAATTATAAAAAAATGAATATTTTCTAAAATCAGAAGTGACACCTATTTTAAGTGGAAGAAACTGTCGATATTTCGCATTTACAAACACTAATAAAGATAATCGTTATTGCGCTCTATATTCCAATTAAAACTTTCTTCTTGATTAATTGTATAATTTGTATGTATATTTTAAGATATTCTTTAGATATTTAGCGCTAGATGTAGCACGAATATGAAACTTCTTTCGTAAATGAGCAGATCGTACTTCAAAAGAGGGTTAATCTTGCATGGATTATTTAACAACTTCATAAAATGGAACCATTATTAACGTTAGTTAGAGGGACTACTCCTGAATCTTCGATAACTGCCAGCAATTGCTTGAATCAAGAATCATCGTCTATGTGATGGATCGCAAATTTATTTTTAGGAATGAACCATATTAATATGAGCTATTGCTATGATGTGCCGAAATAGCAATCTAAATCGTTTTCTTATCACAATCGTAATGAAATATTACATAACATCAGTTATTTATTTTTAAGGTCTGCTTTAGCTTCATAAAATCTTTGGGCATTTTCAAAACTGGAGGAACTTTGAGGTATAATGAACCGATTCCCTACATAGCGAGATTATTAAACTTCCGAACGAGGCTAATATTTACGTGAAGTCCATTTCATCCAAAATACGACGATCTGAATTAGAATTCCGTTTAACTCAGCTGAATATTCTCCAAATTTCATTATTAATCGATAATACTATACGTTTTAATTTAAAGCAAGGTTTAAAAATCTCACGCTCACCTGCCAAACGACAAATACTGTGGAATTTCCGTGTCGAAAGTCTATAGGAATGGGATATTTTCTATACGTACCGAAAACTGTGGGCTTAGTTGTCTATCGGAATACAACTATTGCCCAGTTTCATCATCCTGGCCAGTAATAAGGAGTTAAGTTTATGCATTCTTTTTCAGCTATGTGATTATTTTCCAACGAGCGACAAATAGAATAAACAAGAACATCGGGTGGGAGAAAAGGAATTTCGGAGGAAAAGGTAACAGGTGGGAGGGAAGGATTCGGCCACGGTGGGTCTGTTAAGGGCAGGTTACACGTGCCGCTAAGTCATACGTTATTGGGAAGCCCCCCTGGTCCAATTGGAATACTAAAAAATGAGTGCAGCATTGACGTCCAGCCGCGTTGTTCGGTGGGCATCGGACGCAAGCGAAAGCAGTTCAATGCGATAGGTGTCCTTTACGTTTGCATATTCAACTCGAGCCACAACTCGGAGAGATTCAGATACTCCCCCATTTTAAAAATTATGACTTAAAACTTTTTAATTGATAATCGCCATTTGTCGCAAATTCTCGTGGGATATGCATATTCGTAATCCGTTAAATGCACTCGTAAAGAACTAGCTTTCATCGGAAGTGATGCTAAATAGTGGCGAAAATACGGAAGAAACGTATGAACGTTCTATGATTTTACAAAGCGTCAGTTCTTTATTATATGATTGGGAGGGTACCTATGTGAATTTGTATGATTCCTGTAGGATCGTATGCAATATAATGATTAGCGCCCGGGGATAAAATGTCTATTACGATAATGCAATGGAAACCACTAAAACCCTGTAGGGCGATTAATAATCCAAGAAAGTGGGCGGGAGAAACTTCGACATATTGCAAGGTCGCAACTTCATGATAGCTAATGGTGACACTATGGGAATAATGTTAACGCCCACGCATATCGAAAGACACAACCACGATAATAAAATGCGTGTCATCACATCGAGTGCTGCTGAGGGCAGCGGAGATACAAGATCGGGCTCGTGTAATTTTTTGTTTGTTCAGGGAGGCCATTGTTAAAACCATAAATGAAATCCATTTAATACTTATTAAAATATTTGATACTAGGGAGTTGCGAATTTTCCATTCCATGCTCACATAATGCTGACGAATCACACCTAATAATCGACATTCATTTGACCTAATGAAAATCTGTCGTTCATTTCTACCTCCACCCAATATCTTACATATAGCGTCACTATTTTCAATTAGTTAGAAGCGCACCCCTAAGTTATATTTTTCGAAGAATTATTGGGGATCATAATATGAAACTGAAATTAATTACCTTGCATGCCGAAATGCAGACGTCTCCAAGATGAGGAGGTAAGCACTCAGTCAGGCAGCGTTTAGGGCATTGAGGGGTGTTTTAGAAGGAAAGGAAAATAGAGGGAGAGGTAATGGTCAAATAATGCGTGCGTTCGTGCGAGTACGACAGCCGCAAACCTTCTAGGAAATTTCTGGTAAGAGAAGAATGTATTTTCTTGAAGTTTGAAGGTAAATATGTCCTATTGAGAGAACTTGGATATTAAACAAGTAGTTCTGGAAAGCCCTAATCCGCCTTCTTTCCTTTCAATACAATTTTAATATATCACAAGTAGGGGTTATAAATGTTTTTCCGTGGTACAGCAGTGCTTTTCGTCACCTCGCCCTACAAACAAAATTTCTTTGAAATCCGTTCTGCCAATACCTTCCAAATTCATAGTTACAGAAACATTCTAACCTTGATATCATGGTAGCCCTGTTTAATCGACCCGGTTGAAATACGACATTTTGTTTATTTATTATGTTATGCTATGTTTATATTAAAAGTATTAAATTTGGTTCAAATTGATGAGAATAGTTAAACACAAATACTTGTAAAAATAATATTTTATCCGTTGTATTGTGGCAGCCTTGCTTTCCATATCTACAGTAAACATCTTGAAATTGCTATTTTATATTGCACGCCTGCTTCATACAAACCTTTGTCAAAATCGGTTTACCTAATTCCTTCCAAATTCATAATTGCCGAAAAGATTAAGTTGGTGGAATACGTCCCTCCGATATCCAGGAAAAGTTGCGAAAAGTAGGTAGGTGTTTCGGATACAAAGCAGCCTTCTTCATTGGCGATTCATCTACCATCTATCATTACTTACTTCTCCATACCATTGAGTTGACTTGTCACATTCTCACGTTTTGCATCAATGTTACCACACGAAAATGAAAATTTTAACAATTAAAAATTATTTTAAGACAATATCATTTACCAAACAATGAAAATGATCTTATTCACAAATCTCTCTCGCAGAATACCTAATTGTTTTATCGAAGGTCATTTTACACTTTTCTTTGAATAAATTGTTAAAAACACTGCCGTATGCGAGCAGAAGTATCTTAGGCAGTCATCGCAGATATTATTTTCAGTTTGTAATATTATTTATATGAAACGTGATGGTTTCTGAAGCAGGAAGGCCGAATGCCGTAGAGATGTAGGGCTGCACGCTAAAATTCAAAGAAAATGAATGACAGGTACAAAGAGACGTCGATTCCCATATTGTACGGAAAAGTAAATCATAATTTCACCGAGAATCAGGATGTTACTCGAGGTTAATGCCATAATTTGTCCGAGTTGCTGTCAAGATTATGTTTCCCGCGTCATGATGCCGTTACGCTAATTGTTCCTCCATCTCTCATCTATAATACCAGGGGATCCGCGGGATGTTTGGCCTCGCTCAAGCCGCCTTGGGCTGGTGGGGGGAATCACGTAGGTAGGTGTTTCGGATACAAAGCAGCATTCATCATTGGCGATTCATCTACCATCTATCACGTTCAATATTATTATCGTCTTCGTAGTTCTCCTACAGTGTGGATGTAAAATTTGATTGGAATGCAAAGCGCTGCCCTCGGAAGTAAAATATGAATGAAAGAAATGTAATTTCAAGAATCGCACGAAATACCGGACTAATGGCAAATGAACCTGAGCCTTGTCTCCTCGTTGAGACAAAAGTTATAGCAGGACAGACAAACGGATAATCAAGCAAACAGACCAAGTGCACAGGGATTCAACATAAGAGACCGCGCCAACGCAAATTGCGTGCCTCTGTGGTACATTTTAGGGAAATTTTTACTTGGCGTTATCTTCGTTGTTTGATGTTTTCTGTGTGTCCGCTAAATTTCGTTTTGATTGGATAAGACTTAAAAATTAGCTCAGGAACTATAAGTGTGGTGTTCTAGAAAAACTATTGGCAGTCGTCTCTTAAGTTATATGAACATGCACACGAAATTTTGCGAAAATAAAAAAATCGAGATAGCAGTTATAGTAGAACAGACAATGACGATTCATACGCTACAAGAATTTTATTTTAATTTTACAGGGTACTAACTAGAAACTGATGACAATATCAGAGATTCTGATTTTATTGTAAACGTTTACCTACTATGGGCTACATAAACGTTTTATTTTTCATGAATTAAACGCGTTCAAAAAGATTTGATTTACAAAATTTAACCCACCATAGATACATCTCTCCTGAAATCTGGTAGAACTTGTTCGGGAGCCCAGAATCTTTGTAATGATGTAATTTTCAGCTTTACTAATGTTTTTACCTTATATTAAGTTGAGATTTTGGTAGAATCTAATTCAATGAAACGATACTTAATGCATAAATCTCCTCTTTATACAGAACCATGTTGGTTACCAAATCTGACGGGCCAGTGTCGGGTGGCCTGATTTTTATTACAATTTAAACCAATCTAGAAACATTCACCATTGTTTTAGATTTCTTTTCAAAAGTAAATGAGGTTGGCGGAGAATTAAGCAAAATTGTAACGTTTGTGCTGTCAGTTTCAGTATCCAACGAAACCTGCGAACATGTATTCAATGTCATTAATGTTTTGTTGAGTAAAGGTCGAAACTAATTAAGTGTGCATCATGTCAAGGCGGAAATTTCAGTATACACCAATTTTAATTACTCACCTAAAGATTTCAATGCCTTTTTCTGTCAAAATCAGATCTTTTGGAGACTGCTAGAGTAGTTCAAAATACAAATTCAAATTACATAAATGAAGCACGGCTTTTGAAGTAATGCTATTTTTACGAATTTGTTAAAACAAAATTAAGGTTAAACATTCATATATTTTGTAAATGATAAATAAACCAAAATTTATGGTCCTCATTAGCTTTTTTTAACCTACAGAATATCTCGCTATTAACTTCCGGAATCAACAATTTACAAGATGGCAACTGTAAATTTAACAATAAAATAAATATTAAATATCATTATATGTTTCCCAATAATTAAATAAAATAGTTTCATTGCTCACACCCGGTTTTTTGACCTAGATTAAATTCTCCCGGTTTCTCCCGAAATTTGCTATTCATTCGGTGGAAATCTCTCGGAATCAACTACTCATGAGGTGGGAACCCTAGTTTCCTGTTTCTACGAGCAAATTTTCAAGACGTCTCTTGTGTGAAGAGAAAATATTATCTGTAGTTGTAAGAATTTCAGAAATCAGGGACGTGAATTCCATAGGAGTAAAATGAGCTTCAACCGACTTGAATCAGCACATCTGAGAACATATCAAAAAATGAAATTTAATAACAGCGGAAGAATGAAATGCGAGATATAAAAGGAAATAAGTAGGAATGGACTCACCCAGGGTTGCCACCTTATGAGTAGTTGATTCCGGGAGATTTCCTTTTCATGAGTAGAAAATTCCGGGAGAATCCGGGAGTATTTTCTCTAGGTCGAAAAACAACTAAAGTGACCAATGAAACTTATTTCATTTAGTTATTAGTAAAATCAATAATGATTATTTAATCTCGTTTTATTTTTAAAGTTAGAGTTGTCAGGTTGAAAACGGCTGATTCCGGGCGATATCCATATGAATAGTTAACCGCGATATCGTTTGTAGTTTAAAAAACACCTAATGAGAACATAGAATAATTGTATTTTTTATTTAGAAAATATATTAATATATAACGTCAGTTTTGTTTTATTATATGAAATATAATAAATAAATCTTAAAAATAGCATTACTTCAGTAGTAATATTTCATTTGAATTTGTTATTCGAACAACATCGAGCAGTCTCCAAAAGATCTGGTTTTGATAGTAAAAGGGCATGGATATCTTTAAAAGAGTATTTAAAATTGGTTCATACGTGAATTTCAGTCTTGACATGGTCCACATTTAATTTGCTTCGAACTTCACAGCACAATTCGTTAATAGCATTGAACAACGGTCACAAGCTGCGGTGGATACTGAAGCTTAAAACACAAGCGTTACACTATTATTTAATACTCCGTCATCTCCATTTACTTTTGAAATGAAATCTAAAACAATATTGAATGTATAATAATTGGTTTAAATAAAAATAAAAATCAGACGAACCTTTATTGGCACGTTAGCGTGGTAACCAACATGCTCCTGTATAAAGAGCATATTTGTACATTATTTATCACTTCATTGGCATCAATGGATAGGATTCTATCAAAATCTCAAATTAGTACAAAGTAAATTCAATTTCGAAGATTTTGGGCAGCCGGAGAAGTTCTACTAGATTCCGGGAGAAATGTATCTAAGATTGGTTAATTCCGGGAGACTCCCAGAATTCCGGAAGAGGTGGAACCCCAGACTCAGCGCCTCAGTGCCACTCGGGACGAATGTGGCGCCAAGTGTTAGTTAAACCTTTCTCTCAGATAACTGTCCTAAATACTTTTTCAACGTTTAGGAGAAATTGGTTGAGCTACACGAACGAATCGATTTCGAATAAAGGAGTAAATTATGGAACTGTTTTAATATAATTAATTACGTGAGTCGGTCCAGTAGTGTGACGTTGCTCGCGATACAGCTTCTGGTTAGGTCTCACGCATGGCTTCGACTTTAGTGATCGGTATTTGTAAGTTTCATGTTCCGGCAGCCCGCGGACCACCTGAAAGACACTCGAGGCCCACCAGTGGTCCGCGGAGCACACTTTGAGAACCGCTGCGTTAAAGTAGCTGTATTCAAATATTACAAAGCCGAGGAACCTCAACGACGAGAACTATCTTCGCCCCTCATTCTGTACCATCACGTTACCGCATAAAAACAATAACAATACCTACTGGACATACAATTGCAATTGCAATTTTCTCGTTCGGCGGCGTTTGTTGTTGTATGACAAAATTTGAAAAATGCCCAAGATGAAAGCACGTTAACCCGTAACCACAGGCATCGGTCTCTCAGACCACACGAAAAATTTCAATAGTCTATTTTATGGTCCATGGATCATTTAGGCCTTTGAGGTTTTGTTTAGCTTTGTATACTGGAGGAGGCTTTGTTTACTTCATGGTAGTTGCCTTCTAGCTTTGGACCTGTGCGTACTAGAGCGGGTTTAGTTTCGTTGCCGGTCTGAAAAACCGCTTGCCTGTGTCCACGTAATTTTTTTCGGGACAGTTCTTTCACACGGTTTCGGAAATTTCCTACGACATGTTGCAGTTATACCGTCCTGGACCGTCGCACGTTCCAAAATTTGAAAACCAAAACTGCCTTCCAATGTTTTATTTGTAGCAGCTCAATATATTTGAAATGTTCAGCACCCGCTTGAGGAGAGAGAGCGTGAGAGGGGGAGGGGAGGGCGTTGGAAAGGGAGTGGGATGGGAAGGGGGGACGGTAAGGGGGGGTTAAGGGGAGAGAGAGGGGAGTGGGAGGAGAGGGTGGGAGAGTGGAGGGAGAGGAAGAGGGAGAAGGGGAGAGAGCGGGGCAGAGGGGGAGAGAGATAGAGACAGAAAAAAAACAAATGTACTATATATTGAAAATAATTATGTGCGGTTAAGTATTTTATAGCGAAATTTATTTCTTTGTCTAACAATTTCTATTCACCCAAAACCATTTTTAGACTCCGTACCACTCAATCATGTTAATTTAATATTTATTGCTTAATTTTTAGTGCATATAACAGTTGGTGTCATTAATTTGACTTTTCAAGATATTTCTAAAGGCTAAAGACTACTTAAAAAAGTTGTCCAGTATTGGAAAGTACCAGAACTTGGGTGACATTCGTGGTACCGCAAACAGCAACCAAGTTTTGAGAAGAGGATAAGTGAACACGAATTATATTTTGAATGGCTGTCACCCATTTGCTACTTCACGAAACATCTCTTGGAAAACGCTCATAACAGTACTTTTTACCATATGTACTCTTACGAACCAATGAGCTATGCCGGCGGGAGATAATTCTCCTGGTAGGACCATCCAAGCCGGAAAGGTCTGAGGGGAAGAGTCAGACTAAGAAGCAGTCTTGGGGGTTTTACATCCCCCTGTGCAAGGGCAGCAGCTTGCACAGTACCTCTGTAGGTGGTGATCATGTGGATCTGAACAGCTACAGATGGGTAATCACTCTGTGAAACTGCGATGAGGAAAGCAAGGGGAAACTACCTCATTATATTTCCCATGATAGGTTGAAAAGCTGAAAATACCTCTATGGATCTTTCTGGGGTAAAATATTCCGGAGGTAAAATAGTCCCCCAATCGGATCTCCGGGTGGGGACTACCCTAGGGGATGCACAGAGGAAATGTAAGATTAATAAGAAAGCAAGTAGTGAGAAATTAAAAATAGGTACATGGAATGTTAGGACTATGAATTCAGGGGGTAAACTAGAGAACTTAAAAAGGGAAATGAGAAGGAATAATGTAGGTATAGTAGGTCTTAGTGAAGTCCTGTGGGAAGGAGAAGGTGAGATAAATTCAGACGAATTTAAGATTATTTACTCGGGAGGGGAGAAAAAGGAAAGGGGAGTGGGGATTATAATGAGAAAAGAGATAGCTGAAAGAATTAGTAAGGTAGTGACAGTTAATGACAGATTAATAGCCGTAAAACTCCAGATGGAGCTAGTGGATATGCTTATAATTCAAGTGTATATGCCAACAACTAATGCTGGCGATGACGAAGTAGATGAAATCTATGAACAGATTATGGAGATATTGGAGGATGAGGGAAAAGGAAGGATCACCACCATAGTAATGGGAGATTGGAACAGTGTAGTCGGAGAGGGACAGGAAGATAACATAGTGGGAAAATATGGACTAGGGAAGAGAAATGAAAGAGGGGATAAACTTGTGGAATTCTGCCATAGAAATAGATTAATTGTAACTAATACATGGTTTAAGCATCACCAGCGAAGACTTTACACATGGAGAAGCCCAGGAGACCAGAGACGATACCAGATAGATTACATACTAGTCAATGAAAGATTTAGAAATAGCATTAAAAATGTGAAAACACTACCAGGGGCAGATATCGATTCTGACCACAACCTTTTGGTAGCAAATATACAATGTAGACTGAAGAGCGTTAAGAGAAACATAAGAGTTAACAAGAAATGGAACTTAGAGGAACTCCTTAAAAACAAGGAGGCTATCATGACTGAGCTGGAGGAAAGGTTGGGAGAGAGAGCTGAAGAAAATAGGAAGAATGTAGATGAGGAGTGGAGATACATCCATAGCAACATTAAAGATGTAATGGAAAAGAAGGTAGGAAAGATAACGGGTGAAAGAAAAAAAAAACCCTGGATCACAGCAGCCATGCTGCAAAAAATGGAAGAGCGGAGAAAGTGGAAGAACATAAACACTGAAGAAGGCCAAAGAAAGTACAAGGAGTTAAATAATGCTTTAAGAAGGGAAACAGATAAAGCAAGAGAACAGTGGATAAATGAGAAATGCGAGGAGATTGTCGAATGTGAAAGAATTTGTAGAACAGACCTCATGTATAGCAAAGCAAGGGAACTATTCAAGAAAAAAGCAAGAAAGATAGGACGTAAAGGAATCATGAACAAAAGTGGTAAAATAGTATCGGAGCCAGACAATGTAAAGAATGTCTGGAAAGAATACATAGAGGTTCTGTATGACAAAGAAGGAAAGCCAAGAAATATTGAATTAAATGAAGAAGAGGATGTGGAAGAAGATCAGCTAGGACCAAGTATTCTCGAGTCTGAAGTTAAAAGAGCAATTGATGACATGAAAAGAAGGAAGGCTGTTGGGAGTGATGATATACCCGTGGACGTTCTTAAGGTTTTGGGGTCTAAAGCAGTTAAGCAACTCACAAAATTTTTTAACCAAGTATATGATACTGGCATATGGCCTGAAGATTTTTTAGATGTTGTGATGGTACCACTGGAGAAAAAGAACAATGCAAAATGTTGTAAGGATTACAGAACTATTAGTTTAATTTCTCATACAGCTAAAGTTCTAACCAGAATAATAACCAAAAGAATTGAATGTAAAATAGAAAAGGAGCTGCAAGATAATCAGTTTGGTTTTAGAAGAGGAAGGGGGACTAGAGATGCTATAGGATGTATGAGGATGATGATAGAAAGAGCGCTAGAAGTCAATAAAGGTATGTATTTTTGTTTTGTAGATTGGGAGAAAGCTTTTGACCGAGTGAAATGGGATAAAATGCTGGGTATTTTAAACAAAATAGGAATAGATTGGAAAGATAAAAGACTGCTTAAAAACCTTTACTTTGATCAAAAGATTAGAGTCAGGGTTGAAGGAGAAGAAACAGAAAGTACTTCAATAGGGAGGGGAGTGAGGCAGGGTTGTCCTATTTCACCAGCGATATTTAATATTTATGCAGAAGCAATAACAGAAGAAGCGTTGATGGAAGAGAAAGGATTTAAGATAGGAGGTGAAAGTATTACCGCCATTAAATACGCAGATGATCAGGGCTTAATAGCAGAAGGCGAGAAAGAGCTTCAGAGGAAGACAGACAGACTAGTGGAGGTTGGCCAACAATATGGAATGAAGATCAATGCTGAAAAAACGAAAGTCATGGTGGTTTCAAAGGAACATAAAGAATTAAATATAATGGTAAATGGCCAAAAATTGGAACAGGTAAGTAGTTTCAAATATCTCGGCAGTATTTTAGCACAGGATGGAAGTAGTACACAGGACATCAGAAGTAGGATTGCAATGGCAAAAGCAGCATTTAACGAGAAGAAGGAGCTTCTCACAAGCAAGAAAATAAATTTAGAAACAAGGAAGAAATTAGCAAAATGCTACATATGGAGCATAGCTCTTTATGGTGCAGAGACGTGGACGGTAAGGAGAAAGGAGGAAAAATATTTAGAAAGTTTTGAGATGTGGGTATGGAGAAGAATGATGAAAGTGAAATGGACAGAGAGGAAGAGAAACGAAGAAGTATTAGAAATGGTGGGAGAAGAAAGGACGCTAATAAAAACAATCAGGAAAAGAAAAGCAAATTGGATAGGGCACATATTGAGAAGACAGTGTTTACAAAGGACGATCTTAGAAGGAAAAATTAGTGGAAGAAGAGGAAGAGGGAGAAAAAGAATAGGAATATTAGATAATATAAAGCAGGGATATAATACTTATAGAGGTATAAAAGAGGCTTCTAGGGAGAGAGAGAAATGGAGGCAGCGATTCAGTTAAAACCTGTCTTCGGACAGAAGCATGATGATGATGAACGACTTTTTATGCCAAAGGCAATAGATTTTTTTCTGGAACAATCAAAATTTATTCATTTTTTCCTCACTAGCGAGTTTGTATTAAAAAGAATTCTCCAATCCATTCCGAAAACACCATTGAAAGAATTCCTTTTGGTGACTTTATGGCGAGATATTTTCTATTTTCCTCCTCCTCTCTCCACCATACCTCTTTCCCATCTGTCTTTTTGTTTGATTTGTCATTCTTAACCGCCCCACTTCAGCCGTCCTCGGCTGAGGGGTGGTCAGCGTGTCTGGCTCCCAATGTTAAAGTCGCCCGAGTAAAATAGTAAAAGGTGCTTGCATACTCACCTTGAAAAAACATTAATTTTTTAGAGACACATTTCGTCATTGGAAATATATTTTTAATTCTAAAGATTTCACCCCTTTACCGATTTTCATTCTTTCCTTGTGTAACTATAATGTAGTAAACCAATCCCTAAATTTTGCAATTTCAAGAATATTATACTTTTTTCACAGTAGGATACTAAAACCACACATTTTTGCCGAATTTTAAAGTTGTACCCTATCTAGTAGAGAAATAATGTTTATCTATTTGTTTAAATTTTAAATAATTATAACGGCCGCATCAACATATTGATGGAGATTTTTATTTGGGTATGTGCACCAAGTTCAAAATAACTTTAAAATTTCCGCTTCAACACGACATTATTTTTTTTTCGCGATTCTCAAATATTAAAACAAATACTACACAACCCATATTCTACACATGAAAATTATCACCACCTGATGTTACTTGGTTGTCCTTTGTACCTTGATGTGGTAGAAGGGCTTGAGCATTTCAAGGGGCAACATTTTGTCGTTGTCAAAGAGAGGATAACAAGGTAGGAAATTTAACACCACATTTGAACAAATACAAAGTCTCAAAATTAAAACACAAATTTATTAGTGTAATATTGTAAACACTGGAAACTGTATTGGGTACTCAGTTTCAGCCAGAAGTTACAAGATAAAAATATTGATGATACATTGGTCATTGATTCACAACAATTATATGCAGGCAATTAACAATGTAATGCTTATTGTAAAAGAGCTTGTTGGAATGACTTGAAAGTAGATTTAAATGCAACCTTAAAAGGCATTGATGTATAATATTGTACAATTAAGACATGCCATTAAACAAGATTTTATCTTTTGTGTATAACAGCTTGTAACTTGTTTAATCTATGTGAAAATCCTTCTTTGGGTTGACGTTTCTGTTTTATTAAGGTTAAAATTTAATTTTGTGAAATGCACAAAAGATATTTAGATGATAAAGCATTGACAGTATATGGAATATAGTGGAGTACATTATAATTCTTAACTAAAATTACACTTAGTCAAGGAACACACAACAATCAATGCTAAGTGTTCTATCTGTTCTTTTTTTAGAATTTCACAATAATGGAAATTATGTGTGTTATTAAATACCCTCGACCATCCTATACTGCCAGAAGGCTCAAATAAATGTAACTGTTGCTTGACATCACAGCTTTTGGGAGTTCATTAACCACTTTCCTGGTATCATTTACCCACTTTTGGTTATTCATGAAGGGATAATTTATATATGCGGAGATATTAATTTAATAAAAATAAATAAATGCACTAGTTAATGCATCAGAATATGCTGAAATCTTTTCAACACAACCTACTCATAAGTAGATGCATGTAGAAGGTGAATGTTTTTTATTAGATAGTTATAACAATGTCGACTATTGCTTGGCACAACATTCAAGATTCAGCCATCAGATAATTTACGTAATACTTTCAAACTGTAAAAAATCAGCCTGAGCTCTTAGATAATACAAAAAAACTATGTAGTATATAAAAAATAAATAGACAGGTATTATACAGAAGATTTTGAAATAAAGACGATGTTTTTCACTAAAGAGCCTATCAAAATCACATCCACACAAAATAATTATGTTGTCAGCAAAGATGACCAAAAATGCTAAAACACTCAAAATTGCTTCAGTCATAATTAACAGGCTAAAGCCTTTTTCTTGTATGAAGAAATTATACAAATGATTTTCTTTCTGTTTACCAACAGAATACTTATGAATGCTGGTGGAGGTTTTCGGGTTTCGCTGCGTTGGCGGCATTTCTGGCTCTAGACGTTTCGCAGACATTGCAGTCTGCATCTTGAGGAGACGAAGTGAGATCAGATGGTAGGGATCTGCTTTTATATCCACTCGGCCTTCCTAGTTTAACCGTTGTCCATCGCTGATTGGATCATTCGAGTTGCTATCCTTTTCTCTTTGGTGGTTACTCCAACGTATTTTCTTCCCTTTCACGTTTCCGTTGGAAGAGTCGCTTCCATGTTGCGCTGATGTGATCTTCTTTCGCGAGCAATTTCGTCTCCCCGAGCCTGTTTTTATGTACCGGGCCGCAGGTAAAGTGCTCCGCTATGGCCGACTCCGTCCAATTCTTGTTCATCATGGCCCGATTATGTTCGCCTAAGCGCCAGCGAATGGATCGTCCCGTTTGTCCTACATATACGTGTCCGCAGCTGCATGGAATCCTGTTGACTCCTTTAGATGTTAGCGGGTGGAGTGCATCTTTCGCAGACGGAAGTTCTTCTTTTATTTTTCTTAGCGTGTTTGAACGGACGACGATATTTTCTTTTTGTAGAACCCTGTCTATGCGTTCTGATGTCCCGGCGATGAAGGGAATTTTTGCGTAGGCTGTGGGCTTTTGTCGTTCCACCGAAGGTTTTTGTTTCGGTTTTATGTTCCGCCGGATGAAGGGGTGACTGTAGCCATTATTCATAAGTGCCCTTCTTATATGCTCTTCTTCGTCTTTTAGCGACTCGGGATCGGAGACCGTGTTTGCTCGGTGCATCAGGGTCTTGATTATTGATGCCTTCTGCTGAGGATGGTGATGAGAGGCAGCATGCAGGTAACGGTCAGTGTGCGTTTTTTCCGAAATACGCTGTGTCCAAGGCTTCCGTCAGGTCTCTTCTTCACCATGACGTCGAGAAATGGTAGGGTGCCGTTCTCTTCGACTTCCATGGTGAACTGGATGGCTGGGTGGACTTGGTTGAGTTGACGGTGGAACTCATGAAGTTTATTTGTCCCATGGGGCCAAATGACTAATGTGTCATTCACGCAAAGACTAGTACCCCTACGGAAAGACCGGAAACTTAACAGAAATTTAACAGATTAAATGGACTTAAATGAAAAAATTGCATATAAGAAATCAAACTTATTACCATATATCACACATTACGAGAGTACAAAGTCATTATCAAATTACATAACAGTGAGGTATTTATATATAAATATTATACAATCAAGATATAAAAATGAATTATTGTAACAGAATTTTATAACGTTAATACCTTTTATGCATGAAACGTATTTAAAGGAAATTCACGTGGACGACGAAAAACGTCAAACTTTCACGTCATGAATGAATTTGTGGATCAAGCAAAAATCTATTTGTAAAGTGATTTCTTCGGCCCTGGAACACATTCTCTTTCTGTTGCACCTGTAAAAAGAACGAAAATGAATTTCTAAGAATGTCAATCATTGAACATGCTAAACCTAATGAAATTGATGCAGGAGGCAATGGGCATGCTTCAAATGTTGCAGTAAATGTAAAATAAGGCAAATGCGCTTACGGCCCATAAACAATGTTTCTATGATGATCGCATTTCCATTTGTAAAATTAAACACATCACATTGCACTAGAAAATGTCCACTTTATCTATAATTTATTCCAAGCACAGTTGTATTTGCTGACGTTTACGTGTTCACAGCAGTTACAGTTAGACCATTTAAGATCTATATGTATTCATCATATAATAAGGAAAACTTTTGGTATAGAGATTTCAATTTCTCGATCGAAAAATATATACATATTTCTAAATGTTTTGAAACAAAGAAGAATTACGTCTAGGATTATAAACAACTGCATAATGAGAAACAAGAAATATTCAAGTTAACAATTTGTGTAAATTCAAAATATTTCAAATTAAAACAATGAGACATCGCTATGGTACACTTATTTCATTCTATTAAAAGCACAATTCTATCCTCTGGCATCTCTGTTGCAGTTTAACTTATAAAACTCACTATAATCTACTGATAATCGCGAGAAGTTTTATACAGAAATTTCAGTTACTCAATCTAAAATTATTGCTTATTTAGTGAACTGACACGAACCATATTCACGGCCAGGGCAATGGACGACACAGCTAGGTGAAGTAATCGAGGCTTAACACCTGAAAATGAGAAATATTTCCTCTCAAAATGCTTCTCGTACACAAACAAAAGAGAGAAATTTCTTTCCTTCCTTCCTAGAAGATATATCCATTGGAGGTATCTGTTAAGAAAATATAAAAGCATTCTCACAAAACGAAATCACATAACTATTTGTAGAACTAGTTCGTTAATTTTTTTTCAAAAATATATGATATTTTTAAGATTTACCTGTTGATTGGACATCAGAACAAAATCATTCCGTCACTTTTTCTTAAACAGTGATGAATGCATATCTACTATATATCTACTTGACAAAATCAGAGTAACTGACAACCTCTCAATAACCAATGGCCAAATTTTTTCAAGAAAAATGGCCGCTGTTCCGTTACGATACACAAGGAACGTGTGGCGCTGTGGTGATGCGGTAGAGAGAGAGAGAGAAATAGAGGGAGAAAATGAGAGAGAGAGAGCCGACTGCGACTGCAGCGCCTTTCGCGGACACCTTAGCATGGTGAACTACGTGTAAAAGCTGGGAATCTATTCTCCCATAAGAGTTTCATACCCCTGCATCCACGTAACGCAGCCAGCATGAAGGTTGAGGACCACATGATACTAGCGCCTTAGACTCGAAATGCTCCATATATAGATTGGCTATGACGGGGGAGAGAGGACAGCACATATCTGCTCCCTCCTTCTGGTCGTAAAACTGTCCGTTCCACAGGAAGCAGTTGTTGGTGAGGCAGAATTCTGTTAACTACGGATAGTCTGCCGGCAGTCCATGATGTATAAGCTCCTTCAAAATTTCGATGGAGTCCTTTATAGGAACCTTAGTGAAGAGTGAGGTCACGTCAAATCTTATAAGAATATCGTTCTCCGATACTTTCATGTCGTTTAGCCTTTCTATGAAATGTGCTGAATTCTTCACGTGCGATTCCGTTCCGCCTACGTACGTCTGTAAGCTGCGTGCGAAGTATTTTGACAGCCGATATGTTGGGGATCCGATGGCGCTGACGATGGGTGTCAGAGGAACGTCGTTCTTGTGTATTTTTGGTAACCCAAACAGTTGTGGAGGCCTGGATGATGACGGCAGTAAATTCCGTTGGTCTTAAATAGGTATTGAGGATTTCTAAATCAACTCTCGGATTTGCCTTTTGGTTTTCATCGTCGGGTCGCCTTTTAGTGTGGAGTAATTTGGATTGTCCAGCAGATTGCGGATCTTCTCGTCGTAGTCCTCCTTGGAGATGATTACGGTGGCGTTTCCCTTATCAGACGATAAAATCACGACACTTCTTGTTTTTCAAATCTGTGATGGCCTGACTTTCGGCTGTTGAGATGTTGGAGGATGGTGGTCTTGTTTTACGAATAATATGCGCCACCTCTTGGCGCATTTCTTCTGCTTGTTTCGATTTCAGATTTCGGATGGCCGCTTCCACTCCCACGACAATTTCTTCCTTAGGTATTTTGTTGGGAGCGATAGCGAAGTTCAGACCTTTCGCTAAGACTGATTTTGCTGCATCGGAGTAATTGACGTCCGTTAGGATGTAAATCGTCTTGTCATGGCTCGGGGTCCTTTATGGGAACCTTAGTGAAGAGTGAGATCACGTCAAAGCTTACTAGAATATCGTTTTCCGATACTTTCATGTCGTTTAGCCTTTCTATAAAATGTGCTGAATTCTTCACGTGCGATTCCGTTCCGCCTATGTACGTCTGTAAGCTGCGTGCGAAGTATTTTGACAGCCGATATGTTGGGGAACCGATGGCGCTGACGATGTGTCTCAGAGGAGCGTCGTTCTTGTGTATTTTTGGTAACCCATACAGTCGTGTAGGCCTGGATGATGACGGCAGTAGGTTACTTTGGTTTTTATATGTATAGAAGGTTTCTTAATCAGCTCTATGTTTTTCCTTTCGGTTTTTATCGTAGTTTCGCCTTTGAGTGTGGAGTAAGTTGGATCGTCCAGCAGATTGCGGATCTTCTCGTCGTAATCCTCCGAGGAGATGATTAAGGTGGCGTTTCCCATATCTGCCGATAAAATCAAGATGCTTTTGTTGTTTTTCAAAACTTTGATGGCCTGTCTTTTGGCTGTTGAGATGTTGGAGGATGGTGGTCTTGCTTTACGAATAATATGCGCCACCTCAGATTCAGAATTCAGAATTCAGATTTCGGATGGCCGCTTCCACTCCCAGACAATTTCTTCATTAGGTATTTTGTTGGGAGCGATAGCGAAGTTCAGACCTTTCGCTAAGACTGATTTTGCTGCATCGGAGAAATTGATGTCCGTTAGGTTGTAAATCATCTAGTCGTGGCTCGGCGTCGGATCTGGATGTTGATTCTTATGGAGATTTTAAAATTTCTTTCTCTGCTTATCCTTGAAAGACCACTGGGTTTTGGTTGAGGTGGTGGTGATATGGTCACTTTGTTCTCAGTTTTCGTGAGACATAACGGAGGCGAGCTCTAGGTGGTGTTGGTAGAGATTATGAGCGCATTGAAGAAGCGCGTAACTCGTGGAGCGTATGCGTTTACGCAGGAGTGCTTGGCCTGTTGAAAAAGGCGAGTGATGACTAAAGTTTGCACTTCTGTTTGTGGAGACGCTCGAATCTCCTTGAATTCCTCTGGATGTTCTCCCCGTAGAGGGATATCAATTTGAGTTGAAGGCTTTCGCAGCGTTGCTGAATGCTGGTGGAGGTTTTCGGGTTTCGCTGCGTTGGCGGCATTTCTGGCTCTCGACGTTTCGCAGTCATTGCAGTCTGCATCTTCAGGAGATGAAATGAGATCCCGTCAGCTGTATGAATTTGCCTCAGTGAGAGCTTTCCACTACTGTGCGGTTAAGCTTTCAGTGGTTGGGCTGGGAGGTAGCAGGATGCTAATTGGACAGGTCCACTCGCTGTATGTAGAATGGCGGCTGTGGCTTCCGATGTCTTTTCTGAGGAATCTTTACTTCATATGCTGAAATGTCCTCTCTAACAAGGATGGCTGTTCCTCCTCCTAGTCTGCCCTCCCTGTCTGTTCGAAAATCCTTGAATCCGGGTGCCGCCCATTTCCAAGATGGCTTAAGGTGTGTTTCGTGTATAAGAGCTACTGTGACGTTGATTCCCTGGAGGAAAGCTAGCAGTTCAGGTGTTTTTGTTCTTATACCACCGTTGCAGTTCCAGGTGATAAGGACAATTCCGGAGAGCTGGGTGTTCTTATCCATGCATAGTCAGTATTTGACCGGACAGTTGGGCAAGCACTTGTCCAAGGGCCGCGATTTGTTTCTGCAGGACTGACGCTAGGGACTGCAGTGATGTAAGGAGGGAGGTTAGGGCCGAATCCGTTGTCGGGAGGAAAGGTGGATTATCTGTAGTTGGTTCAGGTTGAGGTGGTATCTGTCTGTGGCGAAGGGTGACGTTGGGTTCCTGTATCGTCTCGCCGTTTGTGGCTGCGGGATGCAGGAGTGGTGGGAAGTCCGAATTTTGGTGTGGATGTGCTGCGTTCTTTTTTTGCTGCCCCAGGCGTTGCCTCTTGGAGCTGGTTCCGGTACATAGGCAGGGGGTGCCTGCTGGGGCTGAGAGGATCCAGCGGTCCAAACCATTTCCTTGCCTCTCGTTGGTATACCGGGCAGGTCTTATAGAAGGCGGGGTGTGGGCCTCCACAGTTACAGCATGTGGCAGGACCATCCTCCTTTTTCTACGGGAAGGTTTTCCCCTGGTGGGGGCCGGCACAGTTATAGCATCGAGGTGCCGCTGTGCAGAACGTTGATGAATGTAAGAAACGATTGCACATCTGTGGTTCTTCATGTCGGTATCGTAGAATGTGGACTCAAGAATTCCCGATGGACGTCCATCGGAGGAAATCTTTTGGGTCCCATCCTTGGGCTGTGGCGAGGGTTGATACTACGAATGTCCCTATGGGTGATTTGTAAGCTCGGCGAATCTGACGAGTGCGTAAGACTGGAACCTTCATGTCCTCCGGAATTTCCTTGAGATAAGATTCTTCCATTATTGTATAAAGCCCTCTTATGGTAAAGGCAAGGGTTTTTTCCTCTTTGGTTCCCCAGGTAGAGAACTGTGCTTGTTCTTCTCTTAACATAGTCTGCACACTTTTGTGGTCTTCTATATTGGTTAGCTGTAGCCTGGTATAGTGCCTACGTGATGTCACTTGGAAAGAGTGGTCCTTTATGACACTCATGACGGCTGTTATAAATTGTAGGAAATCTGCCAATTCATATAATAGAATTGCTGGCGGCTTAGGTAGACTTGTCTGGGATGGCTCGGCGGGAGGGGAGCTGGAAGCAGGCCCCGGAGTGACGTCTGTATTAGCGTCTCTGAGGAGCGGGTCGTAGCGGTTGTTGGTTTCTACCGTTTAGCGTTGGACGGCAATAGTCTCGGCAGCGGTGAAGTATGGCTCGAGTGTGTCTCCCTCTTGGATAGGGGCTAGTTGGGAGTTATCGTTGTTGTTTTGGCCCTTGAAAAGGCCTTCGTCAGTTGGTTTCCCTTGGCATGGTGTGCTGTCAAGAATTACTAGCCGGTCTTTCGAAGTCAGATTTTGTGAGTCAATTTTCCGGTCGTTTGGACCGGCGTCATTCTTAAAATCTTTTCCGAAGAGGATGTGTTTGATATTACTGGGTAATGATGTATCAACGTTCGTCCTAGGAGCAATCGTCCTATGTTGTAACTTTTTTGCCGGCGGTGATCTGAGCAGCGATATTTCGCAGAGCGGGTTTAAAGTTGAGGGGGCTGAAGCCCTTCCCCTCTAGCCTACCAACTGCCACCTGTCCGAATAGTCAAAAGAACACGATGTGCGGGTGAGAAGGTGGACCTATGTTAGCCACCCCCCGCTGCAAGAGAGAAATTGTGACCGTGCAAGGTTCCCCCAGGTGCTCCGCTCGCAGCAAGGCGTGCGGTTTACCCCTGAGTAGATCCTGGTCACGCTTAGAAGGCCCTGGTAGGTCTGGGCCACAGCGGATTACAGTACTTCCTCCCAAGGGGGAGTTTTCCAAACACCAGCCAGAGCAACGGAATAGCTAGAGGAGTTCGTTATTGTTGAGTCGCTGACCATAAGCCGGCGAATGAACGATTGATCGATCGATCAATGTTTTCGATGAGCCGATCGATGAGATCCGATGGTAGGGATCAGCTTTTATATCCGCTCGGTCTTCCTAGTTTAACCGTTGTCCATCGCTGATTGGCTCGTTCGTGTTGCTATCCCTTTCTCTTTGGCGGTTGCTCCAACGTATTTTTCTTCCCTTTCAGGTTTCCGTTGGAAGAGTCGCTTCCATGTTGCGCTGATGTGCAAACCGTCGTCCCGGTTGAAATTGAATGGATGTTTTTCGATTTCAATAGCTTCGCGAATTCACCTCGGAAAATATCGATCTTTTTTCGCGAGCAATTGCGTTTCCTCGAGCGTGATTTTATGTCCCGGGCCGGAGGTGAAGTGTTCCGCTATGGCCGACTCCCTCCATTTCTTATTCATCATGGCCCGTTTATGTTCGGCTAAGCGGCAGCGAATGGATCGTCCTGTTTGTCCGACGTGTACGTGTCCACAGCTGCATGGAATCCTGTAGACTCCTTAAGATGTTAGCGGGTCGAGTGCATCTTTCGCAGACGGAAGTTCTTCTTTTACTTTTCTTAGCGTGTTAAAACGGACGACGATATTTTCTTTTCGTAGAACCCTGGCTATGCGTTCTGATGTCCCGGCGATGAAGGGAATTTCTGCGTAGGCTGTGGGCTTTGGTCGTTCCACCGAAGGTTTTTGTTTTGGTTTTTAGTTCCGCCGGATGAAGGGGCCGCCAACGCAGCAAAACCCGTAACCCTCCACCAGCATTCAGCAACGCTGCGAAAGCCTTCAAGTCAGATAGAATACTTATGAATTTAAACACAATTTCTTTAAATAAATAAAACATCCTAATCAAGTCGTATTCCCTCCTAAGGCCTGTCGACACATTTCATAAACCACATAGCTGATGCCAACTGCAGGGACCACTTTCATGAAGCTGGGCCTAATTCCTCGATAGAGACCAAAGAATCCCTCCCTTGCTATTATCTCACGTATTAATCTCGTCATGGTTTGGGCATGCTCTGGGCTTGTCAGTATATCTGAAAATACAAAAGAAAGTCAACATCATAACGTTGGAAAAGAGAAGAAGCGGAAAGCATATTATGTGACCAAACAAAAGATCACAGAGAATTAATTTGAACTCATGAATTATTATGACATATTTTTTGCAAGATTATTGACTTTGTAATATATTAACCCTTTCTGGCCTGAGTGATTTAAAAAATATCTCATACAAGATTGATGGCATTGCTGACATAGAAGCAATAAAATAATTACGTGTACTTTTTATAAATTTTTATTGGCACATACAGTTTAACTTATGTGAAAAAATGGGCCGATCATAGGTATACCAATGGCCAAAGGGAAAAAATCAGGGATGTCGATATCTGACCGGAAAGGGTTAATTCCCTTGGCGACAAAAAAATACTGGACAATTTAACATTCAAGGAAGCTACTTCAGTCGTGATAACTTCATTCAAAATTATAATTTTGTAAATGTGGTCTTTCATGATTTCATGAATATTCTCCATCACTCACCTTGAGCTTGGAGCCTTGTTCTCACCAGAGCAAGCGGATACGATACTATCAGCCCACATGTGCTACTAATCGTCCCACAGCATAAGGGAAGCAAAACCCCTGGATTTTCTGAACCATTTTGCCGGATATAATAATTCTTCAAGGTCTGAAATACAAGATGGGAAAACTTAATATAAATTAAGACTAATTTACTATTTTTAGATTCTAAATTTAAGTAACTAATGCAATCTGTCCAAGCACATTTTAAAAGTTAATGTAGGAATGAGAAAGTTTTTATAATTTGATATAGTTATTAAAGCATTTGGCATTTTTATAAATATGAAGTTGCAGTTTATTTATCAAGAGATCATAATAATACTGCATGATTAAAAGAAGCAATTTATATATTGAATATGAAGTAATTAATCAACTTTTAACTGTTAACTGAGCTCATTACCCAGAGACAACATTAAAAATTAGTCTAAAATATCTCAAGGTACAGAAAAACAATAGAAAAATTAAGAACTATTTGCCACATTCACAAACATCCAAGATAAATAATTTGACTTACGAACCTCATAAACAGCCAGATCTATGCCAGCATATGGGATTATCCCAAGAAGGTTTGGAATGTATCCACGGTAAAAAGTTCTGAGTCCCTCCCTCAGATAAATTTTTTTTACTGCATCAATGATCCCATCATACTGGCCAGTTTTCCTGAGGGCCAGTCTAGTTTTTAGCACCTAGACAAAAAAATTAGCACAATTAATGAATGCACTTAGAAATCCAACTTAAGATGTTTAAGCAAAGATTTTAATGAAACAACAATGAGGATACTTCTTCTCACCTCAAGTGGATATATAATGGTCTGGCTCACTCCACCAGCAATTGACCCAGCTACGAAACGCTCGTTGATGCTCAAATCCTCACCGCTGTTTTGATGGATCAACGTTTTTGTTTGCTCATAAGCCATGAACTTTATTGCAGTTTCGGGAACAATCTTTATAACATTCACTCCATTTCCTCGCCAGAGTCCTCTGATACCACCCTCTTTTACCATTTCGTGTAAACAAGACACAATTCCTCCTTTATTACCGTGTACCTGAAATAAATTCCAGAAAGATAAGTTTAAAGTGGTAAGTTCTTTTAACATCTACAGTTATGATTATCTGAACTTCTAATTAGTATTGGGAACAAATTTGGTAAAATGCAATTTTTTTCTTCATAAAATACTTTTGCGTCATATTTTTCCTCATGTATGTATGTATTTCATTTTTATACCGAATTGCGAGGGACTTTGACATTCAGGGTGTTTCGAATGCTTCAACACTGCAATGAGACAAGGGTGGAGAAGAAGGAAGAGTGAGAATTTGCTTAAACCGCTTTGTTCATAAAGATTACTCAATTTAGTAGCAGATTTTATTTCAGCCAGCTATTAATCATTCAGTTGTTAAGTCTTACATTTTATCTATCAAAATATTTTATTGAACAACGGTATAGGAGTTGTTTCCTTTCTTTATCTTTGCCATAGTCTCCACTCATTATTAATATATATTTTATTAATGTATTTGTTGTTTTAATTACAATAGTAATATTCAAAAATATATATCAAAAATACATTTATATGCCTATTTGATGATATTTCAACACATGATTTTTAATGATGCCAAATTACCCCGAGCTTTTATTATCAGCGCCAACTTTGATCAGAGAATTTCAGATATTTAAACTTTATTGCAATTAGAACAAGAAGTCCAAACCAGGACTAATGCAGGCTGGTTTCCCAAAGTTGACGTTCCGAATTTATTACTTATATTGACAAGAAAAGTGTTAGTGATTCCAAGGAATTCTCTGGAAATAAAATTAATAGAGCATTATCAGGTTTAAAATATTAATAGCAATGTCAAATTTTCTTTCTCACGTATTTTCCATATATTTCATTTGATAAATGTTACTGTTTATACACGGATATGTGTGAATCATCTGTTCATTGCTGAAGGGTAGTCAAGTGGAATAGAAAATAACAGATTTGTTCACTCATCTATGCTCAAGCCGAGTTAGGAAATAATCGTCTCCATGGCAACAAACCGATAAAATGCGATTTATAACGTAAAAACTCTGTTTTAGTAATAATTCAATAAATTACGAGAAATTATCAAAATTCGGAGTTAATATTTGGAATCTAAATTCCTTTCCCCTTAGAACAGTACAAACCTCACTCCGATATCACAATTTTAAGATATTTTAAAGTATTAAAGAAAACATCCCTGTACGATGGATTTGATACTTCAATCTTTGCCAAAAGAAATATAGCCTGGAGGTGGGCCCTGGCAGCACAAGCCTCATACCAACAAGTTTCATGAAAATCTGCCCATTGATGCAAAAGTTGTTAATAGGGGACACACACTGATAGGAACAATTTCATTAGGCTGTTTCCTTTAGAAACCAGCCCAATAGAAATGAGTTTTTCACAAAAAATACAATATCATCACATTTAATACAACATAAATACCACGAAATTCTTCTTGCTTTTTTAGGTTATTGGTATTTCGTTCCAGTTCAAGTATTTTTTCAAGTAATTACCATGCATGATTTAAATTAGAAGTTTGGTATTCAACAACTCAACGTCGCCTCCATTAAAATATATAGTCAGACCCCTATTTACCACCCCTCCCCATATAGTGCCACTACTGCTTACCGCCCATGAATCGTCGTGAACAAAACTTCCATCTTATGATTAAATAGAGCTAGCATATACCTCGATTTATCGCCACCGCCGCTTTAGCGTCAAAGGCAGTGATGGACAAACGGTGGCGCTAAATCGGGGTCTGACCGTAATTAAATGTCTTAGGATATCGGCGTGGACCTAAAGAAACCCTATCTATAATAGAGAGCTAATAAGCCTTTAGTGAAGCTCGCTGATGATATTTTCCGGCGTCGGTATATTTTCATGTCAAAATCACTTGCACTGGTTGATATGCAAATTGCAAGTCTATTAATCGCTATTAGGCCTCGGAGCGGAAAGTGCGATCGCGATGCGCACCAGTGAGGAAGCGAAATCTGCAGACGAGGAGAGACTTCCCTCTCGAAACGATCAAACCCCGTCACACTCCCTCAATCTCCGCCGGTACCACACGCCTAGTAAATGAGGCGAGAATCCGACCCTGGCCGCATCCCCTCCACCCATCTTATTGCCCATAAAGAAGAGGTCAAAGGTAGTCCACCACCTCGACATCCGAACATAACCAATCTTCCATCTCCATCGCTCCCCGACCGCTGAACTACGTTATCTCGAGCAAACCTCCTCGCGCGGACCAATGGGGACGTTACGGCGGCCGGGGATGGAACTGGCTTGGACCTTGCTCGGACGACGGGAAGAGCCTTTGCTTCAGCGATGTAAAGTTAGAGGGTGATGGAAGATTACGTTATGATAGACAAGACGGAGACGAAACGGGGAACATTAAAAGGCGCACACGAAATGGTCATGTCGAAACGAATGACTTCTCTCGGGAGATTTGATCCCGAGATTTATCATATTAATATTTTATCGTGCGTTTATCGGCAGCTCGGACACAGAACTATGCAACGGCAAAAAATGATGAGAAAGCGAGAGGACCGTTTCCATGCACCGACTCGGCATAGAGGGACAGACACGCTACCTATCAACCCTAAATGTTTGAAAACGACTGAAAAATGAATTATAATAATAATAAGCAAAAAAATCGTTGAAAAAAACTTCCTTGAATGTTGTTTTTTTTTATAAAAACAGTTGCATAAATACTACATCCGTTAGGTACTGCAATTTCATTAATCGCACTGGACTCGGACACTATCTTGTAAATATTATTAATCAAAGAAGGTTTTCACTTCGTAGAACGACATAACCGAATGAAATGAAAGCCCATTACTTAAAATTACACTTCGATTTATAATCGCGACCGGTTTCACGTAACGGTAAGTAGACTGATGATGCGAAAATGGGTCGCGGATATAAATTGAAGTGTAATTTTAAATAATGGGTTTCATTTCATTCGTACCAAGCAAATGTGGGAGGTACAGCACACGTTTTGTTTTAAAATCAGCAGGTCGGAAAGCCATTGGTTTAAAAAATGAAGAATTCATTATATATCGACGCTACGCGCTAGTCACCACCAACTCTCATCCTATTTATTGCCGAAAAATAAATGAAAAATATTACTAATTATAAGAGCAATGAAAAATTACTCAGCCTACTACCTAAAAATAATCGCACTACAAACGTTGACGGAACAACAGTGTAAAAGGTGCTTTTTACCAAAACAATAAATATAACTGAAAACAACTGAGGAACTACTAAACTCATGATTAAGATATAAAAAACTAGCCAAATATGTTTTTGGAAACCGGTGGATTTACCTTGACTACAATTTTATTCCGGATATGAGGCGAGCTACATAATTCATTTTTGGAATTAAATTGCACACGGAGAAAACAACGGATTACTAAACTAAAGCTCCAGCTACACGCGTAAATTATCACGAATTTAACAATTTTTTTAGATTCGTATGTCACAAAGGCTCCATCGAATAACACGAAGTAGTCATTCGGTCGATTTCCCTTGAATTTTGAAGACCCATCTCACAATCACGTGATACGAGGATTATCGAAGTCAGCCCACATCTGCCAAAGATCATAAAGGAAGCACTAGGAGGAGGGGGACATGGACATGAGTCGGCAAACCATAAACCGAAGCAATCGGTGGAAATTAGAATGTCACGTGGAAGGGATTGCGGATCGGCAAGTCACCCAACGCACAGTGGGACCAAATCCGAAAAAGGGGACCCATGTATATGCATCTATTACAATACTGAAAGTAAGCGAGTAAATGCCGGAAATTTCTGAATTATTAATTTGAATAATACCTGTCGTATATAGAGCGAGTTTTCCATTCAGTCTCTATATATCATGCTAACATCTTCTAGGACACAACGACCAAAACGTTCGAGCTTCCGAATCCTCTTTATAACCGAGTTATACCGTGTGTAATTTTCTATAGTTCATTTATTTAAACTATTTCAGGAACGGCTTTTCCAGGACTTATATAATGGACAAAATATCGATAACAAAGACGATCACGTACAACCATTCTGTCGGCAGGATTCGAACCCGCGAGCATTGGGAGCCAGACACGCTAACCACCCCTCTACCAAAACCGGCAATAATATTTTTAACAGGACAAAAAGAGAACCCAGCTTATTATTTTTTGCGGTTAATTTTTTCATTATTACTACTTGCCATTTACTTGCTTTACTCATAGACTCGATTATGTACACGCAAACTCCCATTAATATTTTACGAAACGGGGAAAAATTATATACGCGGCAGTAAGGAAATGCGAAGGAAAATGAGGCAGATCCCGGTCTCACCGAGAGTGAAGTACAGAGGGAACGGAAGAAATAGTAACCATTTCATATCCTTTCCACCTGCCTCCTTCCCTTCACCACTTCCATCATACGGCGACGTCGCTCCATAAAAAATGGCTCCGTCTGATTGATCGCCTCTTCACTTGACACCCTCTAACGCCACGCGGCCAAAACCCAACCCCGAATAATCGAAGCATAATGGAAGAAGGTTGGGTGGGGGTTTAATACCACGGCAGGTGATAGCGGGGTGGGATTGACCCCGACCAGTTTTTCTACGTCTAGACTTACTTGTTGGAACACTTTGAGTCGATCCAAAGGTGCGGTGCAGGTACGGGATACGCCTCCGGCGATGCCACCTGCTACCAGAGTTCGCCACCACATACCAGAATGCATTTCAGCCGATGTGAAATCATCTGGTACGGTCATATCCTCCCCGATGTCGAGATACTGAAGAGGAAGAGTGGAGCGGGTGAAACGACACTTCATAGTACTTCGACCGTTATTACACCCTCCGTACCATCTTAAACATTTAACTACTGCAGTGAAATTACGAACACGTATCTGCGGTGCGGTCTTCCAGACCGCCACTGTTTATTAATTTATTATGATTATTTCAATATCTACATCAACAATTTGGTTCTCCACGTTAAATAATGCCATGGGTTAAGTAATAAAAAAATTATGTTCACTTTGTTTGTAAAATATAAACTAGGCGGTAATTTGACACTATAATTTAGACGGTCTCTCGCAGACAGCATCTATATAGTTAAAGGTTAAAACCTTTTCGTCAAAAAATTACGAATATCGATGGAACGTTTTTAGACCATTCATGGATGAATAAAGCGGAATATATTCTTGAATGTGCCTAATTTATTTGCAGCGAGAAATAACGCTTGTCCAAAAAATTTCTATGTTCATCACATTCTAATACGTTAAAAATCAAATTCTACCATGGCTTTCCACAAATTAAACTCATAGATATATTTAACGAAATATTAATATCATCGAGCGCACGGTATCTGGTCAAAATATACATTTTTAAGCTATTCATTTAGGATAAAACACCCGGGACCGGCTATTTACAAGAACAAATTGGTCAAAGCATCTCAACAGCCTCATCTTCTCCGGGGGGAAACCAAAACGAAGTCATTTATTTTTTAAGGCTGGACACTGAATCGTCTTCCCCTGGCGTGACGTCACTTTCATTACTAATGCAAGAGAATTGGCGGCTGAATGAAGAGCACTCAGTTCGTTTTCTATTTACGAGAGTTAGCGGTAAACAGCACACGGCCCATCTACATCTACAAGTTACCCTGCAATTCACCTAGCGGACAAGATGGAGTTGGAAGAGTCTGGCAACTAGATGGGAACTCTGCGCCACAAAAAATCTGGCGACGATACAGCTTCAATCACTCACTTGCATGGGCTATTATTACCTACGAGGATTAGGGGGAAGTATAACTCAAAACAACTAAGTTCTGGAGCCTAGTAAAAAGTTTGGGGATATTATTTACACTATTATACCTAAGATACTCTCTTCTTTAACCTTACACATTCCAGCCGACATAATTTTTATATAGAGATCACAATAAAATTGGAAAACTTTGCGCCAAGATAGGTTTTATGGCAACATGGCATCCTGAATTTTTCCAGCCCTGATCATTGAGCTGACTTCGTTCTGTTTGCTAACGATCAAACGGGATAGCTACGCAAACTTATATAACTTAGAATAATAAATAACTGATTTTATCACACTTACCGGTAGGAATAGGTGTTTTCAAAATAACGATAAATGAGCTAAGTTACCCTATTAAGGCGATATGTAAGTACAAATACAGGGAGAGAAAGCCAACCAGCACAATACTGTCAAAATATATTACTATTAATATTATTTACGTTATGGTACGAAAGATACTATCTTCTTTAACCTTATTACACTTGCAACCGGCATAATATTTATACAGAGTTCACAATACATTGCAAAAAATAGCGCCAAGATGGATCTTATGGCGACATGTCATCTTGAATTTTTCCAGCCCTGATCATTAACCTGACTTCGCTATGTTTGCTAACGATCAAACGGGATAGCTACGCTAAATTAACTAACTTAGAATAATAAAGAACTGATTTTATCACGCTTTCCGAGCAGTTGGTCCCAATTATAGAACCCAATGATTGAACATTGCACTTAGAACACCCATTTATTTATATCATATTTCCATTTATTTATACGTGATTATCAACAGAAAGAAACTTACTTGTCCATCTGGAGGTTTTCGTCTGCAGTACGTAGCCAGAGTAGTTAACTGGCGCGCAAAATTCAATAAAATTCGCATCCTGAAAACACGAAACTCACGTAGACATTCAACTCGGCGTTGCTAAGGAATTTTAATGTACACGGTCGTCAAGGCGTGCAACAATGCACTTCCACAAATATAGCCGACGAAGTACATATGTATACCTATATCACCCCCCTTTATATTGCTAAAAATCTTGTCGCGAAAAGATTCTTTGTGGAACAGAGAATCAATCCTTAAATGATATTTTGAGTCAAGGGAAAATAACGTTTTACTTTCGGTCGCCAACCATCCGAGTTCAGAGATTCTCAGAGCTTCCATTCGTTCCTCTTTTTCACAAACGGGTTTCCTCATACGCACTTCACCTTTGGTCGGTTGTTTTTTAAAAACAATTTCTGCGCGATTTCAGAGAATTTTATGAATATTATCTATTGGGAAACTTTGGATGGGAGCCGAAATTGTTATGAATTCTAATCATTGCATTTGCACGCCTATCAGTCATTAAACCAATGAAACATTTGACAGGTTGATTTTTCTGTTGACAATATATTTTAAAAATCTGGAGCAACAAATTACACCAATAATCCTATAAATACGAGGGTATAAGGATTAAAAGAAAAATAGTGGGCGGGAGATAATTTTCTAAGGACAAGTCTGAAAGTGCGTCTTTTGGAGTTAGACGACGTTGCGTTTCAACGATTCCATTCTGCAATATCTTGCAGATTCTTCACATAAGTGGGAAATTTACACCATTTAGGGGCTTTTGATTTAATAAGAGAGAGAGAGAGAGAGAAGCAATGTTGGATGTGGCTAATTTGCGAAATTTTTCGTCAAGCAGTTTATCAATTAACTGGTTGGTATATCCATTCTTGTTGGATATATATTTAATGATCTCCAATTCTTTGTTAAAATCAGAGCTGGATATGGGAATGTTTACTGAACGGTGTAGCATGGCATGATAAACTGCAAGTTTGTGAGATAATGCGTGGGAGAAATCAGCAGGAATTACTTGATATGTATATGTTGGTTTTCTGTATATTTCAAAATGATGCTTATTATTATGAATTGTGATGCTTAGGTCAAAAACGTTTAATTTTTTGTGAATTGAGTTTAAAAATATAAGATAGGAATTTAATTGTCGATGGCTCACGGTCCAACAGCATAGAATAATATAATAATATTGATTCTAAATCATCCATAAAAATGTCTGACAGTAGGGGGGAGATAAAGGAGAGCCCATTGCTAAACCTTCTTTTTGCTGATAAAATTTTCGATGATGACTGGTAGAGCGTTGCACAGTAGCATTCAAGTCAACCGTAGTTGACATTCCGCATTTCCACATAATGAAAAACCAAAGCCAAGATGGCGCTTCTCATAGCGACATCAGTTGATCATTTAAAATTTGAAATTCATGTTTTTAATTACGAGAAATACGGTACCTGAATTATACAAAATAATTTCTATTGCAATATAATAAAACGCTAATTTTTCTTATTTGAAAATTAATTATAAAAAAATGAATATTTTCTAAAATCAGAAGTGACACCTATTTTAAGTGGAAGAAACTGTCGATATTTCGCATTTACAAACACTAATAAAGATAATCGTTATTGCGCTCTATATTCCAATTAAAACTTTCTTCTTGATTAATTGTATAATTTGTATGTATATTTTAAGATATTCTTTAGATATTTAGCGCTAGATGTAGCACGAATATGAAACTTCTTTCGTAAATGAGCAGATCGTACTTCAAAAGAGGGTTAATCTTGCATGGATTATTTAACAACTTCATAAAATGGAACCATTATTAACGTTAGTTAGAGGGACTACTCCTGAATCTTCGATAACTGCCAGCAATTGCTTGAATCAAGAATCATCGTCTATGTGATGGATCGCAAATTTATTTTTAGGAATGAACCATATTAATATGAGCTATTGCTATGATGTGCCGAAATAGCAATCTAAATCGTTTTCTTATCACAATCGTAATGAAATATTACATAACATCAGTTATTTATTTTTAAGGTCTGCTTTAGCTTCATAAAATCTTTGGGCATTTTCAAAACTGGAGGAACTTTGAGGTATAATGAACCGATTCCCTACATAGCGAGATTATTAAACTTCCGAACGAGGCTAATATTTACGTGAAGTCCATTTCATCCAAAATACGACGATCTGAATTAGAATTCCGTTTAACTCAGCTGAATATTCTCCAAATTTCATTATTAATCGATAATACTATACGTTTTAATTTAAAGCAAGGTTTAAAAATCTCACGCTCACCTGCCAAACGACAAATACTGTGGAATTTCCGTGTCGAAAGTCTATAGGAATGGGATATTTTCTATACGTACCGAAAACTGTGGGCTTAGTTGTCTATCGGAATACAACTATTGCCCAGTTTCATCATCCTGGCCAGTAATAAGGAGTTAAGTTTATGCATTCTTTTTCAGCTATGTGATTATTTTCCAACGAGCGACAAATAGAATAAACAAGATCATCGGGTGGGAGAAAAGGAATTTCGGAGGAAAAGGTAACAGGTGGGAGGGAAGGATTCGGCCACGGTGGGTCTGTTAAGGGCAGGTTACACGTGCCGCTAAGTCATACGTTATTGGGAAGCCCCCCTGGTCCAATTGGAATACTAAAAAATGAGTGCAGCATTGACGTCCAGCCGCGTTGTTCGGTGGGCATCGGACGCAAGCGAAAGCAGTTCAATGCGATAGGTGTCC
This sequence comes from Tanypteryx hageni, assembly GCA_028673005.1. Taxonomy (NCBI): domain Eukaryota; kingdom Metazoa; phylum Arthropoda; class Insecta; order Odonata; family Petaluridae; genus Tanypteryx; species Tanypteryx hageni. The sequence goes on along the minus strand of CM054113.1, from coordinate 31,868,629 downwards.
TTTACGTTTGCATATTCAACTCGAGCCACAACTCGGAGAGATTCAGATACTCCCCCATTTTAAAAATTATGACTTAAAACTTTTTAATTGATAATCGCCATTTGTCGCAAATTCTCGTGGGATATGCATATTCGTAATCCGTTAAATGCACTCGTAAAGAACTAGCTTTCATCGGAAGTGATGCTAAATAGTGGCGAAAATACGGAAGAAACGTATGAACGTTCTATGATTTTACAAAGCGTCAGTTCTTTATTATATGATTGGGAGGGTACCTATGTGAATTTGTATGATTCCTGTAGGATCGTATGCAATATAATGATTAGCGCCCGGGGATAAAATGTCTATTACGATAATGCAATGGAAACCACTAAAACCCTGTAGGGCGATTAATAATCCAAGAAAGTGGGCGGGAGAAACTTCGACATATTGCAAGGTCGCAACTTCATGATAGCTAATGGTGACACTATGGGAATAATGTTAACGCCCAAGACACAACCACGATAATAAAATGCGTGTCATCACATCGAGTGCTGCTGAGGGCAGCGGAGATACAAGATCGGGCTCGTGTAATTTTTTGTTTGTTCAGGGAGGCCATTGTTAAAACCATAAATGAAATCCATTTAATACTTATTAAAATATTTGATACTAGGGAGTTGCGAATTTTCCATTCCATGCTCACTTAATGCTGACGAATCACACCTAATAATCGACATTCATTTGACCTAATGAAAATCTGTCGTTCATTTCTACCTCCACCCAATATCTTACATATAGCGTCACTATTTTCAATTAGTTAGAAGCGCACCCCTAAGTTATATTTTTCGAAGAATTATTGGGGATCATAATATGAAACTGAAATTAATTACCTTGCATGCCGAAATGCAGACGTCTCCAAGATGAGGAGGTAAGCACTCAGTCAGGCAGCGTTTAGGGCATTGAGGGGTGTTTTAGAAGGAAAGGAAAATAGAGGGAGAGGTAATGGTCAAATAATGCGTGCGTTCGTGCGAGTACGACAGCCGCAAACCTTCTAGGAAATTTCTGGTAAGAGAAGAATGTATTTTCTTGAAGTTTGAAGGTAAATATGTCCTATTGAGAGAACTTGGATATTAAACAAGTAGTTCTGGAAAGCCCTAATCCGCCTTCTTTCCATTCAATACAATTTTAATATATCACAAGTAGGGGTTATAAATGTTTTTCCGTGGTACAGCAGTGCTTTTCGTCACCTCGCCCTACAAACAAAATTTCTTTGAAATCCGTTCTGCCAATACCTTCCAAATTCATAGTTACAGAAACATTCTAACCTTGATATCATGGTAGCCCTGTTTAATCGACCCGGTTGAAATACGACATTTTGTTTATTTATTATGTTATGCTATGTTTATATTAAAATTATTAAATTTGGTTCAAATTGATGAGAATAGTTAAACACAAATACTTGTAAAAATAATATTTTATCCGTTGTATTGTGGCAGCCTTGCTTTCCATATCTACAGTAAACATCTTGAAATTGCTATTTTATATTGCACGCCTGCTTCATACAAACCTTTGTCAAAATCGGTTTACCTAATTCCTTCCAAATTCATAATTGCCGAAAAGATTAAGTTGGTGGAATACGTCCCTCCGATATCCAGGAAAAGTTGCGAAAAGTAGGTAGGTGTTTCGGATACAAAGCAGCCTTCTTCATTGGCGATTCATCTACCATCTATCATTACTTACTTCTCCATACCATTGAGTTGACTTGTCACATTCTCACGTTTTGCATCAATGTTACCACACGAAAATGAAAATTTTAACAATTAAAAATTAGTTTAAGACAATATCATTTACCAAACAATGAAAATGATCTTATTCACAAATCTCTCTCGCAGAATACCTAATTGTTTTATCGAAGGTCATTTTACACTTTTCTTTGAATAAATTGTTAAAAACACTGCCGTATGCGAGCAGAAGTATCTTAGGCAGTCATCGCAGATATTATTTTCAGTTTGTAATATTATTTATATGAAACGTGATGGTTTCTGAAGCAGGAAGGCCGAATGCCGTAGAGATGTAGGGCTGCACGCTAAAATTCAAAGAAAATGAATGACAGGTACAAAGAGACGTCGATTCCCATATTGTACGGAAAAGTAAATCATAATTTCACCGAGAATCAGGATGTTACTCGAGGTTAATGCCATAATTTGTCCGAGTTGCTGTCAAGATTATGTTTCCCGCGTCATGATGCCGTTACGCTAATTGTTCCTCCATCTCTCATCTATAATACCAGGGGATCCGCGGGATGTTTGGCCTCGCTCAAGCCGCCTTGGGCTGGTGGGGGGAATCACGTAGGTAGGTGTTTCGGATACAAAGCAGCATTCATCATTGGCGATTCATCTACCATCTATCACGTTCAATATTATTATCGTCTTCGTAGTTCTCCTACAGTGTGGATGTAAAATTTGATTGGAATGCAAAGCGCTGCCCTCGGAAGTAAAATATGAATGAAAGAAATGTAATTTCAAGAATCGCACGAAATACCGGACTAATGGCAAATGAACCTGAGCCTTGTCTCCTCGTTGAGACAAAAGTTATAGCAGGACAGACAAACGGATAATCAAGCAAACAGACCAAGTGCACAGGGATTCAACATAAGAGACCGCGCCAACGCAAATTGCGTGCCTCTGTGGTACATTTTAGGGAAATTTTTACTTGGCGTTATCTTCGTTGTTTGATGTTTTCTGTGTGTCCGCTAAATTTCGTTTTGATTGGATAAGACTTAAAAATTAGCTCAGGAACTATAAGTGTGGTGTTCTAGAAAAACTATTGGCAGTCGTCTCTTAAGTTATATGAACATGCACACGAAATTTTGCGAAAATAAAAAAATCGAGATAGCAGTTATAGTAGAACAGACAATGACGATTCATACGCTACAAGAATTTTATTTTAATTTTACAGGGTACTAACTAGAAACTGATGACAATATCAGAGATTCTGATTTTATTGTAAACGTTTACCTACTATGGGCTACATAAACGTTTTATTTTTCATGAATTAAACGCGTTCAAAAAGATTTGATTTACAAAATTTAACCCACCATAGATACATCTCTCCTGAAATCTGGTAGAACTTGTTCGGGAGCCCAGAATCTTTGTAATGATGTAATTTTCAGCTTTACTAATGTTTTTACCTTATATTAAGTTGAGATTTTGGTAGAATCTAATTCAATGAAACGATACTTAATGCATAAATCTCCTCTTTATACAGAACCATGTTGGTTACCAAATCTGACGGGCCAGTGTCGGGTGGCCTGATTTTTATTACAATTTAAACCAATCTAGAAACATTCACCATTGTTTTAGATTTCTTTTCAAAAGTAAATGAGGTTGGCGGAGAATTAAGCAAAATTGTAACGTTTGTGCTGTCAGTTTCAGTATCCAACGAAACCTGCGAACATGTATTCAATGTCATTAATGTTTTGTTGAGTAAAGGTCGAAACTAATTAAGTGTGCATCATGTCAAGGCGGAAATTTCAGTATACACCAATTTTAATTACTCACCTAAAGATTTCAATGCCTTTTTCTGTCAAAATCAGATCTTTTGGAGACTGCTAGAGTAGTTCAAAATACAAATTCAAATTACATAAATGAAGCACGGCTTTTGAAGTAATGCTATTTTTACGAATTTGTTAAAACAAAATTAAGGTTAAACATTCATATATTTTGTAAATGATAAATAAACCAAATTTTATGGTCCTCATTAGCTTTTTTTAACCTACAGAATATCTCGCTATTAACTTCCGGAATCAACAATTTACAAGATGGCAACTGTAAATTTAACAATAAAATAAATATTAAATATCATTATATGTTTCCCAATAATTAAATAAAATAGTTTCATTGCTCACACCCGGTTTTTTGACCTAGATTAAATTCTCCCGGTTTCTCCCGAAATTTGCTATTCATTCGGTGGAAATCTCTCGGAATCAACTACTCATGAGGTGGGAACCCTAGTTTCCTGTTTCTACGAGCAAATTTTCAAGACGTCTCTTGTGTGAAGAGAAAATATTATCTGTAGTTGTAAGAATTTCAGAAATCAGGGACGTGAATTCCATAGGAGTAAAATGAGCTTCAACCGACTTGAATCAGCACATCTGAGAACATATCAAAAAATGAAATTTAATAACAGCGGAAGAATGAAATGCGAGATATAAAAGGAAATAAGTAGGAATGGACTCACCCAGGGTTGCCACCTTATGAGTAGTTGATTCCGGGAGATTTCCTTTTCATGAGTAGAAAATTCCGGGAGAATCCGGGAGTATTTTCTCTAGGTCGAAAAACAACTAAAGTGACCAATGAAACTTATTTCATTTAGTTATTAGTAAAATCAATAATGATTATTTAATCTCGTTTTATTTTTAAAGTTAGAGTTGTCAGGTTGAAAACGGCTGATTCCGGGCGATATCCATATGAATAGTTAACCGCGATATCGTTTGTAGTTTAAAAAACACCTAATGAGAACATAGAATAATTGTATTTTTTATTTAGAAAATATATTAATATATAACGTCAGTTTTGTTTTATTATATGAAATATAATAAATAAATCTTAAAAATAGCATTACTTCAGTAGTAATATTTCATTTGAATTTGTTATTCGAACAACATCGAGCAGTCTCCAAAAGATCTGGTTTTGATAGTAAAAGGGCATGGATATCTTTAAAAGAGTATTTAAAATTGGTTCATACGTGAATTTCAGTCTTGACATGGTCCACATTTAATTTGCTTCGAACTTCACAGCACAATTCGTTAATAGCATTGAACAACGGTCACAAGCTGCGGTGGATACTGAAGCTTAAAACACAAGCGTTACACTATTATTTAATACTCCGTCATCTCCATTTACTTTTGAAATGAAATCTAAAACAATATTGAATGTATAATAATTGGTTTAAATAAAAATAAAAATCAGACGAACCTTTATTGGCACGTTAGCGTGGTAACCAACATGCTCCTGTATAAAGAGCATATTTGTACATTATTTATCACTTCATTGGCATCAATGGATAGGATTCTATCAAAATCTCAAATTAGTACAAAGTAAATTCAATTTCGAAGATTTTGGGCAGCCGGAGAAGTTCTACTAGATTCCGGGAGAAATGTATCTAAGATTGGTTAATTCCGGGAGACTCCCAGAATTCCGGAAGAGGTGGAACCCCAGACTCAGCGCCTCAGTGCCACTCGGGACGAATGTGGCGCCAAGTGTTAGTTAAACCTTTCTCTCAGATAACTGTCCTAAATACTTTTTCAACGTTTAGGAGAAATTGGTTGAGCTACACGAACGAATCGATTTCGAATAAAGGAGTAAATTATGGAACTGTTTTAATATAATTAATTACGTGAGTCGGTCCAGTAGTGTGACGTTGCTCGCGATACAGCTTCTGGTTAGGTCTCACGCATGGCTTCGACTTTAGTGATCGGTATTTGTAAGTTTCATGTTCCGGCAGCCCGCGGACCACCTGAAAGACACTCGAGGCCCACCAGTGGTCCGCGGAGCACACTTTGAGAACCGCTGCGTTAAAGTAGCTGTATTCAAATATTACAAAGCCGAGGAACCTCAACGACGAGAACTATCTTCGCCCCTCATTCTGTACCATCACGTTACCGCATAAAAACAATAACAATACCTACTGGACATACAATTGCAATTGCAATTTTCTCGTTCGGCGGCGTTTGTTGTTGTATGACAAAATTTGAAAAATGCCCAAGATGAAAGCACGTTAACCCGTAACCACAGGCATCGGTCTCTCAGACCACACGAAAAATTTCAATAGTCTATTTTATGGTCCATGGATCATTTAGGCCTTTGAGGTTTTGTTTAGCTTTGTATACTGGAGGAGGCTTTGTTTACTTCATGGTAGTTGCCGTCTAGCTTTGGACCTGTGCGTACTAGAGCGGGTTTAGTTTCGTTGCCGGTCTGAAAAACCGCTTGCCTGTGTCCACGTAATTTTTTTCGGGACAGTTCTTTCACACGGTTTCGGAAATTTCCTACGACATGTTGCAGTTATACCGTCCTGGACCGTCGCACGTTCCAAAATTTGAAAACCAAAACTGCCTTCCAATGTTTTATTTGTAGCAGCTCAATATATTTGAAATGTTCAGCACCCGCTTGAGGAGAGAGAGCGTGAGAGGGGGAGGGGAGGGCGTTGGAAAGGGAGTGGGATGGGAAGGGGGGACGGTAAGGGGGGGTTAAGGGGAGAGGGAGGGGAGTGGGAGGAGAGGGTGGGAGAGTGGAGGGAGAGGAAGAGGGAGAAGGGGAGAGAGCGGGGCAGAGGGGGAGAGAGATAGAGACAGAAAAAAAACAAATGTACTATATATTGAAAATAATTATGTGCGGTTAAGTATTTTATAGCGAAATTTATTTCTTTGTCTAACAATTTCTATTCACCCAAAACCATTTTTAGACTCCGTACCACTCAATCATGTTAATTTAATATTTATTGCTTAATTTTTAGTGCATATAACAGTTGGTGTCATTAATTTGACTTTTCAAGATATTTCTAAAGGCTAAAGACTACTTAAAAAAGTTGTCCAGTATTGGAAAGTACCAGAACTTGGGTGACATTCGTGGTACCGCAAACAGCAACCAAGTTTTGAGAAGAGGATAAGTGAACACGAATTATATTTTGAATGGCTGTCACCCATTTGCTACTTCACGAAACATCTCTTGGAAAACGCTCATAACAGTACTTTTTACCATATGTACTCTTACGAACCAATGAGCTATGCCGGCGGGAGATAATTCTCCTGGTAGGACCATCCAAGCCGGAAAGGTCTGAGGGGAAGAGTCAGACTAAGAAGCAGTCTTGGGGGTTTTATATCCCCCTGTGCAAGGGCAGCAGCTTGCACAGTACCTCTGTAGGTGGTGATCATGTGGATCTGAACAGCTACAGATGGGTAATCACTCTGTGAAACTGCGATGAGGAAAGCAAGGGGAAACTACCTCATTATATTTCCCATGATAGGTTGAAAAGCTGAAAATACCTCTATGGATCTTTCTGGGGTAAAATATTCCGGAGGTAAAATAGTCCCCCAATCGGATCTCCGGGTGGGGACTACCCTAGGGGATGCACAGAGGAAATGTAAGATTAATAAGAAAGCAAGTAGTGAGAAATTAAAAATAGGTACATGGAATGTTAGGACTATGAATTCAGGGGGTAAACTAGAGAACTTAAAAAGGGAAATGAGAAGGAATAATGTAGGTATAGAAGGTCTTAGTGAAGTCCTGTGGGAAGGAGAAGGTGAGATAAATTCAGACGAATTTAAGATTATTTACTCGGGAGGGGAGAAAAAGGAAAGGGGAGTGGGGATTATAATGAGAAAAGAGATAGCTGAAAGAATTAGTAAGGTAGTGACAGTTAATGACAGATTAATAGCCGTAAAACTCCAGATGGAGCTAGTGGATATGCTTATAATTCAAGTGTATATGCCAACAACTAATGCTGGCGATGACGAAGTAGATGAAATCTATGAACAGATTATGGAGATATTGGAGGATGAGGGAAAAGGAAGGATCACCACCATAGTAATGGGAGATTGGAACAGTGTAGTCGGAGAGGGACAGGAAGATAACATAGTGGGAAAATATGGACTAGGGAAGAGAAATGAAAGAGGGGATAAACTTGTGGAATTCTGCCATAGAAATAGATTAATTGTAACTAATACATGGTTTAAGCATCACCAGCGAAGACTTTACACATGGAGAAGCCCAGGAGACCAGAGACGATACCAGATAGATTACATACTAGTCAATGAAAGATTTAGAAATAGCATTAAAAATGTGAAAACACTACCAGGGGCAGATATCGATTCTGACCACAACCTTTTGGTAGCAAATATACAATGTAGACTGAAGAGCGTTAAGAGAAACATAAGAGTTAACAAGAAATGGAACTTAGAGGAACTCCTTAAAAACAAGGAGGCTATCATGACTGAGCTGGAGGAAAGGTTGGGAGAGAGAGCTGAAGAAAATAGGAAGAATGTAGATGAGGAGTGGAGATACATCCATAGCAACATTAAAGATGTAATGGAAAAGAAGGTAGGAAAGATAACGGGTGAAAGAAAAAAAAAACCCTGGATCACAGCAGCCATGCTGCAAAAAATGGAAGAGCGGAGAAAGTGGAAGAACATAAACACTGAAGAAGGCCAAAGAAAGTACAAGGAGTTAAATAATGCTTTAAGAAGGGAAACAGATAAAGCAAGAGAACAGTGGATAAATGAGAAATGCGAGGAGATTGTCGAATGTGAAAGAATTTGTAGAACAGACCTCATGTATAGCAAAGCAAGGGAACTATTCAAGAAAAAAGCAAGAAAGATAGGACGTAAAGGAATCATGAACAAAAGTGGTAAAATAGTATCGGAGCCAGACAATGTAAAGAATGTCTGGAAAGAATACATAGAGGTTCTGTATGACAAAGAAGGAAAGCCAAGAAATATTGAATTAAATGAAGAAGAGGATGTGGAAGAAGATCAGCTAGGACCAAGTATTCTCGAGTCTGAAGTTAAAAGAGCAATTGATGACATGAAAAGAAGGAAGGCTGTTGGGAGTGATGATATACCCGTGGACGTTCTTAAGGTTTTGGGGTCTAAAGCAGTTAAGCAACTCACAAAATTTTTTAACCAAGTATATGATACTGGCATATGGCCTGAAGATTTTTTAGATGTTGTGATGGTACCACTGGAGAAAAAGAACAATGCAAAATGTTGTAAGGATTACAGAACTATTAGTTTAATTTCTCATACAGCTAAAGTTCTAACCAGAATAATAACCAAAAGAATTGAATGTAAAATAGAAAAGGAGCTGCAAGATAATCAGTTTGGTTTTAGAAGAGGAAGGGGGACTAGAGATGCTATAGGATGTATGAGGATGATGATAGAAAGAGCGCTAGAAGTCAATAAAGGTATGTATTTTTGTTTTGTAGATTGGGAGAAAGCTTTTGACCGAGTGAAATGGGATAAAATGCTGGGTATTTTAAACAAAATAGGAATAGATTGGAAAGATAAAAGACTGCTTAAAAACCTTTACTTTGATCAAAAGATTAGAGTCAGGGTTGAAGGAGAAGAAACAGAAAGTACTTCAATAGGGAGGGGAGTGAGGCAGGGTTGTCCTATTTCACCAGCGATATTTAATATTTATGCAGAAGCAATAACAGAAGAAGCGTTGATGGAAGAGAAAGGATTTAAGATAGGAGGTGAAAGTATTACCGCCATTAAATACGCAGATGATCAGGGCTTAATAGCAGAAGGCGAGAAAGAGCTTCAGAGGAAGACAGACAGACTAGTGGAGGTTGGCCAACAATATGGAATGAAGATCAATGCTGAAAAAACGAAAGTCATGGTGGTTTCAAAGGAACATAAAGAATTAAATATAATGGTAAATGGCCAAAAATTGGAACAGGTAAGTAGTTTCAAATATCTCGGCAGTATTTTAGCACAGGATGGAAGTAGTACACAGGACATCAGAAGTAGGATTGCAATGGCAAAAGCAGCATTTAACGAGAAGAAGGAGCTTCTCACAAGCAAGAAAATAAATTTAGAAACAAGGAAGAAATTAGCAAAATGCTACATATGGAGCATAGCTCTTTATGGTGCAGAGACGTGGACGGTAAGGAGAAAGGAGGAAAAATATTTAGAAAGTTTTGAGATGTGGGTATGGAGAAGAATGATGAAAGTGAAATGGACAGAGAGGAAGAGAAACGAAGAAGTATTAGAAATGGTGGGAGAAGAAAGGACGCTAATAAAAACAATCAGGAAAAGAAAAGCAAATTGGATAGGGCACATATTGAGAAGACAGTGTTTACAAAGGACGATCTTAGAAGGAAAAATTAGTGGAAGAAGAGGAAGAGGGAGAAAAAGAATAGGAATATTAGATAATATAAAGCAGGGATATAATACTTATAGAGGTATAAAAGAGGCTTCTAGGGAGAGAGAGAAATGGAGGCAGCGATTCAGTTAAAACCTGTCTTCGGACAGAAGCATGATGATGATGAACGACTTTTTATGCCAAAGGCAATAGATTTTTTTCTGGAACAATCAAAATTTATTCATTTTTTCCTCACTAGCGAGTTTGTATTAAAAAGAATTCTCCAATCCATTCCGAAAACACCATTGAAAGAATTCCTTTTGGTGACTTTATGGCGAGATATTTTCTATTTTCCTCCTCCTCTCTCCACCATACCTCTTTCCCATCTGTCTTTTTGTTTGATTTGTCATTCTTAACCGCCCCACTTCAGCCGTCCTCGGCTGAGGGGTGGTCAGCGTGTCTGGCTCCCAATGTTAAAGTCGCCCGAGTAAAATAGTAAAAGGTGCTTGCATACTCACCTTGAAAAAACATTAATTTTTTAGAGACACATTTCGTCATTGGAAATATATTTTTAATTCTAAAGATTTCACCCCTTTACCGATTTTCATTCTTTCCTTGTGTAACTATAATGTAGTAAACCAATCCCTAAATTTTGCAATTTCAATAATATTATACTTTTTTCACAGTAGGATACTAAAACCACACATTTTTGCCGAATTTTAAAGTTGTACCCTATCTAGTAGAGAAATAATGTTTATCTATTTGTTTAAATTTTAAATAATTATAACGGCCGCATCAACATATTGATGGAGATTTTTATTTGGGTATGTGCACCAAGTTCAAAATAACTTTAAAATTTCCGCTTCAACACGACATTATTTTTTTTTCGCGATTCTCAAATATTAAAACAAATACTACACAACCCATATTCTACACATGAAAATTATCACCACCTGATGTTACTTGGTTGTCCTTTGTACCTTGATGTGGTAGAAGGGCTTGAGCATTTCAAGGGGCAACATTTTGTCGTTGTCAAAGAGAGGATAACAAGGTAGGAAATTTATCACCACATTTGAACAAATACAAAGTCTCAAAATTAAAACACAAATTTATTAGTGTAATATTGTAAACACTGGAAACTGTATTGGGTACTCAGTTTCAGCCAGAAGTTACAAGATAAAAATATTGATGATACATTGGTCATTGATTTACAACAATTATATGCAGGCAATTAACAATGTAATGCTTATTGTAAAAGAGCTTGTTGGAATGACTTGAAAGTAGATTTAAATGCAACCTTAAAAGGCATTGATGTATAATATTGTACAATTAAGACATGCCATTAAACAAGATTTTATCTTTTGTGTATAACAGCTTGTAACTTGTTTAATCTATGTGAAAAATCCTTCTTCGGGTTGACGTTTCTGTTTTATTAAGGTTAAAATTTAATTTTGTGAAATGCACAAAAGATATTTAGATGCTAAAGCATTGACAGTATATGGAATATAGTGGAGTACATTATAATTCTTAACTAAAATTACACTTAGTCAAGGAACATACAACAATCAATGCTAAGTTTTCTATCTGTTTTTTTTTTTAGAATTTCACAATAATGAAAATTATGTGTGTTATTAAATACCCTCGACCATCCTATACTGCCAGAAGGCTCAAATAAATGTAACTGTTGCTTGACATCACAGCTTTTGGGAGTTCATTAACCACTTTCCTGGTATCATTTACCCACTTTTGGTTATTCATGAAGGGATAATTTATATATGCGGAGATATTAATTTAGTAAAAATAAATAAATGCACTAGTTAATGCATCAGAATATGCTGAAATCTTTTCAACACAACCTACTCATAAGTAGATGCATGTAGAAGGTGAATGTTTTTTATTAGATAGTTATAACAATGTCGACTATTGCTTGGCACAACATTCAAGATTCAGCCATCAGATAATTTGCGTAATACTTTCAAACTGTAAAAAATCAGCCTGAGCTCTTAGATAATACAAAAAAACTATATAGTATATAAAAAATAAATAGACAGGTATTATACAGAAGATTTTAAAATAAAGGCGATGTTTTTCACTAAAGAGCCTATCAAAATCACATCCACACAAAATAATTATGTTGTCAGCAAAGATGACCAAAAATGCTAAAACACTCAAAATTGCTTCAGTCATAATTAACAGACTTAAGCCTTTTTCTTGTATGAAGAAATTATACAAATGATTTTCTTTCTGTTTACCAACAGAATACTTATGAATGCTGGTGGAGGTTTTCGGGTTTCGCTGCGTTGGCGGCATTTCTGGCTCTAGACGTTTCGCAGACATTGCAGTCTGCATCTTGAGGAGACGAAGCGAGATCAGATGGTAGGGATCTGCTTTTATATCCACTCGGTCTTCCTAGTTTAACCGTTGTCCATCGCTGATTGGATCATTCGAGTTGCTATCCTTTTCTCTTTGGTGGTTACTCCAACGTATTTTCTTCCCTTTCACGTTTCCGTTGGAAGAGTCGCTTTCATGTTGCGCTGATGTGATCTTCTTTCGCGAGCAATTTCGTTTCCCCGAGCCTGTTTTTATGTACCGGGCCGCAGGTAAAGTGCTCCGCTATGGCCGACTCCGTCCAATTCTTGTTCATCATGGCCCGATTATGTTCGCCTAAGCGCCAGCGAATGGATCGTCCCGTTTGTCCTACATATACGTGTCCGCAGCTGCATGGAATCCTGTTGACTCCTTCAGATGTTAGCGGGTGGAGTGCATCTTTCGCAGACGGAAGTTCTTCTTTTATTTTTCTTAGCGTGTTTGAACGGACGACGATATTTTCTTTTTGTAGAACCCTGTCTATGCGTTCTGGTGTCCCGGCGATGAAGGGAATTTTTGCGTAGGCTGTGGGCTTTTGTCGTTCCACCGAAGGTTTTTGTTTCGGTTTTATGTTCCGCCGGATGAAGGGGTGACTGTAGCCATTATTCATAAGTGCCCTTCTTATATGCTCTTCTTCGTCTTTTAGCGACTCGGGATCGGAGACCGTGTTTGCTCGGTGCATCAGGGTCTTGATTATTGATGCCTTCTGCTGAGGATGGTGATGAGAGGCAGCATGCAGGTAACGGTCAGTGTGCGTTTTTTCCGAAATACGCTGTGTCCAAGGCTTCCGTCAGGTCTCTTCTTCACCATGACGTCGAGAAATGGTAGGGTGCCGTTCTCTTCGACTTCCATGGTGAACTGGATGGCTGGGTGGACTTGGTTGAGTTGACGGTGGAACTCATGAAGTTTATTTGCCCCATGGGGCCAAATGACTAATGTGTCATTCACGCAAAGACTAGTACCCCTACGGAAAGACCGGAAACTTAACAGAAATTTAACAGATTAAATGGACTTAAATGAAAAAATTGCATATAAGAAATCAAACATTACCATATATCACACATTACGAGAGTACAAAGTCATTATCAAATTAAATAACAGTGAGGTATTTTTACATAAATATTATACAATCAAGATATAAAAATGAATTATTGTAACAGAATTTTATAACGTTAATACCTTTTATGCATGAAACGTATTTAAAGGAAATTCACGTGGACGACGAAAAACGTCAAACTTTCACGTCATGAATGAATTTGTGGATCAAGCAAAAATCTATTTGTTAAGTGATTTCTTCGGCCCTGGAACACATTCTCTTTCTGTTGCACCTGTAAAAAGAACGAAAATGAATTTCTAAGAATGTCAATCATTGAACATGCTAAACCTAATGAAATTGATGCAGGAGGCAATGGGCATGCTTCAAATGTTGCAATAAATGTAAAATAAGGCAAATGCGCTTACGGCCCATAAAAAATGTTTCTATGATGATCACATTACCATTTGTAAAATTAAACACATTACATTGCACTAGGAAATGTCCACTTTATCTATAATTTATTCCAAGCACAGTTGTATTTGCTGACGTTTACGTGTTCACAGCAGTTACAGTTAGACCATTTAAGATCTATATGTATTCATCATATAATAAGGAAAACTTTTGGTATAGAGATTTCAATTTCTCGATTGAAAAATATATACATATTTCTAAATGTTTTGAAACAAAGAAGAATTATGTCTAGGATTATAAACAACTGCATAATGAGAAACAAGAAATATTCAAGTTAACAATTTGTGTAAATTCAAAATATTTCAAATTAAAACAATGAGACATCGCTATGGTACACTTATTTCATTCTATTAAAAGCACAATTCTATCCTCTGGCATCTCTGTTGCAGTTTAACTTATAAAACTCACTATAATCTACTGATAACCGCGAGAAGTTTTATACAGAAATTTCAGTTACTCAATCTAAAATTACTGCTTATTTTGTGAACTGACACGAACCATATTCACGGCCAGGGCAATGGACGACACAGCTAGGTGAAGTAATCGAGGCTTAACACCTGAAAATGAGAAATATTTCCTCTCAAAATGCTTCTCGTACACAAACAAAAGAGAGAAATTTCTTTCCTTCATTCCTAGAAGATATATCCATTGGAGGTATCTGTTAAGAAAATATAAAAGCATTCTCACAAAACGAATTCACATAACTATTCGTAGAACTAGTTTGTTAATTTTTTTTTCAAAAATATATGATATTTTTAAGATTTACCTGTTGATTGGACATCAGAACAAAATCATTCCGTCACTTTTTCTTAAACAGTGATGAATGCATATCTACTATATATCTACTTGACAAAATCAGAGTAACTGACAACCTCTCAATAACCAATGGCCAAATTTTTTCAAGAAAAATGGCCGCTGTTCCGTTACGATACACAAGGAACGTGTGGCGCTGTGGTGATGCGGTAAAGAGAGAGAGAGAAATAGAGGGAGAAAATGAGAGAGAGAGCCGACTGCGACTGCAGCGCCTTTCGCGGACACCTTAGCATGGTGAACTACGTGTAAAAGATGGGAATCTATTCTCCCATAAGAGTTTCATACCCCTGCATCCACGTAACGCAGCCAGCATGAAGGTTGAGGACCACATGATACTAGCGCCTTAGACTCGAAATGCTCCATATATAGATTGGCTATGACGGGGGAGAGAGGACAGCACATATCTGCTCCCTCCTTCTGGTAGTAAAACTGTCCGTTCCACAGGAAGCAGTTGTTGGTGAGGCAGAATTCTGTTAACTACGGATAGTCTGCCGGCAGTCCATGATGTATAAGCTCCTTCAAGATTTCGATGGAGTCCTTTATAGGAACCTTAGTGAAGAGTGAGGTCACGTCAAAGCTTACAAGAATATCGTTCTCCGATACTTTCATGTCGTTTAGCCTTTCTATGAAATGTGCTGAATTCTTCACGTGCGATTCCGTTCCGCCTACGTACGTCTGTAAGCTGCGTGCGAAGTATTTTGACAGCCGATATGTTGGGGAGCCGATGGCGCTGACGATGGGTGTCAGAGTAACGTCGTTCTTGTGTATTTTTGGTAACCCAAACAGTTGTGGAGGCCTGGATGATGACGGCAGTAAATTCCGTTGGTCTTAAATAGGTATTGAGGATTTCTAAATCAACTCTCGGATTTTCCTTTTGGTTTTCATCGTCGGGTCGCCTTTTAGTGTGGAGTAAGTTGGATTGTCCAGCAGATTGCGGGTCTTCTCGTCGTAGTCCTCCTTGGAGATGATTACGGTGGCGTTTCCCTTATCAGACGATAAAATCACGACACTTCTTGTTTTTCAAATCTGTGATGGCCTGACTTTCGGCTGTTGAGATGTTGGAGGATGGTGGTCTTGTTTTACGAATAATATGCGCCACCTCTTGGCGCATTTCTTCTGCTTGTTTCGATTTCAGATTTCGGATAGCCGCTTCCACTCCCACGACAATTTCTTCCTTAGGTATTTTGTTGGGAGCGATAGCGAAGTTCAGACCTTTCGCTAAGACTGATTTTGCTGCATCGGAGAAATTGACGTCCGTTAGGATGTAAATCGTCTTGTCATGGCTCGGGGTCCTTTATGGGAACCTTAGTGAAGAGTGAGATCACGTCAAAGCTTACTAGAATATCGTTCTCCGATACTTTCATGTCGTTTAGCCTTTCTATAAAATGTGCTGAATTCTTCACGTGCGATTCCGTTCCGCCTACGTACGTCTGTAAGCTGCGTGCGAAGTATTTTGACAGCCGATATGTTGGGGAACCGATGGCGCTGACGATGTGTCACAGAGGAACGTCGTTCTTGTGTATTTTTGGTAACCCATACAGTCGTGTAGGCCTGGATGATGACGGCAGTAGGTTACTTTGGTTTTTATATGTATAGAGGGTTTCTTAATCAGCTCTATGTTTTTCCTTTCGGTTTTTATCGTAGTTTTGCCTTTGAGTGTGGAGTAAGTTGGATCGTCCAGCGGATTGCGGATCTTCTCGTCGTAATCCTCCGAGGAGATGATTAAGGTGGCGTTTCCCATATCTGCCGGTAAAATCAAGATGCTTTTGTTGTTTTTCAAAACTTTGATGGCCTGTCTTTTGGCTGTTGAGATGTTGGAGGATGGTGGTCTTGCTTTACGAATAATATGCGCCACCTCAGATTCAGAATTCAGAATTCAGATTTCGGATGGCCGCTTCCACTCCCAGACAATTTCTTCATTAGCTATTTTGTTGGGAGCAATAGCGATGTTCAGACATTTCGCTAAGACTGATTTTGCTGCATCGGAGAAATTGATGTCCGTTAGGTCGTAAATCATCTAGTCGTGGCTCGGCGTCGGATCTGGATGTTGATTCTTATGGAGATTTTAAAATTTCTTAACCTGCTTATCCTTGAAAGACCACTGGTTTTTGGTTGAGGTGGTGGTGATATGGTCACTTTGTTCTCAGTCTTCGTGAGACATAATGGAGGCGAGCTCTAGGTGGTGATGGTAGAGATTATGAGCGCATTGAAGAAGCGCGTAACTCGTGGAGCGTATGCGTTTACGCAGGAGTGCTTGGCCTGTTGAAAAAGGCGAGTGATGACTAAAGTTTGCACTTCTGTTTGTGGAGACGCTCGAATCTCCTTGAATTCCTCTGGATGTTCTCCCCGTAGAGGGATATCAATTTGAGTTGAAGGCTTTCGCAGCGTTGCTGAATGCTGGTGGAGGTTTTCGGGTTTCGCTGCGTTGGCGGCATTTCTGGCTCTCGACGTTTCGCAGTCATTGCAGTCTGCATCTTCAGGAGATGAAATGAGATCCCGTCAGCTGTATGAATTTGCCTCAGTGAGAGCTTTCCACTACTGTGCGGTTAAGCTTTCAGTGGTTGGGCTGGGAGGTAGTAGGATGCTAATGGGACAGTTCCACTCGCTGTATGTAGAATGGCGGCTGTGGCTTCCGATGTCTTTTCTGAGGAATCTTTACTTCATATGCTGAAATGTCCTCTCTAACAAGGATGGCTGTTCCTCCTCCTAGTCTGCCCTCCCTGTCTGTTCGAAAAACCTTGAATCTGGGTGCCGCCCATTTCCAAGATGGCTTAAGGTGTGTTTCGTGTATAAGAGCTACTGTGACGTTGTTTCCCTGGAGGAAAGCTAGCAGTTCAGGTGTTTTTGTTCTTATACCACCGGTGCAGTTCCAGGTGATAAGGACAATTCCGGAGAGCTGGGTGTTCTTATCCATGCATAGTCAGTCATTGACCGGACAGTTGGGCAAGCACTTGTCCAAGGGCCGCGATTTGTTTCTGCAGGACTGACGCTAGGGACTGCAGTGATGTAAGGAGGGAGGTTAGGGCCGAATCCGTTGTCGGGAGGAAAGGTGGATTATCTGTAGTTGGTTCAGGTTGAGGTGGTATCTGTCTGTGGCGAAGGGTGACGTTGGGTTCCTGTATCGTCTCGCCGTTTGTGGCTGCGGGATGCAGGAGTGGTGGGAAGTCCGAATTTTGGTGTGGATGTGCTGCGTTCTTTTTTTTGCTGCCCCAGGCGTTGCCTCTTGGAGCTGGTTCCGGTACATAGGCAGGGGGTGCCTGCTGGGGCTGAGAGGTTTCCAGCGATCCAAACCATTTCTTTGCCTCTCGTTGGATTACCGGGCAGGTCTTATAGAAGGCGGGGTGTGGGCCTCCACAGTTACAGCATGTGGCAGGACCATCCTCCTTTTTCTTCGGGAAGGTTTTCCCCTGGTGGGGGCCGGCACAGTTATAGCATCGAGGTTCCGCTGTGCAGAACGTTGATGAATGTCCGAAACGATTGCATTGGAAGCACATCTGTGGTTCTTCATGTCGGTATCGTAGAATGTGGACTCAAGAATTCCCGATGGAAGTCCATCGGAGGAAATCTTTTGGGTCCCATCCTTGGGCTGTGGCGAGGGTTGATACTACGAATGTTCCTAGGGGTGATTTGTAAGATCGGCGAATCTGACGAGTGCGTAAGACTGGAACCTTCATGTCCTCCAGAATTTCCTTGAGATAAGATTGTTCCATTATTGTATAAAGCCCTCTTATGGTAAAGGCAAGGGTTATTTCCTCTTTGGTTCCCCAGGTGGAGAACTGTGCTTGTTCTTCTCTTAACATAGTCTGCACACTTTTGTGGTCTTCTATATTGGTTAGCCGTAGCTTGGTATAGTGCCTACGTTATATCACTTGGAAAGAGTGGTCCTTTATGACACTCATGACGGCTGTTATAAATTGTCGGAAATCTGCCAATTCATATAATAGAATTGCTGGCGGCTTAGGTAGACTTGTCTGGGATGGCTCGGCGGGAGGGGAGCTGGAAGCAGGCCCCGGAGTGACGTCTGTATTAGCGTCTCTGAGGAGCGGGTCGTAGCGGTTGTTGGTTTCTACCGTTTAGCGTTGGACGGCAATAGTCTCGGCAGCGGTGAAGTATGGCTTAAATTTCGTCTTCCGCTTCTTCTTTGGCTGTTGAAAGGTGCCCGTGTCAATGGACTTTCTAGCTCGTGTATCAGCATCGAGTGTGTCTCCCTCTTGGATAGGGGCTAGTTGGGAGTTATCGTTGTTGTTTTGGCCCTTGAAAAGGCCTTCGTCAGTTGGTTTCCCTTGGCATGGTGTGCTGTCAAGAATTACTAGCCGGTCTTTCGAAGTCAGATTTTGTGAGTCAATTTTCCGGTCGTTTGGACCGGCGTCATTCTTAAAATCTTTTCCGAAGAGGATGTGTTTGATATTACTGGGTAATGATGTATCAACGTTTGTCCTAGGAGCAATCGTCCTATGTTGTAACTTTTTTGCCGGCGGTGATCTGAGCAGCGATATTTCGCAGAGCGGGTTTAAAGTTGAGGGGGCTGAAGCCCTTCCCCTCTAGCCTACCAACTGCCACCTGTCCGAATAGTCAAAAGAACACGATGTGCGGGTGAGAAGGTGGACCTATGTTAGCCACCCCCCGCTGCAAGAGAGAAATTGTGACCGTGCAAGGTTCCCCCAGGTGCTCCGCTCGCAGCAAGGCGTGCGGTTTACCCCTGAGTAGATCCTGGTCACGCTTAGAAGGCCCTGGTAGGTCTGGGCCACAGCGGATTACAGTACTTCCTCCCCAGGGGGAGTTTTACAAACACCAGCCAGAGCAACGGAATAGCTAGAGGAGTTCGTTATTGTTGAGTCGCTGACCATAAGCCGGCGAATGAACGATTGATCGATCGATCAATGTTTTCGATGAGCCGATCGATGAGATCCGATGGTAGGGATCAGGTTTTATATCCGCTCGGTCTTCCTAGTTTAACCGTTGTCCATCGCTGATTGGCTCGTTCGTGTTGCTATCCCTTTCTCTTTGGCGGTTGCTCCAACGTATTTTTATTCCCTTTCAGGTTTCCGTTGGAAGAGTCGCTTCCATGTTGCGCTGATGTGCAAACCGTCGTCCCGGTTGAAATTGAATGGATGTTTTTCGATTTCAATAGCTTCGCGAATTCACCTCGGAAAATATCGATCTTTTTTCGCGAGCAATTGCGTTTCCTCGAGCGTGATTTTATGTCCCGGGCCGGAGGTGAAGTGTTCCGCTATGGCCGACTCCCTCCATTTCTTATTCATCATGGCCCGTTTATGTTCGGCTAAGCGGCAGCGAATGGATCGTCCTGTTTGTCCGACGTGTACGTGTCCACAGCTGCATGGAATCCTGTAGACTTCTTAAGATGTTAGCGGGTCGAGTGCATCTTTCGCAGACGGAAGTTCTTCTTTTACTTTTCTTAGCGTGTTAAAACGGACGACGATATTTTCTTTTCGTAGAACCCTGGCTATGCGTTCTGATGTCCCGGCGATGAAGGAAATTTCTGCGTAGGCTGTGGGCTTTGGTCGTTCCACCGAAGGTTTTTGTTTCGGTTTTAAGTTCCGCCGGATGAAGGGGCCGCCAAAGCAGCACAACCCGTAACCCTCCACCAGCATTCAGCAACGCTGCGTAAGCCTTCAAGTCAGATAGAATACTTATGAATTTAAACACAATTTCTTTAAATAAATAAAACATCCTAATCAAGTCGTATTCCCTCCTAAGGCCTGTCGACACATTTCATAAACCACATAGCTGATGCCAACTGCAGGGACCACTTTCATGAAGCTGGGCCTAATTCCTCGATAGAGACCAAAGAATCCCTCCCTTGCTATTATCTCACGTATTAATCTCGTCATGGTTTGGGCATGCTCTGGGCTTGTCAGTATATCTGAAAATACAAAAGAAAGTCAACATCATAACGTTGGAAAAGAGAAGAAGCGGAAAGCATATTATGTGACCAAACAAAAGATCACAGAGAATTAATTTGAACTCATGAATTATTATGACATATTTTTTGCAAGATTATTGACTTTGTAATATATTAACCCTTTCTGGCCTGAGTGATTTAAAAAATATCTCATACAAGATTGATGGCATTGCTGACATAGAAGCAATAAAATAATTACGTGTACTTTTTATAAATTTTTATTGGCACATACAGTTTAACTTATGTGAAAAAATGGGCCGATCATAGGTATACCAATGGCCAAAGGGAAAAAATCAGGGATGTCGATATCTGACCGGAAAGGGTTAATTCCCTTGGCGACAAAAAAATACTGGACAATTTAACATTCAAGGAAGCTACTTCAGTCGTGATAACTTCATTCAAAATTAAAATTTTGTAAATGTGGTCTTTCATGATTTCATGAATATTCTCCATCACTCACCTTGAGCTTGGAGCCTTGTTCTCACCAGAGCAAGCGGATACGATACTATCAGCCCACATGTGCTACTAATCGTCCCACAGCATAAGGGAAGCAAAATCCCTGGATTTTCTGAACCATTTTGCCGGATATAATAATTCTTCAAGGTCTGAAATACAAGATGGGAAAACTTAATATAAATTAAGACTAATTTACTATTTTTAGATTCTAAATTTAAGTAACTAATGCAATCTGTCCAAGCACATTTTAAAAGTTAATGTAGGAATGAGAAAGTTTTTATAATTTGATATAGTTATTAAAGCATTTGGCATTTTTATAAATATGAAGTTGCAGTTTATTTATCAAGAGATCATAATAATACTGCATGATTAAAAGAAGCAATTTATATATTGAATATGAAGTAATTAATCAACTTTTAACTGTTAACTAAGCTCATTACCCAGAGACAACATTAAAAATTAGTCTAAAATATCTCAAGGTACAGAAAAACAATAGAAAAATTAAGAACTCATTTGCCACATTCACAAACATCCAAGATAAATAATTTGACTTACGAACCTCATAAACAGCCAGATCTATGCCAGCATATGGGATTATCCCAAGAAGGTTTGGAATGTATCCACGGTAAAAAGTTCTGAGTCCCTCCCTCCGATAAATTTTTTTTGCTGCATCAATGATCCCATCATACTGGCCAGTTTTCCTGAGGGCCAGTCTAGTTTTTAGCACCTAGACAAAAAAATTAGCACAATTAATGAATGCACTTAGAAATCCAACTTAAGATATTTAAGCAAAGATTTTAATGAAACAACAATGAGGATACTTCTTCTCACCTCAAGTGGATATATAATGGTCTGGCTCACTATACCAGCAATTGACCCAGCTACGAAACGCTCGTTGATGCTCAAATCCTCCCCGCTGTTTTGATGGATCAACGTTTTTGTTTGCTCATAAGCCATGAACTTTATTGCAGTTTCGGGAACAATCTTTATAACATTCACTCCATTTCCTCGCCAGAGTCCTCTGATACCACCCTCTTTTACCATTTCGTGTAAACAAGACACAATTCCTCCTTTATTACCGTGTACCTGAAATAAATTCCAGAAAGATAAGTTTAAAGTGGTAAGTTCTTTTAACATCTACAGTTATGATTATCTGAACTTCTAATTAGTATTGGGAACAAATTTGGTAAAATGCAATTTTTTTCTTCATAAAATACTTTTGCGTCATATTTTTCCTCATGTATGTATGTATTTCATTTTTATACCGAATTGCGAGGGACTTTGACATTCAGGGTGTTTCGAATGCTTCAACACTGCAATGAGACAAGGGTGGAGAAGAAGGAAGAGTGAGAATTTGCTTAAACCGCTTTGTTCATAAAGATTACTCAATTTAGTAGCAGATTTTATTTCAGCCAGCTATTAATCATTCAGTTGTTAAGTCTTACATTTTATCTATCAAAATATTTTATTGAACAACGGTATAGGAGTTGTTTCCTTTCTTTATCTTTGCCATAGTCTCCACTCATTATTAATATATATTTTATTAATGTATTTGTTGTTTTAATTACAATAGTAATATTCAAAAATATATATCAAAAATACATTTATATGCCTATTTGATGATATTTCAACACATGATTTTTAATGATGCCAAATTACCCCGAGCTTTTATTATCAGCGCCAACTTTGATCAGAGAATTTCAGATATTTAAACTTTATTGCAATTAGAACAAGAAGTCCAAACCAGGACTAATGCAGGCTGGTTTCCCAAAGTTGACGTTCCGAATTTATTACTTATATTGACAAGAAAAGTGTTAGTGATTCCAAGGAATTCTCTGGAAATCAAATTAATAGAGCATTATCAGGTTTAAAATATTAATAGCAATGTCAAATTTTCTTTCTCACGTATTTTCCATATATTTCATTTGATAAATGTTACTGTTTATACACGGATATGTGTGAATCATCTGTTCATTGCTGAAGGGTAGTCAAGTGGAATAGAAAATAACAGATTTGTTCACTCATCTATGCTCAAGCCGAGTTAGGAAATAATCGTCTCCATGGCAACAAACCGATAAAATGCGATTTATAACGTAAAAACTCTGTTTTAGTAATAATTCAATAAATTACGAGAAATTATCAAAATTCGGAGTTAATATTTGGAATCTAAATTCCTTTCCCCTTAGAACAGTACAAACCTCACTCCGATATCACAATTTTAAGATATTTTAAAGTATTAAAGAAAACATCCCTGTACGATGGATTTGATACTTCAATCTTTGCCAAAAGAAATATAGCCTGGAGGTGGGCCCTGGCAGCACAAGCCTCATACCAACAAGTTTCATGAAAATCTGCCCATTGATGCAAAAGTTGTTAATAGGGGACACACACTGATAGGAACAATTTCATTAGGCTGTTTCCTTTAGAAACCAGCCCAATAGAAATGAGTTTTTCACAAAAAATACAATATCATCACATTTAATACAACATAAATACCACGAAATTCTTCTTGCTTTTTTAGGTTATTGGTATTTCGTTCCAGTTCAAGTATTTTTTCAAGTAATTACCATGCATGATTTAAATTAGAAGTTTGGTATTCAACAACTCAACGTCGCCTCCATTAAAATATATAGTCAGACCCCTATTTACCACCCCTCCCTATATAGTGCCACTCCTGCTTACCGCCCATGAATCGTCGTGAACAAAACTTCCATCTTATGATTAAATAGAGCTAGCATATACCTCGATTTATCGCCACCGCCGCTTTAGCGTCAAAGGCAGTGATGGACAAACGGTGGCGCTAAATCGGGGTCTGACCGTAATTAAATGTCTTAGGATATCGGCGTGGACCTAACGAAACCCTATCTATAATAGAGAGATCTAATAAGCCTTTAGTGAAGCTCGCTGATGATATTTTCCGGCGTCGGTATATTTTCATGTCAAAATCACTTGCACTGGTTGATATGCAAATTGCAAGTCTATTAATCGCTATTAGGCCTCGGAGCGGAAAGTGCGATCGCGATGCGCACCAGTGAGGAAGCGAAATCTGCAGACGAGGAGAGACTTCCCTCTCGAAACGATCATACCCCGTCACACTCCCTCAATCTCCGCCGGTACCACACGCCTAGTAAATGAGGCGAGAATCCGACCCTGGCCGCATCCCCTCCACCCATCTTATTGCCCATAAAGAAGAGGTCAAAGGTAGTCCACCACCTCGACATCCGAACATAACCAATCTTCCATCTCCATCGCTCCCCGACCGCTGAACTACGTTATCTCGAGCAAACCTCCTCGCACGGACCAATGGGGACGTTACGGCGGCCGGGGATGGACCTGGCTTGGACCTTGCTCGGACGACGAGAAGAGCCTTTGCTTCAGCGATGGAAAGTTACAGGGTGATGGAAGATTACGTTATGATAGACAAGACGGAGACGAAACGGGGAACATTAAAAGGCGCACACGAAATGGTCATGTCGAAACGAATGACTTCTCTCGGGAGATTTGATCCCGAGATTTATCATATTATAATTTTATCGTGCGTTTATCGGCAGCTCGGACACAGAACTATGCAACGGCAAAAAATGATGAGAAAGCGAGAGGACCGTTTCCATGCACCGACTCGGCATAGAGGGACAGACACGCTACCTATCAACCCTAAATGTTTGAAAACGACTGAAAAATGAATTATAATAATAATAAGCAAAAAAATCGTTGAAAAAAACTTCCTTGAATCTTGTTTTTTTTATAAAAAGAGTTGCATAAATACTACATCCGTTAGGTACTGCAATTTCATTAATCGCACTGGACTCGGACACTATCTTGTAAATATTATTAATCAAAGAATGTTTTCACTTCGTAGAACGACATTACACGAATGAAATGAAAGCCCATTACTTAAAATTACACTTCGATTTATAATCGCGACCGGTTTCACGTAACGGTAAGTAGACTGATGATGCGAAAATGGGTCGCGGATATAAATTGAAGTGTAATTTTAAATAATGGGTTTCATTTCATTCGTACCAAGCAAATGTGGGAGGTACAGCACACGTTTTGTTTTAAAATCAGCAGGTCGGAAAGCCATTGGTTTAAAAAATGAAGAATTCATTATATATCGACGCTACGCGCTAGTCACCACCAACTCTCATCCTATTTGTTGCCGAAAAATAAATGAAAAATATTACTAATTATAAGAGCAATGAAAAATTACTCAGCCTACTACCTAAAAATAATCGCACTACAAACGTTGACGGAACAACAGTGTAAAAGGTGCTTTTTACCAAAACAATAAATATAACTGAAAACAACTGAGGAACTACTAAACTCATGATTAAGATATAAAAAACTAGCCAAATATGTTTTTGGAAACCGGTGGATTTACCTTGACCACAATTTTATTCCGGATATGAGGCGAGCTACATAATTCATTTTTGGAATTAAATTGCACACGGAGAAAACAACGGATTACTAAACTAAAGCTCCAGCTACACGCGTAAATTATCACGAATTTAACAATTTTTTTAGATTCGTATGTCACAAAGGCTCCATCGAATAACACGAAGTAGTCATTCGGTCGATTTCCCTTGAATTTTGAGGACCCATCTCACAATCACGTGATACGAGGATTATCGAAGTCAGCCCACATCTGCCAAAGATCATAAAGGAAGCACTAGGAGGAGGGGGACATGGACATGAGTCGGCAAACCATAAACCGAAGCAATCGGTGGAAATTAGAATGTCACGTGGAAGGGATTGCGGATCGGCAAGTCACCCAACGCACAGTGGGACCAAATCCGAAAAAGGGGACCCATGTATATGCATATATTACAATACTGAAAGTAAGCGAGTAAATGCCGGAAATTTCTGAATTATTAATTTGAATAATACCTGTCGTATATAGAGCGAGTTTTCCATTCAGTCTCTATATATCATGCTAACATCTTCTAGGACACAACGACCAAAACGTTCGAGCTTCCGAATCCTCTTTATAACCGAGTTATACCGTGTGTAATTTTCTATAGTTCATTTATTTAAACTATTTCTGGAACGGCTTTTCCAGGACTTATATAATGGAAAAAAATATCGATAACAAAGACGATCACGTACAACCATTCTGTCGGCAGGATTCGAACCCGCGAGCATTGGGAGCCAGACTCGCTAACCACCCCTCTACCAAAACCGGCAATAATATTTTTAACAGGACAAAAAGAGAACCCAGCTTATTATTTTTTGCGGTTAATTTTTTCTTTATTACTACTTGCCATTTACTTGCTTTACTCATAGACTCGACTATGTACACGCAAACTCCCATTAATATTTTACGAAACGGGGAAAAATTATATACGCGGCAGTAAGGAAATGCGAAGGAAAATGAGGCAGATCCCGGTCTTACCGAGAGTGAAGTACAGAGGGAACGGAAGAAATAGTAGCCGTTTCATATCCTTTCCACCTGCCTCCTTCCCTTCACCACTTCCATCATACGGCGACTTCGCTCCATAAAAAATGGCTCCGTCTGATTGATCGCCTCTTCACTTGACACCCTCTAACGCCACGCGGCCAAAACCCAACCCCGAATAATCGAAGCATAATGGAAGAAGGTTGGGTGGGGGTTTAATACCACGGCAGGTGATAGCGGGGTGGGATTGACCCCGACCAGTTTTTCTACGTCTAGACTTACTTGTTGGAACACTTTGAGTCGATCCAAAGGTGCGGTGCAGGTACGGGATACGCCTCCGGCGATGCCACCTGCTACCAGAGTTCGCCACCACATACCAGAATGCATTTCAGCCGATGTGAAATCATCTGGTACGTTCATATCCTCCCCGATGTCGAGATACTGAAGAGGAAGAGTGGAGCGGGTGAAACGACACTTCATAGTACTTCGACCGTTATTACACCCTCCGTACCATCTTAAACATTTAACTACAGCAGTGAAATTACGAACACGTATCTGCGGTGCGGTCTTCCAGACTGCCACTGTTTATTAATTTATTATGATTATTTCAATATCTACATCTACAATTTGGTTCTCCACGTTAAATAATGCCATGGGTTAAGTAATAAAAAAATTATGTTCACTTTGTTTGTAAAATATAAACTAGGCGGTAATTTGACACTATAATTTAGGCGGTCTCTCGCAGACAGCATCTATATAGTTAAAGGTTAAAACCTTTTCGTCAAAAAATTACGAAAATCGATGGAACGTTTTTAGACCATTCATGGATGAATAAAGCGGAATATATTCTTGAATGTGCCTAATTTATTTGCAGCGAGAAATAACGCTTGTCCAAAAAATTTCTATATTCATCACATTCTAATACGTTAAAAATCAAATTCTACCATGGCTTTCCACAAATTAAACTCATAGATATATTTAACGAAATATTAATCACATCGAGCGCACGGTATCTGGTCAAAATATACATTTTTAAGCCATTCATTTAGGATAAAAACACCCGGGACCGGCTATTTACTAGAACAAATTGGTCAAAGCCTCTCAACTGCCTCATCTTCTCCGGGGGGAAACCAAAACGAAGTCATTTATTTTTTAAGGCTGGACACTGAATCGTCTTCCCCTGGCGTGACGTGACTTTCATTACTAAGGCAAGAGAATTGGCGGCTGAATGAAGAGCACTCAGTTCGTTTTCTATTTACGAGAGTTAGCGGTAAACAGCACACGGCCCATCTACATCTACAAGTTACCCTGCAATTCACCTAGCGGACAAGATGGAGTTGGAAGAGTCTGGCAACTAGATGGGAACTCTGCGCCACAAAAAATCTGGCGACGATACAGCTTCAATCATTCACTTGCATGGGCTATTATTACCTACGAGGATTAGGGGGAAGTATAACTCAAAACAACTAAGTTCTGGAGCCTAGTAAAAAGTTTGGGGATATTATTTACACTATTATACCTAAGATACTCTCTTCTTTAACCTTACACATGCCAGCCGACATAATTTTTATATAGAGATCACAATAAAATTGGAAAACTTTGCGCCAAGATAGGTTTTATGGCAACATGGCATCCTGAATTTTTCCAGCCCTGATCTTTGAGCTGACTTCGTTCTGTTTGCTAACGATCAAACGGGATAGCTACGCAAACTTATATAACTTAGAATAATAAATAACTGATTTTATCACACTTTCCGGTAGGAATAGGTGTTTTCAAAATAACGATAAGTGAGCTAAGTTACCCTTTTAAGGCGATATGTAAGTACAAAAACAGGGATAGAAAGCCAACCAGCACAATACTGTCAAAATATATTACTATTAATATTATTTACGTTATGGTACGAAAGATACTATCTTCTTTAACCTTATTACACTTGCAACCGGCATAATATTTATACAGAGTTCACAATACATTGCAAAAAATAGCGCCAAGATGGATCTTATGGCGACATGTCATCTTGAATTTTTCCAGCCCTGATCATTAACCTGACTTCGCTATGTTTGCTAACGATCAAACGGGATAGCTACGCTAAATTAACTAACTTAGAATAATAAAGAACTGATTTTATCACGCTTTCCGAGCAGTTGGTCCCAATTATAGAACCCAATGATTGAACATTGCACTTAGAACACCCATTTATTTATATCATATTTCCATTTATTTATACGTGATTATCAACAGAAAGAAACTTACTTGTCCATCTGGAGGTTTTCGTCTGCAGTACGTAGCCAGAGTAGTTAACTGGCGCGCAAAATTCAATAAAATTCGCATCCTGAAAACACGAAACTCACGTAGACATTCAACTCGGCGTTGCTAAGGAATTTTAATGTACACGGTCGTCAAGGCGTGCAACAATGCACTTCCACAAATATAGCCGACGAAGTACATATGTATACCTATATCACCCCCCTTTATATTGCTAAAAATCTTGTCGCGAAAAGATTCTTTGTGGAACAGAGAATCAATCCTTAAATGATATTTTGAGTCAAGGGAAAATAACGTTTTACTTTCGGTCGCCAACCATCCGAGTTCAGAGATTCTCAGAGCTTCCATTCGTTCCTCTTTTTCACAAACGGGTTTCCTCATACGCACTTCACCTTTGGTCGGTTGTTTTTTAAAAACAATTTCTGCGCGATTTCAGAGAATTTTATGAATATTATCTATTGGGAAACTTTGGATGGGAGCCGAAATTGTTATGAATTCTAATCATTGCATTTGCACGCCTATCAGTCATTAAACCAATGAAACATTTGACAGGTTGATTTTTCTGTTGACAATATATTTTAAAAATCTGGAGCAACAAATTACACCAATAATCCTATAAATACGAGGGTATAAGGATTAAAAGAAAAATAGTGGGCGGGAGATAATTTTCTAAGGACAAGTCTGAAAGTGCGTCTTTTGGAGTTAGACGACGTTGCGTTTCAACGATTCCATTCCTCAATATCTTGCAGATTCTTCACATAAGTGGGTAATTTACACCATTTAGGGGCTTTTGATTTAATAAGAGAGAGAGAGAGAAGCAATGTTGGATGTGGCTAATTTGCGAAAATTTTCGTCAAGCAGTTTATCAATTAACTGGTTGGTATATCCATTCTTGTTGGATATATATTTAATGATCTCCAATTCTTTGTTAAAATCAGAGCTGGATATGGGAATGTTTACTGAACGGTGTAGCATGGCATGATAAACTGCAAGTTTGTGAGATAATACGTGGGAGAAATCAGCAGGAATTACTTGATATGTATATGTTTGTTTTCTGTATATTTCAAAATGATGCTTATTATTATGAATTGTGATGCTTAGGTCAAAAACGTTTAATTTTTTGTGAATTGAGTTTAAAAATATAAGATAGGAATTTAATTGTCGATGGCTCACGGTCCAACAGCATAGAATAATATAATAATATTGATTCTAAATCATCCATAAAAATGTCTGACAGTAGGGGGGATATAAAGGAGAGCCCATTGCTAAACCTTCTTTTTGCTGATAAAATTTTCGATGATGACTGGTAGAGCGTTGCACAGTAGCATTCAAGTCAACCGTAGTTGACATTCCGCATTTCCACATAATGAAAAACCAAAGCCAAGATGGCGCTTCTCATAGCGACATCAGTTGATCATTTAAAATTTGAAATTCATTTTTTTAATTACGAGAAATACGGTACCTGAATTATACAAAATAATTTCTATTGCAATATAATAAAACGCTAATTTTTCTTATTTGAAAATTAATTATAAAAAAATGAATATTTTCTAAAATCAGAAGTGACACCTATTTTAAGTGGAAGAAACTGTCGATATTTCGCATTTACAAACACTAATAAAGATAATCGTTATTGCGCTCTATATTCCAATTAAAACTTTCTTCTTGATTAATTGTATAATTTGTATGTATATTTTAAGATATTCTTTAGATATTTAGCGCTAGATGTAGCACGAATATGAAACTTCTTTCGTAAATGAGCAGATCGTACTTCAAAAGAGGGTTAATCTTGCATGGATTATTTAACAACTTCATAAAATGGAACCATTATTAACGTTAGTTAGAGGGACTACTCCTGAATCTTCGATAACTGCCAGCAATTGCTTGAATCAAGAATCATCGTCTATGTGATGGATCGCAAATTTATTTTTAGGAATGAACCATATTAATATGAGCTATTGCTATGATGTGCCGAAATAGCAATCTAAATCGTTTTCTTATCACAATCGTAATGAAATATTACATAACATCAGTTATTTATTTTTAAGGTCTGCTTTAGCTTCATAAAATCTTTGGGCATTTTCAAAACTGGAGGAACTTTGAGGTATAATGAACCGATTCCCTACATAGCGAGATTATTAAACTTCCGAACGAGGCTAATATTTACGTGAAGTCCATTTCATCCAAAATACGACGATCTGAATTAGAATTCCGTTTAACTCAGCTGAATATTCTCCAAATTTCATTATTAATCGATAATACTATACGTTTTAATTTAAAGCAAGGTTTAAAAATCTCACGCTCACCTGCCAAACGACAAATACTGTGGAATTTCCGTGTCGAAAGTCTATAGGAATGGGATATTTTCTATACGTACCGAAAACTGTGGGCTTAGTTGTCTATCGGAATACAACTATTGCCCAGTTTCATCATCCTGGCCAGTAATAAGGAGTTAAGTTTATGCATTCTTTTTCAGCTATGTGATTATTTTCCAACGAGCGACAAATAGAATAAACAAGATCATCGGGTGGGAGAAAAGGAATTTCGGAGGAAAAGGTAACAGGTGGGAGGGAAGGATTCGGCCACGGTGGGTCTGTTAAGGGCAGGTTACACGTGCCGCTAAGTCATACGTTATTGGGAAGCCCCCCTGGTCCAATTGGAATACTAAAAAATGAGTGCAGCATTGACGTCCAGCCGCGTTGTTCGGTGGGCATCGGACGCAAGCGAAAGCAGTTCAATGCGATAGGTGTCCTTTACGTTTGCATATTCAACTCGAGCCACAACTCGGAGAGATTCAGATACTCCCCCATTTTAAAAATTATGACTTAAAACTTTTTAATTGATAATCGCCATTTGTCGCAAATTCTCGTGGGATATGCATATTCGTAATCCGTTAAATGCACTCGTAAAGAACTAGCTTTCATCGGAAGTGATGCTAAATAGTGGCGAAAATACGGAAGAAACGTATGAACGTTCTATGATTTTACAAAGCGTCAGTTCTTTATTATATGATTGGGAGGGTACCTATGTGAATTTGTATGATTCCTGTAGGATCGTATGCAATATAATGATTAGCGCCCGGGGATAAAATGTCTATTACGATAATGCAATGGAAACCACTAAAACCCTGTAGGGCGATTAATAATCCAAGAAAGTGGGCGGGAGAAACTTCGACATATTGCAAGGTCGCAACTTCATGATAGCTAATGGTGACACTATGGGAATAATGTTAACGCCCAAGACACAACCACGATAATAAAATGCGTGTCATCACATCGAGTGCTGCTGAGGGCAGCGGAGATACAAGATCGGGCTCGTGTAATTTTTTGTTTGTTCAGGGAGGCCATTGTTAAAACCATAAATGAAATCCATTTAATACTTATTAAAATATTTGATACTAGGGAGTTGCGAATTTTCCATTCCATGCTCACATAATGCTGACGAATCACACCTAATAATCGACATTCATTTGACCTAATGAAAATCTGTCGTTCATTTCTACCTCCACCCAATATCTTACATATAGCGTCACTATTTTCAATTAGTTAGAAGCGCACCCCTAAGTTATATTTTTCGAAGAATTATTGGGGATCATAATATGAAACTGAAATTAATTACCTTGCATGCCGAAATGCAGACGTCTCCAAGATGAGGAGGTAAGCACTCAGTCAGGCAGCGTTTAGGGCATTGAGGGGTGTTTTAGAAGGAAAGGAAAATAGAGGGAGAGGTAATGGTCAAATAATGCGTGCGTTCGTGCGAGTACGACAGCCGCAAACCTTCTAGGAAATTTCTGGTAAGAGAAGAATGTATTTTCTTGAAGTTTGAAGGTAAATATGTCCTATTGAGAGAACTTGGATATTAAACAAGTAGTTCTGGAAAGCCCTAATCCGCCTTCTTTCCATTCAATACAATTTTAATATATCACAAATAGGGGTTATAAATGTTTTTCCGTGGTACAGCAGTGCTTTTCGTCACCTCGCCCTACAAACAAAATTTCTTTGAAATCCGTTCTGCCAATACCTTCCAAATTCATAGTTACAGAAACATTCTAACCTTGATATCATGGTAGCCCTGTTTAATCGACCCGGTTGAAATACGACATTTTGTTTATTTATTATGTTATGCTATGTTTATATTAAAAGTATTAAATTTGGTTCAAATTGATGAGAATAGTTAAACACAAATACTTGTAAAAATAATATTTTATCCGTTGTATTGTGGCAGCCTTGCTTTCCATATCTACAGTAAACATCTTGAAATTGCTATTTTATATTGCACGCCTGCTTCACACAAACCTTTGTCAAAATCGGTTTACCTAATTCCTTCCAAATTCATAATTGCCGAAAAGATTAAGTTGGTGGAATACGTCCCTCCGATATCCAGGAAAAGTTGCGAAAAGTAGCCATCTATCATTACTTACTTCTCCATACCATTGAGTTGACTTGTCACATTCTCACGTTTTGCATCAATGTTACCACACGAAAATGAAAATTTTAACAATTAAAAATTATTTTAAGACAATATCATTTACCAAACAATGAAAATGATCTTATTCACAAATCTCTCTCGCAGAATACCTAATTGTTTTATCGAAGGTCATTTTACACTTTTCTTTGAATAAATTGTTAAAAACACTGCCGTATGCGAGCAGAAGTATCTTAGGCAGTCATCGCAGATATTATTTTCAGTTTGTAATATTATTTATATGAAACGTGATGGTTTCTGAAGCAGGAAGGCCGAATGCCGTAGAGATGTAGGGCTGCACGCTAAAATTCAAAGAAAATGAATGACAGGTACAAAGAGACGTCGATTCCCATATTGTACGGAAAAGTAAATCATAATTTCACCGAGAATCAGGATGTTACTCGAGGTTAATGCCATAATTTGTCCGAGTTGCTGTCAAGATTATGTTTCCCGCGTCATGATGCCGTTACGCTAATTGTTCCTCCATCTCTCATCTATAATACCAGGGGATCCGCGGGATGTTTGGCCTCGCTCAAGCCGCCTTGGGCTGGTGGGGGGAATCACGTAGGTAGGTGTTTCGGATACAAAGCAGCATTCATCATTGGCGATTCATCTACCATCTATCACGTTCAATATTATTATCGTCTTCGTAGTTCTCCTACAGTGTGGATGTAAAATTTGATTGGAATGCAAAGCGCTGCCCTCGGAAGTAAAATATGAATGAAAGAAATGTAATTTCAAGAATCGCACGAAATACCGGACTAATGGCAAATGAACCTGAGCCTTGTCTCCTCGTTGAGACAAAAGTTATAGCAGGACAGACAAACGGATAATCAAGCAAACAGACCAAGTGCACAGGGATTCAACATAAGAGACCGCGCCAACGCAAATTGCGTGCCTCTGTGGTACATTTTAGGGAAATTTTTACTTGGCGTTATCTTCGTTGTTTGATGTTTTTTGTGTGTCCGCTAAATTTCGTTTTGATTGGATAAGACTTAAAAATTAGCTCAGGAACTATAAGTGTGGTGTTCTAGAAAAACTATTGGCAGTCGTCTCTTAAGTTATATGAACATGCACACGAAATTTTGCGAAAATAAAAAAATCGAGATAGCAGTTATAGTAGAACAGACAATGACGATTCATACGCTACAAGAATTTTATTTTAATTTTACAGGGTACTAACTAGAAACTGATGACAATATCAGAGATTCTGATTTTATTGTAAACGTTTACCTACTATGGGCTACATAAACGTTTTATTTTTCATGAATTAAACGCGTTCAAAAAGATTTGATTTACAAAATTTAACCCACCATAGATACATCTCTCCTGGAATCTGGTAGAACTTGTTCGGGAGCCCAGAATCTTTGTAATGATGTAATTTTCAGCTTTACTAATGTTTTTACCTTATATTAAGTTGAGATTTTGGTAGAATCTAATTCAATGAAACGATACTTAATGCATAAATCTCCTCTTTATACAGAACCATGTTGGTTACCAAATCTGACGGGCCAGTGTCGGGTGGCCTGATTTTTATTACAATTTAAACCAATCTAGAAACATTCACCATTGTTTTAGATTTCTTTTCAAAAGTAAATGAGGTTGGCGGAGAATTAAGCAAAATTGTAACGTTTGTGCTGTCAGTTTCAGTATCCAACGAAACCTGCGAACATGTATTCAATGTCATTAATGTTTTGTTGAGTAAAGGTCGAAACTAATTAAGTGTGCATCATGTCAAGGCGGAAATTTCAGTATACACCAATTTTAATTACTCACCTAAAGATTTCAATGCCTTTTTCTGTCAAAATCAGATCTTTTGGAGACTGCTAGAGTAGTTCAAAATACAAATTCAAATTACATAAATGAAGCACGGCTTTTGAAGTAATGCTATTTTTACGAATTTGTTAAAACAAAATTAAGGTTAAACATTCATATATTTTGTAAATGATAAATAAACCAAATTTTATGGTCCTCATTAGATTTTTTAACCTACAGAATATCTCGCTATTAACTTCCGGAATCAACAATTTACAAGATGGCAACTGGAAATTTAACAATAAAATAAATATTAAATATCATTATATGTTTCCCAATAATTAAATAAAATAGTTTCATTGCTCACACCCGGTTTTTTGACCTAGATTAAATTCTCCCGGTTTCTCCCGAAATTTGCTATTCATTCGGTGGAAATCTCTCGGAATCAACTACTCATGAGGTGGGAACCCTAGTTTCCTGTTTCTACGAGCAAATGTTCAAGACGTCTCTTGTGTGAAGAGAAAATATTATCTGCAGTTGTAAGAATTTCAGAAATCAGGGACGTGAATTCCATAGGAGTAAAATGAGCTTCAACCGACTTGAATCAGCACATCTGAGAACATATCAAAAAATGAAATTTAATAACAGCGGAAGAATGAAATGCGAGATATAAAAGGAAATAAGTAGGAAGGGACTCACCCAGGGTTGCCACCTTATGAGTAGTTGATTCCGGGAGATTTCCTTTTCATGAGTAGAAAATTCCGGGAGAATCCGGGAGTATTTTCTCTAGGTCGAAAAACAACTAAAGTGACCAATGAAACTTATTTCATTTAGTTATTAGTAAAATCAATAATGATTATTTAATCTCGTTTTATTTTTAAAGTTAGAGTTGTCAGGTTGAAAACGGCTGATTCCGGGCGATATCCATATGAATAGTTAACCGCGATATCGTTTGTAGGTTAAAAAACACCTAATGAGAACATAGAATAATTGTATTTTTTATTTAGAAAATATATTAATATATAACGTCAGTTTTGTTTTATTATATGAAATATAATAAATAAATCTTAAAAATAGCATTACTTCAGTAGTAATATTTCATTTGAATTTGTTATTCGAACAACATCGAGCAGTCTCCAAAAGATCTGGTTTTGATAGTAAAAGGGCATGGATATCTTTAAAAGAGTATTTAAAATTGGTTCATACGTGAATTTCAGTCTTGACATGGTCCACATTTAATTTGCTTTGAACTTCACAGCACAATTCGTTAATAGCATTGAACAACGGTCACAAGCTGCGGTGGATACTGAAGCTTAAAACACAAGCGTTACACTATTATTTAATACTCCGTCATCTCCATTTACTTTTGAAATGAAATCTAAAACAATATTGAATGTATAATAATTGGTTTAAATAAAAATAAAAATAAGACGAACCTTTATTGGCACGTTAGCGTGGTAACCAACATGCTCCTGTATAAAGAGCATATTTGTACATTATTTATCACTTCATTGGCTTCAATGGATAGGATTCTATCAAAATCTCAAATTATTACTAAGTAAATTCAATTTCGAAGATTTTGGGCTGCCGGAGAAGTTCTACCAGATTCCGGGAGAAATGTATCTAAGATTGGTTAATTCCGGGAGACTCCCAGAATTCCGGAAGAGGTGGAACCCCAGACTCACAATCAGCGCCTCAGTGCCACTCGGGACGAATGTGTCGCCAAGTGTTAGTTAAACCTTTCTCTCAGATAACTGTCCTAAATACTTTTTCAACGTTTAGGAGAAATTGGTTGAGCTACACGAACGAATCGATTTCGAATAAAGGAGTAAATTATGGAACTGTTTTGATATAATTAATTACGTGAGTCGATCCAGTAGTGTGACGTTGCTCGCGATACAGCTTCTGGTTAGGTCTCACGCATGGCTTCGACTTTAGTGATCGGTATTTGTAAGTTTCATTTTCCGGCAGCCCGCGGACCACCTGAAAGACACTCGAGGCCCACCAGTGGTCCACGGAGCACACTTTGAGAACCGCTGCGTTAAAGTAGCTGTATTCAAATATTACAAAGCCGAGGACCCTCAACGACGAGAACTATCTTCGCCCCTCATTCTGTACCATCACGTTACCGCATAAAAACAATAACAATACCTACTGGACATACAATTGCAATTGCAATTTTCTCGTTCGGCGGCGTTTGTTGTTGTATGACAAAATTTGAAAAATGCCCAAGATGAAAGCACGTTAACTCGTAACCACAGGCATCGGTCTCTCAGACCACACGAAAAATTTCAATAGTCTATTTTATGGTCCATGGATCATTTAGGCCTTTGAGGTTTTGTTTAGCTTTGTATCCTGGAGGTGGCTTTGTTTACTTCACGGTAGTTGCCTTCTAGCTTTAGACCTGTGCGTACTAGAGCGGGTTTAGTTTCGTTGCCGGTCTGAAAAACCGCTTGCCTGTGTCCACGTAATTTTTTTCGGGACAGTTCTTTCACACGGTTTCGGAAATTTCCTACGACATGTTGCAGTTATACCGTCCTGGACCGTCGCACGTTCAAAAATTTGAAAACCAAAACTGCCTTCCAATGTTTTATTTGTAGCAGCTCAATATATTTGAAATGTTCAGCACCCGCTTGAGGAGAGAGAGCGTGAGAGGGGGAGGGGAGGGCGTTGGAAAGGGAGTGGGATGGGAAGGGGGGAACGTAAGGGGGGGTTAAGGGGAGAGGGAGGGGAGTGGGAGGAGAGGGTGGGAGAGTGGAGGGAGAGGAAGAGGGAGAAGGGGAGAGAGCGGGGTAGAGGGGGAGAGAGATAGAGACAGAAAAAAACCAAATGTACTATATATTGAAAATAATTATGTGCGGTTAAGTATTTTATAGCGAAATTTATTTCTTTGTCTAACAATTTCTATTCACCCAAAACCATTTTTACACTCCGTACCACTCAATCATGTTAATTTAATATTTATTGCTTAATTTTTAGTGCATATAAAAGTTGGTGTCATTAATTTGACTTTTCAAGATATTTCTAAAGGCTAAAGACTACTTAAAAAAGTTGTCCAGTATTGGAAAGTACCAGAACTTGGGTGACATTCGTGGTACCGCAAACAGCAACCAAGTTTTGAGAAGAGGATAAGTGAACGCGAATTATATTTTGAATGGCTGTCACCCATTTGCTACTTCACGAAACATCTCTTGGAAAACGCTCATAACAGTACTTTTTACCATATGTTAACGACTTTTTATGCCAAAGGCAATAGATTTTTTTCTGGAACAATCAAAATTTATTCAGTTTTTCCTCACTAGCGAGTTTGTATTAAAAAGAATTCTCCAATCCATTCCGAAAACACCATTGAAAGAATTCCTTTTGGTGACTTTATGGCGAGATATTTTCTATTTTTCTCCTCCTCTCTCCACCATACCTCTTTCCCATCTGTCTTTTTGTTTGATTTGTCATTCTTAACCGCCCCACTTCAGCCGTCCTCGGCTGAGGGGTGGTCAGCGTGTCTGCCCCCCAATGTTAAAGTCGCCCGAGTAAAATAGAAAAAGGTGCTTGCATACTCACCTTGAAAAAACATTAATTTTTTAGAGACACAATTCGTCATTGGAAATATATTTTTAATTCTAAAGATTTCACCCCTTAACCGATTTTCATTCTTTCCTTGTGTAACTATAATGTAGTAAACCAATCCCTAAATTTTGCAATTTCAAGAATATTATACTTTTTTCACAGTAGGATACTAAAACCACACATTTTTGCCAAATTTTAAAGTTGTACCCTATCTAGTAGAGAAGTAATGTTTATCTATTTGTTTAAATTTTAAATAATTATAACGGCCGCATCAACATATTGATGGAGATTTTTATTTGGGTATGTGCACCAAGTTCAAAATAACTTTAAAATTTCCGCTTCAACACGACATTATTTTTTTTTCGCGATTCTCAAATATTAAAACAAATACTACACAACCCATATTCTACACATGAAAATTATCACCACCTGATGTTACTTGGTTGTCCTTTGTACCTTGATGTGGTAGAAGGGCTTGAGCATTTCAAGGGGCAACATTTTGTCGTTGTCAAAGAGAGGATAACAAGGCAGGAAATTTAACACCACATTTGAACAAATACAAAGTCTCAAAATTAAAACACAAATTTATTAGTGTAATATTGTAAACACTGGAAACTGTATTGGGTACTCAGTTTCAGCCAGAAGTTACAAGATAAAAATATTGATGATACATTGGTCATTGATTCACAACAATTATATGCAGGCAATTAACAATGTAATGCTTATTGTAAAAGAGCTTGTTGGAATGAATTGAAAGTAGATTTAAATGCAACCTTAAAAGGCATTGATGTATAATATTGTACAATTAAGACATGCCATTAAACAAGATTTTATCTTTTGTGTATAACAGCTTGTAACTTGTTTAATCTATGTGAAAATCCTTCTTCGGGTTGACGTTTCTGTTTTATTAAGGTTAAAATTTAATTTTGTGAAATGCACAAAAGATATTTAGATGCTAAAGCATTGACAGTATATGGAATATAGTGGAGTACATTATAATTCCTAACTAAAATTACACTTAGTCAAGGAACACACAACAATCAATGCTAAGTGTTCTATCTGTTCTTTTTTTAGAATTTCACAATAATGAAAATTATGTGTGTTATTAAATACCCTCGACCATCCTATACTGCCAGAAGGCTCAAATAAATGTAACTGTTGCTTGACATCACAGCTTTTGGGAGTTCATTAACCACTTTCCTGGTATCATTTACCCACTTTTGGTTATTCATGAAGGGATAATTTATATATGCGGAGATATTAATTTAATAAAAATAAATAAATGCACTAGTTAATGCATCAGAATATGCTGAAATCTTTTCAACACAACCTACTCATAAGTAGATGCATGTAGAAGGTGAATGTTTTTTATTAGATAGTTATAACAATGTCGACTATTGCTTGGCACAACATTCAAGATTCAGCCATCAGATAATTTGCGTAATACTTTCAAACTGTAAAAAATCAGCCTGAGCTCTTAGATAATACAAAAAAACTATATAGTATATAAAAAATAAATAGACAGGTATTATACAGAAGATTTTGAAATAAAGACGATGTTTTTCACTAAAGAGCCTATCAAAATCACATCCACACAAAATAATTATGTTGTCAGCAAAGATGACCAAAAATGCTAAAACACTCAAAATTGCTTCAGTCATAATTAACAGGCTAAAGCCTTTTTCTTGTATGAAGAAATTATACAAATGATTTTCTTTCTGTTTACCAACAGAATACTTATGAATGCTGGTGGAGGTTTTCGGGTTTCGCTGCGTTGGCGGCATTTCTGGCTCTAGACGTTTCGCAGACATTGCAGTCTGCATCTTGAGGAGACGAAGTGAGATCAGATAGTAGGGATCTGCTTTTATATCCACTCGGCCTTCCTAGTTTAACCGTTGTCCATCGCTGATTGGATCATTCGAGTTGCTATCCTTTTCTCTTTGGTGGTTACTCCAACGTATTTTCTTCCCTTTCACGTTTCCGTTGGAAGAGTCGCTTCCATGTTGCGCTGATGTGATCTTCTTTCGCGAGCAATTTCGTTTCCCCGAGCCTGTTTTTATGTACCGGGCCGCAGGTAAAGGTCTCCGCTATGGCCGACTCCGTCCAATTCTTGTTCATCATGGCCCGATTATGTTCGCCTAAGCGCCAGCGAATGGATCGTCCCGTTTGTCCTACATATACGTGTCCGCAGCTGCATGGAATCCTGTTGACTCCTTCAGATGTTAGCGGGTGGAGTGCATCTTTCGCAGACGGAAGTTCTTCTTTTATTTTTCTTAGCGTGTTTGAACGGACGACGATATTTTCTTTTTGTAGAACCTTGTCTATGCGTTCTGATGTCCCGGCGATGAAGGGAATTTTTGCGTAGGCTGTGGGCTTTTGTCGTTCCACCGAAGGTTTTTGTTTCGGTTTTATGTTCCGCCGGATGAAGGGGTGACTGTAGCCATTATTCATAAGTGCCCTTCTTATATGCTCTTCTTCGTCTTTTAGCGACTCGGGATCGGAGACCGTGTTTGCTCGGTGCATCAGGGTCTTGATTATTGATGCCTTCTGCTGAGGATGGTGATGAGAGGCAGCATGCAGGTAACGGTCAGTGTGCGTTTTTTCCGAAATACGCTGTGTCCAAGGCTTCCGTCAGGTCTCTTCTTCACCATGACGTCGAGAAATGGTAGGGTCTTCGACTTCCATGGTGAACTGGATGGCTGGGTGGACTTGGTTGAGTTGACGGTGGAACTCATGAAGTTTATTTGCCCC
Organism: Tanypteryx hageni; assembly: GCA_028673005.1. Lineage (NCBI taxonomy): Eukaryota > Metazoa > Arthropoda > Insecta > Odonata > Petaluridae > Tanypteryx > Tanypteryx hageni. The sequence continues at coordinate 31,827,530 of CM054113.1, read as the reverse complement.
ATGGGGCCAAATGACTAATGTGTCATTCACGCAAAGACTAGTACCCCTACGGAAAGACCGGAAACTTAACAGAAATTTAACAGATTAAATGGACTTAAATGAAAAAATTGCATATAAGAAATCAAACTTATTACCATATATCACACATTACGAGAGTACAAAGTCATTATCAAATTACATAACAGTGAGGTATTTTTACATAAATATTATACAATCAAGATATAAAAATGAATTATTGTAACAGAATTTTATAACGTTAATACCTTTTATGCATGAAACGTATTTAAAGGATATTCACGTGGACGACGAAAAACGTCAAACTTTCACGTCATGAATGAATTTGTGGATCAAGCAAAAATCTATTTGTAAAGTGATTTCTTCGGCCCTGGAACACATTCTCTTTCTGTTGCACCTGTAAAAAGAACGAAAATGAATTTCTAAGAATATCAATCATTGAACATGCTAAACCTAATGAAATTGATGCAGGAGGCAATGGGCATGCTTCAAATGTTGCAATAAATGTAAAATAAGGCAAATGCGCTTACGGCCCATAAACAATGTTTCTATGATGATCACATTACCATTTGTAAAATTAAACACATCACATTGCACTAGAAAATGTCCACTTTATCTATAATTTATTCCAAGCACAGTTGTATTTGCTGACGTTTACGTGTTCACAGCAGTTACAGTTAGACCATTTAAGATCTATATGTATTCATCATATAATAAGGAAAACTTTTGGTATAAAGATTTCAATTTCTCGATCGAAAAATATATACATATTTCTAAATGTTTTGAAACAAAGAAGAATTATGTCTAGGATTATAAACAACTGCATAATGAGAAACAAGAAATATTCAAGTTAACAATTTGTGTAAATTCAAAATATTTCAAAATAAAACAATGAGACATCGCTATGGTACACTTATTTCATTCTATTAAAAGCACAATTCTATCCTCTGGCATCTCTGTTGCAGTGTAATTTATAAAACTCACTATAATCTACTGATAACCGCGAGAAGTTTTATACAGAAATTTCAGTTACTCAATCTAAAATTACTGCTTATTTTGTGAACTGACACGAACCATATTCACGGCCAGGGCAATGGACGACACAGCTAGGTGAAGTAATCGAGGCTTAACACCTGAAAATGAGAAATATTTCCTCTCAAAATGCTTCTCGTACACAAACAAAAGAGAGAAATTTCTTTCCTTCCTTCCTAGAAGGTATATCCATTGGAGGTATCTGTTAAGAAAATATAAAAGCATTCTCACAAAACGAATTCACATAACTATTCGTAGAACTAGTTCGTTAATTTTTTTTCAAAAATATATGATATTTTAAAGATTTACCTGTTGATTGGACATCAGAACAAAATCATTCCGTCACTTTTTCTTAAACAGTGATGAATGCATATCTACTATATATCTACTTGACAAAATCAGAGTAACTGACAACCTCTCAATAACCAATGGCCGAATTTTTTCAAGAAAAATGGCTGCTGTTACGTTACGATACACAAGGAACGTGTGGCGCTGTGGTGATGCGGTAGAGAGAGAGAGAGAGAAATATAGGGAGAAAATGAGAGAGAGAGAGCCGACTGCGACTGCAGCGCCTTTCGCGGACACCTTAGCATGGTGAAGTACGTGTAAAAGCTGGGAATCTATTCTCCCATAAGAGTTTCATACCCCTGCATCCACGTAACGCAGCCAGCATGAAGGTTGAGGACCACATGATACTAGCGCCTTAGACTCGAAATGCTCCATATATAGATTGGCTATGACGGGGGAGAGAGGACAGCACATATCTGCTCCCTCCTTCTGGTCGTAAAACTGTCCGTTCCACAGGAAGCAGTTGTTGGTGAGGCAGAATTCTGTTAACTACGGATAGTCTGCCGGCAGTCCATGATGTATAAGCTCTTTCAAGATTTCGATGGAGTCCTTTAAAGGAACCTTAGTGAAGAGTGAGGTCACGTCAAAGCTTACAAGAATATCGTTCTCCGATACTTTCATGTCGTTTAGCCTTTCTATGAAATGTGCTGAATTCTTCACGTGCGATTCCGTTCCGCCTACGTACGTCTGTAAGCTGCGTGCGAAGTATTTTGACAGCCGATATGTCGGGGAGCCGATGGCGCTGACGATGGGTGTCAGAGGAACGTCGTTCTTGTGTATTTTTGGTAACCCAAACAGTTGTGGAGGCCTGGATGATGACGGCAGTAAATTCCGTTGGTCTTAAATAGGTATTGATGATTTCTAAATCAACTCTCGGATTTTCCTTTTGGTTTTCATCGTCGGGTCGCCTTTTAGTGTGGAGTAAGTTGGATTGTCCAGCAGATTGCGGATCTTCTCGTCGTAGTCCTCCTTGGAGATGATTACGGTGGCGTTTCCCTTATCAGACGATAAAATCACGACACTTCTTGTTTTTCAAATCTGTGATGGCCTGACTTTCGGCTGTTGAGATGTTGGAGGATGGTGGTCTTGTTTTACGAATAATATGCGCCACCTCTTGGCGCATTTCTTCTGCTTGTTTCGATTTCAGATTTCGGATAGCCGCTTCCACTCCCACGACAATTTCTTCCTTAGGTATTTTGTTGGGAGCGATAGCAAAGTTCAGACCTTTCGCTAAGACTGATTTTGCTGCATCGGAGAAATTGACGTCCGTTAGGATGTAAATCGTCTTGTCATGGCTCGGGGTCCTTTATGGGAACCTTAGTGAAGAGTGAGATCACGTCAAAGCTTACTAGAATATCGTTTTCCGATACTTTCATGTCGTTTAGCCTTTCTATAAAATGTGCTGAATTCTTCACGTGCGATTCCGTTCCGCCTACGTACGTCTGTAAGCTGCGTGCGAAGTATGTTGACAGCCGATATGTTGGGGAACCGATGGCGCTGACGATGTGTCTCAGAGGAACGTCGTTCTTGTGTATTTTTGGTAACCCATACAGTCGTGTAGGCCTGGATGATGACGGCAGTAGGTTACTTTGGTTTTTATATGTATAGAGGGTTTCTTAATCAGCTCTATGTTTTTCCTTTCGGTTTTTATCGTAGTTTTGCCTTTGAGTGTGGAGTAAGTTGGATCGTCTAGCAGATTGCGGATCTTCTCGTCGTAATCCTCCGAGGAGATGATTAAGGTGGCGTTTCCCATATCTGCCGGTAAAATCAAGATGCTTTTATTGTTTTTCAAAACTTTGATGGCCTGTCTTTGGCTGTTGAGATGTTGGAGGATGGTGGTCTTGCTTTACGAATAATATGCGCCACCTCAGATTCAGAATTCAGAATTCAGATTTCGGATGGCCGCTTCCACTCCCAGACAATTTCTTCATTAGCTAATTTGTTGGGAGCAATAGCGATGTTCAGACATTTCGCTAAGACTGATTTTGCTGCATCGGAGTAATTGATGTCCGTTAGGTTGTAAATCATCTAGTCGTGGCTCGGCGTCGGATCTGGATGTTGATTCTTATGGAGATTTTAAAATTTCTTACTCTGCTTATCCTTGAAAGACCACTGGGTTTTGGTTGAGGTGGTGGTGATATGGTCACTTTGTTCTCAGTTTTCGTGAGACATAACGGAGGCGAGCTCTAGGTGGTGATGGTAGAGATTATGAGCGCATTAAAGAAGCGCGTAACTCGTGGAGCGTATGCGTTTACGCAGGAGTGCTTGGCCTGTTGAAAAAGGCGAGTGATGACAAAAGTTTGCACTTCTGTTTGTGGAGACGCTCGATTCTCCTTGAATTCCTCTGGATGTTCTCCCCGTAGAGGGATATCAATTTGTGTTGAAGGCTTTCGCAGCGTTGCTGAATGCTGGTGGAGGTTTTCGGGTTTCGCTGCGTTGGCGGCATTTCTGGCTCTCGACGTTTCGCAGTCATTGCAGTCTGCATCTTCAGGAGATGAAATGAGATCCCGTCAGCTGTATGAATTTGCCTCAGTGAGAGCTTTCCACTACTGTGCGGTTAAGCTTTCAGTGGTTGGGCTGGGAGGTAGCAGGATGCTAATTGGACAGGTCCACTCGCTGTATGTATAATGGCGGCTGTAGCTTCCGATGTCTTTTCTGAGGAATCGTTACTTCATATGCTGAAATGTCCTCTCTAACAAGGATGGCTGTTCCTCCTCCTAGTCTGCCCTCCCTGTCTGTTCGAAAAACCTTGAATCTGGGTGCCGCCCATTTCCAAGATGGCTTAAGGTGTGTTTCGTGTATAAGAGCTACTGTGACGTTGTTTCCCTGGAGGAAAGCTAGCAGTTCAGGTGTTTTTGTTCTTATACCACCGGTGCAGTTCCAGGTGATAAGGACAATTCCGGAGAGCTGGGTGTTCTTATCCATGCATAGTCAGTATTTGACCGGACAGTTGGGCAAGCACTTGTCCAAGGGCCGCGATTTGTTTCTGCGGGACTGACGCTAGGGACTGCAGTGCAGGTTTTCCCATGGTGGGGGCCGGCACAGTTATAGCATCGAGGTGCCGCTGTGCAGAACGTTGATGAATATCCGAAACGATTGCATTGGAAGCACATCTGTGGTTCTTCATGTCGGTATCGTAGAATGTGGACTCAAGAATTCCCGATGGAAGTCCATCGGAGGAAATCTTTTGGGTCCCATCCTTGGGCTGTGGCGAGGGTTGATACTACGAATGTCCCTTGGGGTGATTTGTAAGCTCGGCTAATCTGACGAGTGCGTAAGACTGGAACCTTCATGTCCTTTAAAATTTCCTTGAGATAAGATTGTTCCATTATTTTATAAAGCCCTCTTATGGTAAAGGCAAGGGTTTTTTCCTCTTTGGTTCCCCAGGTGGAGAACTGTGCTTGTTCTTCTCTTAACATAGTCTGCACATTTTTGTGGTCTTCTATATTGGTTAGCTGTAGCCTGGTATAGTGCCTACGTGATGTCACTTGGAAAGAGTGGTCCTTTATGACACTCATGACGGCTGTTATAAATTGTCGGAAGTCTGCCAATTCATATAATAGAATTGCTGGCGGCTTAGGTAGACTTGTCTGGGATGGCTCGGCGGGAGGGGAGCTGGAAGCAGGCCCCGGAGTGACGTCTGTATTAGCGTCTCTGAGGAGCGGGTCGTAGCGGTTGTTGGTTTCTACCGTTTAGCGTTGGACGGCAATAGTCTCGGCAGCGGTGAAGTATGGCTTAAATTTCGTCTTCCGCTTCTTCTTTGGCTGTTGAAAGGTGCCCGTGTCAATGGACTTTCTAGCTCGTGTATCAGCATCGAGTGTGTCTCCCTCTTGGATAGGAGCTAGTTGGGAGTTATCGTTGTTGTTTTGACCCTTGAAAAGGCCTTCGTCAGTTGGTTTCCCTTGGCTTGGTGTGCTGTCAAAAATTACTAGCCGGTCTTTCGAAGTCAGATTTTGGGAGTCAATTTTCCGGTCGTTTGGACCGGCGTCATTCTTAAAATCTTTTCCGAAGAGAATGTGTTTGATATTACTGGGTAATGATGTATCAACGTTCGTCCTAGGAGGAATCGTCCTATGTTGTAACTTTTTTGCCGGCGGTGATCTGAGCAGCGATATTTCGCAGAGCGGGTTTAAAGTTGAGGGGGCTGAAGCCCTTCCCCTCTAGCCTACCAACTGCCACCTGTCCGAATAGTCAAAAGAACACGATGTGCGGGTGAGAAGGTGGACCTATGTTAGCCACCCCCCGCTGCAAGAGAGAAATTGTGACCGTGCAAGGTTCCCCCAGGTGCTCCGCTCGCAGCAAGGCGTGCGGTTTACCCCTGAGTAGATCCTGGTCACGCTTAGAAGGCCCTGGTAGGTCTGGGCCACAGCGGATTACAGTACTTCCTCCCCAGGGGGAGTTTTCCAAACACCAGCCAGAGCAACGGAATAGCTAGAGGAGTTCGTTATTGTTGAGTCGCTGACCATAAGCCGGCGAATGAACGATTGATCGATCGATCAATGTTTTCGATGAGCCGATCGATGAGATCCGATGGTAGGGATCAGGTTTTATATCCGCTCGGTCTTCCTAGTTTAACCGTTGTCCATCGCTGATTGGCTCGTTCGAGTTGCTATCCTTTCTCTTTGGCGGTTGCTCCAACGTATTTTTCTTCCCTTTCAGGTTTCCGTTGGAAGAGTCGCTTCCATGTTGCGCTGATGTGCAAACCGTCGTCCCGGTTGAAATTGAATGGATGTTTTTCGATTTCAATAGCTTCGCGAATTCACCTCGGAAAATATCGATCTTCTTTCGCGAGCAATTGCGTTTCCTCGAGCGTGATTTTATGTCCCGGGCCGGAGGTGAAGTGTTCCGCTATGTCCCGGCGATGAAGGGAATTTTTGCGTAGGCTGTGGGCTTTGGTCGTTCCACCGAAGGTTTTTGTTTCGGTTTTAAGTTCCGCCGGATGAAGGGGCCGCCAACGCAGCAAAACCCGTAACCCTCCACCAGCATTCAGCAACGCTGCGAAAGCCTTCAAGTCAGATAGAATACTTATGAATTTAAACACAATTTCTTTAAATAAATAAAACATCCTAATCAAGTCGTATTCCCTCCTAAGGCCTGTCGACACATTTCATAAACCACATAGCTGATGCCAACTGCAGGGACCACTTTCATGAAGCTGGGCCTAATTCCTCGATAGAGACCAAAGAATCCCTCCCTTGCTATTATCTCACGTATTAATCTCGTCATGGTTTGGGCATGCTCTGGGCTTGTCAGTATATCTGAAAATACAAAAGAAAGTCAACATCATAACGTTGGAAAAGAGAAGAAGCGGAAAGCATATTATGTGACCAAACAAAAGATCACAGAGAATTAATTTGAACTCATGAATTATTATGACATATTTTTTGCAAGATTATTGACTTTGTAATATATTAACCCTTTCTGGCCTGAGTGATTTAAAAAATATCTCATACAAGATTGATGGCATTGCTGACATAGAAGCAATAAAATAATTACGTGTACTTTTTATAAATTTTTATTGGCACATACAGTTTAACTTATGTGAAAAAATGGGCCGATCATAGGTATACCAATGGCCAAAGGGAAAAAATCAGGGATGTCGATATCTGACCGGAAAGGGTTAATTCCCTTGGCGACAAAAAAATACTGGACAATTTAACATTCAAGGAAGCTACTTCAGTCGTGATGACTTCATTCAAAATTAAAATTTTGTAAATGTGGTCTTTCATGATTTCATGAATGTTCTCCATCACTCACCTTGAGCTTGGAGCCTTGTTCTCACCAGAGCAAGCGGATAAGATACTATCAGCCCACATGTGCTACTAATCGTCCCACAGCATAAGGGAAGCAAAATCCCTGGATTTTCTGAACCATTTTGCCGGATATAATAATTCTTCAAGGTCTGAAATACAAGATGGGAAAACTTAATATAAATTAAGACTAATTTACTATTTTTAGATTCTAAATTTAAGTAACTAATGCAATCTGTCCAAGCACATTTTAAAAGTTAATGTAGGAATGAGAAAGTTTTTATAATTTGATATAGTTATTAAAGCATTTGGCATTTTTATAAATATGAAGTTGCAGTTTATTTATCAAGAGATCATAATAATACTGCATGATTCAAAGAAGCAATTTATATATTGAATATGAAGTAATTAATCAACTTTTAACTGTTAACTGAGCTCATTACCCAGAGACAACATTAAAAATTAGTCTAAAATATCTCAAGGTACAGAAAAACAATAGAAAAATTAAGAACTATTTGCCACATTCACAAACATCCAAGATAAATAATTTGACTTACGAACCTCATAAACAGCCAGATCTATGCCAGCATATGGGATTATCCCAAGAAGGTTTGGAATGTATCCACGGTAAAAAGTTCTGAGTCCCTCCCTCAGATAAATTTTTTTTGCTGCATCAATGATCCCATCATACTGGCCAGTTTTCCTGAGGGCCAGTCTAGTTTTTAGCACCTAGACAAAAAAATTAGCACAATTAATGAATGCACTTAGAAATCCAACTTAAGATGTTTAAGCAAAGATTTTAATGAAACAACAATGAGGATACTTCTTCTCACCTCAAGTGGATATATAATGGTCTGGCTCACTCCACCAGCAATTGACCCAGCTACGAAACGCTCGTTGATGCTCAAATCCTCACCGCTGTTTTGATGGATCAACGTTTTTGTTTGCTCATAAGCCATGAACTTTATTGCAGTTTCGGGAACAATCTTTATAACATTCACTCCATTTCCTCGCCAGAGTCCTCTGATACCACCCTCTTTTACCATTTCGTGTAAACAAGACACAATTCCTCCTTTATTACCGTGTACCTGAAATAAATTCCAGAAAGATAAGTTTAAAGTGGTAAGTTCTTTTAACATCTACAGTTATGATTATCTGAACTTCTAATTAGTATTGGGAACAAATTTGGTAAAATGCAATTTTTTTCTTCATAAAATACTTTTGCGTCATATTTTTCCTCATGTATGTATGTATTTCATTTTTATACCGAATTGCGAGGGACTTTGACATTCAGGGTGTTTCGAATGCTTCAACACTGCAATGAGACAAGGGTGGAGAAGAAGGAAGAGTGAGAATTTGCTTAAACCGCTTTGTTCATAAAGATTACTCAATTTAGTAGCAGATTTTATTTCAGGCAGCTATTAATCATTCAGTTGTTAAGTTTTACATTTTATCTATCAAAATATTATATTGAACAACGGTATAGGAGTTGTTTTCTTTCTTTATCTTTGCCATAGTCTCCACTCATTATTAATATATATTTTATTAATGTATTTGTTGTTTTAATTACAATAGTAATATTCAAAAATATATATCAAAAATACATTTATATGCCTATTTGATGATATTTCAACACATGATTTTTAATGATGCCAAATTACCCCGAGCTTTTATTATCAGCGCCAACTTTGATCAGAGAATTTCAGATATTTAAACTTTATTGCAATTAGAACAAGAAGACCAAACCAGGACTAATGCAGGCTGGTTTCCCAAAGTTGACGTTCCGAATTTATTACTTATATTGACAAGAAAAGTGTTAGTGATTCCAAGGAATTCTCTGGAAATCAAATTAATAGAGCATTATCAGGTTTAAAATATTAATAGCAATGTCAAATTTTCTTTCTCACGTATTTTCCATATATTTCATTTGATAAATGTTACTGTTTATACACGGATATGTGTGAATCATCTGTTCATTGCTGAAGGGTAGTCAAGTGGAATAGAAAATAACAGATTTGTTCACTCATCTATGCTCAAGCCGAGTTAGGAAATAATCGTCTCCATGGCAACAAACCGATAAAATGCGATTTATAACGTAAAAACTCTGTTTTAGTAATAATTCAATAAATTACGAGAAATTATCAAAATTCGGAGTTAATATTTGGAATCTAAATTCCTTTCCCCTTAGAACAGTACAAACCTCACTCCGATATCACAATTTTAAGATATTTTAAAGTATTAAAGAAAACATCCCTGTACGATGGATTTGATACTTCAATCTTTGCCAAAAGAAATATAGCCTGGAGGTGGGCCCTGGCAGCACAAGCCTCATACCAACAAGTTTCATGAAAATCTGCCCATTGATGCAAAAGTTGTTAATAGGGGACACACACTGATAGGAACAATTTCATTAGGCTGTTTCCTTTAGAAACCAGCCCAATAGAAATGAGTTTTTCACAAAAAATACAATATCATCACATTTAATACAACATAAATACCACGAAATTCTTCTTGCTTTTTTAGGTTATTGGTATTTCGTTCCAGTTCAAGTATTTTTTCAAGTAATTACCATGCATGATTTAAATTAGAAGTTTGGTATTCAACAACTCAACGTCGCCTCCATTAAAATATATAGTCAGACCCCTATTTACTCCCCTCCCCATATAGTTCCACTCCTGCTTACCGCCCATGAATCGTCGTGAACAAAACTTCCATCTTATGATTAAATAGAGCTAGCATATACCTCGATTTATCGCCACCGCCGCTTTAGCGTCAAAGGCAGTGATGGACAAACGGTGGCGCTAAATCGGGGTCTGACCGTAATTAAATGTCTTAGGATATCGGCGTGGACCTAAAGAAACCCTATCTATAATAGAGAGATCTAATAAGCCTTTAGTGAAGCTCGCTGGTGATATTTTCCGGCGTCGGTATATTTTCATGTCAAAATCACTTGCACTGGTTGATATGCAAATTGCAAGTCTATTAATCGCTATTAGGCCTCGGAGCGGAAAGTGCGATCGCGATGCGCACCAGTGAGGAAGCGAAATTTGCAGACGAGGAGAGACTTCTTTCTCGAAACGATCAAACCCCGTCACACTCCCTCAATCTCCGCCGGTACCACACGCCTAGTAAATGAGGCGAGAATCCGACCCTGGCCGCATCCCCTCCACCCATCTTATTGCCCATAAAGAAGAGGTCAAAGGTAGTCCACCACCTCGACATCCGAACATAACCAATCTTCCATCTCCATCGCTCCCCGACCGCTGAACTACGTTATCTCGAGCAAACCTCCTCGAGCGGACCAATGGGGACGTTACGGCGGCCGGGGATGGACCTGGCTTGGACCTTGCTCGGACGACGAGAAGAGCCTTTGCTTCAGCGATGGAAAGTTACAGGGTGATGGACGATTACGTTATGATAGACAAGACGGAGACGAAACGGGGAACATTAAAAGGCGCACACGAAATGGTCATGTCGAAACGAATGACTTCTCTCGGGAGATTTGATCCCGAGATTTATCATATTAATATTTTATCGTGCGTTTATCGGCAGCTCGGACACAGAACTATGCAACGGCAAAAAATGATGAAAAAGCGAGTGGACGGTTTCCATGCACCGACTCGGCATAGAGGGACAGACACGCTACCTATCAACCCTAAATGTTTGAAAACGATTGAAAAATGAATAATAATAATAAGCGGCAAAAGATCGTTGAAAAAAAACTTCCTTGAATCTTGTTTTTTTTTATAAAAACAATTGCATATATACTACATCCGTTAGGTACTGCAATTACATTAATCGCACTGGACTCGGACACTATCTTGTAAATATTATTAATCAAAGAAGGTTTTCACTTCGTAGAACGACATTACACGAATCAAATGAAGCCCATTACTTAAAATTACACTTCGATTTATAATCGCGACCGGTTTCACGTAACGGTAAGTAGACTGATGATGCGAAAATGGGTCGCGGATATAAATTGAGGTGTAATTTTAAATAATGGGTTTCATTTCATTCGTACCAAGCAAATGTTGGAGGTACAGCACACGTTTTGTTTTAAAATCAGCAGGTCGGAAACCCATTGGTTTAAAAAATGAAGAATTCATTATATATCGACGCTACGCGCTAGTCACCACCAACTCTCATCCTATTTATTGCCGAAAAATAAATGAAAAATATTACTAATTATAAGAGCAATGAAAAATTACTCAGCCTACTACCTAAAAATAATGGCACTACAAACGTTGACGGAACAACAGTGTAAAAGGTGCTTTTTACCAAAACAATAAATATAACTGAAAACAACTGAGGAACTACTAAACTCATGATTAAGATATAAAAAACTAGCCAAATATGTATTTGGAAACCGGTGGATTTACCGTACATAGCTACATAATTCATTTTTGGAATTAAATTGCACACGGAGAAAACAACGGATTACTAAACTAAAGCTCCAGCTACACGCGTAAATTATCACGAATTTAACAATTTTTTTAGATTCGTATGTCACAAAGGCTCCATCGAATAACACGAAGTAGTCATTCGGTCGATTTCCCTTGAATTTTGAGGACCCATCTCACAATCACGTGATACGAGGATTATCGAAGTCAGCCCACATCTGCCAAAGATCATAAAGGAAGCACTAGGAGGAGGGGGACATGGACATGAGTCGGCAAACCATAAACCGAAGCAATCGGTGGAAATTAGAATGTCACGTGGAAGGGATTGCGGATCGGCAAGTCACCCAACGCACAGTGGGACCAAATCCGAAAAAGGGGACCCATGTATATGCATCTATTACAATACTGAAAGTAAGCGAGTAAATGCCGGAAATTTCTGAATTATTAATTTGAATAATACCTGTCGTATATAGAGCGAGTTTTCTATTCAGTCTCTATATATCATGCTAACATCTTCTAGGACACAACGAACAAAACGTTCGAGCTTCCGAATCCTCTTTATAACCGAGTTATACCGTGTGTAATTTTCTATAGTTCATTTATTTAAACTATTTCAGGAACGGCTTTTCCAGGACTTATATAATGGACAAAATATCGATAACAAAGACGATCACGTACAACCATTCTGTCGGCATTGGGAGCCAGACACGCTAACCACCCCTCTACCAAAACCGGCAATAATATTTTTAACAGGACAAAAAGAGAACCCAGCTTATTATTTTTTGCGGTTAATTTTTTCATTATTACTACTTGCCATTTACTTGCTTTACTCATAGACTCGACTATGTACACGCAAACTCCCATTTATATTTTACGAAACGGGGAAAAATTATATTCGCGGCAGTAAGGAAATGCGAAGGAAAATGAGGCAGATCCCGGTCTTACCGAGAGTGAAGTACAGAGGGAACGGAAGAAATAGTAACCGTTTCATATCCTTTCCACCTGCCTCCTTCCCTTCACCACTTCCATCATACGGCGACGTCGCTCCATAAAAAATGGCTCCGTCTGATTGATCGCCTCTTCACTTGACACCCTCTAACGCCACGCGGCCAAAACCCAACCCCGAATAATCGAAGCATAATGGAAGAAGGTTGGGTGGGGGTTTAATACCACGGCAGGTGATAGCGGGGTGGGATTGACCCCGACCAGTTTTTCTACGTCTAGACTTACTTGTTGGAACACTTTGAGTCGATCCAAAGGTGCGGTGCAGGTACGGGATACGCCTCCGGCGATGCCACCTGCTACCAGAGTTCGCCACCACATACCAGAATGCATTTCAGCCGATGTGAAATCATCTGGTACGTTCATATCCTCCCCGATGTCGAGATACTGAAGAGGAAGAGTGGAGCGGGTGAAACGACACTTCATAGTACTTCGACCGTTATTACACCCTCCGTACCATCTTAAACATTTAACTACAGCAGTGAAATTACGAACACGTATCTGCGGTGCGGTCTTCCAGACCGCCACTGTTTATTAATTTATTATGATTATTTCAAAATCTACATCTACAATTTGGTTCTCCACGTTAAATAATGCCATGGGTTAAGTAATAAAAAAATTATGTTCACTTTGTTTGTAAAATATAAACTAGGCGGTAATTTGACACTATAATTTAGACGGTCTCTCGCAGACAGCATCTATATAGTTAAAGGTTAAAACGATTTCGTCATAAAATTACGAAAATCGATGGAACGTTTTTAGACCATTCATGGATGAATAAAGCGGAAGATATTCTTGAATGTGCCTAATTTATTTGCAGCGAGAAATACCGCTTGTCCAAAAAATTTCTATATTCATCACATTCTAATACGTTAAAAATCAAATTCTACCATGGCTTTCCACAAATTAAACTCATAGATATATTTAACGAAATATTAATATCATCGAGCGCACGGTATCTGGTCAAAATATACATTTTTAAGCCATTCATTTAGGATAAAAACACCCGGGACCGGCTATTTACTAGAACAAATTGGTCAAAGCCTCTCAACAGCCTCATCTTCTCCGGGGGGAAACCAAAACGAAGTCATTTATTTTTTAAGGCTGGACACTGAATCGTCTTCCCCTGGCGTGACGTCACTTTCATTACTAAGGCAAGAGAATTGGCGGCTGAATGAAGAGCACTCAGTTCGTTTTCTATTTACGAGAGTTAGCGGTAAACAGCACACGGCCTATCTTCATCTACAAGTTACCCTGCAATTCACCTAGCGGACAAGACGGAGTTGGAACTAGATGGGAACTCTGCGCCACAAAAAATCTGGCGACGATACAGCTTCAATCACTCACTTGCATGGGCTATTATTACCTACGAGGATTAGGGGGAAGTATAACTCAAAACAACTAAGTTCTGGAGCCTAGTAAAAAGTTTGGGGATATTATTTACAATATTATACGTAAGATACTCTCTTCTTACACCTTACACATGCCAGCCGACATAATTTTTATATAGAGATCACAATAAAATTGGAAAACTTTGCGCCAAGATAGGTTTTATGGCAACATGGCATCCTGAATTTTTCCAGCCCTGATCATTGAGCTGACTTCGTTCTGTTTGCTAACGATCAAACGGGATAGCTACGCAAACTTATATAACTTAGAATAATAAATAACTGATTTTATCACACTTTCCGGTAGGAATAGGTGGTTTCAAAATTACGATAAGTGAGCTAAGTTACCCTATTAAGGCGATATGTAAGTACAAAAACAGGGAGAGAAAGCCAACCAGCACAATACTTTCAACATATATTACTATTAATATTATTTACGTTATGGTACGAAAGATACTATCTTCTTTAACCTTATTACACTTGCAACCGGCATAATATTTATACAGAGTTCACAATACATTGCAAAAAATAGCGCCAAGATGGATCTTATGGCGACATGTCATCTTGAATTTTTCCAGCCCTGATCATTAACCTGACTTCGCTATGTTTGCTAACGATCAAACGGGATAGCTACGCTAAATTAACTAACTTAGAATAATAAAGAACTGATTTTATCACGCTTTCCGAGCAGTTGGTCCCAATTATAGAACCCAATGATTGAACATTGCACTTAGAACACCCATTTATTTATATCATATTTCCATTTATTTATACGTGATTATCAACAGAAAGAAACTTACTTGTCCATCTGGAGGTTTTCGTCCGCAGTACGTAGCCAGAGTAGTTAACTGGCGCGCAAAATTCAATAAAATTCGCATCCTGAAAACACGAAACTCACGTAGACATTCAACTCGGCGTTGCTAAGGAATTTACATGTACACGGTCGTCAAGGCGTGCAACAATGCACTTCCACCAATATAGCCGACGAAGTACATATGTATACCTATATCACCCCCCTTTATATTGCTAAAAATCTTGTCGCGAAAAGATTCTTTGTGGAACAGAGAATCAATCCTTAAATGATATTTTGAGTCAAGGGAAAATAACGTTTTACTTTCGGTCGCCAACCATCCGAGTTCAGAGATTCTCAGAGCTTCCATTCGGTCCTCTTTTTCACAAACGGGTTTCCTCATACGCACTTCACCTTTGGTCGGTTGTTTTTTAAAAACAATTTTTGCGCGATTTCAGAGAATTTTATGAATATTATCTATTGGGAAACTTTGGATGGGAGCCGAAATTGTTATGAATTCTAATCATTGCATTTGCACGCGTATCAGTCATTAAACCAATGAAACATTTGACAGGTTGATTTTTCTGTTGACAATATATTTTAAAAATCTGGAGCAACAAATTACACCAATAATCCTATAAATACGAGGGTATAAGGATTAAAAGAAAAATAGTGGGCGGGAGATAATTTTCTAAGGACAAGTCTGAAAGTGCGTCTTTTGGAGTTAGACGACGTTGCGTTTCAACGATTCCATTCTGCAATATCTTGCAGATTCTTCACATAAGTGGGAAATTTACACCATTTAGGGGCTTTTGATTTAATAAGAGAGAGAAAGAGAGAGAGATAGAGAGAGAGAGAGAGAGAGAAGCAATGTTGGTTGTGGCTAATTTGCGAAATTTTTCGTCAAGCAGTTTATCAATTAACTGTTTGGTATATCCATTATTGTTGGATATATATTTAATGATCTCCAATTCTTTGTTAAAATCAGAGCTGGATATGGGAATGTTTACTGAACGGTGTAGCATGGCATGATAAACTGCAAGTTTGTGAGATAATGGGTGGGAGAAATCAGCAGGAATTACTTGATATGTATATGTTGGTTTTCTGTATATTTCAAAATGATGCTTATTATTATGAATTGTTATCGACGTATCTGAACCAATAAAAGATATGTTTTATAGAATGGTTATTGGAATTAAATAATATTGATTCTAAATCATCCATAAAATTGTCTGACAGTAGGGGGGAGATAAAGGAGAGCCCATTGCTAAACCTTCTTTTTGCTGATAAAATTTTCGATGATGACTGGTAGAGCGCTGCACAGTAGCATTCAAGTCAAACGTAGTTGACATTCCGCATTTCCACATAATGAAAAACCAAAGCCAAGATGGCGCTTCTCATAGCGACATCAGTTGATCATTTAAAATTTGAAATTCATTTTTTTAATTACGAGAAATACGGTACCTGAATTATACAAAATAATTTCTATTGCAATATAATAAAACGCTAATTTTTCTTATTTGAAAATTAATTTAAAAAAAATTAATATTTTCTAAAAACAGAAGTGACACCTATTTTACGTGGAAGAAACTGTCGATATTTCGTATTTACAAACACTAATAAAGATAATCGTTATTGCGCTCTATATTCCAATTAAAACGTTATTCTTGATTGATTGTATAATTTGTATGTATTTTTTAAGATATTCTTTAGATATTTAGCGCTAGATGTAGCACAAATATGAAACTTCTTTCGTAAATGAGCAGATCGTACTTCAAAAGAGTGTTAATCTTGCATGGATTATTTAACAACTTCATAAAATGGAACCATTATTAACGTTAGTAAGAGGGACTACTCCTGATTCTTCGTAACTGCCAGCAATTACTTGAATCAAGAATCATCGTCTATGTGATGGATCGCAAATTTATTTTTAGGAATGAACCATATTAATATGAGCTATTGCTATGTGCCGAAATAGCAATCTAAATCGTTTTCTTATCACAATCGTAATGAAATATTACATAACATCAGTTATTTATTTTTAAGGTCTGCTTTAGCTTCATAAAATCTTTGGGCATTTTCAAAACTGGAGGAACTTATACAACTATTGCCCAGTTTCTTCATCCTGGCCAGTAATAAGGAGTTAAGTTTATGCATTCTTTTTCAGCTATGTGATTATTTTCCAACGAGCGACAAATAGAATAAACAAGAACATCGGGTGGGAAAAAAGGAATTTCGGAGGAAAAGGTAACAGGTGGGCGGGAAGGATTCGGCCACGGTGGGTCAGTTAAGGGCAGGTTACACGTGCCGCTAAGTCATACGTTATTGGGAAGCCCTCCTGGTCCAATTGGAATACGAAAAAATGAGTGCAGCATTGACGTCCAGCCGCGTTGTTCGGTGGGCATCGGACGCAAGCGAAAGCAGTTCAATGCGATAGGTGTCCTTTACGTTTGCATATTCAACTCGAGCCACAACTCGGAGAGATTCAGATACTCCCCCATTTTAAAAATTATGACTTAAAACTTTTTAATTGATAATCGCCATTTGTCGCAAATTCTCGTGGGATATGCATATTCGTAATCCGTTAAATGCACTCGTAAAGAACTAGCTTTCATCGGAAGTGATGCTAAATAGTGGCGAAATACGGAAGAAGCGTATTAACGTTCTTTGATTTTACAAAGCGTCAGTTCTTTATTAAAGGATTGGGAGGGTACCTATGTGAATTTGTATGATTCCTGTAGGATCGTATGCAATATAATGATTAGCGCCCGGGGATAAAATGTCTATTACGATAATGCAATGGAAACCCCTAAAACCCTGTAGGGCGATTAATAATCCAAGAAAGTGGGCGGAAGAAACTCCGACATATTGCAAGGTCGCAACTTCATGATAGCTAAAGGTGACACTATGGGAATAATGTTAACGCCCACGCATATCGAAAGACACAACCACGATAATAAAATGCGTGTCATCACATCGAGAGCTGCTGAGGGCAGAGGAGATACACGATCGGGCTCGTGTAATTTTTTGTTTGTTCTGGGAGGCCATTGTTAAAACCATAAACGAAATCCATTTTAATACTTATTAAAATATTTGATACTAGGGAGTTGCGAATTTTCCATTCCATGCTCACATAATGCTGACGAATCACACCTAATAATCGACATTCATTTGACCTAATGAAAATCTGTCGTTCATTTCTGCCTCCACCCAATATCTTACATATATAGCGTCACTATTTTCAATTAGTTAGAAGCGCACCCCTAAGTTATGTTTTTCGAAGAATTATTGGGGATCATAATATGAAACTGAAATTAATTACCTTGCATGCCGAAATGCAGACGTCTCCAAGATGAGGAGGTAAGCACTCAGTCAGGCAGCGTTTAGGGCATTGAGGGGTGTTTTAGAAGGAAAGGAAAATAGAGGGAGAGGTAATGGTCAAATAATGCGTGCGTTCGTGCGAGTACGACAGCCGCAAACCTTCTAGGAAATTTCTGGTAAGAGAAGAATGTATTTTCTTGAAGTTTGAAGGTAAATATGTCCTATTGAGAGAACTTGGATATTAAACAAGTAGTTCTGGAAAGCCCTAATCCGCCTTCTTTCCTTTCAATACAATTTTAATATATCACAAGTAGGGGTTATAAATGTTTTTCCGTGGTACAGCAGTGCTTTTCGTCACCTCGCCCTACAAACGAAATTTCTTTGAAATCCGTTCTGCCAATACCTTCCAAATTCATAGTTACAGAAACATTCTAACCTTGATATCATGGTAGCCCTGTTTAATCGACCCGGTTGAAATACGACATTTTGTTTATTTATTATGTTATGCTATGTTTATATTAAAAGTATTAAATTTGGTTCAAATTGATGAGAATAGTTAAACACAAATACTTGTAAAAATAATATTTTATCCGTTGTATTGTGGCAGCCTTGCTTTCCATATCTACAGTAAACATCTTGAAATTGCTATTTTATATTGCACGCCTGCTTCATACAAACCTTTGTCAAAATCGGTTTACCTAATTCCTTCCAAATTCATAATTGCCGAAAAGATTAAGTTGGTGGAATACGTCCCTCCGATATCCAGGAAAAGTTGCGAAAAGTAGGTAGGTGTTTCGGATACAAAGCAGCCTTCGTCATTGGCGATTCATCTACCATCTATCATTACTTACTTCTCCATACCATTGAGTTGACTTGTCACATTCTCACGTTTTGCATCAATGTTACCACACGAAAATGAAAATTTTAACAATTAAAAATTATTTTAAGACAATATCATTTACCAAACAATGAAAATGATCTTATTCACAAATCTCTCTCGCAGAATACCTAATTGTTTTATCGAAGGTCATTTTACACTTTTCTTTGAATAAATTGTTAAAAACACTGCCGTATGCGAGCAGAAGTATCTTAGGCAGTCATCGCAGATATTATTTTCAGTTTGTAATATTATTTATATGAAACGTGATGGTTTCTGAAGCAGGAAGGCCGAATGCCGTAGAGATGTAGGGCTGCACGCTAAAATTCAAAGAAAATGAATGACAGGTACAAAGAGACGTCGATTCCCATATTGTACGGAAAAGTAAATCATAATTTCACCGAGAATCAGGATGTTACTCGAGGTTAATGCCACAATTTGTCCGAGTTGCTGTCAAGATTATGTTTCCCGCGTCATGATGCCGTTACGCTAATTGTTCCTCCATCTCTCATCTATAATACCAGGGGATCCGCGGGATGTTTGGCCTCGCTCAAGCCGCCTTGGGCTGGTGGGGGGAATCACGTAGGTAGGTGTTTCGGATACAAAGCACCATTCATCATTGGCGATTCATCTACCATCTATCACGTTCAATATTATTATCGTCTTTGTAGTTCTCCTACAGTGTGGATGTAAAATTTGATTGGAATTGAAAGCGCTGCCCTCGGAAGTAAAATATGAATGAAAGAAATGTAATTTCAAGAATCGCACGAAATACCGGACTAATGGCAAATGAACCTGAGCCTTGTCTCCTCGTTGAGACAAAAGTTATAGCAGGACAGACAAACGGATAATCAGGCAAACAGACCAAGTGCACAGGGATTCAACATAAGAGACCGCGCCAACGCAAATTGCGTGCCTCTGGGGTACATTTTAGGGAAATTTTTACTTGGCGTTATCTTCGTTGTTTGATGTTTTTTGTGTGTCCGCTAAATTTCGTTTTGATTGGATAAGACTTAAAAATTAGCTCAGGAACTATAAGTGTGGTGTTCTAGAAAAACTATTGGCAGTCGTCTCTTAAGTTATATGAACATGCACACGAAATTTTGCGAAAATAAAAAAATCGAGATAGCAGTTATCGTAGAACAGGCAATGACGATTCATATGCTACAAGAATTTTATTTTAATTTTACAGAAACTGATGACAATATCGGAGATTCTGATTTTATTGTAAACGTTTACCTACTATGGGCTACATAAACGTTTTATTTTTCATGAATTAAACGCGTTCAAAAAGATTTGATTTACAAAATTTAACCCACCATAGATACATCTCTCCTGGAATCTGGTAGAACTTGTTCGGGAGCCCAGAATCTTTGTAATGATGTAATTTTCAGCTTTACTAATGTTTTTACCTTATATTAAGTTGAGATTTTGGTAGAATCTAATTCAATGAAACGATACTTAATGCATAAATCTCCTCTTTATACAGAACCATGTTGGTTACCAAATCTGACGGGCCAGTGTCGGGTGGCCTGATTTTTATTACAATTTAAACCAATCTAGAAACATTCACCATTGTTTTAGATTTCTTTTCAAAAGTAAATGAGGTTGGCGGAGAATTAAGCAAAATTGTAACGTTTGTGCTGTCAGTTTCAGTATCCAACGAAACCTGCGAACATGTATTCAATGTCATTAATGTTTTGTTGAGTAAAGGTCGAAACTAATTAAGTGTGCATCATGTCAAGGCGGAAATTTCAGTATACACCAATTTTAATTACTCACCTAAAGATTTCAATGCCTTTTTCTGTCAAAATCAGATCTTTTGGAGACTGCTAGAGTAGTTCAAAATACAAATTCAAATTACATAAATGAAGCACGGCTTTTGAAGTAATGCTATTTTTACGAATTTGTTAAAACAAAATTAAGGTTAAACATTCATATATTTTGTAAATGATAAATAAACCAAATTTTATGGTCCTCATTAGCTTTTTTTAACCTACAGAATATCTCGCTATTAACTTCCGGAATCAACAATTTACAAGATGGCAACTGTAAATTTAACAATAAAATAAATATTAAATATCATTATATGTTTCCCAATAATTAAATAAAATAGTTTCATTGCTCACACCCGGTTTTTGACCTAGATTAAATTCTCCCGGTTTCTCCCGAAATTTGCTATTCATTCGGTGGAAATCTCTCGGAATCAACTACTCATGAGGTGGGAACCCTAGTTTCCTGTTTCTACGAGCAAATTTTCAAGACGTCTCTTGTGTGAAGAGAAAATATTATCTGTAGTTGTAAGAATTTCAGAAATCAGGGACGTGAATTCCATAGGAGTAAAATGAGCTTCAACCGACTTGAATCAGCACATCTGAGAACATATCAAAAAATGAAATTTAATAACAGCGGAAGAATGAAATGCGAGATATAAAAGGAAATAAGTAGGAAGGGACTCACCCAGGGTTGCCACCTTATGAGTAGTTGATTCCGGGAGATTTCCTTTTCATGAGTAGAAAATTCCGGGAGAATCCGGGAGTATTTTCTCTAGGTCGAAAAACAACTAAAGTGACCAATGAAACTTATTTCATTTAGTTATTAGTAAAATCAATAATGATTATTTAATCTCGTTTTATTTTTAAAGTTAGAGTTGTCAGGTTGAAAACGGCTGATTCCGGGCGATATCCATAAGGGCATGGATATCTTTAAAAGAGTATTTAAAATTGGTTCATACGTGAATTTCAGTCTTGACATGGTCCACATTTAATTTGCTTCGAACTTCACAGCACAATTCGTCACAAGCTGCGGTGGATACTGAAGCTTAAAACACAAGCGTTACACTATTATTTAATACTCCGTCATCTCCATTTACTTTTGAAATGAAATCTAAAACAATATTGAATGTATAATAATTGGTTTAAATAAAAATAAAAATCAGACGAACCTTTATTGGCACGTTAGCGTGGTAACCAACATGCTCCTGTATAAAGAGCATATTTGTACATTATTTATCACTTCATTGGCATCAATGGATAGGATTCTATCAAAATCTCAAATTAGTACTAAGTAAATTCAATTTCGAAGATTTTGGGCTGCCGGAAAAGTTCTACCAGATTCCGGGAGAAATGTATCTAAGATTGGTTAATTCCGGGAGACTCCCAGAATTCCGGAAGAGGTGGAACCCCAGACTCACAATCAGCGCCTCAGTGCCACTCGGGACGAATGTGGCGCCAAGTGTTAGTTAAACCTTTCTCTCAGATAACTGTCCTAAATACTTTTTCAACGTTTAGGAGAAATTGGTTGAGCTACACGAACGAATCGATTTCGAATAAAGGAGTAAATTATGGAACTGTTTTAATATAATTAATTACGTGAGTCGGTCCAGTAATGTGACGTTGCTCGCGATACAGCTTCTGGTTAGGTCTCACGCATGGCTTCGACTTTAGTGATCGGTATTTGTAAGTTTCATTTTCCGGCAGCCCGCGGACCACCTGAAAGACACTCGAGGCCCACCAGTGGTCCGCGGAGCACACTTTGAGAACCGCTGCGTTAAAGTAGCTGTATTCAAATATTACAAAGCCGAGGACCCTCAACGACGAGAACTATCTTCGCCCCTCATTCTGTACCATCACGTTACCGCATAAAAACAATAACAATACCTACTGGACATACAATTGCAATTGCAATTTTCTCGTTCGGCGGCGTTTGTTGTTGTATGACAAAATTTGAAAAATGCCCAAGATGAAAGCACGTTAACCCGTAACCACAGGCATCGGTCTCTCAGACCACACGAAAAATTTCAATAGTCTATTTTATGGTCCATGGATCATTTAGGCCTTTGAGGTTTTGTTTAGCTTTGTATCCTGGAGGTGGCTTTGTTTACTTCACGGTAGTTGCCTTCTAGCTTTGGAGCTGTGCGTACTAGAGCGGGTTTAGTTTCGTTGCCGGTCTGAAAAACCGCTTGCCTGTGTCCACGTAATTTTTTTCGGGACAGTTCTTTCA
This sequence comes from Tanypteryx hageni, assembly GCA_028673005.1. NCBI lineage: Eukaryota > Metazoa > Arthropoda > Insecta > Odonata > Petaluridae > Tanypteryx > Tanypteryx hageni. The sequence continues at coordinate 31,804,602 of CM054113.1, read as the reverse complement.
CAAGGTTTCGGAAATTTCCTACGACATGTTGCAGTTATACCGTCCTGGACCGTCGCACGTTCAAAAATTTGAAAACCAAAACTGCCTTCCAATGTTTTATTTGTAGCAGCTCAATATATTTGAAATGTTCAGCACCCGCTTGAGGAGAGAGAGCGTGAGAGGGGGAGGGGAGGGCGTTGGAAAGGGAGTGGGATGGGAAGGGGGGACGGTAAGGGGGGGTTAAGGGGAGAGGGAGGGGAGTGGGAGGAGAGGGTGGGAGAGTGGAGGGAGAGGAAGAGGGAGAAGGGGAGAGAGCGGGGCAGAGGGGGAGAGAGATAGAGACAGAAAAAAACCAAATGTACTATATATTGAAAATAATTATGTGCGGTTAAGTATTTTATAGCGAAATTTATTTCTTTGTCTAACAATTTCTATTCACCCAAAACCATTTTTAGACTCCGTACCACTCAATCATGTTAATTTAATATTTATTGCTTAATTTTTAGTGCATATAAAAGTTGGTGTCATTAATTTGACTTTTCAAGATATTTCTAAAGGCTAAAGACTACTTAAAAAAGTTGTCCAGTATTGGAAAGTACCAGAACTTGGGTGACATTCGTGGTACCGCAAACAGCAACCAAGTTTTGAGAAGAGGATAAGTGAACACGAATTATATTTTGAATGGCTGTCACCCATTTGCTACTTCACGAAACATCTCTTGGAAAACGCTCATAACAGTACTTTTTACCATATGTTAACGACTTTTTATGCCAAAGGCAATAGATTTTTTTCTGGAACAATCAAAATTTATTCATTTTTTCCTCACTAGCGAGTTTGTATTAAAAAGAATTCTCCAATCCATTCCGAAAACACCATTGAAAGAATTCCTTTTGGTGACTTTATGGCGAGATATTTTCTATTTTCCTCCTCCTCTCTCCACCATACCTCTTTCCCATCTGTCTTTTTGTTTGATTTGTCATTCTTAACCGCCCCACTTCAGCCGTCCTCGGCTGAGGGGTGGTCAGCGTGTCTGGCTCCCAATGTTAAAGTCGCCCGAGTAAAATAGTAAAAGGTGCTTGCATACTCACCTTGAAAAAACATTAATTTTTTAGAGACACATTTCGTCATTGGAAATATATTTTTAATTCTAAAGATTTCACCCCTTTACCGATTTTCATTCTTTCCTTGTGTAACTATAATGTAGTAAACCAATCCCTAAATTTTGCAATTTCAAGAATATTATACTTTTTTCACAGTAGGATACTAAAACCACACATTTTTGCCAAATTTTAAAGTTGTACCCTATCTAGTAGAGAAATAATGTTTATCTATTTGTTTAAATTTTAAATAATTATAACGGCCGCATCAACATATTGATGGAGATTTTTATTTGGGTATGTGCACCAAGTTCAAAATAACTTTAAAATTTCCGCTTCAACACGACATTATTTTTTTTTCGCGATTCTCAAATATTAAAACAAATACTACACAACCCATATTCTACACATGAGAATTATCACCACCTGATGTTACTTGGTTGTCCTTTGTACCTTGATGTGGTAGAAGGGCTTGAGCATTTCAAGGGGCAACATTTTGTCGTTGTCAAAGAGAGGATAACAAGGCAGGAAATTTAACACCACATTTGAACAAATACAAAGTCTCAAAATTAAAACACAAATTTATTAGTGTAATATTGTAAACACTGGAAACTGTATTGGGTACTCAGTTTCAGCCAGAAGTTACAAGATAAAAATATTGATGATACATTGGTCATTGATTCACAACAATTATATGCAGGCAATTAACAATGTAATGCTTATTGTAAAAGAGCTTGTTGGAATGACTTGAAAGTAGATTTAAATGCAACCTTAAAAGGCATTGATGTATAATATTGTACAATTAAGACATGCCATTAAACAAGATTTTATCTTTTGTGTATAACAGCTTGTAACTTGTTTAATCTATGTGAAAATCCTTCTTCGGGTTGACGTTTCTGTTTTATTAAGGTTAAAATTTAATTTTGTGAAATGCACAAAAGATATTTAGATGATAAAGCATTGACAGTATATGGAATATAGTGGAGTACATTATAATTCTTAACTAAAATTACACTTAGTCAAGGAACACACAACAATCAATGCTAAGTGTTCTATCTGTTCTTTTTTTAGAATTTCACAATAATGGAAATTATGTGTGTTATTAAATACCCTCGACCATCCTATACTGCCAGAAGGCTCAAATAAATGTAACTGTTGCTTGACATCACAGCTTTTGGGAGTTCATTAACCACTTTCCTGGTATCATTTACCCACTTTTGGTTATTCATGAAGGGATAATTTATATATGCGGAGATATTAATTTAATAAAAATAAATAAATGCACTAGTTAATGCATCAGAATATGCTGAAATCTTTTCAACACAACCTACTCATAAGTAGATGCATGTAGAAGGTGAATGTTTTTTATTAGATAGTTATAACAATGTCGACTATTGCTTGGCACAACATTCAAGATTCAGCCATCAGATAATTTGCGTAATACTTTCAAACTGTAAAAAATCAGCCTGAGCTCTTAGATAATACAAAAAAACTATATAGTATATAAAAAATAAATAGACAGGTATTATACAGAAGATTTTGAAATAAAGACGATGTTTTTCACTAAAGAGCCTATCAAAATCACATCCACACAAAATAATTATGTTGTCAGCAAAGATGACCAAAAATGCTAAAACACTCAAAATTGCTTCAGTCATAATTAACAGGCTAAAGCCTTTTTCTTGTATGAAGAAATTATACAAATGATTTTCTTTCTGTTTACCAACAGAATACTTATGAATGCTGGTGGAGGTTTTCGGGTTTCGCTGCGTTGGCGGCATTTCTGGCTCTAGACGTTTCGCAGACATTGCAGTCTGCATCTTGAGGAGACGAAGTGAGATCAGATGGTAGGGATCTGCTTTTATATCCACTCGGCCTTCCTAGTTTAACCGTTGTCCATCGCTGATTGGATCAATCGAGTTCCTTTTCTCTTTGGTGGTTACTCCAACGTATTTTCTTCCCTTTCACGTTTCCGTTGGAAGAGTCGCTTCCATGTTGCGCTGATGTGATCTTCTTTCGCGAGCAATTTCGTTTCCCCGAGCCTGTTTTTATGTACCGGGCCGCAGGTAAAGGTCTCCGCTATGGCCGACTCCGTCCAATTCTTGTTCATCATGGCCCGATTATGTTCGCCTAAGCGCCAGCGAATGGATCGTCCCGTTTGTCCTACATATACGTGTCCGCAGCTGCATGGAATCCTGTTGACTCCTTCAGATGTTAGCGGGTGGAGTGCATCTTTCGCAGACGGAAGTTCTTCTTTTATTTTTCTTAGCGTGTTTGAACGGACGACGATATTTTCTTTTTGTAGAACCTTGTCTATGCGTTCTGATGTCCCGGCGATGAAGGGAATTTTTGCGTAGGCTGTGGGCTTTTGTCGTTCCACCGAAGGTTTTTGTTTCGGTTTTATGTTCCGCCGGATGAAGGGGTGACTGTAGCCATTATTCATAAGTGCCCTTCTTATATGCTCTTCTTCGTCTTTTAGCGACTCGGGATCGGAGACCGTGTTTGCTCGGTGCATCAGGGTCTTGATTATTGATGCCTTCTGCTGAGGATGGTGATGAGAGGCAGCATGCAGGTAACGGTCAGTGTGCGTTTTTTCCGAAATACGCTGTGTCCAAGGCTTCCGTCAGGTCTCTTCTTCACCATGACGTCGAGAAATGGTAGGGTCTTCGACTTCCATGGTGAACTGGATGGCTGGGTGGACTTGGTTGAGTTGACGGTGGAACTCATGAAGTTTATTTGCCCCATGGGGCCAAATGACTAATGTGTCATTCACGCAAAGACTAGTACCCCTACGGAAAGACCGGAAACTTAACAGAAATTTAACAGATTAAATGGACTTAAATGAAAAAATTGCATATAAGAAATCAAACTTATTACCATATATCACACATTACGAGAGTACAAAGTCATTATCAAATTACATAACAGTGAGGTATTTTTACATAAATATTATACAATCAAGATATAAAAATGAATTATTGTAACAGAATTTTATAACGTTAATACCTTTTATGCATGAAACGTATTTAAAGGATATTCACGTGGACGACGAAAAACGTCAAACTTTCACGTCATGAATGAATTTGTGGATCAAGCAAAAATCTATTTGTAAAGTGATTTCTTCGGCCCTGGAACACATTCTCTTTCTGTTGCACCTGTAAAAAGAACGAAAATGAATTTCTAAGAATATCAATCATTGAACATGCTAAACCTAATGAAATTGATGCAGGAGGCAATGGGCATGCTTCAAATGTTGCAATAAATGTAAAATAAGGCAAATGCGCTTACGGCCCATAAACAATGTTTCTATGATGATCACATTACCATTTGTAAAATTAAACACATCACATTGCACTAGAAAATGTCCACTTTATCTATAATTTATTCCAAGCACAGTTGTATTTGCTGACGTTTACGTGTTCACAGCAGTTACAGTTAGACCATTTAAGATCTATATGTATTCATCATATAATAAGGAAAACTTTTGGTATAAAGATTTCAATTTCTCGATCGAAAAATATATACATATTTCTAAATGTTTTGAAACAAAGAAGAATTATGTCTAGGATTATAAACAACTGCATAATGAGAAACAAGAAATATTCAAGTTAACAATTTGTGTAAATTCAAAATATTTCAAAATAAAACAATGAGACATCGCTATGGTACACTTATTTCATTCTATTAAAAGCACAATTCTATCCTCTGGCATCTCTGTTGCAGTGTAATTTATAAAACTCACTATAATCTACTGATAACCGCGAGAAGTTTTATACAGAAATTTCAGTTACTCAATCTAAAATTACTGCTTATTTTGTGAACTGACACGAACCATATTCACGGCCAGGGCAATGGACGACACAGCTAGGTGAAGTAATCGAGGCTTAACACCTGAAAATGAGAAATATTTCCTCTCAAAATGCTTCTCGTACACAAACAAAAGAGAGAAATTTCTTTCCTTCCTTCCTAGAAGGTATATCCATTGGAGGTATCTGTTAAGAAAATATAAAAGCATTCTCACAAAACGAATTCACATAACTATTCGTAGAACTAGTTCGTTAATTTTTTTTCAAAAATATATGATATTTTAAAGATTTACCTGTTGATTGGACATCAGAACAAAATCATTCCGTCACTTTTTCTTAAACAGTGATGAATGCATATCTACTATATATCTACTTGACAAAATCAGAGTAACTGACAACCTCTCAATAACCAATGGCCGAATTTTTTCAAGAAAAATGGCTGCTGTTACGTTACGATACACAAGGAACGTGTGGCGCTGTGGTGATGCGGTAGAGAGAGAGAGAGAAATATAGGGAGAAAATGAGAGAGAGAGAGCCGACTGCGACTGCAGCGCCTTTCGCGGACACCTTAGCATGGTGAAGTACGTGTAAAAGCTGGGAATCTATTCTCCCATAAGAGTTTCATACCCCTGCATCCACGTAACGCAGCCAGCATGAAGGTTGAGGACCACATGATACTAGCGCCTTAGACTCGAAATGCTCCATATATAGATTGGCTATGACGGGGGAGAGAGGACAGCACATATCTGCTCCCTCCTTCTGGTCGTAAAACTGTCCGTTCCACAGGAAGCAGTTGTTGGTGAGGCAGAATTCTGTTAACTACGGATAGTCTGCCGGCAGTCCATGATGTATAAGCTCTTTCAAGATTTCGATGGAGTCCTTTAAAGGAACCTTAGTGAAGAGTGAGGTCACGTCAAAGCTTACAAGAATATCGTTCTCCGATACTTTCATGTCGTTTAGCCTTTCTATGAAATGTGCTGAATTCTTCACGTGCGATTCCGTTCCGCCTACGTACGTCTGTAAGCTGCGTGCGAAGTATTTTGACAGCCGATATGTCGGGGAGCCGATGGCGCTGACGATGGGTGTCAGAGGAACGTCGTTCTTGTGTATTTTTGGTAACCCAAACAGTTGTGGAGGCCTGGATGATGACGGCAGTAAATTCCGTTGGTCTTAAATAGGTATTGATGATTTCTAAATCAACTCTCGGATTTTCCTTTTGGTTTTCATCGTCGGGTCGCCTTTTAGTGTGGAGTAAGTTGGATTGTCCAGCAGATTGCGGATCTTCTCGTCGTAGTCCTCCTTGGAGATGATTACGGTGGCGTTTCCCTTATCAGACGATAAAATCACGACACTTCTTGTTTTTCAAATCTGTGATGGCCTGACTTTCGGCTGTTGAGATGTTGGAGGATGGTGGTCTTGTTTTACGAATAATATGCGCCACCTCTTGGCGCATTTCTTCTGCTTGTTTCGATTTCAGATTTCGGATAGCCGCTTCCACTCCCACGACAATTTCTTCCTTAGGTATTTTGTTGGGAGCGATAGCAAAGTTCAGACCTTTCGCTAAGACTGATTTTGCTGCATCGGAGAAATTGACGTCCGTTAGGATGTAAATCGTCTTGTCATGGCTCGGGGTCCTTTATGGGAACCTTAGTGAAGAGTGAGATCACGTCAAAGCTTACTAGAATATCGTTTTCCGATACTTTCATGTCGTTTAGCCTTTCTATAAAATGTGCTGAATTCTTCACGTGCGATTCCGTTCCGCCTACGTACGTCTGTAAGCTGCGTGCGAAGTATGTTGACAGCCGATATGTTGGGGAACCGATGGCGCTGACGATGTGTCTCAGAGGAACGTCGTTCTTGTGTATTTTTGGTAACCCATACAGTCGTGTAGGCCTGGATGATGACGGCAGTAGGTTACTTTGGTTTTTATATGTATAGAGGGTTTCTTAATCAGCTCTATGTTTTTCCTTTCGGTTTTTATCGTAGTTTTGCCTTTGAGTGTGGAGTAAGTTGGATCGTCTAGCAGATTGCGGATCTTCTCGTCGTAATCCTCCGAGGAGATGATTAAGGTGGCGTTTCCCATATCTGCCGGTAAAATCAAGATGCTTTTATTGTTTTTCAAAACTTTGATGGCCTGTCTTTGGCTGTTGAGATGTTGGAGGATGGTGGTCTTGCTTTACGAATAATATGCGCCACCTCAGATTCAGAATTCAGAATTCAGATTTCGGATGGCCGCTTCCACTCCCAGACAATTTCTTCATTAGCTAATTTGTTGGGAGCAATAGCGATGTTCAGACATTTCGCTAAGACTGATTTTGCTGCATCGGAGTAATTGATGTCCGTTAGGTTGTAAATCATCTAGTCGTGGCTCGGCGTCGGATCTGGATGTTGATTCTTATGGAGATTTTAAAATTTCTTACTCTGCTTATCCTTGAAAGACCACTGGGTTTTGGTTGAGGTGGTGGTGATATGGTCACTTTGTTCTCAGTTTTCGTGAGACATAACGGAGGCGAGCTCTAGGTGGTGATGGTAGAGATTATGAGCGCATTAAAGAAGCGCGTAACTCGTGGAGCGTATGCGTTTACGCAGGAGTGCTTGGCCTGTTGAAAAAGGCGAGTGATGACAAAAGTTTGCACTTCTGTTTGTGGAGACGCTCGATTCTCCTTGAATTCCTCTGGATGTTCTCCCCGTAGAGGGATATCAATTTGTGTTGAAGGCTTTCGCAGCGTTGCTGAATGCTGGTGGAGGTTTTCGGGTTTCGCTGCGTTGGCGGCATTTCTGGCTCTCGACGTTTCGCAGTCATTGCAGTCTGCATCTTCAGGAGATGAAATGAGATCCCGTCAGCTGTATGAATTTGCCTCAGTGAGAGCTTTCCACTACTGTGCGGTTAAGCTTTCAGTGGTTGGGCTGGGAGGTAGCAGGATGCTAATTGGACAGGTCCACTCGCTGCATGTATAATGGCGGCTGTAGCTTCCGATGTCTTTTCTGAGGAATCGTTACTTCATATGCTGAAATGTCCTCTCTAACAAGGATGGCTGTTCCTCCTCCTAGTCTGCCCTCCCTGTCTGTTCGAAAAACCTTGAATCTGGGTGCCGCCCATTTCCAAGATGGCCTAAGGTGTGTTTCGTGTATAAGAGCTACTGTGACGTTGTTTCCCTGGAGGAAAGCTAGCAGTTCAGGTGTTTTTGTTCTTATACCACCGGTGCAGTTCCAGGTGATAAGGACAATTCCGGAGAGCTGGGTGTTCTTATCCATGCATAGTCAGTATTTGACCGGACAGTTGGGCAAGCACTTGTCCAAGGGCCGCGATTTGTTTCTGCGGGACTGACGCTAGGGACTGCAGTGCAGGTTTTCCCATGGTGGGGGCCGGCACAGTTATAGCATCGAGGTGCCGCTGTGCAGAACGTTGATGAATATCCGAAACGATTGTATTGGAAGCACATCTGTGGTTCTTCATGTCGGTATCGTAGAATGTGGACTCAAGAATTCCCGATGGAAGTCCATCGGAGGAAATCTTTTGGGTCCCATCCTTGGGCTGTGGCGAGGGTTGATACTACGAATGTCCCTTGGGGTGATTTGTAAGCTCGGCTAATCTGACGAGTGCGTAAGACTGGAACCTTCATGTCCTTTAAAATTTCCTTGAGATAAGATTGTTCCATTATTTTATAAAGCCCTCTTATGGTAAAGGCAAGGGTTTTTTCCTCTTTGGTTCCCCAGGTGGAGAACTGTGCTTGTTCTTCTCTTAACATAGTCTGCACATTTTTGTGGTCTTCTATATTGGTTAGCTGTAGCCTGGTATAGTGCCTACGTGATGTCACTTGGAAAGAGTGGTCCTTTATGACACTCATGACGGCTGTTATAAATTGTCGGAAGTCTGCCAATTCATATAATAGAATTGCTGGCGGCTTAGGTAGACTTGTCTGGGATGGCTCGGCGGGAGGGGAGCTGGAAGCAGGCCCCGGAGTGACGTCTGTATTAGCGTCTCTGAGGAGCGGGTCGTAGCGGTTGTTGGTTTCTACCGTTTAGCGTTGGACGGCAATAGTCTCGGCAGCGGTGAAGTATGGCTTAAATTTCGTCTTCCGCTTCTTCTTTGGCTGTTGAAAGGTGCCCGTGTCAATGGACTTTCTAGCTCGTGTATCAGCATCGAGTGTGTCTCCCTCTTGGATAGGAGCTAGTTGGGAGTTATCGTTGTTGTTTTGACCCTTGAAAAGGCCTTCGTCAGTTGGTTTCCCTTGGCTTGGTGTGCTGTCAAAAATTACTAGCCGGTCTTTCGAAGTCAGATTTTGGGAGTCAATTTTCCGGTCGTTTGGACCGGCGTCATTCTTAAAATCTTTTCCGAAGAGAATGTGTTTGATATTACTTTTTTGCCGGCGGTGATCTGAGCAGCGATATTTTGCAGAGCGGGTTTAAAGTTGAGGGGGCTGAAGCCCTTCCCCTCTAGCCTACCAACTGCCACCTGTCCGAATAGTCAAAAGAACACGATGTGCGGGTGAGAAGGTGGACCTATGTTAGCCACCCCCCGCTGCAAGAGAGAAATTGTGACCGTGCAAGGTTCCCCCAGGTGCTCCGCTCGCAGCAAGGCGTGCGGTTTACCCCTGAGTAGATCCTGGTCACGCTTAGAAGGCCCTGGTAGGTCTGGGCCACAGCGGATTACTGTACTTCCTCCCCAGGGGGAGTTTTCCAAACACCAGCCAGAGCAACGGAATAGCTAGAGGAGTTCGTTATTGTTGAGTCGCTGACCATAAGCCGGCGAATGAACGATTGATCGATCGATCAATGTTTTCGATGAGCCGATCGATGAGATCCGATGGTAGGGATCAGGTTTTATATCCGCTCGGTCTTCCTAGTTTAACCGTTGTCCATCGCTGATTGGCTCGTTCGAGTTGCTATCCTTTCTCTTTGGCGGTTGCTCCAACGTATTTTTCTTCCCTTTCAGGTTTCCGTTGGAAGAGTCGCTTCCATGTTGCGCTGATGTGCAAACCGTCGTCCCGGTTGAAATTGAATGGATGTTTTTCGATTTCAATAGCTTCGCGAATTCACCTCGGAAAATATCGATCTTCTTTCGCGAGCAATTGCGTTTCCTCGAGCGTGATTTTATGTCCCGGGCCGGAGGTGAAGTGTTCCGCTATGGCCGACTCCCTCCATTTCTTATTCATCATGGCCCGTTTATGTTCGGCTAAGCGGCAGAGAATGGATCGTCCTGTTTGTCCGACGTGTACGTGTCCACAGCTGCATGGAATCCTGTAGACTCCTTCAGATGTTAGCGGGTCGAGTGCATCTTTCGCAGACGGAAGTTCTTCTTTTACTTTTCTTAGCGTGTTAAAACGGACGACGATATTTTCTTTTCGTAGAACCCTGGCTATGCGTTCTGATGTCCCGGCGATGAAGGGAATTTTTGCGTAGGCTGTGGGCTTTGGTCGTTCCACCGAAGGTTTTTGTTTCGGTTTTAAGTTCCGCCGGATGAAGGGGCCGCCAACGCAGCAAAACCCGTAACCCTCCACCAGCATTCAGCAACGCTGCGAAAGCCTTCAAGTCAGATAGAATACTTATGAATTTAAACACAATTTCTTTAAATAAATAAAACATCCTAATCAAGTCGTATTCCCTCCTAAGGCCTGTCGACACATTTCATAAACCACATAGCTGATGCCAACTGCAGGGACCACTTTCATGAAGCTGGGCCTAATTCCTCGATAGAGACCAAAGAATCCCTCCCTTGCTATTATCTCACGTATTAATCTCGTCATGGTTTGGGCATGCTCTGGGCTTGTCAGTATATCTGAAAATACAAAAGAAAGTCAACATCATAACGTTGGAAAAGAGAAGAAGCGGAAAGCATATTATGTGACCAAACAAAAGATCACAGAGAATTAATTTGAACTCATGAATTATTATGACATATTTTTTGCAAGATTATTGACTTTGTAATATATTAACCCTTTCTGGCCTGAGTGATTTAAAAAATATCTCATACAAGATTGATGGCATTGCTGACATAGAAGCAATAAAATAATTACGTGTACTTTTTATAAATTTTTATTGGCACATACAGTTTAACTTATGTGAAAAAATGGGCCGATCATAGGTATACCAATGGCCAAAGGGAAAAAATCAGGGATGTCGATATCTGACCGGAAAGGGTTAATTCCCTTGGCGACAAAAAAATACTGGACAATTTAACATTCAAGGAAGCTACTTCAGTCGTGATGACTTCATTCAAAATTAAAATTTTGTAAATGTGGTCTTTCATGATTTCATGAATGTTCTCCATCACTCACCTTGAGCTTGGAGCCTTGTTCTCACCAGAGCAAGCGGATAAGATACTATCAGCCCACATGTGCTACTAATCGTCCCACAGCATAAGGGAAGCAAAATCCCTGGATTTTCTGAACCATTTTGCCGGATATAATAATTCTTCAAGGTCTGAAATACAAGATGGGAAAACTTAATATAAATTAAGACTAATTTACTATTTTTAGATTCTAAATTTAAGTAACTAATGCAATCTGTCCAAGCACATTTTAAAAGTTAATGTAGGAATGAGAAAGTTTTTATAATTTGATATAGTTATTAAAGCATTTGGCATTTTTATAAATATGAAGTTGCAGTTTATTTATCAAGAGATCATAATAATACTGCATGATTCAAAGAAGCAATTTATATATTGAATATGAAGTAATTAATCAACTTTTAACTGTTAACTGAGCTCATTACCCAGAGACAACATTAAAAATTAGTCTAAAATATCTCAAGGTACAGAAAAACAATAGAAAAATTAAGAACTATTTGCCACATTCACAAACATCCAAGATAAATAATTTGACTTACGAACCTCATAAACAGCCAGATCTATGCCAGCATATGGGATTATCCCAAGAAGGTTTGGAATGTATCCACGGTAAAAAGTTCTGAGTCCCTCCCTCAGATAAATTTTTTTTGCTGCATCAATGATCCCATCATACTGGCCAGTTTTCCTGAGGGCCAGTCTAGTTTTTAGCACCTAGACAAAAAAATTAGCACAATTAATGAATGCACTTAGAAATCCAACTTAAGATGTTTAAGCAAAGATTTTAATGAAACAACAATGAGGATACTTCTTCTCACCTCAAGTGGATATATAATGGTCTGGCTCACTCCACCAGCAATTGACCCAGCTACGAAACGCTCGTTGATGCTCAAATCCTCACCGCTGTTTTGATGGATCAACGTTTTTGTTTGCTCATAAGCCATGAACTTTATTGCAGTTTCGGGAACAATCTTTATAACATTCACTCCATTTCCTCGCCAGAGTCCTCTGATACCACCCTCTTTTACCATTTCGTGTAAACAAGACACAATTCCTCCTTTATTACCGTGTACCTGAAATAAATTCCAGAAAGATAAGTTTAAAGTGGTAAGTTCTTTTAACATCTACAGTTATGATTATCTGAACTTCTAATTAGTATTGGGAACAAATTTGGTAAAATGCAATTTTTTTCTTCATAAAATACTTTTGCGTCATATTTTTCCTCATGTATGTATGTATTTCATTTTTATACCGATTTGCGAGGGACTTTGACATTCAGGGTGTTTCGAATGCTTCAACACTGCAATGAGACAAGGGTGGAGAAGAAGGAAGAGTGAGAATTTGCTTAAACCGCTTTGTTCATAAAGATTACTCAATTTAGTAGCAGATTTTATTTCAGGCAGCTATTAATCATTCAGTTGTTAAGTTTTACATTTTATCTATCAAAATATTATATTGAACAACGGTATAGGAGTTGTTTTCTTTCTTTATCTTTGCCATAGTCTCCACTCATTATTAATATATATTTTATTAATGTATTTGTTGTTTTAATTACAATAGTAATATTCAAAAATATATATCAAAAATACATTTATATGCCTATTTGATGATATTTCAACACATGATTTTTAATGATGCCAAATTACCCCGAGCTTTTATTATCAGCGCCAACTTTGATCAGAGAATTTCAGATATTTAAACTTTATTGCAATTAGAACAAGAAGACCAAACCAGGACTAATGCAGGCTGGTTTCCCAAAGTTGACGTTCCGAATTTATTACTTATATTGACAAGAAAAGTGTTAGTGATTCCAAGGAATTCTCTGGAAATCAAATTAATAGAGCATTATCAGGTTTAAAATATTAATAGCAATGTCAAATTTTCTTTCTCACGTATTTTCCATATATTTCATTTGATAAATGTTACTGTTTATACACGGATATGTGTGAATCATCTGTTCATTGCTGAAGGGTAGTCAAGTGGAATAGAAAATAACAGATTTGTTCACTCATCTATGCTCAAGCCGAGTTAGGAAATAATCGTCTCCATGGCAACAAACCGATAAAATGCGATTTATAACGTAAAAACTCTGTTTTAGTAATAATTCAATAAATTACGAGAAATTATCAAAATTCGGAGTTAATATTTGGAATCTAAATTCCTTTCCCCTTAGAACAGTACAAACCTCACTCCGATATCACAATTTTAAGATATTTTAAAGTATTAAAGAAAACATCCCTGTACGATGGATTTGATACTTCAATCTTTGCCAAAAGAAATATAGCCTGGAGGTGGGCCCTGGCAGCACAAGCCTCATACCAACAAGTTTCATGAAAATCTGCCCATTGATGCAAAAGTTGTTAATAGGGGACACACACTGATAGGAACAATTTCATTAGGCTGTTTCCTTTAGAAACCAGCCCAATAGAAATGAGTTTTTCACAAAAAATACAATATCATCACATTTAATACAACATAAATACCACGAAATTCTTCTTGCTTTTTTAGGTTATTGGTATTTCGTTCCAGTTCAAGTATTTTTTCAAGTAATTACCATGCATGATTTAAATTAGAAGTTTGGTATTCAACAACTCAACGTCGCCTCCATTAAAATATATAGTCAGACCCCTATTTACTCCCCTCCCCATATAGTTCCACTCCTGCTTACCGCCCATGAATCGTCGTGAACAAAACTTCCATCTTATGATTAAATAGAGCTAGCATATACCTCGATTTATCGCCACCGCCGCTTTAGCGTCAAAGGCAGTGATGGACAAACGGTGGCGCTAAATCGGGGTCTGACCGTAATTAAATGTCTTAGGATATCGGCGTGGACCTAAAGAAACCCTATCTATAATAGAGAGATCTAATAAGCCTTTAGTGAAGCTCGCTGGTGATATTTTCCGGCGTCGGTATATTTTCATGTCAAAATCACTTGCACTGGTTGATATGCAAATTGCAAGTCTATTAATCGCTATTAGGCCTCGGAGCGGAAAGTGCGATCGCGATGCGCACCAGTGAGGAAGCGAAATTTGCAGACGAGGAGAGACTTCTTTCTCGAAACGATCAAACCCCGTCACACTCCCTCAATCTCCGCCGGTACCACACGCCTAGTAAATGAGGCGAGAATCCGACCCTGGCCGCATCCCCTCCACCCATCTTATTGCCCATAAAGAAGAGGTCAAAGGTAGTCCACCACCTCGACATCCGAACATAACCAATCTTCCATCTCCATCGCTCCCCGACCGCTGAACTACGTTATCTCGAGCAAACCTCCTCGAGCGGACCAATGGGGACGTTACGGCGGCCGGGGATGGACCTGGCTTGGACCTTGCTCGGACGACGAGAAGAGCCTTTGCTTCAGCGATGGAAAGTTACAGGGTGATGGACGATTACGTTATGATAGACAAGACGGAGACGAAACGGGGAACATTAAAAGGCGCACACGAAATGGTCATGTCGAAACGAATGACTTCTCTCGGGAGATTTGATCCCGAGATTTATCATATTAATATTTTATCGTGCGTTTATCGGCAGCTCGGACACAGAACTATGCAACGGCAAAAAATGATGAAAAAGCGAGTGGACGGTTTCCATGCACCGACTCGGCATAGAGGGACAGACACGCTACCTATCAACCCTAAATGTTTGAAAACGATTGAAAAATGAATAATAATAATAAGCGGCAAAAGATCGTTGAAAAAAAACTTCCTTGAATCTTGTTTTTTTTTATAAAAACAATTGCATATATACTACATCCGTTAGGTACTGCAATTACATTAATCGCACTGGACTCGGACACTATCTTGTAAATATTATTAATCAAAGAAGGTTTTCACTTCGTAGAACGACATTACACGAATCAAATGAAGCCCATTACTTAAAATTACACTTCGATTTATAATCGCGACCGGTTTCACGTAACGGTAAGTAGACTGATGATGCGAAAATGGGTCGCGGATATAAATTGAGGTGTAATTTTAAATAATGGGTTTCATTTCATTCGTACCAAGCAAATGTTGGAGGTACAGCACACGTTTTGTTTTAAAATCAGCAGGTCGGAAACCCATTGGTTTAAAAAATGAAGAATTCATTATATATCGACGCTACGCGCTAGTCACCACCAACTCTCATCCTATTTATTGCCGAAAAATAAATGAAAAATATTACTAATTATAAGAGCAATGAAAAATTACTCAGCCTACTACCTAAAAATAATGGCACTACAAACGTTGACGGAACAGCAGTGTAAAAGGTGCTTTTTACCAAAACAATAAATATAACTGAAAACAACTGAGGAACTACTAAACTCATGATTAAGATATAAAAAACTAGCCAAATATGTATTTGGAAACCGGTGGATTTACCGTACATAGCTACATAATTCATTTTTGGAATTAAATTGCACACGGAGAAAACAACGGATTACTTAACTAAAGCTCCAGCTACACGCGTAAATGATCACGAATTTAACAATTTTTTTAGATTCGTATGTCACAAAGGCTCCATCGAATAACACGAAGTAGTCATTCGGTCGATTTCCCTTGAATTTTGAGGACCCATCTCACAATCACGTGATACGAGGATTATCGAAGTCAGCCCACATCTGCCAAAGATCATAAAGGAAGCACTAGGAGGAGGGGGACATGGACATGAGTCGGCAAACCATAAACCGAAGCAATCGGTGGAAATTAGAATGTCACGTGGAAGGGATTGCGGATCGGCAAGTCACCCAACGCACAGTGGGACCAAATCCGAAAAAGGGGACCCATGTATATGCATCTATTACAATACTGAAAGTAAGCGAGTAAATGCCGGAAATTTCTGAATTATTAATTTGAATAATACCTGTCGTATATAGAGCGAGTTTTCCATTCAGTCTCTATATATCATGCTAACATCTTCTAGGACACAACGAACAAAACGTTCGAGCTTCCGAATCCTCTTTATAACCGAGTTATACCGTGTGTAATTTTCTATAGTTCATTTATTTAAACTATTTCAGGAACGGCTTTTCCAGGACTTATATAATGGACAAAATATCGATAACAAAGACAATCACGTACAACCATACTGTCGGCAGGATTCGAACCCGCGAGCATTGGGAGCCAGACACGCTAACCACCCCTCTACCAAAACCGGCAATAATATTTTTAACAGGACAAAAAGAGAACCCAGCTTATTATTTTTTGCGGTTAATTTTTTCATTATTACTACTTGCCATTTACTTGCTTTACTCATAGACTCGACTATGTACACGCAAACTCCCATTTATATTTTACGAAACGGGGAAAAATTATATTCGCGGCAGTAAGGAAATGCGAAGGAAAATGAGGCAGATCCCGGTCTTACCGAGAGTGAAGTACAGAGGGAACGGAAGAAATAGTAACCGTTTCATATCCTTTCCACCTGCCTCCTTCCCTTCACCACTTCCATCATACGGCGACGTCGCTCCATAAAAAATGGCTCCGTCTGATTGATCGCCTCTTCACTTGACACCCTCTAACGCCACGCGGCCAAAACCCAACCCCGAATAATCGAAGCATAATGGAAGAAGGTTGGGTGGGGGTTTAATACCACGGCAGGTGATAGCGGGGTGGGATTGACCCCGACCAGTTTTTCTACGTCTAGACTTACTTGTTGGAACACTTTGAGTCGATCCAAAGGTGCGGTGCAGGTACGGGATACGCCTCCGGCGATGCCACCTGCTACCAGAGTTCGCCACCACATACCAGAATGCATTTCAGCCGATGTGAAATCATCAGGTACGTTCATATCCTCCCCGATGTCGAGATACTGAAGAGGAAGAGTGGAGCGGGTGAAACGACACTTCATAGTACTTCGACCGTTATTACACCCTCCGTACCATCTTAAACATTTAACTACAGCAGTGAAATTACGAACACGTATCTGCGGTGCGGTCTTCCAGACCGCCACTGTTTATTAATTTATTATGATTATTTCAAAATCTACATCTACAATTTGGTTCTCCACGTTAAATAATGCCATGGGTTAAGTAATAAAAAAATTATGTTCACTTTGTTTGTAAAATATAAACTAGGCGGTAATTTTACACTATAATTTAGACGGTCTCTCGCAGACAGCATCTATATAGTTAAAGGTTAAAACGATTTCGTCATAAAATTACGAAAATCGATGGAACGTTTTTAGACCATTCATGGATGAATAAAGCAGAAGATATTCTTGAATGTGCCTAATTTATTTGCAGCGAGAAATACCGCTTGTCCAAAAAATTTCTATATTCATCACATTCTAATACGTTAAAAATCAAATTCTACCATGGCTTTCCACAAATTAAACTCATAGATATATTTAACGAAATATTAATATCATCGAGCGCACGGTATCTGGTCAAAATATACATTTTTAAGCCATTCATTTAGGATAAAAACACCCGGGACCGGCTATTTACTAGAACAAATTGGTCAAAGCCTCTCAACAGCCTCATCTTCTCCGGGGGGAAACCAAAACGAAGTCATTTATTTTTTAAGGCTGGACACTGAATCGTCTTCCCCTGGCGTGACGTCACTTTCATTACTAAGGCAAGAGAATTGGCGGCTGAATGAAGAGCACTCAGTTCGTTTTCTATTTACGAGAGTTAGCGGTAAACAGCACACGGCCTATCTTCATCTACAAGTTACCCTGCAATTCACCTAGCGGACAAGACGGAGTTGGAACTAGATGGGAACTCTGCGCCACAAAAAATCTGGCGACGATACAGCTTCAATCACTCACTTGCATGGGCTATTATTACCTACGAGGATTAGGGGGAAGTATAACTCAAAACAACTAAGTTCTGGAGCCTAGTAAAAAGTTTGGGGATATTATTTACAATATTATACGTAAGATACTCTCTTCTTACACCTTACACATGCCAGCCGACATAATTTTTATATAGAGATCACAATAAAATTGGAAAACTTTGCGCCAAGATAGGTTTTATGGCAACATGGCATCCTGAATTTTTCCAGCCCTGATCATTGAGCTGACTTCGTTCTGTTTGCTAACGATCAAACGGGATAGCTACGCAAACTTATATAACTTAGAATAATAAATAACTGATTTTATCACACTTTCCGGTAGGAATAGGTGGTTTCAAAATTACGATAAGTGAGCTAAGTTACCCTATTAAGGCGATATGTAAGTACAAAAACAGGGAGAGAAAGCCAACCAGCACAATACTTTCAACATATATTACTATTAATATTATTTACGTTATGGTACGAAAGATACTATCTTCTTTAACCTTATTACACTTGCAACCGGCATAATATTTATACAGAGTTCACAATACATTGCAAAAAATAGCGCCAAGATGGATCTTATGGCGACATGTCATCTTGAATTTTTCCAGCCCTGATCATTAACCTGACTTCGCTATGTTTGCTAACGATCAAACGGGATAGCTACGCTAAATTAACTAACTTAGAATAATAAAGAACTGATTTTATCACGCTTTCCGAGCAGTTGGTCCCAATTATAGAACCCAATGATTGAACATTGCACTTAGAACACCCATTTATTTATATCATATTTCCATTTATTTATACGTGATTATCAACAGAAAGAAACTTACTTGTCCATCTGGAGGTTTTCGTCCGCAGTACGTAGCCAGAGTAGTTAACTGGCGCGCAAAATTCAATAAAATTCGCATCCTGAAAACACGAAACTCACGTAGACATTCAACTCGGCGTTGCTAAGGAATTTACATGTACACGGTCGTCAAGGCGTGCAACAATGCACTTCCACCAATATAGCCGACGAAGTACATATGTATACCTATATCACCCCCCTTTATATTGCTAAAAATCTTGTCGCGAAAAGATTCTTTGTGGAACAGAGAATCAATCCTTAAATGATATTTTGAGTCAAGGGAAAATAACGTTTTACTTTCGGTCGCCAACCATCCGAGTTCAGAGATTCTCAGAGCTTCCATTCGGTCCTCTTTTTCACAAACGGGTTTCCTCATACGCACTTCACCTTTGGTCGGTTGTTTTTTAAAAACAATTTCTGCGCGATTTCAGAGAATTTTATGAATATTATCTATTGGGAAACTTTGGATGGGAGCCGAAATTGTTATGAATTCTAATCATTGCATTTGCACGCGTATCAGTCATTAAACCAATGAAACATTTGACAGGTTGATTTTTCTGTTGACAATATATTTTAAAAATCTGGAGCAACAAATTACACCAATAATCCTATAAATACGAGTGTATAAGGATTAAAAGAAAAATAGTGGGCGGGAGATAATTTTCTAAGGACAAGTCTGAAAGTGCGTCTTTTGGAGTTAGACGACGTTGCGTTTCAACGATTCCATTCTGCAATATCTTGCAGATTCTTCACATAAGTGGGAAATTTACACCATTTAGGGGCTTTTGATTTAATAAGAGAGAGAAAGAGAGAGAGATAGAGAGAGAGAGAGAGAGAGAGAAGCAATGTTGGTTGTGGCTAATTTGCGAAATTTTTCGTCAAGCAGTTTATCAATTAACTGTTTGGTATATCCATTATTGTTGGATATATATTTAATGATCTCCAATTCTTTGTTAAAATCAGAGCTGGATATGGGAATGTTTACTGAACGGTGTAGCATGGCATGATAAACTGCAAGTTTGTGAGATAATGGGTGGGAGAAATCAGCAGGAATTACTTGATATGTATATGTTGGTTTTCTGTATATTTCAAAATGATGCTTATTATTATGAATTGTTATCGACGTATCTGAACCAATAAAAGATATGTTTTATAGAATGGTTATTGGAATTAAATAATATTGATTCTAAATCATCCATAAAATTGTCTGACAGTAGGGGGGAGATAAAGGAGAGCCCATTGCTAAACCTTCTTTTTGCTGATAAAATTTTCGATGATGACTGGTAGAGCGCTGCACAGTAGCATTCAAGTCAAACGTAGTTGACATTCCGCATTTCCACATAATGAAAAACCAAAGCCAAGATGGCGCTTCTCATAGCGACATCAGTTGATCATTTAAAATTTGAAATTCATTTTTTTAATTACGAGAAATACGGTACCTGAATTATACAAAATAATTTCTATTGCAATATAATAAAACGCTAATTTTTCTTATTTGAAAATTAATTTAAAAAAAATTAATATTTTCTAAAAACAGAAGTGACACCTATTTTACGTGGAAGAAACTGTCGATATTTCGTATTTACAAACACTAATAAAGATAATCGTTATTGCGCTCTATATTCCAATTAAAACGTTATTCTTGATTGATTGTATAATTTGTATGTATTTTTTAAGATATTCTTTAGATATTTAGCGCTAGATGTAGCACAAATATGAAACTTCTTTCGTAAATGAGCAGATCGTACTTCAAAAGAGTGTTAATCTTGCATGGATTATTTAACAACTTCATAAAATGGAACCATTATTAACGTTAGTAAGAGGGACTACTCCTGATTCTTCGTAACTGCCAGCAATTACTTGAATCAAGAATCATCGTCTATGTGATGGATCGCAAATTTATTTTTAGGAATGAACCATATTAATATGAGCTATTGCTATGTGCCGAAATAGCAATCTAAATCGTTTTCTTATCACAATCGTAATGAAATATTACATAACATCAGTTATTTATTTTTAAGGTCTGCTTTAGCTTCATAAAATCTTTGGGCATTTTCAAAACTGGAGGAACTTATACAACTATTGCCCAGTTTCTTCATCCTGGCCAGTAATAAGGAGTTAAGTTTATGCATTCTTTTTCAGCTATGTGATTATTTTCCAACGAGCGACAAATAGAATAAACAAGAACATCGGGTGGGAAAAAAGGAATTTCGGAGGAAAAGGTAACAGGTGGGCGGGAAGGATTCGGCCACGGTGGGTCAGTTAAGGGCAGGTTACACGTGCCGCTAAGTCATACGTTATTGGGAAGCCCTCCTGGTCCAATTGGAATACGAAAAAATGAGTGCAGCATTGACGTCCAGCCGCGTTGTTCGGTGGGCATCGGACGCAAGCGAAAGCAGTTCAATGCGATAGGTGTCCTTTACGTTTGCATATTCAACTCGAGCCACAACTCGGAGAGATTCAGATACTCCCCCATTTTAAAAATTATGACTTAAAACTTTTTAATTGATAATCGCCATTTGTCGCAAATTTTCGTGGGATATGCATATTCGTAATCCGTTAAATGCACTCGTAAAGAACTAGCTTTCATCGGAAGTGATGCTAAATAGTGGCGAAATACGGAAGAAGCGTATTAACGTTCTTTGATTTTACAAAGCGTCAGTTCTTTATTAAAGGATTGGGAGGGTACCTATGTGAATTTGTATGATTCCTGTAGGATCGTATGCAATATAATGATTAGCGCCCGGGGATAAAATGTCTATTACGATAATGCAATGGAAACCCCTAAAACCCTGTAGGGCGATTAATAATCCAAGAAAGTGGGCGGAAGAAACTCCGACATATTGCAAGGTCGCAACTTCATGATAGCTAAAGGTGACACTATGGGAATAATGTTAACGCCCACGCATATCGAAAGACACAACCACGATAATAAAATGCGTGTCATCACATCGAGAGCTGCTGAGGGCAGAGGAGATACACGATCGGGCTCGTGTAATTTTTTGTTTGTTCTGGGAGGCCATTGTTAAAACCATAAACGAAATCCATTTTAATACTTATTAAAATATTTGATACTAGGGAGTTGCGAATTTTCCATTCCATGCTCACATAATGCTGACGAATCACACCTAATAATCGACATTCATTTGACCTAATGAAAATCTGTCGTTCATTTCTGCCTCCACCCAATATCTTACATATATAGCGTCACTATTTTCAATTAGTTAGAAGCGCACCCCTAAGTTATGTTTTTCGAAGAATTATTGGGGATCATAATATGAAACTGAAATTAATTACCTTGCATGCCGAAATGCAGACGTCTCCAAGATGAGGAGGTAAGCACTCAGTCAGGCAGCGTTTAGGGCATTGAGGGGTGTTTTAGAAGGAAAGGAAAATAGAGGGAGAGGTAATGGTCAAATAATGCGTGCGTTCGTGCGAGTACGACAGCCGCAAACCTTCTAGGAAATTTCTGGTAAGAGAAGAATGTATTTTCTTGAAGTTTGAAGGTAAATATGTCCTATTGAGAGAACTTGGATATTAAACAAGTAGTTCTGGAAAGCCCTAATCCGCCTTCTTTCCTTTCAATACAATTTTAATATATCACAAGTAGGGGTTATAAATGTTTTTCCGTGGTACAGCAGTGCTTTTCGTCACCTCGCCCTACAAACGAAATTTCTTTGAAATCCGTTCTGCCAATACCTTCCAAATTCATAGTTACAGAAACATTCTAACCTTGATATCATGGTAGCCCTGTTTAAACGACCCGGTTGAAATACGACATTTTGTTTATTTATTATGTTATGCTATGTTTATATTAAAAGTATTAAATTTGGTTCAAATTGATGAGAATAGTTAAACACAAATACTTGTAAAAATAATATTTTATCCGTTGTATTGTGGCAGCCTTGCTTTCCATATCTACAGTAAACATCTTGAAATTGCTATTTTATATTGCACGCCTGCTTCATACAAACCTTTGTCAAAATCGGTTTACCTAATTCCTTCCAAATTCATAATTGCCGAAAAGATTAAGTTGGTGGAATACGTCCCTCCGATATCCAGGAAAAGTTGCGAAAAGTAGGTAGGTGTTTCGGATACAAAGCAGCCTTCGTCATTGGCGATTCATCTACCATCTATCATTACTTACTTCTCCATACCATTGAGTTGACTTGTCACATTCTCACGTTTTGCATCAATGTTACCACACGAAAATGAAAATTTTAACAATTAAAAATTATTTTAAGACAATATCATTTACCAAACAATGAAAATGATCTTATTCACAAATCTCTCTCGCAGAATACCTAATTGTTTTATCGAAGGTCATTTTACACTTTTCTTTGAATAAATTGTTAAAAACACTGCAGTATGCGAGCAGAAGTATCTTAGGCAGTCATCGCAGATATTATTTTCAGTTTGTAATATTATTTATATGAAACGTGATGGTTTCTGAAGCAGGAAGGCCGAATGCCGTAGAGATGTAGGGCTGCACGCTAAAATTCAAAGAAAATGAATGACAGGTACAAAGAGACGTCGATTCCCATATTGTACGGAAAAGTAAATCATAATTTCACCGAGAATCAGGATGTTACTCGAGGTTAATGCCACAATTTGTCCGAGTTGCTGTCAAGATTATGTTTCCCGCGTCATGATGCCGTTACGCTAATTGTTCCTCCATCTCTCATCTATAATACCAGGGGATCCGCGGGATGTTTGGCCTCGCTCAAGCCGCCTTGGGCTGGTGGGGGGAATCACGTAGGTAGGTGTTTCGGATACAAAGCACCATTCATCATTGGCGATTCATCTACCATCTATCACGTTCAATATTATTATCGTCTTCGTAGTTCTCCTACAGTGTGGATGTAAAATTTGATTGGAATTGAAAGCGCTGCCCTCGGAAGTAAAATATGAATGAAAGAAATGTAATTTCAAGAATCGCACGAAATACCGGACTAATGGCAAATGAACCTGAGCCTTGTCTCCTCGTTGAGACAAAAGTTATAGCAGGACAGACAAACGGATAATCAGGCAAACAGACCAAGTGCACAGGGATTCAACATAAGAGACCGCGCCAACGCAAATTGCGTGCCTCTGGGGTACATTTTAGGGAAATTTTTACTTGGCGTTATCTTCGTTGTTTGATGTTTTCTGTGTGTCCGCTAAATTTCGTTTTGATTGGATAAGACTTAAAAATTAGCTCAGGAACTATAAGTGTGGTGTTCTAGAAAAACTATTGGCAGTCGTCTCTTAAGTTATATGAACATGCACACGAAATTTTGCGAAAATAAAAAAATCGAGATAGCAGTTATCGTAGAACAGGCAATGACGATTCATATGCTACAAGAATTTTATTTTAATTTTACAGAAACTGATGACAATATCGGAGATTCTGATTTTATTGTAAACGTTTACCTACTATGGGCTACATAAACGTTTTATTTTTCATGAATTAAACGCGTTCAAAAAGATTTGATTTACAAAATTTAACCCACCATAGATACATCTCTCCTGGAATCTGGTAGAACTTGTTCGGGAGCCCAGAATCTTTGTAATGATGTAATTTTCAGCTTTACTAATGTTTTTACCTTATATTAAGTTGAGATTTTGGTAGAATCTAATTCAATGAAACGATACTTAATGCATAAATCTCCTCTTTATACAGAACCATGTTGGTTACCAAATCTGACGGGCCAGTGTCGGGTGGCCTGATTTTTATTACAATTTAAACCAATCTAGAAACATTCACCATTGTTTTAGATTTCTTTTCAAAAGTAAATGAGGTTGGCGGAGAATTAAGCAAAATTGTAACGTTTGTGCTGTCAGTTTCAGTATCCAACGAAACCTGCGAACATGTATTCAATGTCATTAATGTTTTGTTGAGTAAAGGTCGAAACTAATTAAGTGTGCATCATGTCAAGGCGGAAATTTCAGTATACACCAATTTTAATTACTCACCTAAAGATTTCAATGCCTTTTTCTGTCAAAATCAGATCTTTTGGAGACTGCTAGAGTAGTTCAAAATACAAATTCAAATTACATAAATGAAGCACGGCTTTTGAAGTAATGCTATTTTTACGAATTTGTTAAAACAAAATTAAGGTTAAACATTCATATATTTTGTAAATGATAAATAAACCAAATTTTATGGTCCTCATTAGCTTTTTTTAACCTACAGAATATCTCGCTATTAACTTCCGGAATCAACAATTTACAAGATGGCAACTGTAAATTTAACAATAAAATAAATATTAAATATCATTATATGTTTCCCAATAATTAAATAAAATAGTTTCATTGCTCACACCCGGTTTTTGACCTAGATTAAATTCTCCCGGTTTCTCCCGAAATTTGCTATTCATTCGGTGGAAATCTCTCGGAATCAACTACTCATGAGGTGGGAACCCTAGTTTCCTGTTTCTACGAGCAAATTTTCAAGACGTCTCTTGTGTGAAGAGAAAATATTATCTGTAGTTGTAAGAATTTCAGAAATCAGGGACGTGAATTCCATAGGAGTAAAATGAGCTTCAACCGACTTGAATCAGCACATCTGAGAACATATCAAAAAATGAAATTTAATAACAGCGGAAGAATGAAATGCGAGATATAAAAGGAAATAAGTAGGAAGGGACTCACCCAGGGTTGCCACCTTATGAGTAGTTGATTCCGGGAGATTTCCTTTTCATGAGTAGAAAATTCCGGGAGAATCCGGGAGTATTTTCTCTAGGTCGAAAAACAACTAAAGTGACCAATGAAACTTATTTCATTTAGTTATTAGTAAAATCAATAATGATTATTTAATCTCGTTTTATTTTTAAAGTTAGAGTTGTCAGGTTGAAAACGGCTGATTCCGGGCGATATCCATAAGGGCATGGATATCTTTAAAAGAGTATTTAAAATTGGTTCATACGTGAATTTCAGTCTTGACATGGTCCACATTTAATTTGCTTCGAACTTCACAGCACAATTCGTTAATAGCATTGAACAACGGTCACAAGCTGCGGTGGATACTGAAGCTTAAAACACAAGCGTTACACTATTATTTAATACTCCGTCATCTCCATTTACTTTTGAAATGAAATCTAAAACAATATTGAATGTATAATAATTGGTTTAAATAAAAATAAAAATCAGACGAACCTTTATTGGCACGTTAGCGTGGTAACCAACATGCTCCTGTATAAAGAGCATATTTGTACATTATTTATCACTTCATTGGCATCAATGGATAGGATTCTATCAAAATCTCAAATTAGTACTAAGTAAATTCAATTTCGAAGATTTTGGGCTGCCGGAAAAGTTCTACCAGATTCCGGGAGAAATGTATCTAAGATTGGTTAATTCCGGGAGACTCCCAGAATTCCGGAAGAGGTGGAACCCCAGACTCACAATCAGCGCCTCAGTGCCACTCGGGACGAATGTGGCGCCAAGTGTTAGTTAAACCTTTCTCTCAGATAACTGTCCTAAATACTTTTTCAACGTTTAGGAGAAATTGGTTGAGCTACACGAACGAATCGATTTCGAATAAAGGAGTAAATTATGGAACTGTTTTAATATAATTAATTACGTGAGTCGGTCCAGTAATGTGACGTTGCTCGCGATACAGCTTCTGGTTAGGTCTCACGCATGGCTTCGACTTTAGTGATCGGTATTTGTAAGTTTCATTTTCCGGCAGCCCGCGGACCACCTGAAAGACACTCGAGGCCCACCAGTGGTCCGCGGAGCACACTTTGAGAACCGCTGCGTTAAAGTAGCTGTATTCAAATATTACAAAGCCGAGGACCCTCAACGACGAGAACTATCTTCGCCCCTCATTCTGTACCATCACGTTACCGCATAAAAACAATAACAATACCTACTGGACATACAATTGCAATTGCAATTTTCTCGTTCGGCGGCGTTTGTTGTTGTATGACAAAATTTGAAAAATGCCCAAGATGAAATCACGTTAACCCGTAACCACAGGCATCGGTCTCTCAGACCACACGAAAAATTTCAATAGTCTATTTTATGGTCCATGGATCATTTAGGCCTTTGAGGTTTTGTTTAGCTTTGTATCCTGGAGGTGGCTTTGTTTACTTCACGGTAGTTGCCTTCTAGCTTTGGACCTGTGCGTACTAGAGCGGGTTTAGTTTCGTTGCCGGTCTGAAAAACCGCTTGCCTGTGTCCACGTAATTTTTTTCGGGACAGTTCTTTCACAAGGTTTCGGAAATTTCCTACGACATGTTGCAGTTATACCGTCCTGGACCGTCGCACGTTCAAAAATTTGAAAACCAAAACTGCCTTCCAATGTTTTATTTGTAGCAGCTCAATATATTTGAAATGTTCAGCACCCGCTTGAGGAGAGAGAGCGTGAGAGGGGGAGGGGAGGGCGTTGGAAAGGGAGTGGGATGGGAAGGGGGGACGGTAAGGGGGGGTTAAGGGGAGAGGGAGGGGAGTGGGAGGAGAGGGTGGGAGAGTGGAGGGAGAGGAAGAGGGAGAAGGGGAGAGAGCGGGGCAGAGGGGGAGAGAGATAGAGACAGAAAAAAACCAAATGTACTATATATTGAAAATAATTATGTGCGGTTAAGTATTTTATAGCGAAATTTATTTCTTTGTCTAACAATTTCTATTCACCCAAAACCATTTTTACACTCCGTACCACTCAATCATGTTAATTTAATATTTATTGCTTAATTTTTAGTGCACATAAAAGTTGGTGTCATTAATTTGACTTTTCAAGATATTTCTAAAGGCTAAAGACTACTTAAAAAAGTTGTCCAGTATTGGAAAGTACCAGAACTTGGGTGACATTCGTGGTACCGCAAACAGCAACCAAGTTTTGAGAAGAGGATAAGTGAACACGAATTATATTTTGAATGGCTGTCACCCATTTGCTACTTCACGAAACATCTCTTGGAAAACGCTCATAACAGTACTTTTTACCATATGTTAACGACTTTTTATGCCAAAGGCAATAGATTTTTTTCTGGAACAATCAAAATTTATTCATTTTTTCCTCACTAGCGAGTTTGTATTAAAAAGAATTCTCCAATCCATTCCGAAAACACCATTGAAAGAATTCCTTTTGGTGACTTTATGGCGAGATATTTTCTATTTTCCTCCTCCTCTCTCCACCATACCTCTTTCCCATCTGTCTTTTTGTTTGATTTGTCATTCTTAACCGCCCCACTTCAGCCGTCCTCGGCTGAGGGGTGGTCAGCGTGTCTGGCTCCCAATGTTAAAGTCGCCCGAGTAAAATAGTAAAAGGTGCTTGCATACTCACCTTGAAAAAACATTAATTTTTTAGAGACACATTTCGTCATTGGAAATATATTTTTAATTCTAAAGATTTCACCCCTTTACCGATTTTCATTCTTTCCTTGTGTAACTATAATGTAGTAAACCAATCCCTAAATTTTGCAATTTCAAGAATATTATACTTTTTTCACAGTAGGATACTAAAACCACACATTTTTGCCAAATTTTAAAGTTGTACCCTATCTAGTAGAGAAATAATGTTTATCTATTTGTTTAAATTTTAAATAATTATAACGGCCGCATCAACATATTGATGGAGATTTTTATTTGGGTATGTGCACCAAGTTCAAAATAACTAATAACTAATTTCCGCTTCAACACGACATTATTTTTTTTTCGCGATTCTCAAATATTAAAACAAATACTACACAACCCATATTCTACACATGAGAATTATCACCACCTGATGTTACTTGGTTGTCCTTTGTACCTTGATGTGGTAGAAGGGCTTGAGCATTTCAAGGGGCAACATTTTGTCGTTGTCAAAGAGAGGATAACAAGGCAGGAAATTTAACACCACATTTGAACAAATACAAAGTCTCAAAATTAAAACACAAATTTATTAGTGTAATATTGTAAACACTGGAAACTGTATTGGGTACTCAGTTTCAGCCAGAAGTTACAAGATAAAAATATTGATGATACATTGGTCATTGATTCACAACAATTATATGCAGGCAATTAACAATGTAATGCTTATTGTAAAAGAGCTTGTTGGAATGACTTGAAAGTAGATTTAAATGCAACCTTAAAAGGCATTGATGTATAATATTGTACAATTAAGACATGCCATTAAACAAGATTTTATCTTTTGTGTATAACAGCTTGTAACTTGTTTAATCTATGTGAAAATCCTTCTTCGGGTTGACGTTTCTGTTTTATTAAGGTTAAAATTTAATTTTGTGAAATGCACAAAAGATATTTAGATGATAAAGCATTGACAGTATATGGAATATAGTGGAGTACATTATAATTCTTAACTAAAATTACACTTAGTCAAGGAACACACAACAATCAATGCTAAGTGTTCTATCTGTTCTTTTTTTAGAATTTCACAATAATGGAAATTATGTGTGTTATTAAATACCCTCGACCATCCTATACTGCCAGAAGGCTCAAATAAATGTAACTGTTGCTTGACATCACAGCTTTTGGGAGTTCATTAACCACTTTCCTGGTATCATTTACCCACTTTTGGTTATTCATGAAGGGATAATTTATATATGCGGAGATATTAATTTAATAAAAATAAATAAATGCACTAGTTAATGCATCAGAATATGCTGAAATCTTTTCAACACAACCTACTCATAAGTAGATGCATGTAGAAGGTGAATGTTTTTTATTAGATAGTTATAACAATGTCGACTATTGCTTGGCACAACATTCAAGATTCAGCCATCAGATAATTTGCGTAATACTTTCAAACTGTAAAAAATCAGCCTGAGCTCTTAGATAATACAAAAAAACTATATAGTATATAAAAAATAAATAGACAGGTATTATACAGAAGATTTTGAAATAAAGACGATGTTTTTCACTAAAGAGCCTATCAAAATCACATCCACACAAAATAATTATGTTGTCAGCAAAGATGACCAAAAATGCTAAAACACTCAAAATTGCTTCAGTCATAATTAACAGGCTAAAGCCTTTTTCTTGTATGAAGAAATTATACAAATGATTTTCTTTCTGTTTACCAACAGAATACTTATGAATGCTGGTGGAGGTTTTCGGGTTTCGCTGCGTTGGCGGCATTTCTGGCTCTAGACGTTTCGCAGACATTGCAGTCTGCATCTTGAGGAGACGAAGTGAGATCAGATGGTAGGGATCTGCTTTTATATCCACTCGGCCTTCCTAGTTTAACCGTTGTCCATCGCTGATTGGATCAATCGAGTTCCTTTTCTCTTTGGTGGTTACTCCAACGTATTTTCTTCCCTTTCACGTTTCCGTTGGAAGAGTCGCTTCCATGTTGCGCTGATGTGATCTTCTTTCGCGAGCAATTTCGTTTCCCCGAGCCTGTTTTTATGTACCGGGCCGCAGGTAAAGGTCTCCGCTATGGCCGACTCCGTCCAATTCTTGTTCATCATGGCCCGATTATGTTCGCCTAAGCGCCAGCGAATGGATCGTCCCGTTTGTCCTACATATACGTGTCCGCAGCTGCATGGAATCCTGTTGACTCCTTCAGATGTTAGCGGGTGGAGTGCATCTTTCGCAGACGGAAGTTCTTCTTTTATTTTTCTTAGCGTGTTTGAACGGACGACGATATTTTCTTTTTGTAGAACCTTGTCTATGCGTTCTGATGTCCCGGCGATGAAGGGAATTTTTGCGTAGGCTGTGGGCTTTTGTCGTTCCACCGAAGGTTTTTGTTTCGGTTTTATGTTCCGCCGGATGAAGGGGTGACTGTAGCCATTATTCATAAGTGCCCTTCTTATATGCTCTTCTTCGTCTTTTAGCGACTCGGGATCGGAGACCGTGTTTGCTCGGTGCATCAGGGTCTTGATTATTGATGCCTTCTGCTGAGGATGGTGATGAGAGGCAGCATGCAGGTAACGGTCAGTGTGCGTTTTTTCCGAAATACGCTGTGTCCAAGGCTTCCGTCAGGTCTCTTCTTCACCATGACGTCGAGAAATGGTAGGGTGCCGTTCTCTTCGACTTCCATGGTGAACTGGATGGCTGGGTGGACTTGGTTGAGTTGACGGTGGAACTCATGAAGTTTATTTGTCCCATGGGGCCAAATGACTAATGTGTCATTCACGCAAAGACTAGTACCCCTACGGAAAGACCGGAAACTTAACAGAAATTTAACAGATTAAATAGACTTAAATGAAAAAATTGCATATAAGAAATCAAACTTATTACCATATATCACACATTACGAGAGTACAAAGTCATTATCAAATTACATAACAGTGAGGTATTTTTACATAAATATTATACAATCAAGATATAAAAATGAATTATTGTAACAGAATTTTATAACGTTAATACCTTTTATGCATGAAACGTATTTAAAGGAAATTCACGTGGACGACGAAAAACGTCAAACTTTCACGTCATGAATGAATTTGTGGATCAAGCAAAAATCTATTTGTAAAGTGATTTCTTCGGCCCTGGAACACATTCTCTTTCTGTTGCACCTGTAAAAAGAACGAAAATGAATTTCTAAGAATGTCAATCATTGAACATGCTAAACCTAATGAAATTGATGCAGGAGGCAATGGGCATGCTTCAAATGTTGCAGTAAATGTAAAATAAGGCAAATGCGCTTACGGCCCATAAACAATGTTTCTATGATGATCGCATTTCCATTTGTAAAATTAAACACATCACATTGCACTAGAAAATGTCCACTTTATCTATAATTTATTCCAAGCACAGTTGTATTTGCTGACGTTTACGTGTTCACAGCAGTTACAGTTAGACCATTTAAGATCTATATGTATTCATCATATAATAAGGAAAACTTTTGGTATAGAGATTTCAATTTCTCGATCGAAAAATATATACATATTTCTAAATGTTTTGAAACAAAGAAGAATTACGTCTAGGATTATAAACAACTGCATAATGAGAAACAAGAAATATTCAAGTTAACAATTTGTGTAAATTCAAAATATTTCAAATTAAAACAATGAGAC
The DNA here is from genome assembly GCA_028673005.1 of Tanypteryx hageni. Taxonomy (NCBI): domain Eukaryota; kingdom Metazoa; phylum Arthropoda; class Insecta; order Odonata; family Petaluridae; genus Tanypteryx; species Tanypteryx hageni. Next base: position 31,772,882 of record CM054113.1, on the reverse strand, counting down.
ATCGCTATGGTACACTTATTTCATTCTATTAAAAGCACAATTCTATCCTCTGGCATCTCTGTTGCAGTTTAACTTATAAAACTCACTATAATCTACTGATAATCGCGAGAAGTTTTATACAGAAATTTCAGTTACTCAATCTAAAATTATTGCTTATTTAGTGAACTGACACGAACCATATTGACGGCCAGGGCAATGGACGACACAGCTAGGTGAAGTAATCGAGGCTTAACACCTGAAAATGAGAAATATTTCCTCTCAAAATGCTTCTCGTACACAAACAAAAGAGAGAAATTTCTTTCCTTCCTTCCTAGAAGATATATCCATTGGAGGTATCTGTTAAGAAAATATAAAAGCATTCTCACAAAGCGAATTCACATTCATTCACTTTTTCTTAAACAGTGATGAATGCATATCTACTATATATTTACTTGACAAAATCAGAGTAACTGACAACCTCTCAATAACCAATGGCCAAATTTTTTCAAGAAAAATGGCCGCTGTTCCGTTACGATACACAAGGAACGTGTGGCGCTGTGGTGATGCGGTAGAGAGAGAGAGAGAGAAATAGAGGGAGAAAATGAGAGAGAGAGAGCCGACTGCGACTGCAGCGCCTTTCGCGGACACCTTAGCATGGTGAACTACGTGTAAAAGCTGGGAATCTATTCTCCCATAAGAGTTTCATACCCCTGCATCCACGTAACGCAGCCAGCATGAAGGTTGAGGACCACATGATACTAGCGCCTTAGACTCGAAATGCTCTATATATAGATTGGCTATGACGGGGGAGAGAGGACAGCACATATCTGCTCCCTCCTTCTGGTCGTAAAACTGTCCGTTCCACAGGAAGCAGTTGTTGGTGAGGCAGAATTCTGTTAACTACGGATAGTCTGCCGGCAGTCCATGATGTATAAGCTCCTTCAAGATTTCGATGGAGTCCTTTATAGGAACCTTAGTGAAGAGTGAGGTCACGTCAAAGCTTACAAGAATATCGTTCTCCGATACTTTCATGTCGTTTAGCCTTTCTATGAAATGTGCTGAATTCTTCACGTGCGATTCCGTTCCGCCTACGTACGTCTGTAAGCTGCGTGCGAAGTATTTTGACAGCCGATATGTTAGGGAGCCGATGGCGCTGACGATGGGTGTCAGAGGAACGTCGTTCTTGTGTATTTTTGGTAACTTAAACAGTTGTGGAGGCCTGGATGATGACGGCAGTAAATTCCGTTGGTCTTAAATAGGTATTGAGGATTTCTAAATCAACTCGGCGGATTTTCCTTTTGGTTTTCATCGTCGGGTCGCCTTTTAGTGTAGAGTAAGTTGGATTGTCCAGCAGATTGCGGATCTTCTCGTCGTAGTCCTCCTTGGAGATGATTACGGTGGCGTTTCCCTTATCAGACGATAAAATCACGACACTTCTTGTTTTTCAAATCTGTGATGGCCTGACTTTCGGCTGTTGAGATGTTGGAGGATAGTGGTCTTGTTTTACGAATAATATGCGCCACCTCTTGGCGCATTTCTTCTGCTTGTTTCGATTTCATATTTCGGATGGCCGCTTCCACTCCCACGACAATTTCTTCCTTAGGTATTTTGTTGGGAGCGATAGCGAAGTTCAGACCTTTCGCTAAGACTGATTTTGCTGCATCGGAAAAATTGACGTCCGTTAGGATGTAAATCATCTAGTCGTGGCTCGGCGTCGGATCTGGATGTTGATTCTTATGGAGATTTTAAAATATCTTAACCTACTTATCCTTGAAAGACCACTGGGTTTTGGTTGAGGTGGTGGTGATATGGTCACTTTGTTCTCAGTTTTCGTGAGACATAACGGAGGCGAGCTCTAGGTGGTGATGGTAGAGATTATGAGCGCATTGAAGAAGCGCGTAACTCGTGGAGCGTATGCGTTTACGCAGGAGTGCTTGGCCTGTTGAAAAAGGCGAGTGATGACTAAAGTTTGCACTTCTGTTTGTGGAGACGCTCGAATCTCCTTGAATTCCTCTGGATGTTCTCCCCGTAGAGGGATATCAATTTGAGTTGAAGGCTTTCGCAGCGTTGCTGAATGCTGGTGGAGGTTTTCGGGTTTCGCTTCGTTGGCGGCATTTCTGGCTCTCGACGTTTCGCAGTCATTGCAGTCTGCATCTTCAGGAGATGAAATGAGATCCCGTCAGCTGTATGAATTTGCCTCAGTGAGAGCTTTCCACTACTGTGCGGTTAAGCTTTCAGTGGTTGGGCTGGGAGGTAGCAGGATGCTAATTGGACAGGTCCACTCGCTGTATGTAGAATGGCGGCTGTGGCTTCCGATGTCTTTTCTGAGGAATCTTTACTTCATATGCTGAAATGTCCTCTCTAACAAGGATGGCTGTTCCTCCTCCTAGTCTGCCCTCCCTGTCTGTTCGAAAATCCTTGAATCCGGGTGCCGCCCATTTCCAAGATGGCTTAAGGTGTGTTTCGTGTATAAGAGCTACTGTGACGTTGATTCCCTGGAGGAAAGCTAGCAGTTCAGGTGTTTTTGTTCTTATACCACCGTTGCAGTTCCAGGTGATAAGGACAATTTTGGAGAGCTAAGTGTTCTTATCCATGCATAGTCAGTATTTGACCGGACAGTTGGGCAAGCACTTGTCCAAGGGCCGCGATTTGTTTCTGCAGGACTGACGCTAGGGACTGCAGTGATGTAAGGAGGGAGGTTAGGGCCGAATCCGTTGTCGGGAGGAAAGGTGGATTATCTGTAGTTGGTTCAGGTTGAGGTGGTATCTGTCTGTGGCGAAGGGTGACGTTGGGTTCCTGTATCGTCTCGCCGTTTGTGGCTGCGGGATGCAGGAGTGGTGGGAAGTCCGAATTTTGGTGTGGATGTGCTGCGTTCTTTTTTTTGCTGCCCCAGGCGTTGCCTCTTGGAGCTGGTTCCGGTACATAGGCAGCGGGTGCTTGCTGGGGCTGAGAGGTTTCCAGCGATCCAAACCATTTCCTTGCCTCTCGTTGGTCTTATAGAAGGCGGGGTGTGGGCCTCCACAGTTACAGCATGTGGCAGGACCATCCTCCTTTTTCTTCGGGAAGGTTTTCCCCTGGTGGGGGCCGGCACAGTTATAGCATCGAGGTGCCGCTGTGCAGAACGTTTATGAATGTCCGAAACGATTGCATTGGAAGAACATCTGTGGTTCTTCATGTCGGTATCGTAGAATGTGGACTCAAGAATTCCCGATGGAAATCCATCGGAGGAAATCTTTTGGGTCCCATCCTTGGGCTGTGGCGAGGGTTGATACTACGAATGTCCCTAGGGGTGATTTGTAAGCTCGGCGAATCTGACGAGTGCATAAGACTGGAACCTTCATGTCCTCCAGAATTTCCTTGAGATAAGATTGTTCCATTATTGTATAAAGCCCTCTTATGGTAAAGGCAAGGGTTTTTTCCTCTTTGGTTCCCCAGGTGGAGAACTGTGCTTGTTCTTCTCTTAACATAGTCTGCACACTTTTGTGGTCTTCTATATTGGTTAGCTGTAGCCTGGTATAGTGCCTACGTGATGTCACTTGGAAAGAGTGGTCCTTTATGACACTCATGACGGCTGTTATAAATTGTCGGAAGTCTGCCAATTCATATAATAGAATTGCTGGCGGCTTAGGTAGACTTGTTTGGGATGGCTCGGCGGGAGGGGAGCTGGAAGCAGGCCCCGGAGTGACGTCTGTATTAGCGTCTCTGAGGAGCGGGTCGTAGCGGTTGTTGGTTTCTACCGTTTAGCGTTGGACGGCAATAGTCTCGGCAGCGGTGAAGTATGGCTTAAATTTCGTCTTCCGCTTCTTCTTTGGCTGTTGAAAGGTGCCCGTGTCAATGGACTTTCTAGCTCGTGTATCAGCATCGAGTGTGTCTCCCTCTTGGATAGGGGCTAGTTGGGAGTTATCGTTGTTGTTTTGGCCCTTGAAAAGGCCTTCGTCAGTTGGTTTCCCTTGGCTTGGTGTGCTGTCAAGAATTACTAGCCGGTCTTTCGAAGTCAGATTTTGGGAGTCAATTTTCCGGTCTTTTGGACCGGCGTCATTCTTAAAATCTTTTCCGAAGAGGATGTGTTTGATATTACTGGGTAATGATGTATCAACGTTCGTCCTAGGAGGAATCGTCCTATGTTGTAACTTTTTTGCCGGTGGTGATCTGAGCAGCGATATTTCGCAGAGCGGGTTTAAAGTTGAGGGGGCTGAAGCCCTTCCCCTCTAGCCTACCAACTGCCACCTGTCCGAATAGTCAAAAGAACACGATGTGCGGGTGAGAAGGTGGACCTATGTTAGCCACCCCCCGCTGCAAGAGAGAAATTGTGACCGTGCAAGGTTCCCCCAGGTGCTCCGCTCGCAGCAAGGCGTGCGGTTTACCCCTGAGTAGATCCTGGTCACGCTTAGAAGGCCCTGGTAGGTCTGGGCCACAGCGGATTGCAGTACTTCCTCCCCAGGGGGAGTTTTCCAAACACCAGCCAGAGCAACGGAATAGCTAGAGGAGTTCGTTATTGTTGAGTCGCTGACCATAAGCCGGCGAATGAACGATTGATCGATCGATCAATGTTTTCGATGAGCCGATCGATGAGATCCGATGGTAGGGATCAGGTTTTATATCCGCTCGGTCTTCCTAGTTTAACCGTTGTCCATCGCTGATTGGCTCGTTCGAGTTGCTATCCTTTCTCTTTGGCGGTTGCTCCAACGTATTTTTCTTCCCTTTCAGGTTTCCGTTGGAAGAGTCGCTTCCATGTTGCGCTGATGTGCAAACCGTCGTCCCGGTTGAAATTGAATGGATGTTTTTCGATTTCAATAGCTTCGCGAATTCACCTCGGAAAATATCGATCTTCTTTCGCGAGCAATTGCGTTTCCTCGAGCGTGATTTTATGTCCCGGGCCGGAGGTGAAGTGTTCCGCTATGGCCGACTCCCTCCATTTCTTATTCATCATGGCCCGTTTATGTTCGGCTAAGCGGCAGAGAATGGATCGTCCTGTTTGTCCGACGTGTACGTGTCCACAGCTGCATGGAATCCTGTAGACTCCTTCAGATGTTAGCGGGTCGAGTGCATCTTTCGCAGACGGAAGTTCTTCTTTTACTTTTCTTAGCGTGTTAAAACGGACGACGATATTTTCTTTTCGTAGAACCCTGGCTATGCGTTCTGATGTCCCGGCGATGAAGGGAATTTTTGCGTAGGCTGTGGGCTTTGGTCGTTCCACCGAAGGTTTTTGTTTCGGTTTTAAGTTCCGCCGGATGAAGGGGCCGCCAACGCAGCAAAACCCGTAACCCTCCACCAGCATTCAGCAACGCTGCGAAAGCCTTCATGTCAGATAGAATACTTATGAATTTAAACACAATTTCTTTAAATAAATAAAACATCCTAATCAAGTCGTATTCCCTCCTAAGGCCTGTCGACACATTTCATAAACCACATAGCTGATGCCAACTGCAGGGACCACTTTCATGAAGCTGGGCCTAATTCCTCGATAGAGACCAAAGAATCCCTCCCTTGCTATTATCTCACGTATTAATCTCGTCATGGTTTGGGCATGCTCTGGGCTTGTCAGTATATCTGAAAATACAAAAGAAAGTCAACATCATAACGTTGGAAAAGAGAAGAAGCGGAAAGCATATTATGTGACCAAACAAAAGATCACAGAGAATTAATTTGAACTCATGAATTATTATGACATATTTTTTGCAAGATTATTGACTTTGTAATATATTAACCCTTTCTGGCCTGAGTGATTTAAAAAATATCTCATACAAGATTGATGGCATTGCTGACATAGAAGCAATAAAATAATTACGTGTACTTTTTATAAATTTTTATTGGCACATACAGTTTAACTTATGTGAAAAAATGGGCCGATCATAGGTATACCAATGGCCAAAGGGAAAAAATCAGGGATGTCGATATCTGACCGGAAAGGGTTAATTCCCTTGGCGACAAAAAAATACTGGACAATTTAACATTCAAGGAAGCTACTTCAGTCGTGATGACTTCATTCAAAATTAAAATTTTGTAAATGTGGTCTTTCATGATTTCATGAATGTTCTCCATCACTCACCTTGAGCTTGGAGCCTTGTTCTCACCAGAGCAAGCGGATAAGATACTATCAGCCCACATGTGCTACTAATCGTCCCACAGCATAAGGGAAGCAAAATCCCTGGATTTTCTGAACCATTTTGCCGGATATAATAATTCTTCAAGGTCTGAAATACAAGATGGGAAAACTTAATATAAATTAAGACTAATTTACTATTTTTAGATTCTAAATTTAAGTAACTAATGCAATCTGTCCAAGCACATTTTAAAAGTTAATGTAGGAATGAGAAAGTTTTTATAATTTGATATAGTTATTAAAGCATTTGGCATTTTTATAAATATGAAGTTGCAGTTTATTTATCAAGAGATCATAATAATACTGCATGATTCAAAGAAGCAATTTATATATTGAATATGAAGTAATTAATCAACTTTTAACTGTTAACTGAGCTCATTACCCAGAGACAACATTAAAAATTAGTCTAAAATATCTCAAGGTACAGAAAAACAATAGAAAAATTAAGAACTATTTGCCACATTCACAAACATCCAAGATAAATAATTTGACTTACGAACCTCATAAACAGCCAGATCTATGCCAGCATATGGGATTATCCCAAGAAGGTTTGGAATGTATCCACGGTAAAAAGTTCTGAGTCCCTCCCTCAGATAAATTTTTTTTGCTGCATCAATGATCCCATCATACTGGCCAGTTTTCCTGAGGGCCAGTCTAGTTTTTAGCACCTAGACAAAAAAATTAGCACAATTAATGAATGCACTTAGAAATCCAACTTAAGATGTTTAAGCAAAGATTTTAATGAAACAACAATGAGGATACTTCTTCTCACCTCAAGTGGATATATAATGGTCTGGCTCACTCCACCAGCAATTGACCCAGCTACGAAACGCTCGTTGATGCTCAAATCCTCACCGCTGTTTTGATGGATCAACGTTTTTGTTTGCTCATAAGCCATGAACTTTATTGCAGTTTCGGGAACAATCTTTATAACATTCACTCCATTTCCTCGCCAGAGTCCTCTGATACCACCCTCTTTTACCATTTCGTGTAAACAAGACACAATTCCTCCTTTATTACCGTGTACCTGAAATAAATTCCAGAAAGATAAGTTTAAAGTGGTAAGTTCTTTTAACATCTACAGTTATGATTATCTGAACTTCTAATTAGTATTGGGAACAAATTTGGTAAAATGCAATTTTATTCTTCATAAAATACATTTGCGTCATATTTTTCCTCATGTATGTATGTATTTCATTTTTATACCGATTTGCGAGGGACTTTGACATTCAGGGTGTTTCGAATGCTTCAACACTGCAATGAGACAAGGGTGGAGAAGAAGGAAGAGTGAGAATTTGCTTAAACCGCTTTGTTCATAAAGATTACTCAATTTAGTAGCAGATTTTATTTCAGGCAGCTATTAATCATTCAGTTGTTAAGTTTTACATTTTATCTATCAAAATATTATATTGAACAACGGTATAGGAGTTGTTTTCTTTCTTTATCTTTGCCATAGTCTCCACTCATTATTAATATATATTTTATTAATGTATTTGTTGTTTTAATTACAATAGTAATATTCAAAAATATATATCAAAAATACATTTATATGCCTATTTGATGATATTTCAACACATGATTTTTAATGATGCCAAATTACCCCGAGCTTTTATTATCAGCGCCAACTTTGATCAGAGAATTTCAGATATTTAAACTTTATTGCAATTAGAACAAGAAGACCAAACCAGGACTAATGCAGGCTGGTTTCCCAAAGTTGACGTTCCGAATTTATTACTTATATTGACAAGAAAAGTGTTAGTGATTCCAAGGAATTCTCTGGAAATCAAATTAATAGAGCATTATCAGGTTTAAAATATTAATAGCAATGTCAAATTTTCTTTCTCACGTATTTTCCATATATTTCATTTGATAAATGTTACTGTTTATACACGGATATGTGTGAATCATCTGTTCATTGCTGAAGGGTAGTCAAGTGGAATAGAAAATAACAGATTTGTTCACTCATCTATGCTCAAGCCGAGTTAGGAAATAATCGTCTCCATGGCAACAAACCGATAAAATGCGATTTATAACGTAAAAACTCTGTTTTAGTAATAATTCAGGGAATTACGATAAATTATCAAAATTCGGAGTTAATATTTGGAATCTAAATTCTTTTCCCCTTAGAACAGTACAAACCTCACTCCGATATCACAATTTTAAGATATTTTAAAGTATTAAAGAAAACATCCCTGTACGATGGATTTGATACTTCAATCTTTGCCAAAAGAAATATAGCCTGGAGGTGGGCCCTGGCAGCACAAGCCTCATACCAACAAGTTTCATGAAAATCTGCCCATTGATGCAAAAGTTGTTAATAGGGGACACACACAGATAGGAACAATTTCATTAGGCTGTTTCCTTTAGAAACCAGCCCAATAGAAATGAGTTTTTCACAAAAAATACAATATCATCACATTTAATACAACATAAATACCACGAAATTCTTCTTGCTTTTTTAGGTTATTGGTATTTCGTTCCAGTTCAAGTATTTTTTCAAGTAATTACCATGCATGATTTAAATTAGAAGTTTGGTATTCAGCAACTCAACGTCGCCTCCATTAAAATATATAGTCAGACCCCTATTTACCACCCCTCCCCATATAGTGCCACTCCTGCTTACCGCCCATGAATCGTCGTGAACAAAACTTCCATCTTATGATTAAATAGAGCTAGCATATACCTCGATTTATCGCCACCGCCGCTTTAGCGTCAAAGGCAGTGATGGACAAACGGTGGCGCTAAATCGGGGTCTGACCGTAATTAAATGTCTTAGGATATCGGCGTGGACCTAAAGAAACCCTATCTATAATAGAGAGATCTAATAAGCCTTTAGTGAAGCTCGCTGATGATATTTTCCGGCGTCGGTATATTTTCATGTCAAAATCATTTGCACTGGTTGATATGCAAATTGCAAGTCTATCAATCGCTATTAGGCCTCGGAGCGGAAAGTGCGATCGTGATGCGCACCAGTGAGGAAGCGAAATTTGCAGACGAGGAGAGACTTCTTTCTCGAAACGATCAAACCCCGTCACACTCCCTCAATCTCCGCCGGTACAACACGCCTAGTAAATGAGGCGAGAATCCGACCCTGGCCGCATCCCCTCCACCCATCTTATTGCCCATAAAGAAGAGGTCAAAGGTAGTCCACCACCTCGACATCCGATCATAACCAATCTTCCATCTCCATTGCTCCCCGACCGCTGAACTACGTTATCTCGAGCAAACCTCCTCGAGCGGACCAATGGGGACGTTACGGCGGCCGGGGATGGACCTGGCTTGGACCTTGCTCGGACGACGAGAAGAGCCTTTGCTTCAGCGATGGAAAGTTACAGGGTGATGGAAGATTACGTTATGATAGACAAGACGGAGACGAAACGGGTAACATTAAAAGGCGCACACGAAATGGTCATGTCGAAACGAATGTCTTCTCTCGGGAGATTCGATCCCGAGATTTATCATATTAATATTTTATCGTGTGTTTATCGGCAGCTCGGACACGGAACTATGCAACGGCAAAAAATGATGAAAAAGCGAGAGGACGGTTTCCATGCACCGACTCGGCATAGAGGGACAGACACGCTACATATCAGACCTAAATGTTTGAAAACGATTGAAAAATGAATAATAATAATAAGCAAAAAAGATCGTTGAAAAAAACTTCCTTGAATCTTGTTTTTTTTTTATAAAAACAATTGCATAAATACTACATCCGTTAGGTACTGCAATTACATTAATCGCACTGGACTCGGACACTATCTTGTAAATATTATTAATCAAAGAATGTTTTCACTTCGTAGAACGACATTACACGAATGAAATGAAGCCCATTACTTAAAATTACACTTCGATTTATAATCGCGACCGGTTTCAGGTAACGGTAAGTAGACTGATGATGCGAAAATGGGTCGCGGATATAAATTGAAGTGTAATTTTAAATAATGGGTTTCATTTCATTCGTACCAAGCAAATGTGGGAGGTACAGCACACGTTTTGTTTTAAAATCAGCAGGTCGGAAAGCCATTGGTTTAAAAAATGAAGAATTCATTATATATCGACGCTACGCGCTAGTCACCACCAACTCTCATCCTATTTATTGCCGAAAAATTAATGGAAAATATTACTAATTATAAGAGCATTGAAAAATTACTCAGCCTACTACCTAAAAATAATGGCACTACAAACGTTGACGGAACAACAGTGTAAAAGGTGCTTTTTACCAAAACAATAAATATAACTGAAAACAACTGAGGAACTACTAAACTCATGATTAAGATATAAAAAACTAGCCAAAAAAGTTTTTGGAAACCGGTGGATTTACCTTGACCACAATTTTATTCCGGATATGAGGCGAGCTACATAATTCACTTTTGGAATTAAATTGCACACGGAGAATACAACGGATTACTAAACTAAAGCTCCAGCTACACGCGTAAATGATCACGAATTTAACAATTTTTTTAGATTCGTATGTCACAAAGGCTCCATCGAATAACACGAAGTAGTCATTCGGTCGATTTCCCTTGAATTTTGAAGACCCATCTCACAATCACGTGATACGAGGATTATCGAAGTCAGCCCACATCTGCCAAAGATCATAAAGGAAGCACTAGGAAGAGGGGGACATGGACATGAGTCGGCAAACCATAAACCGAAGCAATCGGTGGAAATTAGAATGTCACGTGGAAGGGATTGCGGATCGGCAAGTCACCCAACGCACAGTGGGACCAAATCCGAAAAAGGGGACCCATGTATATGCATCTATTACAATACTGAAAGTAAGCGAGTAAATGCCGGAAATTTCTGAATTATTAATTTGAATAATACCTGTCGTATATAGAGCGAGTTTTCCATTCAGTCTCTATATATCATGCTAACATCTTCTAGGACACAACGAACAAAACGTTCGAGCTTCCGAATCCTCTTTATAACCGAGTTATACCGTGTGTAATTTTCTATAGTTCATTTATTTAAACTATTTCAGGAACGGCTTTTCCAGGACTTATATAATGGACAAAATATCGATAACAAAGACGATCACGTACAACCATACTGTCGGCAGGATTCGAACCCGCGAGCATTGGGAGCCAGACACGCTAACCACCCCTCTACCAAAACCGGCAATAATATTTTTAACAGGACAAAAAGAGAACCCAGCTTATTATTTTTTGCGGTTAATTTTTTCATTATTACTACTTGCCATTTACTTGCTTTACTCATAGACTCGACTATGTACACGCAAACTCCCATTAATATTTTACGAAACGGGGAAAAATTATATTCGCGGCAGTAAGGAAATGCGAAGGAAAATGAGGCAGATCCCGGTCTTACCGAGAGTGAAGTACAGAGGGAACGGAAGAAATAGTAACCGTTTCATATCCTTTCCACCTGCCTCCTTCCCTTCACCACTTCCATCATACGGCGACGTCGCTCCATAAAAAATGGCTCCGTCTGATTGATCGCCTCTTCACTTGACACCCTCTAACGCCACGCGGCCAAAACCCAACCCCGAATAATCGAAGCATAATGGAAGAAGGTTGGGTGGGGGTTTAATACCACGGCAGGTGATAGCGGGGTGGGATTGACCCCGACCAGTTTTTCTACGTCTAGACTTACTTGTTGGAACACTTTGAGTCGATCCAAAGGTGCGGTGCAGGTACGGGATACGCCTCCGGCGATGCCACCTGCTACCAGAGTTCGCCACCACATACCAGAATGCATTTCAGCCGATGTGAAATCATCCGGTACGTTCATATCCTCCCCGATGTCGAGATACTGAAGAGGAAGAGTGGAGCGGGTGAAACGACACTTCATAGTACTTCGACCGTTATTACACCCTCCGTACCATCTTAAACATTTAACTACAGCAGTGAAATTACGAACACGTATCTGCGGTGCGGTCTTCCAGACCGCCACTGTTTATTAATTTATTATGATTATTTCAAAATCTACATCTACAATTTGGTTCTCCCCGTTAAATAATGCCATGGGTTAAGTAATAAAAAAATTATGTTCACTTTGTTTGTAAAATATAAACTAGGCGGTAATTTGACACTATAATTTAGACGGTCTCTCGCAGACAGCATCTATATAGTTAAAGGTTAAAACGATTTCGTCATAAAATTACGAAAATCGATGGAACGTTTTTAGACCATTCATGGATGAATAAAGCAGAAGATATTCTTGAATGTGCCTAATTTATTTGCAGCGAGAAATACCGCTTGTCCAAAAAATTTCTATATTCATCACATTCTAATACGTTAAAAATCAAATTCTACCATGGCTTTCCACAAATTAAACTCATAGATATATTTAACGAAATATTAATATCATCGAGCGCACGGTATCTGGTCAAAATATACATTTTTAAGCCATTCATTTAGGATAAAAACACCCGGGACCGGCTATTTACTAGAACAAATTGGTCAAAGCCTCTCAACAGCCTCATCTTCTCCGGGGGGAAACCAAAACGAAGTCATTTATTTTTTAAGGCTGGACACTGAATCGTCTTCCCCTGGCGTGACGTCACTTTCATTACTAAGGCAAGAGAATTGGCGGCTGAATGAAGAGCACTCAGTTCGTTTTCTATTTACGAGAGTTAGCGGTAAACAGCACACGGCCTATCTTCATCTACAAGTTACCCTGCAATTCACCTAGCGGACAAGACGGAGTTGGAACTAGATGGGAACTCTGCGCCACAAAAAATCTGGCGACGATACAGCTTCAATCACTCACTTGCATGGGCTATTATTACCTACGAGGATTAGGGGGAAGTATAACTCAAAACAACTAAGTTCTGGAGCCTAGTAAAAAGTTTGGGGATATTATTTACAATATTATACGTAAGATACTCTCTTCTTACACCTTACACATGCCAGCCGACATAATTTTTATATAGAGATCACAATAAAATTGGAAAACTTTGCGCCAAGATAGGTTTTATGGCAACATGGCATCCTGAATTTTTCCAGCCCTGATCATTGAGCTGACTTCGTTCTGTTTGCTAACGATCAAACGGGATAGCTACGCAAACTTATATAACTTAGAATAATAAATAACTGATTTTATCACACTTTCCGGTAGGAATAGGTGGTTTCAAAATTACGATAAGTGAGCTAAGTTACCCTATTAAGGCGATATGTAAGTACAAAAACAGGGAGAGAAAGCCAACCAGCACAATACTTTCAACATATATTACTATTAATATTATTTACGTTATGGTACGAAAGATACTATCTTCTTTAACCTTATTACACTTGCAACCGGCATAATATTTATACAGAGTTCACAATACATTGCAAAAAATAGCGCCAAGATGGATCTTATGGCGACATGTCATCTTGAATTTTTCCAGCCCTGATCATTAACCTGACTTCGCTATGTTTGCTAACGATCAAACGGGATAGCTACGCTAAATTAACTAACTTAGAATAATAAAGAACTGATTTTATCACGCTTTCCGAGCAGTTGGTCCCAATTATAGAACCCAATGATTGAACATTGCACTTAGAACACCCATTTATTTATATCATATTTCCATTTATTTATACGTGATTATCAACAGAAAGAAACTTACTTGTCCATCTGGAGGTTTTCGTCCGCAGTACGTAGCCAGAGTAGTTAACTGGCGCGCAAAATTCAATAAAATTCGCATCCTGAAAACACGAAACTCACGTAGACATTCAACTCGGCGTTGCTAAGGAATTTACATGTACACGGTCGTCAAGGCGTGCAACAATGCACTTCCACCAATATAGCCGACGAAGTACATATGTATACCTATATCACCCCCCTTTATATTGCTAAAAATCTTGTCGCGAAAAGATTCTTTGTGGAACAGAGAATCAATCCTTAAATGATATTTTGAGTCAAGGGAAAATAACGTTTTACTTTCGGTCGCCAACCATCCGAGTTCAGAGATTCTCAGAGCTTCCATTCGGTCCTCTTTTTCACAAACGGGTTTCCTCATACGCACTTCACCTTTGGTCGGTTGTTTTTTAAAAACAATTTCTGCGCGATTTCAGAGAATTTTATGAATATTATCTATTGGGAAACTTTGGATGGGAGCCGAAATTGTTATGAATTCTAATCATTGCATTTGCACGCGTATCAGTCATTAAACCAATGAAACATTTGACAGGTTGATTTTTCTGTTGACAATATATTTTAAAAATCTGGAGCAACAAATTACACCAATAATCCTATAAATACGAGTGTATAAGGATTAAAAGAAAAATAGTGGGCGGGAGATAATTTTCTAAGGACAAGTCTGAAAGTGCGTCTTTTGGAGTTAGACGACGTTGCGTTTCAACGATTCCATTCTGCAATATCTTGCAGATTCTTCACATAAGTGGGAAATTTACACCATTTAGGGGCTTTTGATTTAATAAGAGAGAGAAAGAGAGAGAGATAGAGAGAGAGAGAGAGAGAGAAGCAATGTTGGTTGTGGCTAATTTGCGAAATTTTTCGTCAAGCAGTTTATCAATTAACTGTTTGGTATATCCATTATTGTTGGATATATATTTAATGATCTCCAATTCTTTGTTAAAATCAGAGCTGGATATGGGAATGTTTACTGAACGGTGTAGCATGGCATGATAAACTGCAAGTTTGTGAGATAATGGGTGGGAGAAATCAGCAGGAATTACTTGATATGTATATGTTGGTTTTCTGTATATTTCAAAATGATGCTTATTATTATGAATTGTTATCGACGTATCTGAACCAATAAAAGATATGTTTTATAGAATGGTTATTGGAATTAAATAATATTGATTCTAAATCATCCATAAAATTGTCTGACAGTAGGGGGGAGATAAAGGAGAGCCCATTGCTAAACCTTCTTTTTGCTGATAAAATTTTCGATGATGACTGGTAGAGCGCTGCACAGTAGCATTCAAGTCAAACGTAGTTGACATTCCGCATTTCCACATAATGAAAAACCAAAGCCAAGATGGCGCTTCTCATAGCGACATCAGTTGATCATTTAAAATTTGAAATTCATTTTTTTAATTACGAGAAATACGGTACCTGAATTATACAAAATAATTTCTATTGCAATATAATAAAACGCTAATTTTTCTTATTTGAAAATTAATTTAAAAAAAATTAATATTTTCTAAAAACAGAAGTGACACCTATTTTACGTGGAAGAAACTGTCGATATTTCGTATTTACAAACACTAATAAAGATAATCGTTATTGCGCTCTATATTCCAATTAAAACGTTATTCTTGATTGATTGTATAATTTGTATGTATTTTTTAAGATATTCTTTAGATATTTAGCGCTAGATGTAGCACAAATATGAAACTTCTTTCGTAAATGAGCAGATCGTACTTCAAAAGAGTGTTAATCTTGCATGGATTATTTAACAACTTCATAAAATGGAACCATTATTAACGTTAGTAAGAGGGACTACTCCTGATTCTTCGTAACTGCCAGCAATTACTTGAATCAAGAATCATCGTCTATGTGATGGATCGCAAATTTATTTTTAGGAATGAACCATATTAATATGAGCTATTGCTATGTGCCGAAATAGCAATCTAAATCGTTTTCTTATCACAATCGTAATGAAATATTACATAACATCAGTTATTTATTTTTAAGGTCTGCTTTAGCTTCATAAAATCTTTGGGCATTTTCAAAACTGGAGGAACTTATACAACTATTGCCCAGTTTCTTCATCCTGGCCAGTAATAAGGAGTTAAGTTTATGCATTCTTTTTCAGCTATGTGATTATTTTCCAACGAGCGACAAATAGAATAAACAAGAACATCGGGTGGGAAAAAAGGAATTTCGGAGGAAAAGGTAACAGGTGGGCGGGAAGGATTCGGCCACGGTGGGTCAGTTAAGGGCAGGTTACACGTGCCGCTAAGTCATACGTTATTGGGAAGCCCTCCTGGTCCAATTGGAATACGAAAAAATGAGTGCAGCATTGACGTCCAGCCGCGTTGTTCGGTGGGCATCGGACGCAAGCGAAAGCAGTTCAATGCGATAGGTGTCCTTTACGTTTGCATATTCAACTCGAGCCACAACTCGGAGAGATTCAGATACTCCCCCATTTTAAAAATTATGACTTAAAACTTTTTAATTGATAATCGCCATTTGTCGCAAATTTTCGTGGGATATGCATATTCGTAATCCGTTAAATGCACTCGTAAAGAACTAGCTTTCATCGGAAGTGATGCTAAATAGTGGCGAAATACGGAAGAAGCGTATTAACGTTCTTTGATTTTACAAAGCGTCAGTTCTTTATTAAAGGATTGGGAGGGTACCTATGTGAATTTGTATGATTCCTGTAGGATCGTATGCAATATAATGATTAGCGCCCGGGGATAAAATGTCTATTACGATAATGCAATGGAAACCCCTAAAACCCTGTAGGGCGATTAATAATCCAAGAAAGTGGGCGGAAGAAACTCCGACATATTGCAAGGTCGCAACTTCATGATAGCTAAAGGTGACACTATGGGAATAATGTTAACGCCCACGCATATCGAAAGACACAACCACGATAATAAAATGCGTGTCATCACATCGAGAGCTGCTGAGGGCAGAGGAGATACACGATCGGGCTCGTGTAATTTTTTGTTTGTTCTGGGAGGCCATTGTTAAAACCATAAACGAAATCCATTTTAATACTTATTAAAATATTTGATACTAGGGAGTTGCGAATTTTCCATTCCATGCTCACATAATGCTGACGAATCACACCTAATAATCGACATTCATTTGACCTAATGAAAATCTGTCGTTCATTTCTGCCTCCACCCAATATCTTACATATATAGCGTCACTATTTTCAATTAGTTAGAAGCGCACCCCTAAGTTATGTTTTTCGAAGAATTATTGGGGATCATAATATGAAACTGAAATTAATTACCTTGCATGCCGAAATGCAGACGTCTCCAAGATGAGGAGGTAAGCACTCAGTCAGGCAGCGTTTAGGGCATTGAGGGGTGTTTTAGAAGGAAAGGAAAATAGAGGGAGAGGTAATGGTCAAATAATGCGTGCGTTCGTGCGAGTACGACAGCCGCAAACCTTCTAGGAAATTTCTGGTAAGAGAAGAATGTATTTTCTTGAAGTTTGAAGGTAAATATGTCCTATTGAGAGAACTTGGATATTAAACAAGTAGTTCTGGAAAGCCCTAATCCGCCTTCTTTCCTTTCAATACAATTTTAATATATCACAAGTAGGGGTTATAAATGTTTTTCCGTGGTACAGCAGTGCTTTTCGTCACCTCGCCCTACAAACGAAATTTCTTTGAAATCCGTTCTGCCAATACCTTCCAAATTCATAGTTACAGAAACATTCTAACCTTGATATCATGGTAGCCCTGTTTAAACGACCCGGTTGAAATACGACATTTTGTTTATTTATTATGTTATGCTATGTTTATATTAAAAGTATTAAATTTGGTTCAAATTGATGAGAATAGTTAAACACAAATACTTGTAAAAATAATATTTTATCCGTTGTATTGTGGCAGCCTTGCTTTCCATATCTACAGTAAACATCTTGAAATTGCTATTTTATATTGCACGCCTGCTTCATACAAACCTTTGTCAAAATCGGTTTACCTAATTCCTTCCAAATTCATAATTGCCGAAAAGATTAAGTTGGTGGAATACGTCCCTCCGATATCCAGGAAAAGTTGCGAAAAGTAGGTAGGTGTTTCGGATACAAAGCAGCCTTCGTCATTGGCGATTCATCTACCATCTATCATTACTTACTTCTCCATACCATTGAGTTGACTTGTCACATTCTCACGTTTTGCATCAATGTTACCACACGAAAATGAAAATTTTAACAATTAAAAATTATTTTAAGACAATATCATTTACCAAACAATGAAAATGATCTTATTCACAAATCTCTCTCGCAGAATACCTAATTGTTTTATCGAAGGTCATTTTACACTTTTCTTTGAATAAATTGTTAAAAACACTGCAGTATGCGAGCAGAAGTATCTTAGGCAGTCATCGCAGATATTATTTTCAGTTTGTAATATTATTTATATGAAACGTGATGGTTTCTGAAGCAGGAAGGCCGAATGCCGTAGAGATGTAGGGCTGCACGCTAAAATTCAAAGAAAATGAATGACAGGTACAAAGAGACGTCGATTCCCATATTGTACGGAAAAGTAAATCATAATTTCACCGAGAATCAGGATGTTACTCGAGGTTAATGCCACAATTTGTCCGAGTTGCTGTCAAGATTATGTTTCCCGCGTCATGATGCCGTTACGCTAATTGTTCCTCCATCTCTCATCTATAATACCAGGGGATCCGCGGGATGTTTGGCCTCGCTCAAGCCGCCTTGGGCTGGTGGGGGGAATCACGTAGGTAGGTGTTTCGGATACAAAGCACCATTCATCATTGGCGATTCATCTACCATCTATCACGTTCAATATTATTATCGTCTTCGTAGTTCTCCTACAGTGTGGATGTAAAATTTGATTGGAATTGAAAGCGCTGCCCTCGGAAGTAAAATATGAATGAAAGAAATGTAATTTCAAGAATCGCACGAAATACCGGACTAATGGCAAATGAACCTGAGCCTTGTCTCCTCGTTGAGACAAAAGTTATAGCAGGACAGACAAACGGATAATCAGGCAAACAGACCAAGTGCACAGGGATTCAACATAAGAGACCGCGCCAACGCAAATTGCGTGCCTCTGGGGTACATTTTAGGGAAATTTTTACTTGGCGTTATCTTCGTTGTTTGATGTTTTCTGTGTGTCCGCTAAATTTCGTTTTGATTGGATAAGACTTAAAAATTAGCTCAGGAACTATAAGTGTGGTGTTCTAGAAAAACTATTGGCAGTCGTCTCTTAAGTTATATGAACATGCACACGAAATTTTGCGAAAATAAAAAAATCGAGATAGCAGTTATCGTAGAACAGGCAATGACGATTCATATGCTACAAGAATTTTATTTTAATTTTACAGAAACTGATGACAATATCGGAGATTCTGATTTTATTGTAAACGTTTACCTACTATGGGCTACATAAACGTTTTATTTTTCATGAATTAAACGCGTTCAAAAAGATTTGATTTACAAAATTTAACCCACCATAGATACATCTCTCCTGGAATCTGGTAGAACTTGTTCGGGAGCCCAGAATCTTTGTAATGATGTAATTTTCAGCTTTACTAATGTTTTTACCTTATATTAAGTTGAGATTTTGGTAGAATCTAATTCAATGAAACGATACTTAATGCATAAATCTCCTCTTTATACAGAACCATGTTGGTTACCAAATCTGACGGGCCAGTGTCGGGTGGCCTGATTTTTATTACAATTTAAACCAATCTAGAAACATTCACCATTGTTTTAGATTTCTTTTCAAAAGTAAATGAGGTTGGCGGAGAATTAAGCAAAATTGTAACGTTTGTGCTGTCAGTTTCAGTATCCAACGAAACCTGCGAACATGTATTCAATGTCATTAATGTTTTGTTGAGTAAAGGTCGAAACTAATTAAGTGTGCATCATGTCAAGGCGGAAATTTCAGTATACACCAATTTTAATTACTCACCTAAAGATTTCAATGCCTTTTTCTGTCAAAATCAGATCTTTTGGAGACTGCTAGAGTAGTTCAAAATACAAATTCAAATTACATAAATGAAGCACGGCTTTTGAAGTAATGCTATTTTTACGAATTTGTTAAAACAAAATTAAGGTTAAACATTCATATATTTTGTAAATGATAAATAAACCAAATTTTATGGTCCTCATTAGCTTTTTTTAACCTACAGAATATCTCGCTATTAACTTCCGGAATCAACAATTTACAAGATGGCAACTGTAAATTTAACAATAAAATAAATATTAAATATCATTATATGTTTCCCAATAATTAAATAAAATAGTTTCATTGCTCACACCCGGTTTTTGACCTAGATTAAATTCTCCCGGTTTCTCCCGAAATTTGCTATTCATTCGGTGGAAATCTCTCGGAATCAACTACTCATGAGGTGGGAACCCTAGTTTCCTGTTTCTACGAGCAAATTTTCAAGACGTCTCTTGTGTGAAGAGAAAATATTATCTGTAGTTGTAAGAATTTCAGAAATCAGGGACGTGAATTCCATAGGAGTAAAATGAGCTTCAACCGACTTGAATCAGCACATCTGAGAACATATCAAAAAATGAAATTTAATAACAGCGGAAGAATGAAATGCGAGATATAAAAGGAAATAAGTAGGAAGGGACTCACCCAGGGTTGCCACCTTATGAGTAGTTGATTCCGGGAGATTTCCTTTTCATGAGTAGAAAATTCCGGGAGAATCCGGGAGTATTTTCTCTAGGTCGAAAAACAACTAAAGTGACCAATGAAACTTATTTCATTTAGTTATTAGTAAAATCAATAATGATTATTTAATCTCGTTTTATTTTTAAAGTTAGAGTTGTCAGGTTGAAAACGGCTGATTCCGGGCGATATCCATAAGGGCATGGATATCTTTAAAAGAGTATTTAAAATTGGTTCATACGTGAATTTCAGTCTTGACATGGTCCACATTTAATTTGCTTCGAACTTCACAGCACAATTCGTTAATAGCATTGAACAACGGTCACAAGCTGCGGTGGATACTGAAGCTTAAAACACAAGCGTTACACTATTATTTAATACTCCGTCATCTCCATTTACTTTTGAAATGAAATCTAAAACAATATTGAATGTATAATAATTGGTTTAAATAAAAATAAAAATCAGACGAACCTTTATTGGCACGTTAGCGTGGTAACCAACATGCTCCTGTATAAAGAGCATATTTGTACATTATTTATCACTTCATTGGCATCAATGGATAGGATTCTATCAAAATCTCAAATTAGTACTAAGTAAATTCAATTTCGAAGATTTTGGGCTGCCGGAAAAGTTCTACCAGATTCCGGGAGAAATGTATCTAAGATTGGTTAATTCCGGGAGACTCCCAGAATTCCGGAAGAGGTGGAACCCCAGACTCACAATCAGCGCCTCAGTGCCACTCGGGACGAATGTGGCGCCAAGTGTTAGTTAAACCTTTCTCTCAGATAACTGTCCTAAATACTTTTTCAACGTTTAGGAGAAATTGGTTGAGCTACACGAACGAATCGATTTCGAATAAAGGAGTAAATTATGGAACTGTTTTAATATAATTAATTACGTGAGTCGGTCCAGTAATGTGACGTTGCTCGCGATACAGCTTCTGGTTAGGTCTCACGCATGGCTTCGACTTTAGTGATCGGTATTTGTAAGTTTCATTTTCCGGCAGCCCGCGGACCACCTGAAAGACACTCGAGGCCCACCAGTGGTCCGCGGAGCACACTTTGAGAACCGCTGCGTTAAAGTAGCTGTATTCAAATATTACAAAGCCGAGGACCCTCAACGACGAGAACTATCTTCGCCCCTCATTCTGTACCATCACGTTACCGCATAAAAACAATAACAATACCTACTGGACATACAATTGCAATTGCAATTTTCTCGTTCGGCGGCGTTTGTTGTTGTATGACAAAATTTGAAAAATGCCCAAGATGAAATCACGTTAACCCGTAACCACAGGCATCGGTCTCTCAGACCACACGAAAAATTTCAATAGTCTATTTTATGGTCCATGGATCATTTAGGCCTTTGAGGTTTTGTTTAGCTTTGTATCCTGGAGGTGGCTTTGTTTACTTCACGGTAGTTGCCTTCTAGCTTTGGACCTGTGCGTACTAGAGCGGGTTTAGTTTCGTTGCCGGTCTGAAAAACCGCTTGCCTGTGTCCACGTAATTTTTTTCGGGACAGTTCTTTCACAAGGTTTCGGAAATTTCCTACGACATGTTGCAGTTATACCGTCCTGGACCGTCGCACGTTCAAAAATTTGAAAACCAAAACTGCCTTCCAATGTTTTATTTGTAGCAGCTCAATATATTTGAAATGTTCAGCACCCGCTTGAGGAGAGAGAGCGTGAGAGGGGGAGGGGAGGGCGTTGGAAAGGGAGTGGGATGGGAAGGGGGGACGGTAAGGGGGGGTTAAGGGGAGAGGGAGGGGAGTGGGAGGAGAGGGTGGGAGAGTGGAGGGAGAGGAAGAGGGAGAAGGGGAGAGAGCGGGGCAGAGGGGGAGAGAGATAGAGACAGAAAAAAACCAAATGTACTATATATTGAAAATAATTATGTGCGGTTAAGTATTTTATAGCGAAATTTATTTCTTTGTCTAACAATTTCTATTCACCCAAAACCATTTTTACACTCCGTACCACTCAATCATGTTAATTTAATATTTATTGCTTAATTTTTAGTGCACATAAAAGTTGGTGTCATTAATTTGACTTTTCAAGATATTTCTAAAGGCTAAAGACTACTTAAAAAAGTTGTCCAGTATTGGAAAGTACCAGAACTTGGGTGACATTCGTGGTACCGCAAACAGCAACCAAGTTTTGAGAAGAGGATAAGTGAACACGAATTATATTTTGAATGGCTGTCACCCATTTGCTACTTCACGAAACATCTCTTGGAAAACGCTCATAACAGTACTTTTTACCATATGTTAACGACTTTTTATGCCAAAGGCAATAGATTTTTTTCTGGAACAATCAAAATTTATTCATTTTTTCCTCACTAGCGAGTTTGTATTAAAAAGAATTCTCCAATCCATTCCGAAAACACCATTGAAAGAATTCCTTTTGGTGACTTTATGGCGAGATATTTTCTATTTTCCTCCTCCTCTCTCCACCATACCTCTTTCCCATCTGTCTTTTTGTTTGATTTGTCATTCTTAACCGCCCCACTTCAGCCGTCCTCGGCTGAGGGGTGGTCAGCGTGTCTGGCTCCCAATGTTAAAGTCGCCCGAGTAAAATAGTAAAAGGTGCTTGCATACTCACCTTGAAAAAACATTAATTTTTTAGAGACACATTTCGTCATTGGAAATATATTTTTAATTCTAAAGATTTCACCCCTTTACCGATTTTCATTCTTTCCTTGTGTAACTATAATGTAGTAAACCAATCCCTAAATTTTGCAATTTCAAGAATATTATACTTTTTTCACAGTAGGATACTAAAACCACACATTTTTGCCAAATTTTAAAGTTGTACCCTATCTAGTAGAGAAATAATGTTTATCTATTTGTTTAAATTTTAAATAATTATAACGGCCGCATCAACATATTGATGGAGATTTTTATTTGGGTATGTGCACCAAGTTCAAAATAACTAATAACTAATTTCCGCTTCAACACGACATTATTTTTTTTTCGCGATTCTCAAATATTAAAACAAATACTACACAACCCATATTCTACACATGAGAATTATCACCACCTGATGTTACTTGGTTGTCCTTTGTACCTTGATGTGGTAGAAGGGCTTGAGCATTTCAAGGGGCAACATTTTGTCGTTGTCAAAGAGAGGATAACAAGGCAGGAAATTTAACACCACATTTGAACAAATACAAAGTCTCAAAATTAAAACACAAATTTATTAGTGTAATATTGTAAACACTGGAAACTGTATTGGGTACTCAGTTTCAGCCAGAAGTTACAAGATAAAAATATTGATGATACATTGGTCATTGATTCACAACAATTATATGCAGGCAATTAACAATGTAATGCTTATTGTAAAAGAGCTTGTTGGAATGACTTGAAAGTAGATTTAAATGCAACCTTAAAAGGCATTGATGTATAATATTGTACAATTAAGACATGCCATTAAACAAGATTTTATCTTTTGTGTATAACAGCTTGTAACTTGTTTAATCTATGTGAAAATCCTTCTTCGGGTTGACGTTTCTGTTTTATTAAGGTTAAAATTTAATTTTGTGAAATGCACAAAAGATATTTAGATGATAAAGCATTGACAGTATATGGAATATAGTGGAGTACATTATAATTCTTAACTAAAATTACACTTAGTCAAGGAACACACAACAATCAATGCTAAGTGTTCTATCTGTTCTTTTTTTAGAATTTCACAATAATGGAAATTATGTGTGTTATTAAATACCCTCGACCATCCTATACTGCCAGAAGGCTCAAATAAATGTAACTGTTGCTTGACATCACAGCTTTTGGGAGTTCATTAACCACTTTCCTGGTATCATTTACCCACTTTTGGTTATTCATGAAGGGATAATTTATATATGCGGAGATATTAATTTAATAAAAATAAATAAATGCACTAGTTAATGCATCAGAATATGCTGAAATCTTTTCAACACAACCTACTCATAAGTAGATGCATGTAGAAGGTGAATGTTTTTTATTAGATAGTTATAACAATGTCGACTATTGCTTGGCACAACATTCAAGATTCAGCCATCAGATAATTTGCGTAATACTTTCAAACTGTAAAAAATCAGCCTGAGCTCTTAGATAATACAAAAAAACTATATAGTATATAAAAAATAAATAGACAGGTATTATACAGAAGATTTTGAAATAAAGACGATGTTTTTCACTAAAGAGCCTATCAAAATCACATCCACACAAAATAATTATGTTGTCAGCAAAGATGACCAAAAATGCTAAAACACTCAAAATTGCTTCAGTCATAATTAACAGGCTAAAGCCTTTTTCTTGTATGAAGAAATTATACAAATGATTTTCTTTCTGTTTACCA
Organism: Tanypteryx hageni; assembly: GCA_028673005.1. NCBI lineage: Eukaryota > Metazoa > Arthropoda > Insecta > Odonata > Petaluridae > Tanypteryx > Tanypteryx hageni. Next base: position 31,748,210 of record CM054113.1, on the reverse strand, counting down.
ACAGAATACTTATGAATGCTGGTGGAGGTTTTCGGGTTTCGCTGCGTTGGCGGCATTTCTGGCTCTAGACGTTTCGCAGACATTGCAGTCTGCATCTTGAGGAGACGAAGTGAGATCAGATGGTAGGGATCTGCTTTTATATCCACTCGGCCTTCCTAGTTTAACCGTTGTCCATCGCTGATTGGATCAATCGAGTTCCTTTTCTCTTTGGTGGTTACTCCAACGTATTTTCTTCCCTTTCACGTTTCCGTTGGAAGAGTCGCTTCCATGTTGCGCTGATGTGATCTTCTTTCGCGAGCAATTTCGTTTCCCCGAGCCTGTTTTTATGTACCGGGCCGCAGGTAAAGGTCTCCGCTATGGCCGACTCCGTCCAATTCTTGTTCATCATGGCCCGATTATGTTCGCCTAAGCGCCAGCGAATGGATCGTCCCGTTTGTCCTACATATACGTGTCCGCAGCTGCATGGAATCCTGTTGACTCCTTCAGATGTTAGCGGGTGGAGTGCATCTTTCGCAGACGGAAGTTCTTCTTTTATTTTTCTTAGCGTGTTTGAACGGACGACGATATTTTCTTTTTGTAGAACCTTGTCTATGCGTTCTGATGTCCCGGCGATGAAGGGAATTTTTGCGTAGGCTGTGGGCTTTTGTCGTTCCACCGAAGGTTTTTGTTTCGGTTTTATGTTCCGCCGGATGAAGGGGTGACTGTAGCCATTATTCATAAGTGCCCTTCTTATATGCTCTTCTTCGTCTTTTAGCGACTCGGGATCGGAGACCGTGTTTGCTCGGTGCATCAGGGTCTTGATTATTGATGCCTTCTGCTGAGGATGGTGATGAGAGGCAGCATGCAGGTAACGGTCAGTGTGCGTTTTTTCCGAAATACGCTGTGTCCAAGGCTTCCGTCAGGTCTCTTCTTCACCATGACGTCGAGAAATGGTAGGGTGCCGTTCTCTTCGACTTCCATGGTGAACTGGATGGCTGGGTGGACTTGGTTGAGTTGACGGTGGAACTCATGAAGTTTATTTGTCCCATGGGGCCAAATGACTAATGTGTCATTCACGCAAAGACTAGTACCCCTACGGAAAGACCGGAAACTTAACAGAAATTTAACAGATTAAATAGACTTAAATGAAAAAATTGCATATAAGAAATCAAACTTATTACCATATATCACACATTACGAGAGTACAAAGTCATTATCAAATTACATAACAGTGAGGTATTTTTACATAAATATTATACAATCAAGATATAAAAATGAATTATTGTAACAGAATTTTATAACGTTAATACCTTTTATGCATGAAACGTATTTAAAGGAAATTCACGTGGACGACGAAAAACGTCAAACTTTCACGTCATGAATGAATTTGTGGATCAAGCAAAAATCTATTTGTAAAGTGATTTCTTCGGCCCTGGAACACATTCTCTTTCTGTTGCACCTGTAAAAAGAACGAAAATGAATTTCTAAGAATGTCAATCATTGAACATGCTAAACCTAATGAAATTGATGCAGGAGGCAATGGGCATGCTTCAAATGTTGCAGTAAATGTAAAATAAGGCAAATGCGCTTACGGCCCATAAACAATGTTTCTATGATGATCGCATTTCCATTTGTAAAATTAAACACATCACATTGCACTAGAAAATGTCCACTTTATCTATAATTTATTCCAAGCACAGTTGTATTTGCTGACGTTTACGTGTTCACAGCAGTTACAGTTAGACCATTTAAGATCTATATGTATTCATCATATAATAAGGAAAACTTTTGGTATAGAGATTTCAATTTCTCGATCGAAAAATATATACATATTTCTAAATGTTTTGAAACAAAGAAGAATTACGTCTAGGATTATAAACAACTGCATAATGAGAAACAAGAAATATTCAAGTTAACAATTTGTGTAAATTCAAAATATTTCAAATTAAAACAATGAGACATCGCTATGGTACACTTATTTCATTCTATTAAAAGCACAATTCTATCCTCTGGCATCTCTGTTGCAGTTTAACTTATAAAACTCACTATAATCTACTGATAATCGCGAGAAGTTTTATACAGAAATTTCAGTTACTCAATCTAAAATTATTGCTTATTTAGTGAACTGACACGAACCATATTGACGGCCAGGGCAATGGACGACACAGCTAGGTGAAGTAATCGAGGCTTAACACCTGAAAATGAGAAATATTTCCTCTCAAAATGCTTCTCGTACACAAACAAAAGAGAGAAATTTCTTTCCTTCCTTCCTAGAAGATATATCCATTGGAGGTATCTGTTAAGAAAATATAAAAGCATTCTCACAAAGCGAATTCACATTCATTCACTTTTTCTTAAACAGTGATGAATGCATATCTACTATATATTTACTTGACAAAATCAGAGTAACTGACAACCTCTCAATAACCAATGGCCAAATTTTTTCAAGAAAAATGGCCGCTGTTCCGTTACGATACACAAGGAACGTGTGGCGCTGTGGTGATGCGGTAGAGAGAGAGAGAGAGAAATAGAGGGAGAAAATGAGAGAGAGAGAGCCGACTGCGACTGCAGCGCCTTTCGCGGACACCTTAGCATGGTGAACTACGTGTAAAAGCTGGGAATCTATTCTCCCATAAGAGTTTCATACCCCTGCATCCACGTAACGCAGCCAGCATGAAGGTTGAGGACCACATGATACTAGCGCCTTAGACTCGAAATGCTCTATATATAGATTGGCTATGACGGGGGAGAGAGGACAGCACATATCTGCTCCCTCCTTCTGGTCGTAAAACTGTCCGTTCCACAGGAAGCAGTTGTTGGTGAGGCAGAATTCTGTTAACTACGGATAGTCTGCCGGCAGTCCATGATGTATAAGCTCCTTCAAGATTTCGATGGAGTCCTTTATAGGAACCTTAGTGAAGAGTGAGGTCACGTCAAAGCTTACAAGAATATCGTTCTCCGATACTTTCATGTCGTTTAGCCTTTCTATGAAATGTGCTGAATTCTTCACGTGCGATTCCGTTCCGCCTACGTACGTCTGTAAGCTGCGTGCGAAGTATTTTGACAGCCGATATGTTAGGGAGCCGATGGCGCTGACGATGGGTGTCAGAGGAACGTCGTTCTTGTGTATTTTTGGTAACTTAAACAGTTGTGGAGGCCTGGATGATGACGGCAGTAAATTCCGTTGGTCTTAAATAGGTATTGAGGATTTCTAAATCAACTCGGCGGATTTTCCTTTTGGTTTTCATCGTCGGGTCGCCTTTTAGTGTAGAGTAAGTTGGATTGTCCAGCAGATTGCGGATCTTCTCGTCGTAGTCCTCCTTGGAGATGATTACGGTGGCGTTTCCCTTATCAGACGATAAAATCACGACACTTCTTGTTTTTCAAATCTGTGATGGCCTGACTTTCGGCTGTTGAGATGTTGGAGGATAGTGGTCTTGTTTTACGAATAATATGCGCCACCTCTTGGCGCATTTCTTCTGCTTGTTTCGATTTCATATTTCGGATGGCCGCTTCCACTCCCACGACAATTTCTTCCTTAGGTATTTTGTTGGGAGCGATAGCGAAGTTCAGACCTTTCGCTAAGACTGATTTTGCTGCATCGGAAAAATTGACGTCCGTTAGGATGTAAATCATCTAGTCGTGGCTCGGCGTCGGATCTGGATGTTGATTCTTATGGAGATTTTAAAATATCTTAACCTACTTATCCTTGAAAGACCACTGGGTTTTGGTTGAGGTGGTGGTGATATGGTCACTTTGTTCTCAGTTTTCGTGAGACATAACGGAGGCGAGCTCTAGGTGGTGATGGTAGAGATTATGAGCGCATTGAAGAAGCGCGTAACTCGTGGAGCGTATGCGTTTACGCAGGAGTGCTTGGCCTGTTGAAAAAGGCGAGTGATGACTAAAGTTTGCACTTCTGTTTGTGGAGACGCTCGAATCTCCTTGAATTCCTCTGGATGTTCTCCCCGTAGAGGGATATCAATTTGAGTTGAAGGCTTTCGCAGCGTTGCTGAATGCTGGTGGAGGTTTTCGGGTTTCGCTTCGTTGGCGGCATTTCTGGCTCTCGACGTTTCGCAGTCATTGCAGTCTGCATCTTCAGGAGATGAAATGAGATCCCGTCAGCTGTATGAATTTGCCTCAGTGAGAGCTTTCCACTACTGTGCGGTTAAGCTTTCAGTGGTTGGGCTGGGAGGTAGCAGGATGCTAATTGGACAGGTCCACTCGCTGTATGTAGAATGGCGGCTGTGGCTTCCGATGTCTTTTCTGAGGAATCTTTACTTCATATGCTGAAATGTCCTCTCTAACAAGGATGGCTGTTCCTCCTCCTAGTCTGCCCTCCCTGTCTGTTCGAAAATCCTTGAATCCGGGTGCCGCCCATTTCCAAGATGGCTTAAGGTGTGTTTCGTGTATAAGAGCTACTGTGACGTTGATTCCCTGGAGGAAAGCTAGCAGTTCAGGTGTTTTTGTTCTTATACCACCGTTGCAGTTCCAGGTGATAAGGACAATTTTGGAGAGCTAAGTGTTCTTATCCATGCATAGTCAGTATTTGACCGGACAGTTGGGCAAGCACTTGTCCAAGGGCCGCGATTTGTTTCTGCAGGACTGACGCTAGGGACTGCAGTGATGTAAGGAGGGAGGTTAGGGCCGAATCCGTTGTCGGGAGGAAAGGTGGATTATCTGTAGTTGGTTCAGGTTGAGGTGGTATCTGTCTGTGGCGAAGGGTGACGTTGGGTTCCTGTATCGTCTCGCCGTTTGTGGCTGCGGGATGCAGGAGTGGTGGGAAGTCCGAATTTTGGTGTGGATGTGCTGCGTTCTTTTTTTTGCTGCCCCAGGCGTTGCCTCTTGGAGCTGGTTCCGGTACATAGGCAGCGGGTGCTTGCTGGGGCTGAGAGGTTTCCAGCGATCCAAACCATTTCCTTGCCTCTCGTTGGTCTTATAGAAGGCGGGGTGTGGGCCTCCACAGTTACAGCATGTGGCAGGACCATCCTCCTTTTTCTTCGGGAAGGTTTTCCCCTGGTGGGGGCCGGCACAGTTATAGCATCGAGGTGCCGCTGTGCAGAACGTTTATGAATGTCCGAAACGATTGCATTGGAAGAACATCTGTGGTTCTTCATGTCGGTATCGTAGAATGTGGACTCAAGAATTCCCGATGGAAATCCATCGGAGGAAATCTTTTGGGTCCCATCCTTGGGCTGTGGCGAGGGTTGATACTACGAATGTCCCTAGGGGTGATTTGTAAGCTCGGCGAATCTGACGAGTGCATAAGACTGGAACCTTCATGTCCTCCAGAATTTCCTTGAGATAAGATTGTTCCATTATTGTATAAAGCCCTCTTATGGTAAAGGCAAGGGTTTTTTCCTCTTTGGTTCCCCAGGTGGAGAACTGTGCTTGTTCTTCTCTTAACATAGTCTGCACACTTTTGTGGTCTTCTATATTGGTTAGCTGTAGCCTGGTATAGTGCCTACGTGATGTCACTTGGAAAGAGTGGTCCTTTATGACACTCATGACGGCTGTTATAAATTGTCGGAAGTCTGCCAATTCATATAATAGAATTGCTGGCGGCTTAGGTAGACTTGTTTGGGATGGCTCGGCGGGAGGGGAGCTGGAAGCAGGCCCCGGAGTGACGTCTGTATTAGCGTCTCTGAGGAGCGGGTCGTAGCGGTTGTTGGTTTCTACCGTTTAGCGTTGGACGGCAATAGTCTCGGCAGCGGTGAAGTATGGCTTAAATTTCGTCTTCCGCTTCTTCTTTGGCTGTTGAAAGGTGCCCGTGTCAATGGACTTTCTAGCTCGTGTATCAGCATCGAGTGTGTCTCCCTCTTGGATAGGGGCTAGTTGGGAGTTATCGTTGTTGTTTTGGCCCTTGAAAAGGCCTTCGTCAGTTGGTTTCCCTTGGCTTGGTGTGCTGTCAAGAATTACTAGCCGGTCTTTCGAAGTCAGATTTTGGGAGTCAATTTTCCGGTCTTTTGGACCGGCGTCATTCTTAAAATCTTTTCCGAAGAGGATGTGTTTGATATTACTGGGTAATGATGTATCAACGTTCGTCCTAGGAGGAATCGTCCTATGTTGTAACTTTTTTGCCGGTGGTGATCTGAGCAGCGATATTTCGCAGAGCGGGTTTAAAGTTGAGGGGGCTGAAGCCCTTCCCCTCTAGCCTACCAACTGCCACCTGTCCGAATAGTCAAAAGAACACGATGTGCGGGTGAGAAGGTGGACCTATGTTAGCCACCCCCCGCTGCAAGAGAGAAATTGTGACCGTGCAAGGTTCCCCCAGGTGCTCCGCTCGCAGCAAGGCGTGCGGTTTACCCCTGAGTAGATCCTGGTCACGCTTAGAAGGCCCTGGTAGGTCTGGGCCACAGCGGATTGCAGTACTTCCTCCCCAGGGGGAGTTTTCCAAACACCAGCCAGAGCAACGGAATAGCTAGAGGAGTTCGTTATTGTTGAGTCGCTGACCATAAGCCGGCGAATGAACGATTGATCGATCGATCAATGTTTTCGATGAGCCGATCGATGAGATCCGATGGTAGGGATCAGGTTTTATATCCGCTCGGTCTTCCTAGTTTAACCGTTGTCCATCGCTGATTGGCTCGTTCGAGTTGCTATCCTTTCTCTTTGGCGGTTGCTCCAACGTATTTTTCTTCCCTTTCAGGTTTCCGTTGGAAGAGTCGCTTCCATGTTGCGCTGATGTGCAAACCGTCGTCCCGGTTGAAATTGAATGGATGTTTTTCGATTTCAATAGCTTCGCGAATTCACCTCGGAAAATATCGATCTTCTTTCGCGAGCAATTGCGTTTCCTCGAGCGTGATTTTATGTCCCGGGCCGGAGGTGAAGTGTTCCGCTATGGCCGACTCCCTCCATTTCTTATTCATCATGGCCCGTTTATGTTCGGCTAAGCGGCAGAGAATGGATCGTCCTGTTTGTCCGACGTGTACGTGTCCACAGCTGCATGGAATCCTGTAGACTCCTTCAGATGTTAGCGGGTCGAGTGCATCTTTCGCAGACGGAAGTTCTTCTTTTACTTTTCTTAGCGTGTTAAAACGGACGACGATATTTTCTTTTCGTAGAACCCTGGCTATGCGTTCTGATGTCCCGGCGATGAAGGGAATTTTTGCGTAGGCTGTGGGCTTTGGTCGTTCCACCGAAGGTTTTTGTTTCGGTTTTAAGTTCCGCCGGATGAAGGGGCCGCCAACGCAGCAAAACCCGTAACCCTCCACCAGCATTCAGCAACGCTGCGAAAGCCTTCATGTCAGATAGAATACTTATGAATTTAAACACAATTTCTTTAAATAAATAAAACATCCTAATCAAGTCGTATTCCCTCCTAAGGCCTGTCGACACATTTCATAAACCACATAGCTGATGCCAACTGCAGGGACCACTTTCATGAAGCTGGGCCTAATTCCTCGATAGAGACCAAAGAATCCCTCCCTTGCTATTATCTCACGTATTAATCTCGTCATGGTTTGGGCATGCTCTGGGCTTGTCAGTATATCTGAAAATACAAAAGAAAGTCAACATCATAACGTTGGAAAAGAGAAGAAGCGGAAAGCATATTATGTGACCAAACAAAAGATCACAGAGAATTAATTTGAACTCATGAATTATTATGACATATTTTTTGCAAGATTATTGACTTTGTAATATATTAACCCTTTCTGGCCTGAGTGATTTAAAAAATATCTCATACAAGATTGATGGCATTGCTGACATAGAAGCAATAAAATAATTACGTGTACTTTTTATAAATTTTTATTGGCACATACAGTTTAACTTATGTGAAAAAATGGGCCGATCATAGGTATACCAATGGCCAAAGGGAAAAAATCAGGGATGTCGATATCTGACCGGAAAGGGTTAATTCCCTTGGCGACAAAAAAATACTGGACAATTTAACATTCAAGGAAGCTACTTCAGTCGTGATGACTTCATTCAAAATTAAAATTTTGTAAATGTGGTCTTTCATGATTTCATGAATGTTCTCCATCACTCACCTTGAGCTTGGAGCCTTGTTCTCACCAGAGCAAGCGGATAAGATACTATCAGCCCACATGTGCTACTAATCGTCCCACAGCATAAGGGAAGCAAAATCCCTGGATTTTCTGAACCATTTTGCCGGATATAATAATTCTTCAAGGTCTGAAATACAAGATGGGAAAACTTAATATAAATTAAGACTAATTTACTATTTTTAGATTCTAAATTTAAGTAACTAATGCAATCTGTCCAAGCACATTTTAAAAGTTAATGTAGGAATGAGAAAGTTTTTATAATTTGATATAGTTATTAAAGCATTTGGCATTTTTATAAATATGAAGTTGCAGTTTATTTATCAAGAGATCATAATAATACTGCATGATTCAAAGAAGCAATTTATATATTGAATATGAAGTAATTAATCAACTTTTAACTGTTAACTGAGCTCATTACCCAGAGACAACATTAAAAATTAGTCTAAAATATCTCAAGGTACAGAAAAACAATAGAAAAATTAAGAACTATTTGCCACATTCACAAACATCCAAGATAAATAATTTGACTTACGAACCTCATAAACAGCCAGATCTATGCCAGCATATGGGATTATCCCAAGAAGGTTTGGAATGTATCCACGGTAAAAAGTTCTGAGTCCCTCCCTCAGATAAATTTTTTTTGCTGCATCAATGATCCCATCATACTGGCCAGTTTTCCTGAGGGCCAGTCTAGTTTTTAGCACCTAGACAAAAAAATTAGCACAATTAATGAATGCACTTAGAAATCCAACTTAAGATGTTTAAGCAAAGATTTTAATGAAACAACAATGAGGATACTTCTTCTCACCTCAAGTGGATATATAATGGTCTGGCTCACTCCACCAGCAATTGACCCAGCTACGAAACGCTCGTTGATGCTCAAATCCTCACCGCTGTTTTGATGGATCAACGTTTTTGTTTGCTCATAAGCCATGAACTTTATTGCAGTTTCGGGAACAATCTTTATAACATTCACTCCATTTCCTCGCCAGAGTCCTCTGATACCACCCTCTTTTACCATTTCGTGTAAACAAGACACAATTCCTCCTTTATTACCGTGTACCTGAAATAAATTCCAGAAAGATAAGTTTAAAGTGGTAAGTTCTTTTAACATCTACAGTTATGATTATCTGAACTTCTAATTAGTATTGGGAACAAATTTGGTAAAATGCAATTTTATTCTTCATAAAATACATTTGCGTCATATTTTTCCTCATGTATGTATGTATTTCATTTTTATACCGATTTGCGAGGGACTTTGACATTCAGGGTGTTTCGAATGCTTCAACACTGCAATGAGACAAGGGTGGAGAAGAAGGAAGAGTGAGAATTTGCTTAAACCGCTTTGTTCATAAAGATTACTCAATTTAGTAGCAGATTTTATTTCAGGCAGCTATTAATCATTCAGTTGTTAAGTTTTACATTTTATCTATCAAAATATTATATTGAACAACGGTATAGGAGTTGTTTTCTTTCTTTATCTTTGCCATAGTCTCCACTCATTATTAATATATATTTTATTAATGTATTTGTTGTTTTAATTACAATAGTAATATTCAAAAATATATATCAAAAATACATTTATATGCCTATTTGATGATATTTCAACACATGATTTTTAATGATGCCAAATTACCCCGAGCTTTTATTATCAGCGCCAACTTTGATCAGAGAATTTCAGATATTTAAACTTTATTGCAATTAGAACAAGAAGACCAAACCAGGACTAATGCAGGCTGGTTTCCCAAAGTTGACGTTCCGAATTTATTACTTATATTGACAAGAAAAGTGTTAGTGATTCCAAGGAATTCTCTGGAAATCAAATTAATAGAGCATTATCAGGTTTAAAATATTAATAGCAATGTCAAATTTTCTTTCTCACGTATTTTCCATATATTTCATTTGATAAATGTTACTGTTTATACACGGATATGTGTGAATCATCTGTTCATTGCTGAAGGGTAGTCAAGTGGAATAGAAAATAACAGATTTGTTCACTCATCTATGCTCAAGCCGAGTTAGGAAATAATCGTCTCCATGGCAACAAACCGATAAAATGCGATTTATAACGTAAAAACTCTGTTTTAGTAATAATTCAGGGAATTACGATAAATTATCAAAATTCGGAGTTAATATTTGGAATCTAAATTCTTTTCCCCTTAGAACAGTACAAACCTCACTCCGATATCACAATTTTAAGATATTTTAAAGTATTAAAGAAAACATCCCTGTACGATGGATTTGATACTTCAATCTTTGCCAAAAGAAATATAGCCTGGAGGTGGGCCCTGGCAGCACAAGCCTCATACCAACAAGTTTCATGAAAATCTGCCCATTGATGCAAAAGTTGTTAATAGGGGACACACACAGATAGGAACAATTTCATTAGGCTGTTTCCTTTAGAAACCAGCCCAATAGAAATGAGTTTTTCACAAAAAATACAATATCATCACATTTAATACAACATAAATACCACGAAATTCTTCTTGCTTTTTTAGGTTATTGGTATTTCGTTCCAGTTCAAGTATTTTTTCAAGTAATTACCATGCATGATTTAAATTAGAAGTTTGGTATTCAGCAACTCAACGTCGCCTCCATTAAAATATATAGTCAGACCCCTATTTACCACCCCTCCCCATATAGTGCCACTCCTGCTTACCGCCCATGAATCGTCGTGAACAAAACTTCCATCTTATGATTAAATAGAGCTAGCATATACCTCGATTTATCGCCACCGCCGCTTTAGCGTCAAAGGCAGTGATGGACAAACGGTGGCGCTAAATCGGGGTCTGACCGTAATTAAATGTCTTAGGATATCGGCGTGGACCTAAAGAAACCCTATCTATAATAGAGAGATCTAATAAGCCTTTAGTGAAGCTCGCTGATGATATTTTCCGGCGTCGGTATATTTTCATGTCAAAATCATTTGCACTGGTTGATATGCAAATTGCAAGTCTATCAATCGCTATTAGGCCTCGGAGCGGAAAGTGCGATCGTGATGCGCACCAGTGAGGAAGCGAAATTTGCAGACGAGGAGAGACTTCTTTCTCGAAACGATCAAACCCCGTCACACTCCCTCAATCTCCGCCGGTACAACACGCCTAGTAAATGAGGCGAGAATCCGACCCTGGCCGCATCCCCTCCACCCATCTTATTGCCCATAAAGAAGAGGTCAAAGGTAGTCCACCACCTCGACATCCGAACATAACCAATTTTCCATCTCCATCGCTCCCCGATCGCTGAACTACGTTATCTCGAGCAAACCTCCTCGAGCGGACCAATGGGGACGTTACGGCGGCCGGGGATGGACCTGGCTTGGACCTTGCTCGGACGACGAGAAGAGCCTTTGCTTCAGCGATGGAAAGTTACAGGGTGATGGAAGATTACGTTATGATAGACAAGACGGAGACGAAACGGGTAACATTAAAAGGCGCACACGAAATGGTCATGTCGAAACGAATGTCTTCTCTCGGGAGATTCGATCCCGAGATTTATCATATTAATATTTTATCGTGTGTTTATCGGCAGCTCGGACACGGAACTATGCAACGGCAAAAAATGATGAAAAAGCGAGAGGACGGTTTCCATGCACCGACTCGGCATAGAGGGACAGACACGCTACATATCAGACCTAAATGTTTGAAAACGATTGAAAAATGAATAATAATAATAAGCAAAAAAGATCGTTGAAAAAAACTTCCTTGAATCTTGTTTTTTTTTTATAAAAACAATTGCATAAATACTACATCCGTTAGGTACTGCAATTACATTAATCGCACTGGACTCGGACACTATCTTGTAAATATTATTAATCAAAGAATGTTTTCACTTCGTAGAACGACATTACACGAATGAAATGAAGCCCATTACTTAAAATTACACTTCGATTTATAATCGCGACCGGTTTCAGGTAACGGTAAGTAGACTGATGATGCGAAAATGGGTCGCGGATATAAATTGAAGTGTAATTTTAAATAATGGGTTTCATTTCATTCGTACCAAGCAAATGTGGGAGGTACAGCACACGTTTTGTTTTAAAATCAGCAGGTCGGAAAGCCATTGGTTTAAAAAATGAAGAATTCATTATATATCGACGCTACGCGCTAGTCACCACCAACTCTCATCCTATTTATTGCCGAAAAATTAATGGAAAATATTACTAATTATAAGAGCATTGAAAAATTACTCAGCCTACTACCTAAAAATAATGGCACTACAAACGTTGACGGAACAACAGTGTAAAAGGTGCTTTTTACCAAAACAATAAATATAACTGAAAACAACTGAGGAACTACTAAACTCATGATTAAGATATAAAAAACTAGCCAAAAAAGTTTTTGGAAACCGGTGGATTTACCTTGACCACAATTTTATTCCGGATATGAGGCGAGCTACATAATTCACTTTTGGAATTAAATTGCACACGGAGAATACAACGGATTACTAAACTAAAGCTCCAGCTACACGCGTAAATGATCACGAATTTAACAATTTTTTTAGATTCGTATGTCACAAAGGCTCCATCGAATAACACGAAGTAGTCATTCGGTCGATTTCCCTTGAATTTTGAAGACCCATCTCACAATCACGTGATACGAGGATTATCGAAGTCAGCCCACATCTGCCAAAGATCATAAAGGAAGCACTAGGAAGAGGGGGACATGGACATGAGTCGGCAAACCATAAACCGAAGCAATCGGTGGAAATTAGAATGTCACGTGGAAGGGATTGCGGATCGGCAAGTCACCCAACGCACAGTGGGACCAAATCCGAAAAAGGGGACCCATGTATATGCATCTATTACAATACTGAAAGTAAGCGAGTAAATGCCGGAAATTTCTGAATTATTAATTTGAATAATACCTGTCGTATATAGAGCGAGTTTTCCATTCAGTCTCTATATATCATGCTAACATCTTCTAGGACACAACGAACAAAACGTTCGAGCTTCCGAATCCTCTTTATAACCGAGTTATACCGTGTGTAATTTTCTATAGTTCATTTATTTAAACTATTTCAGGAACGGCTTTTCCAGGACTTATATAATGGACAAAATATCGATAACAAAGACGATCACGTACAACCATACTGTCGGCAGGATTCGAACCCGCGAGCATTGGGAGCCAGACACGCTAACCACCCCTCTACCAAAACCGGCAATAATATTTTTAACAGGACAAAAAGAGAACCCAGCTTATTATTTTTTGCGGTTAATTTTTTCATTATTACTACTTGCCATTTACTTGCTTTACTCATAGACTCGACTATGTACACGCAAACTCCCATTAATATTTTACGAAACGGGGAAAAATTATATTCGCGGCAGTAAGGAAATGCGAAGGAAAATGAGGCAGATCCCGGTCTTACCGAGAGTGAAGTACAGAGGGAACGGAAGAAATAGTAACCGTTTCATATCCTTTCCACCTGCCTCCTTCCCTTCACCACTTCCATCATACGGCGACGTCGCTCCATAAAAAATGGCTCCGTCTGATTGATCGCCTCTTCACTTGACACCCTCTAACGCCACGCGGCCAAAACCCAACCCCGAATAATCGAAGCATAATGGAAGAAGGTTGGGTGGGGGTTTAATACCACGGCAGGTGATAGCGGGGTGGGATTGACCCCGACCAGTTTTTCTACGTCTAGACTTACTTGTTGGAACACTTTGAGTCGATCCAAAGGTGCGGTGCAGGTACGGGATACGCCTCCGGCGATGCCACCTGCTACCAGAGTTCGCCACCACATACCAGAATGCATTTCAGCCGATGTGAAATCATCCGGTACGTTCATATCCTCCCCGATGTCGAGATACTGAAGAGGAAGAGTGGAGCGGGTGAAACGACACTTCATAGTACTTCGACCGTTATTACACCCTCCGTACCATCTTAAACATTTAACTACAGCAGTGAAATTACGAACACGTATCTGCGGTGCGGTCTTCCAGACCGCCACTGTTTATTAATTTATTATGATTATTTCAAAATCTACATCTACAATTTGGTTCTCCCCGTTAAATAATGCCATGGGTTAAGTAATAAAAAAATTATGTTCACTTTGTTTGTAAAATATAAACTAGGCGGTAATTTGACACTATAATTTAGACGGTCTCTCGCAGACAGCATCTATATAGTTAAAGGTTAAAACGATTTCGTCATAAAATTACGAAAATCGATGGAACGTTTTTAGACCATTCATGGATGAATAAAGCGGAAGATATTCTTGAATGTGCCTAATTTATTTGCAGCGAGAAATACCGCTTGTCCAAAAAATTTCTATATTCATCACATTCTAATACGTTAAAAATCAAATTCTACCATGGCTTTCCACAAATTAAACTCATAGATATATTTAACGAAATATTAATATCATCGAGCGCACGGTATCTGGTCAAAATATACATTTTTAAGCCATTCATTTAGGATAAAAACACCCGGGACCGGCTATTTACTAGAACAAATTGGTCAAAGCCTCTCAACTGCCTCATCTTCTCCGGGGGGAAACCAAAACGAAGTCATTTATTTTTTAAGGCTGGACACTGAATCGTCTTCCCCTGGCGTGACGTCACTTTCATTACTAAGGCAAGAGAATTGGCGGCTGAATGAAGAGCACTCAGTTCGTTTTCTATTTACGAGAGTTAGCGGTAAACAGCACAGGGCCCATCTTCATCTACAAGTTACCCTGCAATTCACCTAGCGGACAAGATGGAGTTGGAACTCTGCGCCACAAAAAATCTGGCGACGATATAGCTTCAATCACTCACTTGCATGGGCTATTATTACCTACGAGGATTAGGGGGAAGTATAACTCAAAACAACTAAGTTCTGGAGCCTAGTAAAAAGTTTGGGGATATTATTTACAATATTATACGTAAGATACTCTCTTCTTACACCTTACACATGCCAGCCGACATAATTTTTATATAGAGATCACAATAAAATTGGAAAACTTTGCGCCAAGATAGGTTTTATGGCAACATGGCATCCTGAATTTTTCCAGCCCTGATCATTGAGCTGACTTCGTTCTGTTTGCTAACGATCAAACGGGATAGCTACGCAAACTTATATAACTTAGAATAATAAATAACTGATTTTATCACACTTTCCGGTAGGAATAGGTGGTTTCAAAATTACGATAAGTGAGCTAAGTTACCCTATTAAGGCGATATGTAAGTACAAAAACAGGGAGAGAAAGCCAACCAGCACAATACTTTCAACATATATTACTATTAATATTATTTACGTTATGGTACGAAAGATACTATCTTCTTTAACCTTATTACACTTGCAACCGGCATAATATTTATACAGAGTTCACAATACATTGCAAAAAATAGCGCCAAGATGGATCTTATGGCGACATGTCATCTTGAATTTTTCCAGCCCTGATCATTAACCTGACTTCGCTATGTTTGCTAACGATCAAACGGGATAGCTACGCTAAATTAACTAACTTAGAATAATAAAGAACTGATTTTATCACGCTTTCCGAGCAGTTGGTCCCAATTATAGAACCCAATGATTGAACATTGCACTTAGAACACCCATTTATTTATATCATATTTCCATTTATTTATACGTGATTATCAACAGAAAGAAACTTACTTGTCCATCTGGAGGTTTTCGTCCGCAGTACGTAGCCAGAGTAGTTAACTGGCGCGCAAAATTCAATAAAATTCGCATCCTGAAAACACGAAACTCACGTAGACATTCAACTCGGCGTTGCTAAGGAATTTTAATGTACACGGTCGTCAAGGCGTGCAACAATGCACTTCCACCAATATAGCCGACGAAGTACATATGTATACCTATATCACCCCCCTTTATATTGCTAAAAATCTTGTCGCGAAAAGATTCTTTGTGGAACAGAGAATCAATCCTTAAATGATATTTTGAGTCAAGGGAAAATAACGTTTTACTTTCGGTCGCCAACCATCCGAGTTCAGAGATTCTCAGAGCTTCCATTCGGTCCTCTTTTTCACAAACGGGTTTCCTCATACGCACTTCACCTTTGGTCGGTTGTTTTTTAAAAACAATTTTTGCGCGATTTCAGAGAATTTTATGAATATTATCTATTGGGAAACTTTGGATGGGAGCCGAAATTGTTATGAATTCTAATCATTGCATTTGCACGCGTATCAGTCATTAAACCAATGAAACATTTGACAGGTTGATTTTTCTGTTGACAATATATTTTAAAAATCTGGAGCAACAAATTACACCAATAATCCTATAAATACGAGGGTATAAGGATTAAAAGAAAAATAGTGGGCGGGAGATAATTTTCTAAGGACAAGTCTGAAAGTGCGTCTTTTGGAGTTAGACGACGTTGCGTTTCAACGATTCCATTCTGCAATATCTTGCAGATTCTTCACATAAGTGGGAAATTAACACCATTTAGGGGCTTTTGATTTAATAAGAGAGAGAGAGAGAGAAGCAATGTTGGATGTGGCTAATTTGCGAAAATTTTCGTCAAGCAGTTTATCAATTAACTGGTTGGTATATCCATTCTTGTTGGATATATATTTAATGATCTCCAATTCTTTGTTAAAATCAGAGCTGGATATGGGAATGTTTACTGAACGGTGTAGCATGGCATGATAAACTGCAAGTTTGTGAGATAATGGGTGGGAGAAATCAGCAGGAATTACTTGATATGTATATGTTGGTTTTCTGTATATTTCAAAATGATGCTTATTATTATGAATTGTGATGCTTAGGTCAAAAACGTTTAATTTTTTTGTGAATTGAGTTTAAAAATATAAGATAGGAATTTAATTGTCGATGGCTCACGGTCCAACAGCATAGAATAATATAATAATATTGATTCTAAATCATCCATAAAAATGTCTGACAGTAGGGGGGAGATAAAGGAGAGCCCATTGCGAAACCTTCTTTTTGCTGATAAAATTTTCGATGATGACTGGTAGAGCGCTGCACAGTAGCATTCAAGTCAACCGTAGTTGACATTCCGCATTTCCACATAATGAAAAACCAAAGCCAAGATGGCGCTTCTCATAGCGACATCAGTTGATCATTTAAAATTTGAAATTCATTTTTTTAATTACGAGAAATACGGTACCTGAATTATACAAAATAATTTCTATTGCAATATAATAAAACGCTAATTTTTCTTATTTGAAAATTAATTATAAAAAGATGAATATTTTCTAAAATCAGAAGTGACACCTATTTTACGCGGAAGAAACTGTCGATATTTCGTATTTACAAACACTAATAAAGATAATCGTTATTGCGCTCTATATTCCAATTGAAACTTTATTCTTGATTAATTGTATAATTTGTATGTATATTTTAAGATATTCTTTAGATATTTAGCGCTAGATGTAGCACGAATATGAAACTTCTTTCGTAAATGAGCAGATCGTACTTCAAAAGAGTGTTAATCTTGCATGGATTATTTTACAACTTCATAAAATGGAACCATTATTAACGTTAGTAAGAGGGACTACTCCTGAATCTTCGATAACTGCCAGCAATTACTTGAATCAAGAATCATCGTCTATGTGATGGTTCGCAAATTTATTTTTAGGAATGAACCATATTAATATGAGCTATTGCTATGATGTGCCGAAATAGCAATCTAAATCGTTTTCTTATCACAATCGTAATGAAATATTACATAACATCAGTTATTTATTTTTAAGGTCTGCTTTAGCTTCATAAAATCTTTGGGCATTTTCAAAACTGGAGGAACTTTGAGGTATAATGAACCGATTCCCTACATAGCGAGATTATTAAACTTCCGAACGAGGCTAATATTTACGTGAAGTCCATTTCATCCAAAATACGACGATCTGAATTAGAATTCCGTTTAACTCAGCTGAATATTCTCCAAATTTCATTATTAATCGATAATGCTATACGTTTTAATTTAAAGCAAGGTTTAAAAATCTCACGTTCACCTGCCAAACGACAAATACTGTGGAATTTCCGTGTCGAAAGTCTATAGGAATGGGATATTTTCTATACGTACCGAAAACTGTGGGCTTAGTTGTCTATCGGAATACAACTATTGCCCAGTTTCATCATCCTGGCCAGTAATAAGGAGTTAAGTTTATGCATTCTTTTTCAGCTATGTGATTATTTTCCAACGAGCGACAAATAGAATAAACAAGAACATCGAGTGGGAGAAAAGGAATTTCGGAGGAAAAGGTAACAGGTGGGAGGGAAGGATTCGGCCACGGTGGGTCTGTTAAGGGCAGGTTACACGTGCCGCTAAGTCATACGTTATTGGGAAGCCCTCCTGGTCCAATTGGAATACGAAAAAATGAGTGCAGCATTGACGTCCAGCCGCGTTGTTCGGTGGGCATCGGACGCAAGCGAAAGCGGTTCAATGCGATAGGTGTCCTTTACGTTTGCATATTCAACTCGAGCCACAACTCGGAGAGATTCAGATACTCCCCCATTTTAAAAATTATGACTTAAAACTTTTTAATTGATAATCGCCATTTGTCGCAAATTCTCGTGGGATATGCATATTCGTAATCCGTTAAATGCACTCGTAAAGAACTAGCTTTCATCGGAAGTGATGCTAAATAGTGGCGAAATACGGAAGAAGCGTATGAACGTTCTATGATTTTACAAAGCGTCAGTTCTTTATTATAAGATTGGGAGGGTACCTATGTGAATTTGTATGATGCCTGTAGGATCGTATGCAATATAATGATTAGCGCCCGGGGATAAAATGTCTATTACGATAATGCAATGGAAACCCCTAAAACCCTGTAGGGCGATTAATAATCCAAGAAAGTGGGCGGAAGAAACTCCGACATATTGCAAGGTCGCAACTTCATGATAGCTAAAGGTGACACTATGGGAATAATGTTAACGCCCACGCATTTTGAAAGACACAACCACGATAATAAAATGCGTGTCATCACATCGAGTGCTGCTGAGGGCAGAGGAGATACACCATCGGGCTCGTGTAATTTTTTGTTTGTTCAGGGAGGCCATTGTTAAAACCATAAACGAAATCCATTTTAATACTTATTAAAATATTTGATACTAGGGAGTTGCGAATTTTCCATTCCATGCTCACATAATGCTGACGAATCACACCTAATAATCGACATCCATTTGCTCAAGCCGCCTTGGGCTGGTGGGGGGAATCACGTAGGTAGGTGTTTCGGATACAAAGCAGCATTCATCATTGGCGATTCATCTACCATCTATCACGTTCAATATTATTATCGTCTTCGTAGTTCTCCTACAGTGTGGATGTAAAATTTGATTGGAATTGAAAGCGCTGCCCTCGGAAGTAAAATATGAATGAAAGAAATGTAATTTCAAGAATCGCACGAAATACCGGACTAATGGCAAATGAACCTGAGCCTTGTCTCCTCGTTGAGACAAAAGTTATAGCAGGACAGACAAACGGATAATCAAGCAAACAGACCAAGTGCACAGGGATTCAACATAAGAGACCGCGCCAACGCAAATTGCGTGCCTCTGGGGTACATTTTAGGGAAATTTTTACTTGGCGTTATCTTCGTTGTTTGATGTTTTTTGTGTGTCCGCTAAATTTCGTTTTGATTAGATAAAACTTAAAAATTAGCTCAGGAACTATAAGTGTGGTGTTCTAGAAAAACTATTGGCAGTCGTCTCTTAAGTTATATGAACATGCACACGAAATTTTGCGAAAATAAAAAAATCGAGATAGCAGTTATCGTAGAACAGGCAATGACGATTCATATGCTACAAGAATTTTATTTTAATTTTACAGAAACTGATGACAATATCGGAGATTCTGATTTTATTGTAAACGTTTACCTACTATGGGCTACATAAACGTTTAATTTTTTTATGAATTAAACGCGTTCAAAAAGATTTGATTTACAAAATTTAACCCACCATAGATACATCTCTCCTGGAATCTGGTAGAACTTGTTCGGGATCCCAGAATCTTTGTAATGATGTAATTTTCAGCTTTACTAATGTTTTTACCTTATATTAAGTTGAGATTTTGGTAGAATCTAATTCAATGAAACGATACTTAATGCATAAATCTCCTCTTTATACAGAACCATGTTGGTTACCAAATCTGACGGGCCAGTGTCGGGTGGCCTGATTTTTATTACAATTTAAACCAATCTAGAAACATTCACCATTGTTTTAGATTTCTTTTCAAAAGTAAATGAGGTTGGCGGAGAATTAAGCAAAATTGTAACGTTTGTGCTGTCAGTTTCAGTATCCAACGAAACCTGCGAACATGTATTCAATGTCATTAATGTTTTGTTGAGTAAAGGTCGAAACTAATTAAGTGTGCATCATGTCAAGGCGGAAATTTCAGTATACACCAATTTTAATTACTCACCTAAAGATTTCAATGCCTTTTTCTGTCAAAATCAGATCTTTTGGAGACTGCTAGAGTAGTTCAAAATACAAATTCAAATTACATAAATGAAGCACGGCTTTTGAAGTAATGCTATTTTTACGAATTTGTTAAAACAAAATTAAGGTTAAACATTCATATATTTTGTAAATGATAAATAAACCAAAATTTATGGTCCTCATTAGCTTTTTTTAACCTACAGAATATCTCGCTATTAACTTCCGGAATCAACAATTTACAAGATGGCAACTGTAAATTTAACAATAAAATAAATATTAAATATCATTATATGTTTCCCAATAATTAAATAAAATAGTTTCATTGCTCACACCCGGTTTTTTGACCTAGATTAAATTCTCCCGGTTTCTCCCGAAATTTGCTATTCATTCGGTGGAAATCTCTCGGAATCAACTACTCATGAGGTGGGAACCCTAGTTTCCTGTTTCTACGAGCAAATGTTCAAGACGTCTCTTGTGTGAAGAGAAAATATTATCTGTAGTTGTAAGAATTTCAGAAATCAGGGACGTGAATTCCATAGGAGTAAAATGAGCTTCAACCGACTTGAATCAGCACATCTGAGAACATATCAAAAAATGAAATTTAATAACAGCGGAAGAATGAAATGCGAGATATAAAAGGAAATAAGTAGGAAGGGACTCACCCAGGGTTGCCACCTTATGAGTAGTTGATTCCGGGAGATTTCCTTTTCATGAGTAGAAAATTCCGGGAGAATCCGGGAGTATTTTCTCTAGGTCGAAAAACAACTAAAGTGACCAATGAAACTTATTTCATTTAGTTATTAGTAAAATCAATAATGATTATTTAATCTCGTTTTATTTTTAAAGTTAGAGTTGTCAGGTTGAAAACGGCTGATTCCGGGCGATATCCATATGAATAGTTAACCGCGATATCGTTTGTAGTTTAAAAAACACCTAATGAGAACATAGAATAATTGTATTTTTTATTTAGAAAATATATTAATATATAACGTCAGTTTTGTTTTATTATATGAAATATAATAAATAAATCTTAAAAATAGCATTACTTCAGTAGTAATATTTCATTTGAATTTGTTATTCGAACAACATCGAGCAGTCTCCAAAAGATCTGGTTTTGATTGTAAAAGGGCATGGATATCTTTAAAAGAGTATTTAAAATTGGTTCATACGTGAATTTCAGTCTTGACATGGTCCACATTTAATTTGTTTCGAACTTCACAGCACAATTCGTTAATAGCATTGAACAACGGTCACAAGCTGCGGTGGATACTGAAGCTTAAAACACAAGCGTTACACTATTATTTAATACTCCGTCATCTCCATTTACTTTTGAAATGAAATCTAAAACAATATTGAATGTATAATAATTGGTTTAAATAAAAATAAAAATCAGACGAACCTTTATTGGCACGTTAGCGTGGTAACCAACATGCTCCTGTATAAAGAGCATATTTGTACATTATTTATCACTTCATTGGCATCAATGGATAGGATTCTATCAAAATCTCAAATTAGTACTAAGTAAATTCAATTTCGAAGATTTTGGGCAGCCGGAAAAGTTCTACCAGATTCCGGGAGAAATGTATCTAAGATTGGTTAATTCCGGGAGACTCCCAGAATTCCGGAAGAGGTGGAACCCCAGACTCACAATCAGCGCCTCAGTGCCACTCGGGACGAATGTGGCGCCAAGTGTTAGTTAAACCTTTCTCTCAGATAACTGTCCTAAATACTTTTTCAACGTTTAGGAGAAATTGGTTGAGCTACACGAACGAATCGATTTCGAATAAAGGAGTAAATTATGGAACTGTTTTAATATAATTAATTACGTGAGTCGGTCCAGTAGTGTGACGTTGCTCGCGATACAGCTTCTGGTTAGGTCTCACGCATGGCTTCGACTTTAGTGATCGGTATTTGTAAGTTTCATTTTCCGGCAGCCCGCGGACCACCTGAAAGACACTCGAGGCCCACCAGTGGTCCACGGAGCACACTTTGAGAACCGAGGAACCTCAACGACGAGAACTATCTTCGCCCCTCATTCTGTACCATCACGTTACCGCATAAAAACAATAACAATACCTACTGGACATACAATTGCAATTGCAATTTTCTCGTTCGGCGGCGTTTGTTGTTGTATGACAAAATTTGAAAAATGCCCAAGATGAAAGCACGTTAACCCGTAACCACAGGCATCGGTCTCTCAGACCACACGAAAAATTTCAATAGTCTATTTTATGGTCCATGGATCATTTAGGCCTTTGAGGTTTTGTTTAGCTTTGTATCCTGGAGGTGGCTTTGTTTACTTCACGGTAGTTGCCGTCTAGCTTTGGACCTGTGCGTACTAGAGCGGGTTTAGTTTCGTTGCCGGTCTGAAAAACCGCTTGCCTGTGTCCACGTAATTTTTTTCGGGACAGTTCTTTCACACGGTTTCGGAAATTTCCTACGATATGTTGCAGTTATACCGTCCTGGACCGTCGCACGTTCAAAAATTTGATAACCAAAACTGCCTTCCAATGTTTTATTTGTAGCAGCTCAATATATTTGAAATGTTCAGCACCCGCTTGAGGAGAGAGAGCGTGAGAGGGGGAGGGGAGGGCGTTGGAAAGGGAGTGGGATGGGAAGGGGGGACGGTAAGGGGGGGTTAAGGGGAGAGGGAGGGGAGTGGGAGGAGAGGGTGGGAGAGTGGAGGGAGAGGAAGAGGGAGAAGGGGAGAGAGCGGGGCAGAGGGGGAGAGAGATAGAGACAGAAAAAAACCAAATGTACTATATATTGAAAATAATTATGTGCGGTTAAGTATTTTATAGCGAAATTTATTTCTTTGTCTAACAATTTCTATTCACCCAAAACCATTTTTACACTCCGTACCACTCAATCATGTTAATTTAATATTTATTGCTTAATTTTTAGTGCATATAAAAGTTGGTGTCATTAATTTGACTTTTCAAGATATTTCTAAAGGCTAAAGACTACTTAAAAAAGTTGTCCAGTATTGGAAAGTACCAGAACTTGGGTGACATTCGTGGTACCGCAAACAGCAACCAAGTTTTGAGAAGAGGATAAGTGAACACGAATTATATTTTGAATGGCTGTCACCCATTTGCTACTTCACGAAACATCTCTTGGAAAACGCTCATAACAGTACTTTTTACCATATGTTAACGACTTTTTATGCCAAAGGCAATAGATTTTTTTCTGGAACAATCAAAATTTATTCATTTTTTCCTCACTAGCGAGTTTGTATTAAAAAGAATTCTCCAATCCATTCCGAAAACACCATTGAAAGAATTCCTTTTGGTGACTTTATGGCGAGATATTTTCTATTTTCCTCCTCCTCTCTCCACCATACCTCTTTCCCATCTGTCTTTTTGTTTGATTTGTCATTCTTAACCGCCCCACTTCAGCCGTCCTCGGCTGAGGGGTGGTCAGCGTGTCTGGCTCCCAATGTTAAAGTCGCCCGAGTAAAATAGTAAAAGGTGCTTGCATACTCACCTTGAAAAAACATTAATTTTTTAGAGACACATTTCGTCATTGGAAATATATTTTTAATTCTAAAGATTTCACCCCTTTACCGATTTTCATTCTTTCCTTGTGTAACTATAATGTAGTAAACCAATCCCTAAATTTTGCAATTTCAAGAATATTATACTTTTTTCACAGTAGGATACTAAAACCACACATTTTTGCCGAATTTTAAAGTTGTACCCTATCTAGTAGAGAAATAATGTTTATCTATTTGTTTAAATTTTAAATAATTATAACGGCCGCATCAACATATTGATGGAGATTTTTATTTGGGTATGTGCACCAAGTTCAAAATAACTTTAAAATTTCCGCTTCAACACGACATTATTTTTTTTTCGCGATTCTCAAATATTAAAACAAATACTACACAACCCATATTCTACACATGAAAATTATCACCACCTGATGTTACTTGGTTGTCCTTTGTACCTTGATGTGGTAGAAGGGCTTGAGCATTTCAAGGGGCAACATTTTGTCGTTGTCAAAGAGAGGATAACAAGGTAGGAAATTTATCACCACATTTGAACAAATACAAAGTCTCAAAATTAAAACACAAATTTATTAGTGTAATATTGTAAACACTGGAAACTGTATTGGGTACTCAGTTTCAGCCAGAAGTTACAAGATAAAAATATTGATGATACATTGGTCATTGATTCACAACAATTATATGCAGGCAATTAACAATGTAATGCTTATTGTAAAAGAGCTTGTTGGAATGACTTGAAAGTAGATTTAAATGCAACCTTAAAAGGCATTGATGTATAATATTGTACAATTAAGACATGCCATTAAACAAGATTTTATCTTTTGTGTATAACAGCTTGTAACTTGTTTAATCTATGTGAAAATCCTTCTTCGGGTTGACGTTTCTGTTTTATTAAGGTTAAAATTTAATTTTGTGAAATGCACAAAAGATATTTAGATGATAAAGCATTGACAGTATATGGAATATAGTGGAGTACATTATAATTCTTAACTAAAATTACACTTAGTCAAGGAACACACAACAATCAATGCTAAGTGTTCTATCTGTTCTTTTTTTAGAATTTCACAATAATGGAAATTATGTGTGTTATTAAATACCCTCGACCATCCTATACTGCCAGAAGGCTCAAATAAATGTAACTGTTGCTTGACATCACAGCTTTTGGGAGTTCATTAACCACTTTCCTGGTATCATTTACCCACTTTTGGTTATTCATGAAGGGATAATTTATATATGCGGAGATATTAATTTAATAAAAATAAATAAATGCACTAGTTAATGCATCAGAATATGCTGAAATCTTTTCAACACAACCTACTCATAAGTAGATGCATGTAGAAGGTGAATGTTTTTTATTAGATAGTTATAACAATGTCGACTATTGCTTGGCACAACATTCAAGATTCAGCCATCAGATAATTTGCGTAATACTTTCAAACTGTAAAAAATCAGCCTGAGCTCTTAGATAATACAAAAAAACTATGTAGTATATAAAAAATAAATAGACAGGTATTATACAGAAGATTTTGAAATAAAGACGATGTTTTTCACTAAAGAGCCTATCAAAATCACATCCACACAAAATAATTATGTTGTCAGCAAAGATGACCAAAAATGCTAAAACACTCAAAATTGCTTCAGTCATAATTAACAGGCTAAAGCCTTTTTCTTGTATGAAGAAATTATACAAATGATTTTCTTTCTGTTTACCAACAGAATACTTATGAATGCTGGTGGAGGTTTTCGGGTTTCGCTGCGTTGGCGGCATTTCTGGCTCTAGACGTTTCGCAGACATTGCAGTCTGCATCTTGAGGAGACGAAGTGAGATCAGATGGTAGGGATCTGCTTTTATATCCACTCGGCCTTCCTAGTTTAACCGTTGTCCATCGCTGATTGGATCATTCGAGTTGCTATCCTTTTCTCTTTGGTGGTTACTCCAACGTATTTTCTTCCCTTTCACGTTTCCGTTGGAAGAGTCGCTTCCATGTTGCGCTGATGTGATCTTCTTTCGCGAGCAATTTCGTCTCCCCGAGCCTGTTTTTATGTACCGGGCCGCAGGTAAAGTGCTCCGCTATGGCCGACTCCGTCCAATTCTTGTTCATCATGGCCCGATTATGTTCGCCTAAGCGCCAGCGAATGGATCGTCCCGTTTGTCCTACATATACGTGTCCGCAGCTGCATGGAATCCTGTTGACTCCTTTAGATGTTAGCGGGTGGAGTGCATCTTTCGCAGACGGAAGTTCTTCTTTTATTTTTCTTAGCGTGTTTGAACGGACGACGATATTTTCTTTTTGTAGAACCCTGTCTATGCGTTCTGATGTCCCGGCGATGAAGGGAATTTTTGCGTAGGCTGTGGGCTTTTGTCGTTCCACCGAAGGTTTTTGTTTCGGTTTTATGTTCCGCCGGATGAAGGGGTGACTGTAGCCATTATTCATAAGTGCCCTTCTTATATGCTCTTCTTCGTCTTTTAGCGACTCGGGATCGGAGACCGTGTTTGCTCGGTGCATCAGGGTCTTGATTATTGATGCCTTCTGCTGAGGATGGTGATGAGAGGCAGCATGCAGGTAACGGTCAGTGTGCGTTTTTTCCGAAATACGCTGTGTCCAAGGCTTCCGTCAGGTCTCTTCTTCACCATGACGTCGAGAAATGGTAGGGTGCCGTTCTCTTCGACTTCCATGGTGAACTGGATGGCTGGGTGGACTTGGTTGAGTTGACGGTGGAACTCATGAAGTTTATTTGTCCCATGGGGCCAAATGACTAATGTGTCATTCACGCAAAGACTAGTACCCCTACGGAAAGACCGGAAACTTAACAGAAATTTAACAGATTAAATGGACTTAAATGAAAAAATTGCATATAAGAAATCAAACTTATTACCATATATCACACATTACGAGAGTACAAAGTCATTATCAAATTACATAACAGTGAGGTATTTATATATAAATATTATACAATCAAGATATAAAAATGAATTATTGTAACAGAATTTTATAACGTTAATACCTTTTATGCATGAAACGTATTTAAAGGAAATTCACGTGGACGACGAAAAACGTCAAACTTTCACGTCATGAATGAATTTGTGGATCAAGCAAAAATCTATTTGTAAAGTGATTTCTTCGGCCCTGGAACACATTCTCTTTCTGTTGCACCTGTAAAAAGAACGAAAATGAATTTCTAAGAATGTCAATCATTGAACATGCTAAACCTAATGAAATTGATGCAGGAGGCAATGGGCATGCTTCAAATGTTGCAGTAAATGTAAAATAAGGCAAATGCGCTTACGGCCCATAAACAATGTTTCTATGATGATCGCATTTCCATTTGTAAAATTAAACACATCACATTGCACTAGAAAATGTCCACTTTATCTATAATTTATTCCAAGCACAGTTGTATTTGCTGACGTTTACGTGTTCACAGCAGTTACAGTTAGACCATTTAAGATCTATATGTATTCATCATATAATAAGGAAAACTTTTGGTATAGAGATTTCAATTTCTCGATCGAAAAATATATACATATTTCTAAATGTTTTGAAACAAAGAAGAATTACGTCTAGGATTATAAACAACTGCATAATGAGAAACAAGAAATATTCAAGTTAACAATTTGTGTAAATTCAAAATATTTCAAATTAAAACAATGAGACATCGCTATGGTACACTTATTTCATTCTATTAAAAGCACAATTCTATCCTCTGGCATCTCTGTTGCAGTTTAACTTATAAAACTCACTATAATCTACTGATAATCGCGAGAAGTTTTATACAGAAATTTCAGTTACTCAATCTAAAATTATTGCTTATTTAGTGAACTGACACGAACCATATTCACGGCCAGGGCAATGGACGACACAGCTAGGTGAAGTAATCGAGGCTTAACACCTGAAAATGAGAAATATTTCCTCTCAAAATGCTTCTCGTACACAAACAAAAGAGAGAAATTTCTTTCCTTCCTTCCTAGAAGATATATCCATTGGAGGTATCTGTTAAGAAAATATAAAAGCATTCTCACAAAACGAAATCACATAACTATTTGTAGAACTAGTTCGTTAATTTTTTTTCAAAAATATATGATATTTTTAAGATTTACCTGTTGATTGGACATCAGAACAAAATCATTCCGTCACTTTTTCTTAAACAGTGATGAATGCATATCTACTATATATCTACTTGACAAAATCAGAGTAACTGACAACCTCTCAATAACCAATGGCCAAATTTTTTCAAGAAAAATGGCCGCTGTTCCGTTACGATACACAAGGAACGTGTGGCGCTGTGGAGATGCGGTAGAGAGAGAGAGAGAAATAGAGGGAGAAAATGAGAGAGAGAGAGCCGACTGCGACTGCAGCGCCTTTCGCGGACACCTTAGCATAGTGAACTACGTGTAAAAGCTGGGAATCTATTCTCCCATAAGAGTTTCATACCCCTGCATCCACGTAACGCAGCCAGCATGAAGGTTGAGGACCACATGATACTAGCGCCTTAGACTCGAAATGCTCCATATATAGATTGGCTATGACGGGGGAGAGAGGACAGCACATATCTGCTCCCTCCTTCTGGTCGTAAAACTGTCCGTTCCACAGGAAGCAGTTGTTGGTGAGGCAGAATTCTGTTAACTACGGATAGTCTGCCGGCAGTCCATGATGTATAAGCTCCTTCAAAATTTCGATGGAGTCCTTTATAGGAACCTTAGTGAAGAGTGAGGTCACGTCAAATCTTATAAGAATATCGTTCTCCGATACTTTCATGTCGTTTAGCCTTTCTATGAAATGTGCTGAATTCTTCACGTGCGATTCCGTTCCGCCTACGTACGTCTGTAAGCTGCGTGCGAAGTATTTTGACAGCCGATATGTTGGGGATCCGATGGCGCTGACGATGGGTGTCAGAGGAACGTCGTTCTTGTGTATTTTTGGTAACCCAAACAGTTGTGGAGGCCTGGATGATGACGGCAGTAAATTCCGTTGGTCTTAAATAGGTATTGAGGATTTCTAAATCAACTCTCGGATTTGCCTTTTGGTTTTCATCGTCGGGTCGCCTTTTAGTGTGGAGTAATTTGGATTGTCCAGCAGATTGCGGATCTTCTCGTCGTAGTCCTCCTTGGAGATGATTACGGTGGCGTTTCCCTTATCAGACGATAAAATCACGACACTTCTTGTTTTTCAAATCTGTGATGGCCTGACTTTCGGCTGTTGAGATGTTGGAGGATGGTGGTCTTGTTTTACGAATAATATGCGCCACCTCTTGGCGCATTTCTTCTGCTTGTTTCGATTTCAGATTTCGGATGGCCGCTTCCACTCCCACGACAATTTCTTCCTTAGGTATTTTGTTGGGAGCGATAGCGAAGTTCAGACCTTTCGCTAAGACTGATTTTGCTGCATCGGAGTAATTGACGTCCGTTAGGATGTAAATCGTCTTGTCATGGCTCGGGGTCCTTTATGGGAACCTTAGTGAAGAGTGAGATCACGTCAAAGCTTACTAGAATATCGTTTTCCGATACTTTCATGTCGTTTAGCCTTTCTATAAAATGTGCTGAATTCTTCACGTGCGATTCCGTTCCGCCTATGTACGTCTGTAAGCTGCGTGCGAAGTATTTTGACAGCCGATATGTTGGGGAACCGATGGCGCTGACGATGTGTCTCAGAGGAGCGTCGTTCTTGTGTATTTTTGGTAACCCATACAGTCGTGTAGGCCTGGATGATGACGGCAGTAGGTTACTTTGGTTTTTATATGTATAGAAGGTTTCTTAATCAGCTCTATGTTTTTCCTTTCGGTTTTTATCGTAGTTTCGCCTTTGAGTGTGGAGTAAGTTGGATCGTCCAGCAGATTGCGGATCTTCTCGTCGTAATCCTCCGAGGAGATGATTAAGGTGGCGTTTCCCATATCTGCCGATAAAATCAAGATGCTTTTGTTGTTTTTCAAAACTTTGATGGCCTGTCTTTTGGCTGTTGAGATGTTGGAGGATGGTGGTCTTGCTTTACGAATAATATGCGCCACCTCAGATTCAGAATTCAGAATTCAGATTTCGGATGGCCGCTTCCACTCCCAGACAATTTCTTCATTAGGTATTTTGTTGGGAGCGATAGCGAAGTTCAGACCTTTCGCTAAGACTGATTTTGCTGCATCGGAGAAATTGATGTCCGTTAGGTTGTAAATCATCTAGTCGTGGCTCGGCGTCGGATCTGGATGTTGATTCTTATGGAGATTTTAAAATTTCTTTCTCTGCTTATCCTTGAAAGACCACTGGGTTTTGGTTGAGGTGGTGGTGATATGGTCACTTTGTTCTCAGTTTTCGTGAGACATAACGGAGGCGAGCTCTAGGTGGTGTTGGTAGAGATTATGAGCGCATTGAAGAAGCGCGTAACTCGTGGAGCGTATGCGTTTACGCAGGAGTGCTTGGCCTGTTGAAAAAGGCGAGTGATGACTAAAGTTTGCACTTCTGTTTGTGGAGACGCTCGAATCTCCTTGAATTCCTCTGGATGTTCTCCCCGTAGAGGGATATCAATTTGAGTTGAAGGCTTTCGCAGCGTTGCTGAATGCTGGTGGAGGTTTTCGGGTTTCGCTGCGTTGGCGGCATTTCTGGCTCTCGACGTTTCGCAGTCATTGCAGTCTGCATCTTCAGGAGATGAAATGAGATCCCGTCAGCTGTATGAATTTGCCTCAGTGAGAGCTTTCCACTACTGTGCGGTTAAGCTTTCAGTGGTTGGGCTGGGAGGTAGCAGGATGCTAATTGGACAGGTCCACTCGCTGTATGTAGAATGGCGGCTGTGGCTTCCGATGTCTTTTCTGAGGAATCTTTACTTCATATGCTGAAATGTCCTCTCTAACAAGGATGGCTGTTCCTCCTCCTAGTCTGCCCTCCCTGTCTGTTCGAAAATCCTTGAATCCGGGTGCCGCCCATTTCCAAGATGGCTTAAGGTGTGTTTCGTGTATAAGAGCTACTGTGACGTTGATTCCCTGGAGGAAAGCTAGCAGTTCAGGTGTTTTTGTTCTTATACCACCGTTGCAGTTCCAGGTGATAAGGACAATTTTGGAGAGCTAAGTGTTCTTATCCATGCATAGTCAGTATTTGACCGGACAGTTGGGCAAGCACTTGTCCAAGGGCCGCGATTTGTTTCTGCAGGACTGACGCTAGGGACTGCAGTGATGTAAGGAGGGAGGTTAGGGCCGAATCCGTTGTCGGGAGGAAAGGTGGATTATCTGTAGTTGGTTCAGGTTGAGGTGGTATCTGTCTGTGGCGAAGGGTGACGTTGGGTTCCTGTATCGTCTCGCCGTTTGTGGCTGCGGGATGCAGGAGTGGTGGGAAGTCCGAATTTTGGTGTGGATGAGCTGCGTTCTTTTTTTTGCTGCCCCAGGCGTTGCCTCTTGGAGCTGGTTCCGGTACATAGGCAGGGGGTGCCTGCTGGGGCTGAGAGGATCCAGCGGTCCAAACCATTTCCTTGCCTCTCGTTGGTATACCGGGCAGGTCTTATAGAAGGCGGGGTGTGGGCCTCCACAGTTACAGCATGTGGCAGGACCATCCTTCTTTTTCTACGGGAAGGTTTTCCCCTGGTGGGGGCCGGCACAGTTATAGCATCGAGGTGCCGCTGTGCAGAACGTTGATGAATGTAAGAAACGATTGCACATCTGTGGTTCTTCATGTCGGTATCGTAGAATGTGGACTCAAGAATTCCCGATGGACGTCCATCGGAGGAAATCTTTTGGGTCCCATCCTTGGGCTGTGGCGAGGGTTGATACTACGAATGTCCCTATGGGTGATTTGTAAGCTCGGCGAATCTGACGAGTGCGTAAGACTGGAACCTTCATGTCCTCCGGAATTTCCTTGAGATAAGATTCTTCCATTATTGTATAAAGCCCTCTTATGGTAAAGGCAAGGGTTTTTTCCTCTTTGGTTCCCCAGGTGGAGAACTGTGCTTGTTCTTCTCTTAACATAGTCTGCACACTTTTGTGGTCTTCTATATTGGTTAGCTGTAGCCTGGTATAGTGCCTACGTGATGTCACTTGGAAAGAGTGGTCCTTTATGACACTCATGACGGCTGTTATAAATTGTCGGAAGTCTGCCAATTCATATAATAGAATTGCTGGCGGCTTAGGTAGACTTGTTTGGGATGGCTCGGCGGGAGGGGAGCTGGAAGCAGGCCCCGGAGTGACGTCTGTATTAGCGTCTCTGAGGAGCGGGTCGTAGCGGTTGTTGGTTTCTACCGTTTAGCGTTGGACGGCAATAGTCTCGGCAGCGGTGAAGTATGGCTTAAATTTCGTCTTCCGCTTCTTCTTTGGCTGTTGAAAGGTGCCCGTGTCAATGGACTTTCTAGCTCGTGTATCAGCATCGAGTGTGTCTCCCTCTTGGATAGGGGCTAGTTGGGAGTTATCGTTGTTGTTTTGGCCCTTGAAAAGGCCTTCGTCAGTTGGTTTCCCTTGGCTTGGTGTGCTGTCAAGAATTACTAGCCGGTCTTTCGAAGTCAGATTTTGGGAGTCAATTTTCCGGTCTTTTGGACCGGCGTCATTCTTAAAATCTTTTCCGAAGAGGATGTGTTTGATATTACTGGGTAATGATGTATCAACGTTCGTCCTAGGAGGAATCGTCCTATGTTGTAACTTTTTTGCCGGTGGTGATCTGAGCAGCGATATTTCGCAGAGCGGGTTTAAAGTTGAGGGGGCTGAAGCCCTTCCCCTCTAGCCTACCAACTGCCACCTGTCCGAATAGTCAAAAGAACACGATGTGCGGGTGAGAAGGTGGACCTATGTTAGCCACCCCCCGCTGCAAGAGAGAAATTGTGACCGTGCAAGGTTCCCCCAGGTGCTCCGCTCGCAGCAAGGCGTGCGGTTTACCCCTGAGTAGATCCTGGTCACGCTTAGAAGGCCCTGGTAGGTCTGGGCCACAGCGGATTGCAGTACTTCCTCCCCAGGGGGAGTTTTCCAAACACCAGCCAGAGCAACGGAATAGCTAGAGGAGTTCGTTATTGTTGAGTCGCTGACCATAAGCCGGCGAATGAACGATTGATCGATCGATCAATGTTTTCGATGAGCCGATCGATGAGATCCGATGGTAGGGATCAGGTTTTATATCCGCTCGGTCTTCCTAGTTTAACCGTTGTCCATCGCTGATTGGCTCGTTCGAGTTGCTATCCTTTCTCTTTGGCGGTTGCTCCAACGTATTTTTCTTCCCTTTCAGGTTTCCGTTGGAAGAGTCGCTTCCATGTTGCGCTGATGTGCAAACCGTCGTCCCGGTTGAAATTGAATGGATGTTTTTCGATTTCAATAGCTTCGCGAATTCACCTCGGAAAATATCGATCTTCTTTCGCGAGCAATTGCGTTTCCTCGAGCGTGATTTTATGTCCCGGGCCGGAGGTGAAGTGTTCCGCTATGGCCGACTCCCTCCATTTCTTATTCATCATGGCCCGTTTATGTTCGGCTAAGCGGCAGAGAATGGATCGTCCTGTTTGTCCGACGTGTACGTGTCCACAGCTGCATGGAATCCTGTAGACTCCTTCAGATGTTAGCGGGTCGAGTGCATCTTTCGCAGACGGAAGTTCTTCTTTTACTTTTCTTAGCGTGTTAAAACGGACGACGATATTTTCTTTTCGTAGAACCCTGGCTATGCGTTCTGATGTCCCGGCGATGAAGGGAATTTTTGCGTAGGCTGTGGGCTTTGGTCGTTCCACCGAAGGTTTTTGTTTCGGTTTTAAGTTCCGCCGGATGAAGGGGCCGCCAACGCAGCAAAACCCGTAACCCTCCACCAGCATTCAGCAACGCTGCGAAAGCCTTCATGTCAGATAGAATACTTATGAATTTAAACACAATTTCTTTAAATAAATAAAACATCCTAATCAAGTCGTATTCCCTCCTAAGGCCTGTCGACACATTTCATAAACCACATAGCTGATGCCAACTGCAGGGACCACTTTCATGAAGCTGGGCCTAATTCCTCGATAGAGACCAAAGAATCCCTCCCTTGCTATTATCTCACGTATTAATCTCGTCATGGTTTGGGCATGCTCTGGGCTTGTCAGTATATCTGAAAATACAAAAGAAAGTCAACATCATAACGTTGGAAAAGAGAAGAAGCGGAAAGCATATTATGTGACCAAACAAAAGATCACAGAGAATTAATTTGAACTCATGAATTATTATGACATATTTTTTGCAAGATTATTGACTTTGTAATATATTAACCCTTTCTGGCCTGAGTGATTTAAAAAATATCTCATACAAGATTGATGGCATTGCTGACATAGAAGCAATAAAATAATTACGTGTACTTTTTATAAATTTTTATTGGCACATACAGTTTAACTTATGTGAAAAAATGGGCCGATCATAGGTATACCAATGGCCAAAGGGAAAAAATCAGGGATGTCGATATCTGACCGGAAAGGGTTAATTCCCTTGGCGACAAAAAAATACTGGACAATTTAACATTCAAGGAAGCTACTTCAGTCGTGATGACTTCATTCAAAATTAAAATTTTGTAAATGTGGTCTTTCATGATTTCATGAATGTTCTCCATCACTCACCTTGAGCTTGGAGCCTTGTTCTCACCAGAGCAAGCGGATAAGATACTATCAGCCCACATGTGCTACTAATCGTCCCACAGCATAAGGGAAGCAAAATCCCTGGATTTTCTGAACCATTTTGCCGGATATAATAATTCTTCAAGGTCTGAAATACAAGATGGGAAAACTTAATATAAATTAAGACTAATTTACTATTTTTAGATTCTAAATTTAAGTAACTAATGCAATCTGTCCAAGCACATTTTAAAAGTTAATGTAGGAATGAGAAAGTTTTTATAATTTGATATAGTTATTAAAGCATTTGGCATTTTTATAAATATGAAGTTGCAGTTTATTTATCAAGAGATCATAATAATACTGCATGATTCAAAGAAGCAATTTATATATTGAATATGAAGTAATTAATCAACTTTTAACTGTTAACTGAGCTCATTACCCAGAGACAACATTAAAAATTAGTCTAAAATATCTCAAGGTACAGAAAAACAATAGAAAAATTAAGAACTATTTGCCACATTCACAAACATCCAAGATAAATAATTTGACTTACGAACCTCATAAACAGCCAGATCTATGCCAGCATATGGGATTATCCCAAGAAGGTTTGGAATGTATCCACGGTAAAAAGTTCTGAGTCCCTCCCTCAGATAAATTTTTTTTGCTGCATCAATGATCCCATCATACTGGCCAGTTTTCCTGAGGGCCAGTCTAGTTTTTAGCACCTAGACAAAAAAATTAGCACAATTAATGAATGCACTTAGAAATCCAACTTAAGATGTTTAAGCAAAGATTTTAATGAAACAACAATGAGGATACTTCTTCTCACCTCAAGTGGATATATAATGGTCTGGCTCACTCCACCAGCAATTGACCCAGCTACGAAACGCTCGTTGATGCTCAAATCCTCACCGCTGTTTTGATGGATCAACGTTTTTGTTTGCTCATAAGCCATGAACTTTATTGCAGTTTCGGGAACAATCTTTATAACATTCACTCCATTTCCTCGCCAGAGTCCTCTGATACCACCCTCTTTTACCATTTCGTGTAAACAAGACACAATTCCTCCTTTATTACCGTGTACCTGAAATAAATTCCAGAAAGATAAGTTTAAAGTGGTAAGTTCTTTTAACATCTACAGTTATGATTATCTGAACTTCTAATTAGTATTGGGAACAAATTTGGTAAAATGCAATTTTATTCTTCATAAAATACATTTGCGTCATATTTTTCCTCATGTATGTATGTATTTCATTTTTATACCGATTTGCGAGGGACTTTGACATTCAGGGTGTTTCGAATGCTTCAACACTGCAATGAGACAAGGGTGGAGAAGAAGGAAGAGTGAGAATTTGCTTAAACCGCTTTGTTCATAAAGATTACTCAATTTAGTAGCAGATTTTATTTCAGGCAGCTATTAATCATTCAGTTGTTAAGTTTTACATTTTATCTATCAAAATATTATATTGAACAACGGTATAGGAGTTGTTTTCTTTCTTTATCTTTGCCATAGTCTCCACTCATTATTAATATATATTTTATTAATGTATTTGTTGTTTTAATTACAATAGTAATATTCAAAAATATATATCAAAAATACATTTATATGCCTATTTGATGATATTTCAACACATGATTTTTAATGATGCCAAATTACCCCGAGCTTTTATTATCAGCGCCAACTTTGATCAGAGAATTTCAGATATTTAAACTTTATTGCAATTAGAACAAGAAGACCAAACCAGGACTAATGCAGGCTGGTTTCCCAAAGTTGACGTTCCGAATTTATTACTTATATTGACAAGAAAAGTGTTAGTGATTCCAAGGAATTCTCTGGAAATCAAATTAATAGAGCATTATCAGGTTTAAAATATTAATAGCAATGTCAAATTTTCTTTCTCACGTATTTTCCATATATTTCATTTGATAAATGTTACTGTTTATACACGGATATGTGTGAATCATCTGTTCATTGCTGAAGGGTAGTCAAGTGGAATAGAAAATAACAGATTTGTTCACTCATCTATGCTCAAGCCGAGTTAGGAAATAATCGTCTCCATGGCAACAAACCGATAAAATGCGATTTATAACGTAAAAACTCTGTTTTAGTAATAATTCAGGGAATTACGATAAATTATCAAAATTCGGAGTTAATATTTGGAATCTAAATTCTTTTCCCCTTAGAACAGTACAAACCTCACTCCGATATCACAATTTTAAGATATTTTAAAGTATTAAAGAAAACATCCCTGTACGATGGATTTGATACTTCAATCTTTGCCAAAAGAAATATAGCCTGGAGGTGGGCCCTGGCAGCACAAGCCTCATACCAACAAGTTTCATGAAAATCTGCCCATTGATGCAAAAGTTGTTAATAGGGGACACACACAGATAGGAACAATTTCATTAGGCTGTTTCCTTTAGAAACCAGCCCAATAGAAATGAGTTTTTCACAAAAAATACAATATCATCACATTTAATACAACATAAATACCACGAAATTCTTCTTGCTTTTTTAGGTTATTGGTATTTCGTTCCAGTTCAAGTATTTTTTCAAGTAATTACCATGCATGATTTAAATTAGAAGTTTGGTATTCAGCAACTCAACGTCGCCTCCATTAAAATATATAGTCAGACCCCTATTTACCACCCCTCCCCATATAGTGCCACTCCTGCTTACCGCCCATGAATCGTCGTGAACAAAACTTCCATCTTATGATTAAATAGAGCTAGCATATACCTCGATTTATCGCCACCGCCGCTTTAGCGTCAAAGGCAGTGATGGACAAACGGTGGCGCTAAATCGGGGTCTGACCGTAATTAAATGTCTTAGGATATCGGCGTGGACCTAAAGAAACCCTATCTATAATAGAGAGATCTAATAAGCCTTTAGTGAAGCTCGCTGATGATATTTTCCGGCGTCGGTATATTTTCATGTCAAAATCATTTGCACTGGTTGATATGCAAATTGCAAGTCTATCAATCGCTATTAGGCCTCGGAGCGGAAAGTGCGATCGTGATGCGCACCAGTGAGGAAGCGAAATTTGCAGACGAGGAGAGACTTCTTTCTCGAAACGATCAAACCCCGTCACACTCCCTCAATCTCCGCCGGTACAACACGCCTAGTAAATGAGGCGAGAATCCGACCCTGGCCGCATCCCCTCCACCCATCTTATTGCCCATAAAGAAGAGGTCAAAGGTAGTCCACCACCTCGACATCCGAACATAACCAATTTTCCATCTCCATCGCTCCCCGATCGCTGAACTACGTTATCTCGAGCAAACCTCCTCGAGCGGACCAATGGGGACGTTACGGCGGCCGGGGATGGACCTGGCTTGGACCTTGCTCGGACGACGAGAAGAGCCTTTGCTTCAGCGATGGAAAGTTACAGGGTGATGGAAGATTACGTTATGATAGACAAGACGGAGACGAAACGGGTAACATTAAAAGGCGCACACGAAATGGTCATGTCGAAACGAATGTCTTCTCTCGGGAGATTCGATCCCGAGATTTATCATATTAATATTTTATCGTGTGTTTATCGGCAGCTCGGACACGGAACTATGCAACGGCAAAAAATGATGAAAAAGCGAGAGGACGGTTTCCATGCACCGACTCGGCATAGAGGGACAGACACGCTACATATCAGACCTAAATGTTTGAAAACGATTGAAAAATGAATAATAATAATAAGCAAAAAAGATCGTTGAAAAAAACTTCCTTGAATCTTGTTTTTTTTTTATAAAAACAATTGCATAAATACTACATCCGTTAGGTACTGCAATTACATTAATCGCACTGGACTCGGACACTATCTTGTAAATATTATTAATCAAAGAATGTTTTCACTTCGTAGAACGACATTACACGAATGAAATGAAGCCCATTACTTAAAATTACACTTCGATTTATAATCGCGACCGGTTTCAGGTAACGGTAAGTAGACTGATGATGCGAAAATGGGTCGCGGATATAAATTGAAGTGTAATTTTAAATAATGGGTTTCATTTCATTCGTACCAAGCAAATGTGGGAGGTACAGCACACGTTTTGTTTTAAAATCAGCAGGTCGGAAAGCCATTGGTTTAAAAAATGAAGAATTCATTATATATCGACGCTACGCGCTAGTCACCACCAACTCTCATCCTATTTATTGCCGAAAAATTAATGGAAAATATTACTAATTATAAGAGCATTGAAAAATTACTCAGCCTACTACCTAAAAATAATGGCACTACAAACGTTGACGGAACAACAGTGTAAAAGGTGCTTTTTACCAAAACAATAAATATAACTGAAAACAACTGAGGAACTACTAAACTCATGATTAAGATATAAAAAACTAGCCAAAAAAGTTTTTGGAAACCGGTGGATTTACCTTGACCACAATTTTATTCCGGATATGAGGCGAGCTACATAATTCACTTTTGGAATTAAATTGCACACGGAGAATACAACGGATTACTAAACTAAAGCTCCAGCTACACGCGTAAATGATCACGAATTTAACAATTTTTTTAGATTCGTATGTCACAAAGGCTCCATCGAATAACACGAAGTAGTCATTCGGTCGATTTCCCTTGAATTTTGAAGACCCATCTCACAATCACGTGATACGAGGATTATCGAAGTCAGCCCACATCTGCCAAAGATCATAAAGGAAGCACTAGGAAGAGGGGGACATGGACATGAGTCGGCAAACCATAAACCGAAGCAATCGGTGGAAATTAGAATGTCACGTGGAAGGGATTGCGGATCGGCAAGTCACCCAACGCACAGTGGGACCAAATCCGAAAAAGGGGACCCATGTATATGCATCTATTACAATACTGAAAGTAAGCGAGTAAATGCCGGAAATTTCTGAATTATTAATTTGAATAATACCTGTCGTATATAGAGCGAGTTTTCCATTCAGTCTCTATATATCATGCTAACATCTTCTAGGACACAACGAACAAAACGTTCGAGCTTCCGAATCCTCTTTATAACCGAGTTATACCGTGTGTAATTTTCTATAGTTCATTTATTTAAACTATTTCAGGAACGGCTTTTCCAGGACTTATATAATGGACAAAATATCGATAACAAAGACGATCACGTACAACCATACTGTCGGCAGGATTCGAACCCGCGAGCATTGGGAGCCAGACACGCTAACCACCCCTCTACCAAAACCGGCAATAATATTTTTAACAGGACAAAAAGAGAACCCAGCTTATTATTTTTTGCGGTTAATTTTTTCATTATTACTACTTGCCATTTACTTGCTTTACTCATAGACTCGACTATGTACACGCAAACTCCCATTAATATTTTACGAAACGGGGAAAAATTATATTCGCGGCAGTAAGGAAATGCGAAGGAAAATGAGGCAGATCCCGGTCTTACCGAGAGTGAAGTACAGAGGGAACGGAAGAAATAGTAACCGTTTCATATCCTTTCCACCTGCCTCCTTCCCTTCACCACTTCCATCATACGGCGACGTCGCTCCATAAAAAATGGCTCCGTCTGATTGATCGCCTCTTCACTTGACACCCTCTAACGCCACGCGGCCAAAACCCAACCCCGAATAATCGAAGCATAATGGAAGAAGGTTGGGTGGGGGTTTAATACCACGGCAGGTGATAGCGGGGTGGGATTGACCCCGACCAGTTTTTCTACGTCTAGACTTACTTGTTGGAACACTTTGAGTCGATCCAAAGGTGCGGTGCAGGTACGGGATACGCCTCCGGCGATGCCACCTGCTACCAGAGTTCGCCACCACATACCAGAATGCATTTCAGCCGATGTGAAATCATCCGGTACGTTCATATCCTCCCCGATGTCGAGATACTGAAGAGGAAGAGTGGAGCGGGTGAAACGACACTTCATAGTACTTCGACCGTTATTACACCCTCCGTACCATCTTAAACATTTAACTACAGCAGTGAAATTACGAACACGTATCTGCGGTGCGGTCTTCCAGACCGCCACTGTTTATTAATTTATTATGATTATTTCAAAATCTACATCTACAATTTGGTTCTCCCCGTTAAATAATGCCATGGGTTAAGTAATAAAAAAATTATGTTCACTTTGTTTGTAAAATATAAACTAGGCGGTAATTTGACACTATAATTTAGACGGTCTCTCGCAGACAGCATCTATATAGTTAAAGGTTAAAACGATTTCGTCATAAAATTACGAAAATCGATGGAACGTTTTTAGACCATTCATGGATGAATAAAGCGGAAGATATTCTTGAATGTGCCTAATTTATTTGCAGCGAGAAATACCGCTTGTCCAAAAAATTTCTATATTCATCACATTCTAATACGTTAAAAATCAAATTCTACC
Source organism: Tanypteryx hageni (assembly GCA_028673005.1). Classification (NCBI taxonomy): domain Eukaryota; kingdom Metazoa; phylum Arthropoda; class Insecta; order Odonata; family Petaluridae; genus Tanypteryx; species Tanypteryx hageni. The sequence continues at coordinate 31,707,514 of CM054113.1, read as the reverse complement.
ATGGCTTTCCACAAATTAAACTCATAGATATATTTAACGAAATATTAATATCATCGAGCGCACGGTATCTGGTCAAAATATACATTTTTAAGCCATTCATTTAGGATAAAAACACCCGGGACCGGCTATTTACTAGAACAAATTGGTCAAAGCCTCTCAACTGCCTCATCTTCTCCGGGGGGAAACCAAAACGAAGTCATTTATTTTTTAAGGCTGGACACTGAATCGTCTTCCCCTGGCGTGACGTCACTTTCATTACTAAGGCAAGAGAATTGGCGGCTGAATGAAGAGCACTCAGTTCGTTTTCTATTTACGAGAGTTAGCGGTAAACAGCACAGGGCCCATCTTCATCTACAAGTTACCCTGCAATTCACCTAGCGGACAAGATGGAGTTGGAACTCTGCGCCACAAAAAATCTGGCGACGATATAGCTTCAATCACTCACTTGCATGGGCTATTATTACCTACGAGGATTAGGGGGAAGTATAACTCAAAACAACTAAGTTCTGGAGCCTAGTAAAAAGTTTGGGGATATTATTTACAATATTATACGTAAGATACTCTCTTCTTACACCTTACACATGCCAGCCGACATAATTTTTATATAGAGATCACAATAAAATTGGAAAACTTTGCGCCAAGATAGGTTTTATGGCAACATGGCATCCTGAATTTTTCCAGCCCTGATCATTGAGCTGACTTCGTTCTGTTTGCTAACGATCAAACGGGATAGCTACGCAAACTTATATAACTTAGAATAATAAATAACTGATTTTATCACACTTTCCGGTAGGAATAGGTGGTTTCAAAATTACGATAAGTGAGCTAAGTTACCCTATTAAGGCGATATGTAAGTACAAAAACAGGGAGAGAAAGCCAACCAGCACAATACTTTCAACATATATTACTATTAATATTATTTACGTTATGGTACGAAAGATACTATCTTCTTTAACCTTATTACACTTGCAACCGGCATAATATTTATACAGAGTTCACAATACATTGCAAAAAATAGCGCCAAGATGGATCTTATGGCGACATGTCATCTTGAATTTTTCCAGCCCTGATCATTAACCTGACTTCGCTATGTTTGCTAACGATCAAACGGGATAGCTACGCTAAATTAACTAACTTAGAATAATAAAGAACTGATTTTATCACGCTTTCCGAGCAGTTGGTCCCAATTATAGAACCCAATGATTGAACATTGCACTTAGAACACCCATTTATTTATATCATATTTCCATTTATTTATACGTGATTATCAACAGAAAGAAACTTACTTGTCCATCTGGAGGTTTTCGTCCGCAGTACGTAGCCAGAGTAGTTAACTGGCGCGCAAAATTCAATAAAATTCGCATCCTGAAAACACGAAACTCACGTAGACATTCAACTCGGCGTTGCTAAGGAATTTTAATGTACACGGTCGTCAAGGCGTGCAACAATGCACTTCCACCAATATAGCCGACGAAGTACATATGTATACCTATATCACCCCCCTTTATATTGCTAAAAATCTTGTCGCGAAAAGATTCTTTGTGGAACAGAGAATCAATCCTTAAATGATATTTTGAGTCAAGGGAAAATAACGTTTTACTTTCGGTCGCCAACCATCCGAGTTCAGAGATTCTCAGAGCTTCCATTCGGTCCTCTTTTTCACAAACGGGTTTCCTCATACGCACTTCACCTTTGGTCGGTTGTTTTTTAAAAACAATTTTTGCGCGATTTCAGAGAATTTTATGAATATTATCTATTGGGAAACTTTGGATGGGAGCCGAAATTGTTATGAATTCTAATCATTGCATTTGCACGCGTATCAGTCATTAAACCAATGAAACATTTGACAGGTTGATTTTTCTGTTGACAATATATTTTAAAAATCTGGAGCAACAAATTACACCAATAATCCTATAAATACGAGGGTATAAGGATTAAAAGAAAAATAGTGGGCGGGAGATAATTTTCTAAGGACAAGTCTGAAAGTGCGTCTTTTGGAGTTAGACGACGTTGCGTTTCAACGATTCCATTCTGCAATATCTTGCAGATTCTTCACATAAGTGGGAAATTAACACCATTTAGGGGCTTTTGATTTAATAAGAGAGAGAGAGAGAGAAGCAATGTTGGATGTGGCTAATTTGCGAAAATTTTCGTCAAGCAGTTTATCAATTAACTGGTTGGTATATCCATTCTTGTTGGATATATATTTAATGATCTCCAATTCTTTGTTAAAATCAGAGCTGGATATGGGAATGTTTACTGAACGGTGTAGCATGGCATGATAAACTGCAAGTTTGTGAGATAATGGGTGGGAGAAATCAGCAGGAATTACTTGATATGTATATGTTGGTTTTCTGTATATTTCAAAATGATGCTTATTATTATGAATTGTGATGCTTAGGTCAAAAACGTTTAATTTTTTTGTGAATTGAGTTTAAAAATATAAGATAGGAATTTAATTGTCGATGGCTCACGGTCCAACAGCATAGAATAATATAATAATATTGATTCTAAATCATCCATAAAAATGTCTGACAGTAGGGGGGAGATAAAGGAGAGCCCATTGCGAAACCTTCTTTTTGCTGATAAAATTTTCGATGATGACTGGTAGAGCGCTGCACAGTAGCATTCAAGTCAACCGTAGTTGACATTCCGCATTTCCACATAATGAAAAACCAAAGCCAAGATGGCGCTTCTCATAGCGACATCAGTTGATCATTTAAAATTTGAAATTCATTTTTTTAATTACGAGAAATACGGTACCTGAATTATACAAAATAATTTCTATTGCAATATAATAAAACGCTAATTTTTCTTATTTGAAAATTAATTATAAAAAGATGAATATTTTCTAAAATCAGAAGTGACACCTATTTTACGCGGAAGAAACTGTCGATATTTCGTATTTACAAACACTAATAAAGATAATCGTTATTGCGCTCTATATTCCAATTGAAACTTTATTCTTGATTAATTGTATAATTTGTATGTATATTTTAAGATATTCTTTAGATATTTAGCGCTAGATGTAGCACGAATATGAAACTTCTTTCGTAAATGAGCAGATCGTACTTCAAAAGAGTGTTAATCTTGCATGGATTATTTTACAACTTCATAAAATGGAACCATTATTAACGTTAGTAAGAGGGACTACTCCTGAATCTTCGATAACTGCCAGCAATTACTTGAATCAAGAATCATCGTCTATGTGATGGTTCGCAAATTTATTTTTAGGAATGAACCATATTAATATGAGCTATTGCTATGATGTGCCGAAATAGCAATCTAAATCGTTTTCTTATCACAATCGTAATGAAATATTACATAACATCAGTTATTTATTTTTAAGGTCTGCTTTAGCTTCATAAAATCTTTGGGCATTTTCAAAACTGGAGGAACTTTGAGGTATAATGAACCGATTCCCTACATAGCGAGATTATTAAACTTCCGAACGAGGCTAATATTTACGTGAAGTCCATTTCATCCAAAATACGACGATCTGAATTAGAATTCCGTTTAACTCAGCTGAATATTCTCCAAATTTCATTATTAATCGATAATGCTATACGTTTTAATTTAAAGCAAGGTTTAAAAATCTCACGTTCACCTGCCAAACGACAAATACTGTGGAATTTCCGTGTCGAAAGTCTATAGGAATGGGATATTTTCTATACGTACCGAAAACTGTGGGCTTAGTTGTCTATCGGAATACAACTATTGCCCAGTTTCATCATCCTGGCCAGTAATAAGGAGTTAAGTTTATGCATTCTTTTTCAGCTATGTGATTATTTTCCAACGAGCGACAAATAGAATAAACAAGAACATCGAGTGGGAGAAAAGGAATTTCGGAGGAAAAGGTAACAGGTGGGAGGGAAGGATTCGGCCACGGTGGGTCTGTTAAGGGCAGGTTACACGTGCCGCTAAGTCATACGTTATTGGGAAGCCCTCCTGGTCCAATTGGAATACGAAAAAATGAGTGCAGCATTGACGTCCAGCCGCGTTGTTCGGTGGGCATCGGACGCAAGCGAAAGCGGTTCAATGCGATAGGTGTCCTTTACGTTTGCATATTCAACTCGAGCCACAACTCGGAGAGATTCAGATACTCCCCCATTTTAAAAATTATGACTTAAAACTTTTTAATTGATAATCGCCATTTGTCGCAAATTCTCGTGGGATATGCATATTCGTAATCCGTTAAATGCACTCGTAAAGAACTAGCTTTCATCGGAAGTGATGCTAAATAGTGGCGAAATACGGAAGAAGCGTATGAACGTTCTATGATTTTACAAAGCGTCAGTTCTTTATTATAAGATTGGGAGGGTACCTATGTGAATTTGTATGATGCCTGTAGGATCGTATGCAATATAATGATTAGCGCCCGGGGATAAAATGTCTATTACGATAATGCAATGGAAACCCCTAAAACCCTGTAGGGCGATTAATAATCCAAGAAAGTGGGCGGAAGAAACTCCGACATATTGCAAGGTCGCAACTTCATGATAGCTAAAGGTGACACTATGGGAATAATGTTAACGCCCACGCATTTTGAAAGACACAACCACGATAATAAAATGCGTGTCATCACATCGAGTGCTGCTGAGGGCAGAGGAGATACACCATCGGGCTCGTGTAATTTTTTGTTTGTTCAGGGAGGCCATTGTTAAAACCATAAACGAAATCCATTTTAATACTTATTAAAATATTTGATACTAGGGAGTTGCGAATTTTCCATTCCATGCTCACATAATGCTGACGAATCACACCTAATAATCGACATCCATTTGCTCAAGCCGCCTTGGGCTGGTGGGGGGAATCACGTAGGTAGGTGTTTCGGATACAAAGCAGCATTCATCATTGGCGATTCATCTACCATCTATCACGTTCAATATTATTATCGTCTTCGTAGTTCTCCTACAGTGTGGATGTAAAATTTGATTGGAATTGAAAGCGCTGCCCTCGGAAGTAAAATATGAATGAAAGAAATGTAATTTCAAGAATCGCACGAAATACCGGACTAATGGCAAATGAACCTGAGCCTTGTCTCCTCGTTGAGACAAAAGTTATAGCAGGACAGACAAACGGATAATCAAGCAAACAGACCAAGTGCACAGGGATTCAACATAAGAGACCGCGCCAACGCAAATTGCGTGCCTCTGGGGTACATTTTAGGGAAATTTTTACTTGGCGTTATCTTCGTTGTTTGATGTTTTTTGTGTGTCCGCTAAATTTCGTTTTGATTAGATAAAACTTAAAAATTAGCTCAGGAACTATAAGTGTGGTGTTCTAGAAAAACTATTGGCAGTCGTCTCTTAAGTTATATGAACATGCACACGAAATTTTGCGAAAATAAAAAAATCGAGATAGCAGTTATCGTAGAACAGGCAATGACGATTCATATGCTACAAGAATTTTATTTTAATTTTACAGAAACTGATGACAATATCGGAGATTCTGATTTTATTGTAAACGTTTACCTACTATGGGCTACATAAACGTTTAATTTTTTTATGAATTAAACGCGTTCAAAAAGATTTGATTTACAAAATTTAACCCACCATAGATACATCTCTCCTGGAATCTGGTAGAACTTGTTCGGGATCCCAGAATCTTTGTAATGATGTAATTTTCAGCTTTACTAATGTTTTTACCTTATATTAAGTTGAGATTTTGGTAGAATCTAATTCAATGAAACGATACTTAATGCATAAATCTCCTCTTTATACAGAACCATGTTGGTTACCAAATCTGACGGGCCAGTGTCGGGTGGCCTGATTTTTATTACAATTTAAACCAATCTAGAAACATTCACCATTGTTTTAGATTTCTTTTCAAAAGTAAATGAGGTTGGCGGAGAATTAAGCAAAATTGTAACGTTTGTGCTGTCAGTTTCAGTATCCAACGAAACCTGCGAACATGTATTCAATGTCATTAATGTTTTGTTGAGTAAAGGTCGAAACTAATTAAGTGTGCATCATGTCAAGGCGGAAATTTCAGTATACACCAATTTTAATTACTCACCTAAAGATTTCAATGCCTTTTTCTGTCAAAATCAGATCTTTTGGAGACTGCTAGAGTAGTTCAAAATACAAATTCAAATTACATAAATGAAGCACGGCTTTTGAAGTAATGCTATTTTTACGAATTTGTTAAAACAAAATTAAGGTTAAACATTCATATATTTTGTAAATGATAAATAAACCAAAATTTATGGTCCTCATTAGCTTTTTTTAACCTACAGAATATCTCGCTATTAACTTCCGGAATCAACAATTTACAAGATGGCAACTGTAAATTTAACAATAAAATAAATATTAAATATCATTATATGTTTCCCAATAATTAAATAAAATAGTTTCATTGCTCACACCCGGTTTTTTGACCTAGATTAAATTCTCCCGGTTTCTCCCGAAATTTGCTATTCATTCGGTGGAAATCTCTCGGAATCAACTACTCATGAGGTGGGAACCCTAGTTTCCTGTTTCTACGAGCAAATGTTCAAGACGTCTCTTGTGTGAAGAGAAAATATTATCTGTAGTTGTAAGAATTTCAGAAATCAGGGACGTGAATTCCATAGGAGTAAAATGAGCTTCAACCGACTTGAATCAGCACATCTGAGAACATATCAAAAAATGAAATTTAATAACAGCGGAAGAATGAAATGCGAGATATAAAAGGAAATAAGTAGGAAGGGACTCACCCAGGGTTGCCACCTTATGAGTAGTTGATTCCGGGAGATTTCCTTTTCATGAGTAGAAAATTCCGGGAGAATCCGGGAGTATTTTCTCTAGGTCGAAAAACAACTAAAGTGACCAATGAAACTTATTTCATTTAGTTATTAGTAAAATCAATAATGATTATTTAATCTCGTTTTATTTTTAAAGTTAGAGTTGTCAGGTTGAAAACGGCTGATTCCGGGCGATATCCATATGAATAGTTAACCGCGATATCGTTTGTAGTTTAAAAAACACCTAATGAGAACATAGAATAATTGTATTTTTTATTTAGAAAATATATTAATATATAACGTCAGTTTTGTTTTATTATATGAAATATAATAAATAAATCTTAAAAATAGCATTACTTCAGTAGTAATATTTCATTTGAATTTGTTATTCGAACAACATCGAGCAGTCTCCAAAAGATCTGGTTTTGATTGTAAAAGGGCATGGATATCTTTAAAAGAGTATTTAAAATTGGTTCATACGTGAATTTCAGTCTTGACATGGTCCACATTTAATTTGTTTCGAACTTCACAGCACAATTCGTTAATAGCATTGAACAACGGTCACAAGCTGCGGTGGATACTGAAGCTTAAAACACAAGCGTTACACTATTATTTAATACTCCGTCATCTCCATTTACTTTTGAAATGAAATCTAAAACAATATTGAATGTATAATAATTGGTTTAAATAAAAATAAAAATCAGACGAACCTTTATTGGCACGTTAGCGTGGTAACCAACATGCTCCTGTATAAAGAGCATATTTGTACATTATTTATCACTTCATTGGCATCAATGGATAGGATTCTATCAAAATCTCAAATTAGTACTAAGTAAATTCAATTTCGAAGATTTTGGGCAGCCGGAAAAGTTCTACCAGATTCCGGGAGAAATGTATCTAAGATTGGTTAATTCCGGGAGACTCCCAGAATTCCGGAAGAGGTGGAACCCCAGACTCACAATCAGCGCCTCAGTGCCACTCGGGACGAATGTGGCGCCAAGTGTTAGTTAAACCTTTCTCTCAGATAACTGTCCTAAATACTTTTTCAACGTTTAGGAGAAATTGGTTGAGCTACACGAACGAATCGATTTCGAATAAAGGAGTAAATTATGGAACTGTTTTAATATAATTAATTACGTGAGTCGGTCCAGTAGTGTGACGTTGCTCGCGATACAGCTTCTGGTTAGGTCTCACGCATGGCTTCGACTTTAGTGATCGGTATTTGTAAGTTTCATTTTCCGGCAGCCCGCGGACCACCTGAAAGACACTCGAGGCCCACCAGTGGTCCACGGAGCACACTTTGAGAACCGAGGAACCTCAACGACGAGAACTATCTTCGCCCCTCATTCTGTACCATCACGTTACCGCATAAAAACAATAACAATACCTACTGGACATACAATTGCAATTGCAATTTTCTCGTTCGGCGGCGTTTGTTGTTGTATGACAAAATTTGAAAAATGCCCAAGATGAAAGCACGTTAACCCGTAACCACAGGCATCGGTCTCTCAGACCACACGAAAAATTTCAATAGTCTATTTTATGGTCCATGGATCATTTAGGCCTTTGAGGTTTTGTTTAGCTTTGTATCCTGGAGGTGGCTTTGTTTACTTCACGGTAGTTGCCGTCTAGCTTTGGACCTGTGCGTACTAGAGCGGGTTTAGTTTCGTTGCCGGTCTGAAAAACCGCTTGCCTGTGTCCACGTAATTTTTTTCGGGACAGTTCTTTCACACGGTTTCGGAAATTTCCTACGATATGTTGCAGTTATACCGTCCTGGACCGTCGCACGTTCAAAAATTTGATAACCAAAACTGCCTTCCAATGTTTTATTTGTAGCAGCTCAATATATTTGAAATGTTCAGCACCCGCTTGAGGAGAGAGAGCGTGAGAGGGGGAGGGGAGGGCGTTGGAAAGGGAGTGGGATGGGAAGGGGGGACGGTAAGGGGGGGTTAAGGGGAGAGGGAGGGGAGTGGGAGGAGAGGGTGGGAGAGTGGAGGGAGAGGAAGAGGGAGAAGGGGAGAGAGCGGGGCAGAGGGGGAGAGAGATAGAGACAGAAAAAAACCAAATGTACTATATATTGAAAATAATTATGTGCGGTTAAGTATTTTATAGCGAAATTTATTTCTTTGTCTAACAATTTCTATTCACCCAAAACCATTTTTACACTCCGTACCACTCAATCATGTTAATTTAATATTTATTGCTTAATTTTTAGTGCATATAAAAGTTGGTGTCATTAATTTGACTTTTCAAGATATTTCTAAAGGCTAAAGACTACTTAAAAAAGTTGTCCAGTATTGGAAAGTACCAGAACTTGGGTGACATTCGTGGTACCGCAAACAGCAACCAAGTTTTGAGAAGAGGATAAGTGAACACGAATTATATTTTGAATGGCTGTCACCCATTTGCTACTTCACGAAACATCTCTTGGAAAACGCTCATAACAGTACTTTTTACCATATGTTAACGACTTTTTATGCCAAAGGCAATAGATTTTTTTCTGGAACAATCAAAATTTATTCATTTTTTCCTCACTAGCGAGTTTGTATTAAAAAGAATTCTCCAATCCATTCCGAAAACACCATTGAAAGAATTCCTTTTGGTGACTTTATGGCGAGATATTTTCTATTTTCCTCCTCCTCTCTCCACCATACCTCTTTCCCATCTGTCTTTTTGTTTGATTTGTCATTCTTAACCGCCCCACTTCAGCCGTCCTCGGCTGAGGGGTGGTCAGCGTGTCTGGCTCCCAATGTTAAAGTCGCCCGAGTAAAATAGTAAAAGGTGCTTGCATACTCACCTTGAAAAAACATTAATTTTTTAGAGACACATTTCGTCATTGGAAATATATTTTTAATTCTAAAGATTTCACCCCTTTACCGATTTTCATTCTTTCCTTGTGTAACTATAATGTAGTAAACCAATCCCTAAATTTTGCAATTTCAAGAATATTATACTTTTTTCACAGTAGGATACTAAAACCACACATTTTTGCCGAATTTTAAAGTTGTACCCTATCTAGTAGAGAAATAATGTTTATCTATTTGTTTAAATTTTAAATAATTATAACGGCCGCATCAACATATTGATGGAGATTTTTATTTGGGTATGTGCACCAAGTTCAAAATAACTTTAAAATTTCCGCTTCAACACGACATTATTTTTTTTTCGCGATTCTCAAATATTAAAACAAATACTACACAACCCATATTCTACACATGAAAATTATCACCACCTGATGTTACTTGGTTGTCCTTTGTACCTTGATGTGGTAGAAGGGCTTGAGCATTTCAAGGGGCAACATTTTGTCGTTGTCAAAGAGAGGATAACAAGGTAGGAAATTTATCACCACATTTGAACAAATACAAAGTCTCAAAATTAAAACACAAATTTATTAGTGTAATATTGTAAACACTGGAAACTGTATTGGGTACTCAGTTTCAGCCAGAAGTTACAAGATAAAAATATTGATGATACATTGGTCATTGATTCACAACAATTATATGCAGGCAATTAACAATGTAATGCTTATTGTAAAAGAGCTTGTTGGAATGACTTGAAAGTAGATTTAAATGCAACCTTAAAAGGCATTGATGTATAATATTGTACAATTAAGACATGCCATTAAACAAGATTTTATCTTTTGTGTATAACAGCTTGTAACTTGTTTAATCTATGTGAAAATCCTTCTTCGGGTTGACGTTTCTGTTTTATTAAGGTTAAAATTTAATTTTGTGAAATGCACAAAAGATATTTAGATGATAAAGCATTGACAGTATATGGAATATAGTGGAGTACATTATAATTCTTAACTAAAATTACACTTAGTCAAGGAACACACAACAATCAATGCTAAGTGTTCTATCTGTTCTTTTTTTAGAATTTCACAATAATGGAAATTATGTGTGTTATTAAATACCCTCGACCATCCTATACTGCCAGAAGGCTCAAATAAATGTAACTGTTGCTTGACATCACAGCTTTTGGGAGTTCATTAACCACTTTCCTGGTATCATTTACCCACTTTTGGTTATTCATGAAGGGATAATTTATATATGCGGAGATATTAATTTAATAAAAATAAATAAATGCACTAGTTAATGCATCAGAATATGCTGAAATCTTTTCAACACAACCTACTCATAAGTAGATGCATGTAGAAGGTGAATGTTTTTTATTAGATAGTTATAACAATGTCGACTATTGCTTGGCACAACATTCAAGATTCAGCCATCAGATAATTTGCGTAATACTTTCAAACTGTAAAAAATCAGCCTGAGCTCTTAGATAATACAAAAAAACTATGTAGTATATAAAAAATAAATAGACAGGTATTATACAGAAGATTTTGAAATAAAGACGATGTTTTTCACTAAAGAGCCTATCAAAATCACATCCACACAAAATAATTATGTTGTCAGCAAAGATGACCAAAAATGCTAAAACACTCAAAATTGCTTCAGTCATAATTAACAGGCTAAAGCCTTTTTCTTGTATGAAGAAATTATACAAATGATTTTCTTTCTGTTTACCAACAGAATACTTATGAATGCTGGTGGAGGTTTTCGGGTTTCGCTGCGTTGGCGGCATTTCTGGCTCTAGACGTTTCGCAGACATTGCAGTCTGCATCTTGAGGAGACGAAGTGAGATCAGATGGTAGGGATCTGCTTTTATATCCACTCGGCCTTCCTAGTTTAACCGTTGTCCATCGCTGATTGGATCATTCGAGTTGCTATCCTTTTCTCTTTGGTGGTTACTCCAACGTATTTTCTTCCCTTTCACGTTTCCGTTGGAAGAGTCGCTTCCATGTTGCGCTGATGTGATCTTCTTTCGCGAGCAATTTCGTCTCCCCGAGCCTGTTTTTATGTACCGGGCCGCAGGTAAAGTGCTCCGCTATGGCCGACTCCGTCCAATTCTTGTTCATCATGGCCCGATTATGTTCGCCTAAGCGCCAGCGAATGGATCGTCCCGTTTGTCCTACATATACGTGTCCGCAGCTGCATGGAATCCTGTTGACTCCTTTAGATGTTAGCGGGTGGAGTGCATCTTTCGCAGACGGAAGTTCTTCTTTTATTTTTCTTAGCGTGTTTGAACGGACGACGATATTTTCTTTTTGTAGAACCCTGTCTATGCGTTCTGATGTCCCGGCGATGAAGGGAATTTTTGCGTAGGCTGTGGGCTTTTGTCGTTCCACCGAAGGTTTTTGTTTCGGTTTTATGTTCCGCCGGATGAAGGGGTGACTGTAGCCATTATTCATAAGTGCCCTTCTTATATGCTCTTCTTCGTCTTTTAGCGACTCGGGATCGGAGACCGTGTTTGCTCGGTGCATCAGGGTCTTGATTATTGATGCCTTCTGCTGAGGATGGTGATGAGAGGCAGCATGCAGGTAACGGTCAGTGTGCGTTTTTTCCGAAATACGCTGTGTCCAAGGCTTCCGTCAGGTCTCTTCTTCACCATGACGTCGAGAAATGGTAGGGTGCCGTTCTCTTCGACTTCCATGGTGAACTGGATGGCTGGGTGGACTTGGTTGAGTTGACGGTGGAACTCATGAAGTTTATTTGTCCCATGGGGCCAAATGACTAATGTGTCATTCACGCAAAGACTAGTACCCCTACGGAAAGACCGGAAACTTAACAGAAATTTAACAGATTAAATGGACTTAAATGAAAAAATTGCATATAAGAAATCAAACTTATTACCATATATCACACATTACGAGAGTACAAAGTCATTATCAAATTACATAACAGTGAGGTATTTATATATAAATATTATACAATCAAGATATAAAAATGAATTATTGTAACAGAATTTTATAACGTTAATACCTTTTATGCATGAAACGTATTTAAAGGAAATTCACGTGGACGACGAAAAACGTCAAACTTTCACGTCATGAATGAATTTGTGGATCAAGCAAAAATCTATTTGTAAAGTGATTTCTTCGGCCCTGGAACACATTCTCTTTCTGTTGCACCTGTAAAAAGAACGAAAATGAATTTCTAAGAATGTCAATCATTGAACATGCTAAACCTAATGAAATTGATGCAGGAGGCAATGGGCATGCTTCAAATGTTGCAGTAAATGTAAAATAAGGCAAATGCGCTTACGGCCCATAAACAATGTTTCTATGATGATCGCATTTCCATTTGTAAAATTAAACACATCACATTGCACTAGAAAATGTCCACTTTATCTATAATTTATTCCAAGCACAGTTGTATTTGCTGACGTTTACGTGTTCACAGCAGTTACAGTTAGACCATTTAAGATCTATATGTATTCATCATATAATAAGGAAAACTTTTGGTATAGAGATTTCAATTTCTCGATCGAAAAATATATACATATTTCTAAATGTTTTGAAACAAAGAAGAATTACGTCTAGGATTATAAACAACTGCATAATGAGAAACAAGAAATATTCAAGTTAACAATTTGTGTAAATTCAAAATATTTCAAATTAAAACAATGAGACATCGCTATGGTACACTTATTTCATTCTATTAAAAGCACAATTCTATCCTCTGGCATCTCTGTTGCAGTTTAACTTATAAAACTCACTATAATCTACTGATAATCGCGAGAAGTTTTATACAGAAATTTCAGTTACTCAATCTAAAATTATTGCTTATTTAGTGAACTGACACGAACCATATTCACGGCCAGGGCAATGGACGACACAGCTAGGTGAAGTAATCGAGGCTTAACACCTGAAAATGAGAAATATTTCCTCTCAAAATGCTTCTCGTACACAAACAAAAGAGAGAAATTTCTTTCCTTCCTTCCTAGAAGATATATCCATTGGAGGTATCTGTTAAGAAAATATAAAAGCATTCTCACAAAACGAAATCACATAACTATTTGTAGAACTAGTTCGTTAATTTTTTTTCAAAAATATATGATATTTTTAAGATTTACCTGTTGATTGGACATCAGAACAAAATCATTCCGTCACTTTTTCTTAAACAGTGATGAATGCATATCTACTATATATCTACTTGACAAAATCAGAGTAACTGACAACCTCTCAATAACCAATGGCCAAATTTTTTCAAGAAAAATGGCCGCTGTTCCGTTACGATACACAAGGAACGTGTGGCGCTGTGGAGATGCGGTAGAGAGAGAGAGAGAAATAGAGGGAGAAAATGAGAGAGAGAGAGCCGACTGCGACTGCAGCGCCTTTCGCGGACACCTTAGCATAGTGAACTACGTGTAAAAGCTGGGAATCTATTCTCCCATAAGAGTTTCATACCCCTGCATCCACGTAACGCAGCCAGCATGAAGGTTGAGGACCACATGATACTAGCGCCTTAGACTCGAAATGCTCCATATATAGATTGGCTATGACGGGGGAGAGAGGACAGCACATATCTGCTCCCTCCTTCTGGTCGTAAAACTGTCCGTTCCACAGGAAGCAGTTGTTGGTGAGGCAGAATTCTGTTAACTACGGATAGTCTGCCGGCAGTCCATGATGTATAAGCTCCTTCAAAATTTCGATGGAGTCCTTTATAGGAACCTTAGTGAAGAGTGAGGTCACGTCAAATCTTATAAGAATATCGTTCTCCGATACTTTCATGTCGTTTAGCCTTTCTATGAAATGTGCTGAATTCTTCACGTGCGATTCCGTTCCGCCTACGTACGTCTGTAAGCTGCGTGCGAAGTATTTTGACAGCCGATATGTTGGGGATCCGATGGCGCTGACGATGGGTGTCAGAGGAACGTCGTTCTTGTGTATTTTTGGTAACCCAAACAGTTGTGGAGGCCTGGATGATGACGGCAGTAAATTCCGTTGGTCTTAAATAGGTATTGAGGATTTCTAAATCAACTCTCGGATTTGCCTTTTGGTTTTCATCGTCGGGTCGCCTTTTAGTGTGGAGTAATTTGGATTGTCCAGCAGATTGCGGATCTTCTCGTCGTAGTCCTCCTTGGAGATGATTACGGTGGCGTTTCCCTTATCAGACGATAAAATCACGACACTTCTTGTTTTTCAAATCTGTGATGGCCTGACTTTCGGCTGTTGAGATGTTGGAGGATGGTGGTCTTGTTTTACGAATAATATGCGCCACCTCTTGGCGCATTTCTTCTGCTTGTTTCGATTTCAGATTTCGGATGGCCGCTTCCACTCCCACGACAATTTCTTCCTTAGGTATTTTGTTGGGAGCGATAGCGAAGTTCAGACCTTTCGCTAAGACTGATTTTGCTGCATCGGAGTAATTGACGTCCGTTAGGATGTAAATCGTCTTGTCATGGCTCGGGGTCCTTTATGGGAACCTTAGTGAAGAGTGAGATCACGTCAAAGCTTACTAGAATATCGTTTTCCGATACTTTCATGTCGTTTAGCCTTTCTATAAAATGTGCTGAATTCTTCACGTGCGATTCCGTTCCGCCTATGTACGTCTGTAAGCTGCGTGCGAAGTATTTTGACAGCCGATATGTTGGGGAACCGATGGCGCTGACGATGTGTCTCAGAGGAGCGTCGTTCTTGTGTATTTTTGGTAACCCATACAGTCGTGTAGGCCTGGATGATGACGGCAGTAGGTTACTTTGGTTTTTATATGTATAGAAGGTTTCTTAATCAGCTCTATGTTTTTCCTTTCGGTTTTTATCGTAGTTTCGCCTTTGAGTGTGGAGTAAGTTGGATCGTCCAGCAGATTGCGGATCTTCTCGTCGTAATCCTCCGAGGAGATGATTAAGGTGGCGTTTCCCATATCTGCCGATAAAATCAAGATGCTTTTGTTGTTTTTCAAAACTTTGATGGCCTGTCTTTTGGCTGTTGAGATGTTGGAGGATGGTGGTCTTGCTTTACGAATAATATGCGCCACCTCAGATTCAGAATTCAGAATTCAGATTTCGGATGGCCGCTTCCACTCCCAGACAATTTCTTCATTAGGTATTTTGTTGGGAGCGATAGCGAAGTTCAGACCTTTCGCTAAGACTGATTTTGCTGCATCGGAGAAATTGATGTCCGTTAGGTTGTAAATCATCTAGTCGTGGCTCGGCGTCGGATCTGGATGTTGATTCTTATGGAGATTTTAAAATTTCTTTCTCTGCTTATCCTTGAAAGACCACTGGGTTTTGGTTGAGGTGGTGGTGATATGGTCACTTTGTTCTCAGTTTTCGTGAGACATAACGGAGGCGAGCTCTAGGTGGTGTTGGTAGAGATTATGAGCGCATTGAAGAAGCGCGTAACTCGTGGAGCGTATGCGTTTACGCAGGAGTGCTTGGCCTGTTGAAAAAGGCGAGTGATGACTAAAGTTTGCACTTCTGTTTGTGGAGACGCTCGAATCTCCTTGAATTCCTCTGGATGTTCTCCCCGTAGAGGGATATCAATTTGAGTTGAAGGCTTTCGCAGCGTTGCTGAATGCTGGTGGAGGTTTTCGGGTTTCGCTGCGTTGGCGGCATTTCTGGCTCTCGACGTTTCGCAGTCATTGCAGTCTGCATCTTCAGGAGATGAAATGAGATCCCGTCAGCTGTATGAATTTGCCTCAGTGAGAGCTTTCCACTACTGTGCGGTTAAGCTTTCAGTGGTTGGGCTGGGAGGTAGCAGGATGCTAATTGGACAGGTCCACTCGCTGTATGTAGAATGGCGGCTGTGGCTTCCGATGTCTTTTCTGAGGAATCTTTACTTCATATGCTGAAATGTCCTCTCTAACAAGGATGGCTGTTCCTCCTCCTAGTCTGCCCTCCCTGTCTGTTCGAAAATCCTTGAATCCGGGTGCCGCCCATTTCCAAGATGGCTTAAGGTGTGTTTCGTGTATAAGAGCTACTGTGACGTTGATTCCCTGGAGGAAAGCTAGCAGTTCAGGTGTTTTTGTTCTTATACCACCGTTGCAGTTCCAGGTGATAAGGACAATTTTGGAGAGCTAAGTGTTCTTATCCATGCATAGTCAGTATTTGACCGGACAGTTGGGCAAGCACTTGTCCAAGGGCCGCGATTTGTTTCTGCAGGACTGACGCTAGGGACTGCAGTGATGTAAGGAGGGAGGTTAGGGCCGAATCCGTTGTCGGGAGGAAAGGTGGATTATCTGTAGTTGGTTCAGGTTGAGGTGGTATCTGTCTGTGGCGAAGGGTGACGTTGGGTTCCTGTATCGTCTCGCCGTTTGTGGCTGCGGGATGCAGGAGTGGTGGGAAGTCCGAATTTTGGTGTGGATGAGCTGCGTTCTTTTTTTTGCTGCCCCAGGCGTTGCCTCTTGGAGCTGGTTCCGGTACATAGGCAGGGGGTGCCTGCTGGGGCTGAGAGGATCCAGCGGTCCAAACCATTTCCTTGCCTCTCGTTGGTATACCGGGCAGGTCTTATAGAAGGCGGGGTGTGGGCCTCCACAGTTACAGCATGTGGCAGGACCATCCTTCTTTTTCTACGGGAAGGTTTTCCCCTGGTGGGGGCCGGCACAGTTATAGCATCGAGGTGCCGCTGTGCAGAACGTTGATGAATGTAAGAAACGATTGCACATCTGTGGTTCTTCATGTCGGTATCGTAGAATGTGGACTCAAGAATTCCCGATGGACGTCCATCGGAGGAAATCTTTTGGGTCCCATCCTTGGGCTGTGGCGAGGGTTGATACTACGAATGTCCCTATGGGTGATTTGTAAGCTCGGCGAATCTGACGAGTGCGTAAGACTGGAACCTTCATGTCCTCCGGAATTTCCTTGAGATAAGATTCTTCCATTATTGTATAAAGCCCTCTTATGGTAAAGGCAAGGGTTTTTTCCTCTTTGGTTCCCCAGGTAGAGAACTGTGCTTGTTCTTCTCTTAACATAGTCTGCACACTTTTGTGGTCTTCTATATTGGTTAGCTGTAGCCTGGTATAGTGCCTACGTGATGTCACTTGGAAAGAGTGGTCCTTTATGACACTCATGACGGCTGTTATAAATTGTCGGAAATCTGCCAATTCATATAATAGAATTGCTGGCGGCTTAGGTAGACTTGTCTGGGATGGCTCGGCGGGAGGGGAGCTGGAAGCAGGCCCCGGAGTGACGTCTGTATTAGCGTCTCTGAGGAGCGGGTCGTAGCGGTTGTTGGTTTCTACCGTTTAGCGTTGGACGGCAATAGTCTCGGCAGCGGTGAAGTATGGCTTAAATTTCGTCTTCCGCTTCTTCTTTGGCTGTTGAAAGGTGCCCGTGTCAATGGACTTTCTAGCTCGTGTATCAGCATCGAGTGTGTCTCCCTCTTGGATAGGGGCTAGTTGGGAGTTATCGTTGTTGTTTTGGCCCTTGAAAAGGCCTTCGTCAGTTGGTTTCCCTTGGCATGGTGTGCTGTCAAGAATTACTAGCCGGTCTTTCGAAGTCAGATTTTGTGAGTCAATTTTCCGGTCGTTTGGACCGGCGTCATTCTTAAAATCTTATCCGAAGAGGATGTGTTTGATATTACTGGGTAATGATGTATCAACGTTCGTCCTAGGAGCAATCGTCCTATGTTGTAACTTTTTTGCCGGCGGTGATCTGAGCAGCGATATTTCGCAGAGCGGGTTTAAAGTTGAGGGGGCTGAAGCCCTTCCCCTCTAGCCTACCAACTGCCACCTGTCCGAATAGTCAAAAGAACACGATGTGCGGGTGAGAAGGTGGACCTATGTTAGCCACCCCCCGCTGCAAGAGAGAAATTGTGACCGTGCAAGGTTCCCCCAGGTGCTCCGCTCGCAGCAAGGCGTGCGGTTTACCCCTGAGTAGATCCTGGTCACGCTTAGAAGGCCCTGGTAGGTCTGGGCCACAGCGGATTACAGTACTTCCTCCCAAGGGGGAGTTTTCCAAACACCAGCCAGAGCAACGGAATAGCTAGAGGAGTTCGTTATTGTTGAGTCGCTGACCATAAGCCGGCGAATGAACGATTGATCGATCGATCAATGTTTTCGATGAGCCGATCGATGAGATCCGATGGTAGGGATCAGCTTTTATATCCGCTCGGTCTTCCTAGTTTAACCGTTGTCCATCGCTGATTGGCTCGTTCGAGTTGCTATCCTTTCTCTTTGGCGGTTGCTCCAACGTATTTTTCTTCCCTTTCAGGTTTCCGTTGGAAGAGTCGCTTCCATGTTGCGCTGATGTGCAAACCGTCGTCCCGGTTGAAATTGAATGGATGTTTTTCGATTTCAATAGCTTCGCGAATTCACCTCGGAAAATATCGATCTTTTTTCGCGAGCAATTGCGTTTCCTCGAGCGTGATTTTATGTCCCGGGCCGGAGGTGAAGTGTTCCGCTATGGCCGACTCCCTCCATTTCTTATTCATCATGGCCCGTTTATGTTCGGCTAAGCGGCAGCGAATGGATCGTCCTGTTTGTCCGACGTGTACGTGTCCACAGCTGCATGGAATCCTGTAGACTCCTTAAGATGTTAGCGGGTCGAGTGCATCTTTCGCAGACGGAAGTTCTTCTTTTACTTTTCTTAGCGTGTTAAAACGGACGACGATATTTTCTTTTCGTAGAACCCTGGCTATGCGTTCTGATGTCCCGGCGATGAAGGGAATTTCTGCGTAGGCTGTGGGCTTTGGTCGTTCCACCGAAGGTTTTTGTTTTGGTTTTTAGTTCCGCCGGATGAAGGGGCCGCCAACGCAGCAAAACCCGTAACCCTCCACCAGCATTCAGCAACGCTGCGAAAGCCTTCAAGTCAGATAGAATACTTATGAATTTAAACACAATTTCTTTAAATAAATAAAACATCCTAATCAAGTCGTATTCCCTCCTAAGGCCTGTCGACACATTTCATAAACCACATAGCTGATGCCAACTGCAGGGACCACTTTCATGAAGCTGGGCCTAATTCCTCGATAGAGACCAAAGAATCCCTCCCTTGCTATTATCTCACGTATTAATCTCGTCATGGTTTGGGCATGCTCTGGGCTTGTCAGTATATCTGAAAATACAAAAGAAAGTCAACATCATAACGTTGGAAAAGAGAAGAAGCGGAAAGCATATTATATGACCAAACAAAAGATCACAGAGAATTAATTTGAACTCATGAATTATTATGACATATTTTTTGCAAGATTATTGACTTTGTAATATATTAACCCTTTCTGGCCTGAGTGATTTAAAAAATATCTCATACAAGATTGATGGCATTGCTGACATAGAAGCAATAAAATAATTACGTGTACTTTTTATAAATTTTTATTGGCACATACAGTTTAACTTATGTGAAAAAATGGGCCGATCATAGGTATACCAATGGCCAAAGGGAAAAAATCAGGGATGTCGATATCTGACCCGAAAGGGTTAATTCCCTTGGCGACAAAAAAATACTGGACAATTTAACATTCAAGGAAGCTACTTCAGTCGTGATAACTTCATTCAAAATTATAATTTTGTAAATGTGGTCTTTCATGATTTCATGAATATTCTCCATCACTCACCTTGAGCTTGGAGCCTTGTTCTCACCAGAGCAAGCGGATACGATACTATCAGCCCACATGTGCTACTAATCGTCCCACAGCATAAGGGAAGCAAAACCCCTGGATTTTCTGAACCATTTTGCCGGATATAATAATTCTTCAAGGTCTGAAATACAAGATGGGAAAACTTAATATAAATTAAGACTAATTTACTATTTTTAGATTCTAAATTTAAGTAACTAATGCAATCTGTCCAAGCACATTTTAAAAGTTAATGTAGGAATGAGAAAGTTTTTATAATTTGATATAGTTATTAAAGCATTTGGCATTTTTATAAATATGAAGTTGCAGTTTATTTATCAAGAGATCATAATAATACTGCATGATTAAAAGAAGCAATTTATATATTGAATATGAAGTAATTAATCTACTTTTAACTGTTAACTAAGCTCATTACCCAGAGACAACATTAAAAATTAGTCTAAAATATCTCAAGGTACAGAAAAACAATAGAAAAATTAAGAACTATTTGCCACATTCACAAACATCCAAGATAAATAATTTGACTTACGAACCTCATAAACAGCCAGATCTATGCCAGCATATGGGATTATCCCAAGAAGGTTTGGAATGTATCCACGGTAAAAAGTTCTGAGTCCCTCCCTCAGATAAATTTTTTTTACTGCATCAATGATCCCATCATACTGGCCAGTTTTCCTGAGGGCCAGTCTAGTTTTTAGCACCTAGACAAAAAAATTAGCACAATTAATGAATGCACTTATAAATCCAACTTAAGATGTTTAAGCAAAGATTTTAATGAAACAACAATGAGGATACTTCTTCTCACCTCAAGTGGATATATAATGGTCTGGCTCACTCCACCAGCAATTGACCCAGCTACGAAACGCTCGTTGATGCTCAAATCCTCACCGCTGTTTTGATGGATCAACGTTTTTGTTTGCTCATAAGCCATGAACTTTATTGCAGTTTCGGGAACAATCTTTATAACATTCACTCCATTTCCTCGCCAGAGTCCTCTGATACCACCCTCTTTTACCATTTCGTGTAAACAAGACACAATTCCTCCTTTATTACCGTGTACCTGAAATAAATTCCAGAAAGATAAGTTTAAAGTGGTAAGTTCTTTTAACATCTACAGTTATGATTATCTGAACTTCTAATTAGTATTGGGAACAAATTTGGTAAAATGCAATTTTATTCTTCATAAAATACATTTGCGTCATATTTTTCCTCATGTATGTATGTATTTCATTTTTATACCGATTTGCGAGGGACTTTGACATTCAGGGTGTTTCGAATGCTTCAACACTGCAATGAGACAAGGGTGGAGAAGAAGGAAGAGTGAGAATTTGCTTAAACCGCTTTGTTCATAAAGATTACTCAATTTAGTAGCAGATTTTATTTCAGGCAGCTATTAATCATTCAGTTGTTAAGTTTTACATTTTATCTATCAAAATATTATATTGAACAACGGTATAGGAGTTGTTTTCTTTCTTTATCTTTGCCATAGTCTCCACTCATTATTAATATATATTTTATTAATGTATTTGTTGTTTTAATTACAATAGTAATATTCAAAAATATATATCAAAAATACATTTATATGCCTATTTGATGATATTTCAACACATGATTTTTAATGATGCCAAATTACCCCGAGCTTTTATTATCAGCGCCAACTTTGATCAGAGAATTTCAGATATTTAAACTTTATTGCAATTAGAACAAGAAGTCCAAACCAGGACTAATGCAGGCTGGTTTCCCAAAGTTGACGTTCCGAATTTATTACTTATATTGACAAGAAAAGTGTTAGTGATTCCAAGGAATTCTCTGGAAATCAAATTAATAGAGCATTATCAGGTTTAAAATATTAATAGCAATGTCAAATTTTCTTTCTCACGTATTTTCCATATATTTCATTTGATAAATGTTACTGTTTATACACGGATATGTGTGAATCATCTGTTCATTGCTGAAGGGTAGTCAAGT
Source organism: Tanypteryx hageni (assembly GCA_028673005.1). Taxonomy (NCBI): domain Eukaryota; kingdom Metazoa; phylum Arthropoda; class Insecta; order Odonata; family Petaluridae; genus Tanypteryx; species Tanypteryx hageni. The sequence continues at coordinate 31,685,462 of CM054113.1, read as the reverse complement.
GGAATAGAAAATAACAGATTTGTTCACTCATCTATGCTCAAGCCGAGTTAGGAAATAATCGTCTCCATGGCAACAAACCGATAAAATGCGATTTATAACGTAAAAACTCTGTTTTAGTAATAATTCAATAAATTACGAGAAATTATCAAAATTCGGAGTTAATATTTGGAATCTAAATTCCTTTCCCCTTAGAACAGTACAAACCTCACTCCGATATCACAATTTTAAGATATTTTAAAGTATTAAAGAAAACATCCCTGTACGATGGATTTGATACTTCAATCTTTGCCAAAAGAAATATAGCCTGGAGGTGGGCCCTGGCAGCACAAGCCTCATACCAACAAGTTTCATGAAAATCTGCCCATTGATGCAAAAGTTGTTAATAGGGGACACACACTGATAGGAACAATTTCATTAGGCTGTTTCCTTTAGAAACCAGCCCAATAGAAATGAGTTTTTCACAAAAAATACAATATCATCACATTTAATACAACATAAATACCACGAAATTCTTCTTGCTTTTTTAGGTTATTGGTATTTCGTTCCAGTTCAAGTATTTTTTCAAGTAATTACCATGCATGATTTAAATTAGAAGTTTGGTATTCAACAACTCAACGTCGCCTCCATTAAAATATATAGTCAGACCCCTATTTACCACCCCTCCCCATATAGTGCCACTACTGCTTACCGCCCATGAATCGTCGTGAACAAAACTTCCATCTTATGATTAAATAGAGCTAGCATATACCTCGATTTATCGCCACCGCCGCTTTAGCGTCAAAGGCAGTGATGGACAAACGGTGGCGCTAAATCGGGGTCTGACCGTAATTAAATGTCTTAGGATATCGGCGTGGACCTAAAGAAACCCTATCTATAATAGAGAGCTAATAAGCCTTTAGTGAAGCTCGCTGATGATATTTTCCGGCGTCGGTATATTTTCATGTCAAAATCACTTGCACTGGTTGATATGCAAATTGCAAGTCTATTAATCGCTATTAGGCCTCGGAGCGGAAAGTGCGATCGCGATGCGCACCAGTGAGGAAGCGAAATCTGCAGACGAGGAGAGACTTCCCTCTCGAAACGATCAAACCCCGTCACACTCCCTCAATCTCCGCCGGTACCACACGCCTAGTAAATGAGGCGAGAATCCGACCCTGGCCGCATCCCCTCCACCCATCTTATTGCCCATAAAGAAGAGGTCAAAGGTAGTCCACCACCTCGACATCCGAACATAACCAATCTTCCATCTCCATCGCTCCCCGACCGCTGAACTACGTTATCTCGAGCAAACCTCCTCGCGCGGACCAATGGGGACGTTACGGCGGCCGGGGATGGAACTGGCTTGGACCTTGCTCGGACGACGGGAAGAGCCTTTGCTTCAGCGATGTAAAGTTAGAGGGTGATGGAAGATTACGTTATGATAGACAAGACGGAGACGAAACGGGGAACATTAAAAGGCGCACACGAAATGGTCATGTCGAAACGAATGACTTCTCTCGGGAGATTTGATCCCGAGATTTATCATATTAATATTTTATCGTGCGTTTATCGGCAGCTCGGACACAGAACTATGCAACGGCAAAAAATGATGAGAAAGCGAGAGGACCGTTTCCATGCACCGACTCGGCATAGAGGGACAGACACGCTACCTATCAACCCTAAATGTTTGAAAACGACTGAAAAATGAATTATAATAATAATAAGCAAAAAAATCGTTGAAAAAAACTTCCTTGAATCTTGTTTTTTTTTATAAAAACAGTTGCATAAATACTACATCCGTTAGGTACTGCAATTTCATTAATCGCACTGGACTCGGACACTATCTTGTAAATATTATTAATCAAAGAAGGTTTTCACTTCGTAGAACGACATAACCGAATGAAATGAAAGCCCATTACTTAAAATTACACTTCGATTTATAATCGCGACCGGTTTCACGTAACGGTAAGTAGACTGATGATGCGAAAATGGGTCGCGGATATAAATTGAAGTGTAATTTTAAATAATGGGTTTCATTTCATTCGTACCAAGCAAATGTGGGAGGTACAGCACACGTTTTGTTTTAAAATCAGCAGGTCGGAAAGCCATTGGTTTAAAAAATGAAGAATTCATTATATATCGACGCTACGCGCTAGTCACCACCAACTCTCATCCTATTTATTGCCGAAAAATAAATGAAAAATATTACTAATTATAAGAGCAATGAAAAATTACTCAGCCTACTACCTAAAAATAATCGCACTACAAACGTTGACGGAACAACAGTGTAAAAGGTGCTTTTTACCAAAACAATAAATATAACTGAAAACAACTGAGGAACTACTAAACTCATGATTAAGATATAAAAAACTAGCCAAATATGTTTTTGGAAACCGGTGGATTTACCTTGACTACAATTTTATTCCGGATATGAGGCGAGCTACATAATTCATTTTTGGAATTAAATTGCACACGGAGAAAACAACGGATTACTAAACTAAAGCTCCAGCTACACGCGTAAATTATCACGAATTTAACAATTTTTTTAGATTCGTATGTCACAAAGGCTCCATCGAATAACACGAAGTAGTCATTCGGTCGATTTCCCTTGAATTTTGAAGACCCATCTCACAATCACGTGATACGAGGATTATCGAAGTCAGCCCACATCTGCCAAAGATCATAAAGGAAGCACTAGGAGGAGGGGGACATGGACATGAGTCGGCAAACCATAAACCGAAGCAATCGGTGGAAATTAGAATGTCACGTGGAAGGGATTGCGGATCGGCAAGTCACCCAACGCACAGTGGGACCAAATCCGAAAAAGGGGACCCATGTATATGCATCTATTACAATACTGAAAGTAAGCGAGTAAATGCCGGAAATTTCTGAATTATTAATTTGAATAATACCTGTCGTATATAGAGCGAGTTTTCCATTCAGTCTCTATATATCATGCTAACATCTTCTAGGACACAACGACCAAAACGTTCGAGCTTCCGAATCCTCTTTATAACCGAGTTATACCGTGTGTAATTTTCTATAGTTCATTTATTTAAACTATTTCAGGAACGGCTTTTCCAGGACTTATATAATGGACAAAATATCGATAACAAAGACGATCACGTACAACCATTCTGTCGGCAGGATTCGAACCCGCGAGCATTGGGAGCCAGACACGCTAACCACCCCTCTACCAAAACCGGCAATAATATTTTTAACAGGACAAAAAGAGAACCCAGCTTATTATTTTTTGCGGTTAATTTTTTCATTATTACTACTTGCCATTTACTTGCTTTACTCATAGACTCGATTATGTACACGCAAACTCCCATTAATATTTTACGAAACGGGGAAAAATTATATACGCGGCAGTAAGGAAATGCGAAGGAAAATGAGGCAGATCCCGGTCTCACCGAGAGTGAAGTACAGAGGGAACGGAAGAAATAGTAACCGTTTCATATCCTTTCCACCTGCCTCCTTCCCTTCACCACTTCCATCATACGGCGACGTCGCTCCATAAAAAATGGCTCCGTCTGATTGATCGCCTCTTCACTTGACACCCTCTAACGCCACGCGGCCAAAACCCAACCCCGAATAATCGAAGCATAATGGAAGAAGGTTGGGTGGGGGTTTAATACCACGGCAGGTGATAGCGGGGTGGGATTGACCCCGACCAGTTTTTCTACGTCTAGACTTACTTGTTGGAACACTTTGAGTCGATCCAAAGGTGCGGTGCAGGTACGGGATACGCCTCCGGCGATGCCACCTGCTACCAGAGTTCGCCACCACATACCAGAATGCATTTCAGCCGATGTGAAATCATCTGGTACGGTCATATCCTCCCCGATGTCGAGATACTGAAGAGGAAGAGTGGAGCGGGTGAAACGACACTTCATAGTACTTCGACCGTTATTACACCCTCCGTACCATCTTAAACATTTAACTACTGCAGTGAAATTACGAACACGTATCTGCGGTGCGGTCTTCCAGACCGCCACTGTTTATTAATTTATTATGATTATTTCAATATCTACATCAACAATTTGGTTCTCCACGTTAAATAATGCCATGGGTTAAGTAATAAAAAAATTATGTTCACTTTGTTTGTAAAATATAAACTAGGCGGTAATTTGACACTATAATTTAGACGGTCTCTCGCAGACAGCATCTATATAGTTAAAGGTTAAAACCTTTTCGTCAAAAAATTACGAATATCGATGGAACGTTTTTAGACCATTCATGGATGAATAAAGCGGAATATATTCTTGAATGTGCCTAATTTATTTGCAGCGAGAAATAACGCTTGTCCAAAAAATTTCTATGTTCATCACATTCTAATACGTTAAAAATCAAATTCTACCATGGCTTTCCACAAATTAAACTCATAGATATATTTAACGAAATATTAATATCATCGAGCGCACGGTATCTGGTCAAAATATACATTTTTAAGCTATTCATTTAGGATAAAACACCCGGGACCGGCTATTTACAAGAACAAATTGGTCAAAGCATCTCAACAGCCTCATCTTCTCCGGGGGGAAACCAAAACGAAGTCATTTATTTTTTAAGGCTGGACACTGAATCGTCTTCCCCTGGCGTGACGTCACTTTCATTACTAATGCAAGAGAATTGGCGGCTGAATGAAGAGCACTCAGTTCGTTTTCTATTTACGAGAGTTAGCGGTAAACAGCACACGGCCCATCTACATCTACAAGTTACCCTGCAATTCACCTAGCGGACAAGATGGAGTTGGAAGAGTCTGGCAACTAGATGGGAACTCTGCGCCACAAAAAATCTGGCGACGATACAGCTTCAATCACTCACTTGCATGGGCTATTATTACCTACGAGGATTAGGGGGAAGTATAACTCAAAACAACTAAGTTCTGGAGCCTAGTAAAAAGTTTGGGGATATTATTTACACTATTATACCTAAGATACTCTCTTCTTTAACCTTACACATTCCAGCCGACATAATTTTTATATAGAGATCACAATAAAATTGGAAAACTTTGCGCCAAGATAGGTTTTATGGCAACATGGCATCCTGAATTTTTCCAGCCCTGATCATTGAGCTGACTTCGTTCTGTTTGCTAACGATCAAACGGGATAGCTACGCAAACTTATATAACTTAGAATAATAAATAACTGATTTTATCACACTTACCGGTAGGAATAGGTGTTTTCAAAATAACGATAAATGAGCTAAGTTACCCTATTAAGGCGATATGTAAGTACAAATACAGGGAGAGAAAGCCAACCAGCACAATACTGTCAAAATATATTACTATTAATATTATTTACGTTATGGTACGAAAGATACTATCTTCTTTAACCTTATTACACTTGCAACCGGCATAATATTTATACAGAGTTCACAATACATTGCAAAAAATAGCGCCAAGATGGATCTTATGGCGACATGTCATCTTGAATTTTTCCAGCCCTGATCATTAACCTGACTTCGCTATGTTTGCTAACGATCAAACGGGATAGCTACGCTAAATTAACTAACTTAGAATAATAAAGAACTGATTTTATCACGCTTTCCGAGCAGTTGGTCCCAATTATAGAACCCAATGATTGAACATTGCACTTAGAACACCCATTTATTTATATCATATTTCCATTTATTTATACGTGATTATCAACAGAAAGAAACTTACTTGTCCATCTGGAGGTTTTCGTCTGCAGTACGTAGCCAGAGTAGTTAACTGGCGCGCAAAATTCAATAAAATTCGCATCCTGAAAACACGAAACTCACGTAGACATTCAACTCGGCGTTGCTAAGGAATTTTAATGTACACGGTCGTCAAGGCGTGCAACAATGCACTTCCACAAATATAGCCGACGAAGTACATATGTATACCTATATCACCCCCCTTTATATTGCTAAAAATCTTGTCGCGAAAAGATTCTTTGTGGAACAGAGAATCAATCCTTAAATGATATTTTGAGTCAAGGGAAAATAACGTTTTACTTTCGGTCGCCAACCATCCGAGTTCAGAGATTCTCAGAGCTTCCATTCGTTCCTCTTTTTCACAAACGGGTTTCCTCATACGCACTTCACCTTTGGTCGGTTGTTTTTTAAAAACAATTTCTGCGCGATTTCAGAGAATTTTATGAATATTATCTATTGGGAAACTTTGGATGGGAGCCGAAATTGTTATGAATTCTAATCATTGCATTTGCACGCCTATCAGTCATTAAACCAATGAAACATTTGACAGGTTGATTTTTCTGTTGACAATATATTTTAAAAATCTGGAGCAACAAATTACACCAATAATCCTATAAATACGAGGGTATAAGGATTAAAAGAAAAATAGTGGGCGGGAGATAATTTTCTAAGGACAAGTCTGAAAGTGCGTCTTTTGGAGTTAGACGACGTTGCGTTTCAACGATTCCATTCTGCAATATCTTGCAGATTCTTCACATAAGTGGGAAATTTACACCATTTAGGGGCTTTTGATTTAATAAGAGAGAGAGAGAGAGAGAAGCAATGTTGGATGTGGCTAATTTGCGAAATTTTTCGTCAAGCAGTTTATCAATTAACTGGTTGGTATATCCATTCTTGTTGGATATATATTTAATGATCTCCAATTCTTTGTTAAAATCAGAGCTGGATATGGGAATGTTTACTGAACGGTGTAGCATGGCATGATAAACTGCAAGTTTGTGAGATAATGCGTGGGAGAAATCAGCAGGAATTACTTGATATGTATATGTTGGTTTTCTGTATATTTCAAAATGATGCTTATTATTATGAATTGTGATGCTTAGGTCAAAAACGTTTAATTTTTTGTGAATTGAGTTTAAAAATATAAGATAGGAATTTAATTGTCGATGGCTCACGGTCCAACAGCATAGAATAATATAATAATATTGATTCTAAATCATCCATAAAAATGTCTGACAGTAGGGGGGAGATAAAGGAGAGCCCATTGCTAAACCTTCTTTTTGCTGATAAAATTTTCGATGATGACTGGTAGAGCGTTGCACAGTAGCATTCAAGTCAACCGTAGTTGACATTCCGCATTTCCACATAATGAAAAACCAAAGCCAAGATGGCGCTTCTCATAGCGACATCAGTTGATCATTTAAAATTTGAAATTCATGTTTTTAATTACGAGAAATACGGTACCTGAATTATACAAAATAATTTCTATTGCAATATAATAAAACGCTAATTTTTCTTATTTGAAAATTAATTATAAAAAAATGAATATTTTCTAAAATCAGAAGTGACACCTATTTTAAGTGGAAGAAACTGTCGATATTTCGCATTTACAAACACTAATAAAGATAATCGTTATTGCGCTCTATATTCCAATTAAAACTTTCTTCTTGATTAATTGTATAATTTGTATGTATATTTTAAGATATTCTTTAGATATTTAGCGCTAGATGTAGCACGAATATGAAACTTCTTTCGTAAATGAGCAGATCGTACTTCAAAAGAGGGTTAATCTTGCATGGATTATTTAACAACTTCATAAAATGGAACCATTATTAACGTTAGTTAGAGGGACTACTCCTGAATCTTCGATAACTGCCAGCAATTGCTTGAATCAAGAATCATCGTCTATGTGATGGATCGCAAATTTATTTTTAGGAATGAACCATATTAATATGAGCTATTGCTATGATGTGCCGAAATAGCAATCTAAATCGTTTTCTTATCACAATCGTAATGAAATATTACATAACATCAGTTATTTATTTTTAAGGTCTGCTTTAGCTTCATAAAATCTTTGGGCATTTTCAAAACTGGAGGAACTTTGAGGTATAATGAACCGATTCCCTACATAGCGAGATTATTAAACTTCCGAACGAGGCTAATATTTACGTGAAGTCCATTTCATCCAAAATACGACGATCTGAATTAGAATTCCGTTTAACTCAGCTGAATATTCTCCAAATTTCATTATTAATCGATAATACTATACGTTTTAATTTAAAGCAAGGTTTAAAAATCTCACGCTCACCTGCCAAACGACAAATACTGTGGAATTTCCGTGTCGAAAGTCTATAGGAATGGGATATTTTCTATACGTACCGAAAACTGTGGGCTTAGTTGTCTATCGGAATACAACTATTGCCCAGTTTCATCATCCTGGCCAGTAATAAGGAGTTAAGTTTATGCATTCTTTTTCAGCTATGTGATTATTTTCCAACGAGCGACAAATAGAATAAACAAGAACATCGGGTGGGAGAAAAGGAATTTCGGAGGAAAAGGTAACAGGTGGGAGGGAAGGATTCGGCCACGGTGGGTCTGTTAAGGGCAGGTTACACGTGCCGCTAAGTCATACGTTATTGGGAAGCCCCCCTGGTCCAATTGGAATACTAAAAAATGAGTGCAGCATTGACGTCCAGCCGCGTTGTTCGGTGGGCATCGGACGCAAGCGAAAGCAGTTCAATGCGATAGGTGTCCTTTACGTTTGCATATTCAACTCGAGCCACAACTCGGAGAGATTCAGATACTCCCCCATTTTAAAAATTATGACTTAAAACTTTTTAATTGATAATCGCCATTTGTCGCAAATTCTCGTGGGATATGCATATTCGTAATCCGTTAAATGCACTCGTAAAGAACTAGCTTTCATCGGAAGTGATGCTAAATAGTGGCGAAAATACGGAAGAAACGTATGAACGTTCTATGATTTTACAAAGCGTCAGTTCTTTATTATATGATTGGGAGGGTACCTATGTGAATTTGTATGATTCCTGTAGGATCGTATGCAATATAATGATTAGCGCCCGGGGATAAAATGTCTATTACGATAATGCAATGGAAACCACTAAAACCCTGTAGGGCGATTAATAATCCAAGAAAGTGGGCGGGAGAAACTTCGACATATTGCAAGGTCGCAACTTCATGATAGCTAATGGTGACACTATGGGAATAATGTTAACGCCCACGCATATCGAAAGACACAACCACGATAATAAAATGCGTGTCATCACATCGAGTGCTGCTGAGGGCAGCGGAGATACAAGATCGGGCTCGTGTAATTTTTTGTTTGTTCAGGGAGGCCATTGTTAAAACCATAAATGAAATCCATTTAATACTTATTAAAATATTTGATACTAGGGAGTTGCGAATTTTCCATTCCATGCTCACATAATGCTGACGAATCACACCTAATAATCGACATTCATTTGACCTAATGAAAATCTGTCGTTCATTTCTACCTCCACCCAATATCTTACATATAGCGTCACTATTTTCAATTAGTTAGAAGCGCACCCCTAAGTTATATTTTTCGAAGAATTATTGGGGATCATAATATGAAACTGAAATTAATTACCTTGCATGCCGAAATGCAGACGTCTCCAAGATGAGGAGGTAAGCACTCAGTCAGGCAGCGTTTAGGGCATTGAGGGGTGTTTTAGAAGGAAAGGAAAATAGAGGGAGAGGTAATGGTCAAATAATGCGTGCGTTCGTGCGAGTACGACAGCCGCAAACCTTCTAGGAAATTTCTGGTAAGAGAAGAATGTATTTTCTTGAAGTTTGAAGGTAAATATGTCCTATTGAGAGAACTTGGATATTAAACAAGTAGTTCTGGAAAGCCCTAATCCGCCTTCTTTCCATTCAATACAATTTTAATATATCACAAGTAGGGGTTATAAATGTTTTTCCGTGGTACAGCAGTGCTTTTCGTCACCTCGCCCTACAAACAAAATTTCTTTGAAATCCGTTCTGCCAATACCTTCCAAATTCATAGTTACAGAAACATTCTAACCTTGATATCATGGTAGCCCTGTTTAATCGACCCGGTTGAAATACGACATTTTGTTTATTTATTATGTTATGCTATGTTTATATTAAAAGTATTAAATTTGGTTCAAATTGATGAGAATAGTTAAACACAAATACTTGTAAAAATAATATTTTATCCGTTGTATTGTGGCAGCCTTGCTTTCCATATCTACAGTAAACATCTTGAAATTGCTATTTTATATTGCACGCCTGCTTCATACAAACCTTTGTCAAAATCGGTTTACCTAATTCCTTCCAAATTCATAATTGCCGAAAAGATTAAGTTGGTGGAATACGTCCCTCCGATATCCAGGAAAAGTTGCGAAAAGTAGGTAGGTGTTTCGGATACAAAGCAGCCTTCTTCATTGGCGATTCATCTACCATCTATCATTACTTACTTCTCCATACCATTGAGTTGACTTGTCACATTCTCACGTTTTGCATCAATGTTACCACACGAAAATGAAAATTTTAACAATTAAAAATTAGTTTAAGACAATATCATTTACCAAACAATGAAAATGATCTTATTCACAAATCTCTCTCGCAGAATACCTAATTGTTTTATCGAAGGTCATTTTACACTTTTCTTTGAATAAATTGTTAAAAACACTGCCGTATGCGAGCAGAAGTATCTTAGGCAGTCATCGCAGATATTATTTTCAGTTTGTAATATTATTTATATGAAACGTGATGGTTTCTGAAGCAGGAAGGCCGAATGCCGTAGAGATGTAGGGCTGCACGCTAAAATTCAAAGAAAATGAATGACAGGTACAAAGAGACGTCGATTCCCATATTGTACGGAAAAGTAAATCATAATTTCACCGAGAATCAGGATGTTACTCGAGGTTAATGCCATAATTTGTCCGAGTTGCTGTCAAGATTATGTTTCCCGCGTCATGATGCCGTTACGCTAATTGTTCCTCCATCTCTCATCTATAATACCAGGGGATCCGCGGGATGTTTGGCCTCGCTCAAGCCGCCTTGGGCTGGTGGGGGGAATCACGTAGGTAGGTGTTTCGGATACAAAGCAGCATTCATCATTGGCGATTCATCTACCATCTATCACGTTCAATATTATTATCGTCTTCGTAGTTCTCCTACAGTGTGGATGTAAAATTTGATTGGAATGCAAAGCGCTGCCCTCGGAAGTAAAATATGAATGAAAGAAATGTAATTTCAAGAATCGCACGAAATACCGGACTAATGGCAAATGAACCTGAGCCTTGTCTCCTCGTTGAGACAAAAGTTATAGCAGGACAGACAAACGGATAATCAAGCAAACAGACCAAGTGCACAGGGATTCAACATAAGAGACCGCGCCAACGCAAATTGCGTGCCTCTGTGGTACATTTTAGGGAAATTTTTACTTGGCGTTATCTTCGTTGTTTGATGTTTTCTGTGTGTCCGCTAAATTTCGTTTTGATTGGATAAGACTTAAAAATTAGCTCAGGAACTATAAGTGTGGTGTTCTAGAAAAACTATTGGCAGTCGTCTCTTAAGTTATATGAACATGCACACGAAATTTTGCGAAAATAAAAAAATCGAGATAGCAGTTATAGTAGAACAGACAATGACGATTCATACGCTACAAGAATTTTATTTTAATTTTACAGGGTACTAACTAGAAACTGATGACAATATCAGAGATTCTGATTTTATTGTAAACGTTTACCTACTATGGGCTACATAAACGTTTTATTTTTCATGAATTAAACGCGTTCAAAAAGATTTGATTTACAAAATTTAACCCACCATAGATACATCTCTCCTGAAATCTGGTAGAACTTGTTCGGGAGCCCAGAATCTTTGTAATGATGTAATTTTCAGCTTTACTAATGTTTTTACCTTATATTAAGTTGAGATTTTGGTAGAATCTAATTCAATGAAACGATACTTAATGCATAAATCTCCTCTTTATACAGAACCATGTTGGTTACCAAATCTGACGGGCCAGTGTCGGGTGGCCTGATTTTTATTACAATTTAAACCAATCTAGAAACATTCACCATTGTTTTAGATTTCTTTTCAAAAGTAAATGAGGTTGGCGGAGAATTAAGCAAAATTGTAACGTTTGTGCTGTCAGTTTCAGTATCCAACGAAACCTGCGAACATGTATTCAATGTCATTAATGTTTTGTTGAGTAAAGGTCGAAACTAATTAAGTGTGCATCATGTCAAGGCGGAAATTTCAGTATACACCAATTTTAATTACTCACCTAAAGATTTCAATGCCTTTTTCTGTCAAAATCAGATCTTTTGGAGACTGCTAGAGTAGTTCAAAATACAAATTCAAATTAGATAAATGAAGCACGGCTTTTGAAGTAATGCTATTTTTACGAATTTGTTAAAACAAAATTAAGGTTAAACATTCATATATTTTGTAAATGATAAATAAACCAAATTTTATGGTCCTCATTAGCTTTTTTTAACCTACAGAATATCTCGCTATTAACTTCCGGAATCAACAATTTACAAGATGGCAACTGTAAATTTAACAATAAAATAAATATTAAATATCATTATATGTTTCCCAATAATTAAATAAAATAGTTTCATTGCTCACACCCGGTTTTTTGACCTAGATTAAATTCTCCCGGTTTCTCCCGAAATTTGCTATTCATTCGGTGGAAATCTCTCGGAATCAACTACTCATGAGGTGGGAACCCTAGTTTCCTGTTTCTACTAGCAAATTTTCAAGACGTCTCTTGTGTGAAGAGAAAATATTATCTGTAGTTGTAAGAATTTCAGAAATCAGGGACGTGAATTCCATAGGAGTAAAATGAGCTTCAACCGACTTGAATCAGCACATCTGAGAACATATCAAAAAATGAAATTTAATAACAGCGGAAGAATGAAATGCGAGATATAAAAGGAAATAAGTAGGAATGGACTCACCCAGGGTTGCCACCTTATGAGTAGTTGATTCCGGGAGATTTCCTTTTCATGAGTAGAAAATTCCGGGAGAATCCGGGAGTATTTTCTCTAGGTCGAAAAACAACTAAAGTGACCAATGAAACTTATTTCATTTAGTTATTAGTAAAATCAATAATGATTATTTAATCTCGTTTTATTTTTAAAGTTAGAGTTGTCAGGTTGAAAACGGCTGATTCCGGGCGATATCCATATGAATAGTTAACCGCGATATCGTTTGTAGTTTAAAAAACACCTAATGAGAACATAGAATAATTGTATTTTTTATTTAGAAAATATATTAATATATAACGTCAGTTTTGTTTTATTATATGAAATATAATAAATAAATCTTAAAAATAGCATTACTTCAGTAGTAATATTTCATTTGAATTTGTTATTCGAACAACATCGAGCAGTCTCCAAAAGATCTGGTTTTGATAGTAAAAGGGCATGGATATCTTTAAAAGAGTATTTAAAATTGGTTCATACGTGAATTTCAGTCTTGACATGGTCCACATTTAATTTGCTTCGAACTTCACAGCACAATTCGTTAATAGCATTGAACAACGGTCACAAGCTGCGGTGGATACTGAAGCTTAAAACACAAGCGTTACACTATTATTTAATACTCCGTCATCTCCATTTACTTTTGAAATGAAATCTAAAACAATATTGAATGTATAATAATTGGTTTAAATAAAAATAAAAATCAGACGAACCTTTATTGGCACGTTAGCGTGGTAACCAACATGCTCCTGTATAAAGAGCATATTTGTACATTATTTATCACTTCATTGGCATCAATGGATAGGATTCTATCAAAATCTCAAATTAGTACAAAGTAAATTCAATTTCGAAGATTTTGGGCAGCCGGAGAAGTTCTACTAGATTCCGGGAGAAATGTATCTAAGATTGGTTAATTCCGGGAGACTCCCAGAATTCCGGAAGAGGTGGAACCCCAGACTCAGCGCCTCAGTGCCACTCGGGACGAATGTGGCGCCAAGTGTTAGTTAAACCTTTCTCTCAGATAACTGTCCTAAATACTTTTTCAACGTTTAGGAGAAATTGGTTGAGCTACACGAACGAATCGATTTCGAATAAAGGAGTAAATTATGGAACTGTTTTAATATAATTAATTACGTGAGTCGGTCCAGTAGTGTGACGTTGCTCGCGATACAGCTTCTGGTTAGGTCTCACGCATGGCTTCGACTTTAGTGATCGGTATTTGTAAGTTTCATGTTCCGGCAGCCCGCGGACCACCTGAAAGACACTCGAGGCCCACCAGTGGTCCGCGGAGCACACTTTGAGAACCGCTGCGTTAAAGTAGCTGTATTCAAATATTACAAAGCCGAGGAACCTCAACGACGAGAACTATCTTCGCCCCTCATTCTGTACCATCACGTTACCGCATAAAAACAATAACAATACCTACTGGACATACAATTGCAATTGCAATTTTCTCGTTCGGCGGCGTTTGTTGTTGTATGACAAAATTTGAAAAATGCCCAAGATGAAAGCACGTTAACCCGTAACCACAGGCATCGGTCTCTCAGACCACACGAAAAATTTCAATAGTCTATTTTATGGTCCATGGATCATTTAGGCCTTTGAGGTTTTGTTTAGCTTTGTATACTGGAGGAGGCTTTGTTTACTTCATGGTAGTTGCCGTCTAGCTTTGGACCTGTGCGTACTAGAGCGGGTTTAGTTTCGTTGCCGGTCTGAAAAACCGCTTGCCTGTGTCCACGTAATTTTTTTCGGGACAGTTCTTTCACACGGTTTCGGAAATTTCCTACGACATGTTGCAGTTATACCGTCCTGGACCGTCGCACGTTCCAAAATTTGAAAACCAAAACTGCCTTCCAATGTTTTATTTGTAGCAGCTCAATATATTTGAAATGTTCAGCACCCGCTTGAGGAGAGAGAGCGTGAGAGGGGGAGGGGAGGGCGTTGGAAAGGGAGTGGGATGGGAAGGGGGGACGGTAAGGGGGGGTTAAGGGGAGAGGGAGGGGAGTGGGAGGAGAGGGTGGGAGAGTGGAGGGAGAGGAAGAGGGAGAAGGGGAGAGAGCGGGGCAGAGGGGGAGAGAGATAGAGACAGAAAAAAAACAAATGTACTATATATTGAAAATAATTATGTGCGGTTAAGTATTTTATAGCGAAATTTATTTCTTTGTCTAACAATTTCTATTCACCCAAAACCATTTTTAGACTCCGTACCACTCAATCATGTTAATTTAATATTTATTGCTTAATTTTTAGTGCATATAACAGTTGGTGTCATTAATTTGACTTTTCAAGATATTTCTAAAGGCTAAAGACTACTTAAAAAAGTTGTCCAGTATTGGAAAGTACCAGAACTTGGGTGACATTCGTGGTACCGCAAACAGCAACCAAGTTTTGAGAAGAGGATAAGTGAACACGAATTATATTTTGAATGGCTGTCACCCATTTGCTACTTCACGAAACATCTCTTGGAAAACGCTCATAACAGTACTTTTTACCATATGTACTCTTACGAACCAATGAGCTATGCCGGCGGGAGATAATTCTCCTGGTAGGACCATCCAAGCCGGAAAGGTCTGAGGGGAAGAGTCAGACTAAGAAGCAGTCTTGGGGGTTTTACATCCCCCTGTGCAAGGGCAGCAGCTTGCACAGTACCTCTGTAGGTGGTGATCATGTGGATCTGAACAGCTACAGATGGGTAATCACTCTGTGAAACTGCGATGAGGAAAGCAAGGGGAAACTACCTCATTATATTTCCCATGATAGGTTGAAAAGCTGAAAATACCTCTATGGATCTTTCTGGGGTAAAATATTCCGGAGGTAAAATAGTCCCCCAATCGGATCTCCGGGTGGGGACTACCCTAGGGGATGCACAGAGGAAATGTAAGATTAATAAGAAAGCAAGTAGTGAGAAATTAAAAATAGGTACATGGAATGTTAGGACTATGAATTCAGGGGGTAAACTAGAGAACTTAAAAAGGGAAATGAGAAGGAATAATGTAGGTATAGTAGGTCTTAGTGAAGTCCTGTGGGAAGGAGAAGGTGAGATAAATTCAGACGAATTTAAGATTATTTACTCGGGAGGGGAGAAAAAGGAAAGGGGAGTGGGGATTATAATGAGAAAAGAGATAGCTGAAAGAATTAGTAAGGTAGTGACAGTTAATGACAGATTAATAGCCGTAAAACTCCAGATGGAGCTAGTGGATATGCTTATAATTCAAGTGTATATGCCAACAACTAATGCTGGCGATGACGAAGTAGATGAAATCTATGAACAGATTATGGAGATATTGGAGGATGAGGGAAAAGGAAGGATCACCACCATAGTAATGGGAGATTGGAACAGTGTAGTCGGAGAGGGACAGGAAGATAACATAGTGGGAAAATATGGACTAGGGAAGAGAAATGAAAGAGGGGATAAACTTGTGGAATTCTGCCATAGAAATAGATTAATTGTAACTAATACATGGTTTAAGCATCACCAGCGAAGACTTTACACATGGAGAAGCCCAGGAGACCAGAGACGATACCAGATAGATTACATACTAGTCAATGAAAGATTTAGAAATAGCATTAAAAATGTGAAAACACTACCAGGGGCAGATATCGATTCTGACCACAACCTTTTGGTAGCAAATATACAATGTAGACTGAAGAGCGTTAAGAGAAACATAAGAGTTAACAAGAAATGGAACTTAGAGGAACTCCTTAAAAACAAGGAGGCTATCATGACTGAGCTGGAGGAAAGGTTGGGAGAGAGAGCTGAAGAAAATAGGAAGAATGTAGATGAGGAGTGGAGATACATCCATAGCAACATTAAAGATGTAATGGAAAAGAAGGTAGGAAAGATAACGGGTGAAAGAAAAAAAAACCCTGGATCACAGCAGCCATGCTGCAAAAAATGGAAGAGCGGAGAAAGTGGAAGAACATAAACACTGAAGAAGGCCAAAGAAAGTACAAGGAGTTAAATAATGCTTTAAGAAGGGAAACAGATAAAGCAAGAGAACAGTGGATAAATGAGAAATGCGAGGAGATTGTCGAATGTGAAAGAATTTGTAGAACAGACCTCATGTATAGCAAAGCAAGGGAACTATTCAAGAAAAAAGCAAGAAAGATAGGACGTAAAGGAATCATGAACAAAAGTGGTAAAATAGTATCGGAGCCAGACAATGTAAAGAATGTCTGGAAAGAATACATAGAGGTTCTGTATGACAAAGAAGGAAAGCCAAGAAATATTGAATTAAATGAAGAAGAGGATGTGGAAGAAGATCAGCTAGGACCAAGTATTCTCGAGTCTGAAGTTAAAAGAGCAATTGATGACATGAAAAGAAGGAAGGCTGTTGGGAGTGATGATATACCCGTGGACGTTCTTAAGGTTTTGGGGTCTAAAGCAGTTAAGCAACTCACAAAATTTTTTAACCAAGTATATGATACTGGCATATGGCCTGAAGATTTTTTAGATGTTGTGATGGTACCACTGGAGAAAAAGAACAATGCAAAATGTTGTAAGGATTACAGAACTATTAGTTTAATTTCTCATACAGCTAAAGTTCTAACCAGAATAATAACCAAAAGAATTGAATGTAAAATAGAAAAGGAGCTGCAAGATAATCAGTTTGGTTTTAGAAGAGGAAGGGGGACTAGAGATGCTATAGGATGTATGAGGATGATGATAGAAAGAGCGCTAGAAGTCAATAAAGGTATGTATTTTTGTTTTGTAGATTGGGAGAAAGCTTTTGACCGAGTGAAATGGGATAAAATGCTGGGTATTTTAAACAAAATAGGAATAGATTGGAAAGATAAAAGACTGCTTAAAAACCTTTACTTTGATCAAAAGATTAGAGTCAGGGTTGAAGGAGAAGAAACAGAAAGTACTTCAATAGGGAGGGGAGTGAGGCAGGGTTGTCCTATTTCACCAGCGATATTTAATATTTATGCAGAAGCAATAACAGAAGAAGCGTTGATGGAAGAGAAAGGATTTAAGATAGGAGGTGAAAGTATTACCGCCATTAAATACGCAGATGATCAGGGCTTAATAGCAGAAGGCGAGAAAGAGCTTCAGAGGAAGACAGACAGACTAGTGGAGGTTGGCCAACAATATGGAATGAAGATCAATGCTGAAAAAACGAAAGTCATGGTGGTTTCAAAGGAACATAAAGAATTAAATATAATGGTAAATGGCCAAAAATTGGAACAGGTAAGTAGTTTCAAATATCTCGGCAGTATTTTAGCACAGGATGGAAGTAGTACACAGGACATCAGAAGTAGGATTGCAATGGCAAAAGCAGCATTTAACGAGAAGAAGGAGCTTCTCACAAGCAAGAAAATAAATTTAGAAACAAGGAAGAAATTAGCAAAATGCTACATATGGAGCATAGCTCTTTATGGTGCAGAGACGTGGACGGTAAGGAGAAAGGAGGAAAAATATTTAGAAAGTTTTGAGATGTGGGTATGGAGAAGAATGATGAAAGTGAAATGGACAGAGAGGAAGAGAAACGAAGAAGTATTAGAAATGGTGGGAGAAGAAAGGACGCTAATAAAAACAATCAGGAAAAGAAAAGCAAATTGGATAGGGCACATATTGAGAAGACAGTGTTTACAAAGGACGATCTTAGAAGGAAAAATTAGTGGAAGAAGAGGAAGAGGGAGAAAAAGAATAGGAATATTAGATAATATAAAGCAGGGATATAATACTTATAGAGGTATAAAAGAGGCTTCTAGGGAGAGAGAGAAATGGAGGCAGCGATTCAGTTAAAACCTGTCTTCGGACAGAAGCATGATGATGATGAACGACTTTTTATGCCAAAGGCAATAGATTTTTTTCTGGAACAATCAAAATTTATTCATTTTTTCCTCACTAGCGAGTTTGTATTAAAAAGAATTCTCCAATCCATTCCGAAAACACCATTGAAAGAATTCCTTTTGGTGACTTTATGGCGAGATATTTTCTATTTTCCTCCTCCTCTCTCCACCATACCTCTTTCCCATCTGTCTTTTTGTTTGATTTGTCATTCTTAACCGCCCCACTTCAGCCGTCCTCGGCTGAGGGGTGGTCAGCGTGTCTGGCTCCCAATGTTAAAGTCGCCCGAGTAAAATAGTAAAAGGTGCTTGCATACTCACCTTGAAAAAACATTAATTTTTTAGAGACACATTTCGTCATTGGAAATATATTTTTAATTCTAAAGATTTCACCCCTTTACCGATTTTCATTCTTTCCTTGTGTAACTATAATGTAGTAAACCAATCCCTAAATTTTGCAATTTCAAGAATATTATACTTTTTTCACAGTAGGATACTAAAACCACACATTTTTGCCGAATTTTAAAGTTGTACCCTATCTAGTAGAGAAATAATGTTTATCTATTTGTTTAAATTTTAAATAATTATAACGGCCGCATCAACATATTGATGGAGATTTTTATTTGGGTATGTGCACCAAGTTCAAAATAACTTTAAAATTTCCGCTTCAACACGACATTATTTTTTTTTCGCGATTCTCAAATATTAAAACAAATACTACACAACCCATATTCTACACATGAAAATTATCACCACCTGATGTTACTTGGTTGTCCTTTGTACCTTGATGTGGTAGAAGGGCTTGAGCATTTCAAGGGGCAACATTTTGTCGTTGTCAAAGAGAGGATAACAAGGTAGGAAATTTATCACCACATTTGAACAAATACAAAGTCTCAAAATTAAAACACAAATTTATTAGTGTAATATTGTAAACACTGGAAACTGTATTGGGTACTCAGTTTCAGCCAGAAGTTACAAGATAAAAATATTGATGATACATTGGTCATTGATTCACAACAATTATATGCAGGCAATTAACAATGTAATGCTTATTGTAAAAGAGCTTGTTGGAATGACTTGAAAGTAGATTTAAATGCAACCTTAAAAGGCATTGATGTATAATATTGTACAATTAAGACATGCCATTAAACAAGATTTTATCTTTTGTGTATAACAGCTTGTAACTTGTTTAATCTATGTGAAAATCCTTCTTCGGGTTGACGTTTCTGTTTTATTAAGGTTAAAATTTAATTTTGTGAAATGCACAAAAGATATTTAGATGATAAAGCATTGACAGTATATGGAATATAGTGGAGTACATTATAATTCTTAACTAAAATTACACTTAGTCAAGGAACACACAACAATCAATGCTAAGTGTTCTATCTGTTCTTTTTTTAGAATTTCACAATAATGGAAATTATGTGTGTTATTAAATACCCTCGACCATCCTATACTGCCAGAAGGCTCAAATAAATGTAACTGTTGCTTGACATCACAGCTTTTGGGAGTTCATTAACCACTTTCCTGGTATCATTTACCCACTTTTGGTTATTCATGAAGGGATAATTTATATATGCGGAGATATTAATTTAATAAAAATAAATAAATGCACTAGTTAATGCATCAGAATATGCTGAAATCTTTTCAACACAACCTACTCATAAGTAGATGCATGTAGAAGGTGAATGTTTTTTATTAGATAGTTATAACAATGTCGACTATTGCTTGGCACAACATTCAAGATTCAGCCATCAGATAATTTACGTAATACTTTCAAACTGTAAAAAATCAGCCTGAGCTCTTAGATAATACAAAAAAACTATGTAGTATATAAAAAATAAATAGACAGGTATTATACAGAAGATTTTGAAATAAAGACGATGTTTTTCACTAAAGAGCCTATCAAAATCACATCCACACAAAATAATTATGTTGTCAGCAAAGATGACCAAAAATGCTAAAACACTCAAAATTGCTTCAGTCATAATTAACAGGCTAAAGCCTTTTTCTTGTATGAAGAAATTATACAAATGATTTTCTTTCTGTTTACCAACAGAATACTTATGAATGCTGGTGGAGGTTTTCGGGTTTCGCTGCGTTGGCGGCATTTCTGGCTCTAGACGTTTCGCAGACATTGCAGTCTGCATCTTGAGGAGACGAAGTGAGATCAGATGGTAGGGATCTGCTTTTATATCCACTCGGCCTTCCTAGTTTAACCGTTGTCCATCGCTGATTGGATCATTCGAGTTGCTATCCTTTTCTCTTTGGTGGTTACTCCAACGTATTTTCTTCCCTTTCACGTTTCCGTTGGAAGAGTCGCTTCCATGTTGCGCTGATGTGATCTTCTTTCGCGAGCAATTTCGTCTCCCCGAGCCTGTTTTTATGTACCGGGCCGCAGGTAAAGTGCTCCGCTATGGCCGACTCCGTCCAATTCTTGTTCATCATGGCCCGATTATGTTCGCCTAAGCGCCAGCGAATGGATCGTCCCGTTTGTCCTACATATACGTGTCCGCAGCTGCATGGAATCCTGTTGACTCCTTTAGATGTTAGCGGGTGGAGTGCATCTTTCGCAGACGGAAGTTCTTCTTTTATTTTTCTTAGCGTGTTTGAACGGACGACGATATTTTCTTTTTGTAGAACCCTGTCTATGCGTTCTGATGTCCCGGCGATGAAGGGAATTTTTGCGTAGGCTGTGGGCTTTTGTCGTTCCACCGAAGGTTTTTGTTTCGGTTTTATGTTCCGCCGGATGAAGGGGTGACTGTAGCCATTATTCATAAGTGCCCTTCTTATATGCTCTTCTTCGTCTTTTAGCGACTCGGGATCGGAGACCGTGTTTGCTCGGTGCATCAGGGTCTTGATTATTGATGCCTTCTGCTGAGGATGGTGATGAGAGGCAGCATGCAGGTAACGGTCAGTGTGCGTTTTTTCCGAAATACGCTGTGTCCAAGGCTTCCGTCAGGTCTCTTCTTCACCATGACGTCGAGAAATGGTAGGGTGCCGTTCTCTTCGACTTCCATGGTGAACTGGATGGCTGGGTGGACTTGGTTGAGTTGACGGTGGAACTCATGAAGTTTATTTGTCCCATGGGGCCAAATGACTAATGTGTCATTCACGCAAAGACTAGTACCCCTACGGAAAGACCGGAAACTTAACAGAAATTTAACAGATTAAATGGACTTAAATGAAAAAATTGCATATAAGAAATCAAACTTATTACCATATATCACACATTACGAGAGTACAAAGTCATTATCAAATTACATAACAGTGAGGTATTTATATATAAATATTATACAATCAAGATATAAAAATGAATTATTGTAACAGAATTTTATAACGTTAATACCTTTTATGCATGAAACGTATTTAAAGGAAATTCACGTGGACGACGAAAAACGTCAAACTTTCACGTCATGAATGAATTTGTGGATCAAGCAAAAATCTATTTGTAAAGTGATTTCTTCGGCCCTGGAACACATTCTCTTTCTGTTGCACCTGTAAAAAGAACGAAAATGAATTTCTAAGAATGTCAATCATTGAACATGCTAAACCTAATGAAATTGATGCAGGAGGCAATGGGCATGCTTCAAATGTTGCAGTAAATGTAAAATAAGGCAAATGCGCTTACGGCCCATAAACAATGTTTCTATGATGATCGCATTTCCATTTGTAAAATTAAACACATCACATTGCACTAGAAAATGTCCACTTTATCTATAATTTATTCCAAGCACAGTTGTATTTGCTGACGTTTACGTGTTCACAGCAGTTACAGTCAGACCATTTAAGATCTATATGTATTCATCATATAATAAGGAAAACTTTTGGTATAGAGATTTCAATTTCTCGATCGAAAAATATATACATATTTCTAAATGTTTTGAAACAAAGAAGAATTACGTCTAGGATTATAAACAACTGCATAATGAGAAACAAGAAATATTCAAGTTAACAATTTGTGTAAATTCAAAATATTTCAAATTAAAACAATGAGACATCGCTATGGTACACTTATTTCATTCTATTAAAAGCACAATTCTATCCTCTGGCATCTCTGTTGCAGTTTAACTTATAAAACTCACTATAATCTACTGATAATCGCGAGAAGTTTTATACAGAAATTTCAGTTACTCAATCTAAAATTATTGCTTATTTAGTGAACTGACACGAACCATATTCACGGCCAGGGCAATGGACGACACAGCTAGGTGAAGTAATCGAGGCTTAACACCTGAAAATGAGAAATATTTCCTCTCAAAATGCTTCTCGTACACAAACAAAAGAGAGAAATTTCTTTCCTTCCTTCCTAGAAGATATATCCATTGGAGGTATCTGTTAAGAAAATATAAAAGCATTCTCACAAAACGAAATCACATAACTATTTGTAGAACTAGTTCGTTAATTTTTTTTCAAAAATATATGATATTTTTAAGATTTACCTGTTGATTGGACATCAGAACAAAATCATTCCGTCACTTTTTCTTAAACAGTGATGAATGCATATCTACTATATATCTACTTGACAAAATCAGAGTAACTGACAACCTCTCAATAACCAATGGCAAAATTTTTTCAAGAAAAATGGCCGCTGTTCCGTTACGATACACAAGGAACGTGTGGCGCTGTGGTGATGCGGTAGAGAGAGAGAGAGAAATAGAGGGAGAAAATGAGAGAGAGAGAGCCGACTGCGACTGCAGCGCCTTTCGCGGACACCTTAGCATGGTGAACTACGTGTAAAAGCTGGGAATCTATTCTCCCATAAGAGTTTCATACCCCTGCATCCACGTAACGCAGCCAGCATGAAGGTTGAGGACCACATGATACTAGCGCCTTAGACTCGAAATGCTCCATATATAGATTGGCTATGACGGGGGAGAGAGGACAGCACATATCTGCTCCCTCCTTCTGGTCGTAAAACTGTCCGTTCCACAGGAAGCAGTTGTTGGTGAGGCAGAATTCTGTTAACTACGGATAGTCTGCCGGCAGTCCATGATGTATAAGCTCCTTCAAAATTTCGATGGAGTCCTTTATAGGAACCTTAGTGAAGAGTGAGGTCACGTCAAATCTTATAAGAATATCGTTCTCCGATACTTTCATGTCGTTTAGCCTTTCTATGAAATGTGCTGAATTCTTCACGTGCGATTCCGTTCCGCCTATGTACGTCTGTAAGCTGCGTGCGAAGTATTTTGACAGCCGATATGTTGGGGAACCGATGGCGCTGACGATGTGTCTCAGAGGAGCGTCGTTCTTGTGTATTTTTGGTAACCCATACAGTCGTGTAGGCCTGGATGATGACGGCAGTAGGTTACTTTGGTTTTTATATGTATAGAGGGTTTCTTAATCAGCTCTATGTTTTTCCTTTCGGTTTTTATCGTAGTTTCGCCTTTGAGTGTGGAGTAAGTTGGATCGTCCAGCAGATTGCGGATCTTCTCGTCGTAATCCTCCGAGGAGATGATTAAGGTGGCGTTTCCCATATCTGCCGATAAAATCAAGATGCTTTTGTTGTTTTTCAAAACTTTGATGGCCTGTCTTTTGGCTGTTGAGATGTTGGAGGATGGTGGTCTTGCTTTACGAATAATATGCGCCACCTCAGATTCAGAATTCAGAATTCAGATTTCGGATGGCCGCTTCCACTCCCAGACAATTTCTTCATTAGGTATTTTGTTGGGAGCGATAGCGAAGTTCAGACCTTTCGCTAAGACTGATTTTGCTGCATCGGAGAAATTGATGTCCGTTAGGTTGTAAATCATCTAGTCGTGGCTCGGCGTCGGATCTGGATGTTGATTCTTATGGAGATTTTAAAATTTCTTTCTCTGCTTATCCTTGAAAGACCACTGGGTTTTGGTTGAGGTGGTGGTGATATGGTCACTTTGTTCTCAGTTTTCGTGAGACATAACGGAGGCGAGCTCTAGGTGGTGTTGGTAGAGATTATGAGCGCATTGAAGAAGCGCGTAACTCGTGGAGCGTATGCGTTTACGCAGGAGTGCTTGGCCTGTTGAAAAAGGCGAGTGATGACTAAAGTTTGCACTTCTGTTTGTGGAGACGCTCGAATCTCCTTGAATTCCTCTGGATGTTCTCCCCGTAGAGGGATATCAATTTGAGTTGAAGGCTTTCGCAGCGTTGCTGAATGCTGGTGGAGGTTTTCGGGTTTCGCTGCGTTGGCGGCATTTCTGGCTCTCGACGTTTCGCAGTCATTGCAGTCTGCATCTTCAGGAGATGAAATGAGATCCCGTCAGCTGTATGAATTTGCCTCAGTGAGAGCTTTCCACTACTGTGCGGTTAAGCTTTCAGTGGTTGGGCTGGGAGGTAGTAGGATGCTAATTGGACAGGTCCACTCGCTGTATGTAGAATGGCGGCTGTGGCTTCCGATGTCTTTTCTGAGGAATCTTTACTTCATATGCTGAAATGTCCTCTCTAACAAGGATGGCTGTTCCTCCTCCTAGTCTGCCCTCCCTGTCTGTTCGAAAATCCTTGAATCCGGGTGCCGCCCATTTCCAAGATGGCTTAAGGTGTGTTTCGTGTATAAGAGCTACTGTGACGTTGATTCCCTGGAGGAAAGCTAGCAGTTCAGGTGTTTTTGTTCTTATACCACCGTTGCAGTTCCAGGTGATAAGGACAATTCCGGAGAGCTGGGTGTTCTTATCCATGCATAGTCAGTATTTGACCGGACAGTTGGGCAAGCACTTGTCCAAGGGCCGCGATTTGTTTCTGCAGGACTGACGCTAGGGACTGCAGTGATGTAAGGAGGGAGGTTAGGGCCGAATCCGTTGTCGGGAGGAAAGGTGGATTATCTGTAGTTGGTTCAGGTTGAGGTGGTATCTGTCTGTGGCGAAGGGTGACGTTGGGTTCCTGTATCGTCTCGCCGTTTGTGGCTGCGGGATGCAGGAGTGGTGGGAAGTCCGAATTTTGGTGTGGATGTGCTGCGTTCTTTTTTTGCTGCCCCAGGCGTTGCCTCTTGGAGCTGGTTCCGGTACATAGGCAGGGGGTGCCTGCTGGGGCTGAGAGGATCCAGCGGTCCAAACCATTTCCTTGCCTCTCGTTGGTATACCGGGCAGGTCTTATAGAAGGCGGGGTGTGGGCCTCCACAGTTACAGCATGTGGCAGGACCATCCTCCTTTTTCTACGGGAAGGTTTTCCCCTGGTGGGGGCCGGCACAGTTATAGCATCGAGGTGCCGCTGTGCAGAACGTTGATGAATGTAAGAAACGATTGCACATCTGTGGTTCTTCATGTCGGTATCGTAGAATGTGGACTCAAGAATTCCCGATGGACGTCCATCGGAGGAAATCTTTTGGGTCCCATCCTTGGGCTGTGGCGAGGGTTGATACTACGAATGTCCCTATGGGTGATTTGTAAGCTCGGCGAATCTGACGAGTGCGTAAGACTGGAACCTTCATGTCCTCCGGAATTTCCTTGAGATAAGATTCTTCCATTATTGTATAAAGCCCTCTTATGGTAAAGGCAAGGGTTTTTTCCTCTTTGGTTCCCCAGGTAGAGAACTGTGCTTGTTCTTCTCTTAACATAGTCTGCACACTTTTGTGGTCTTCTATATTGGTTAGCTGTAGCCTGGTATAGTGCCTACGTGATGTCACTTGGAAAGAGTGGTCCTTTATGACACTCATGACGGCTGTTATAAATTGTAGGAAATCTGCCAATTCATATAATAGAATTGCTGGCGGCTTAGGTAGACTTGTCTGGGATGGCTCGGCGGGAGGGGAGCTGGAAGCAGGCCCCGGAGTGACGTCTGTATTAGCGTCTCTGAGGAGCGGGTCGTAGCGGTTGTTGGTTTCTACCGTTTAGCGTTGGACGGCAATAGTCTCGGCAGCGGTGAAGTATGGCTCGAGTGTGTCTCCCTCTTGGATAGGGGCTAGTTGGGAGTTATCGTTGTTGTTTTGGCCCTTGAAAAGGCCTTCGTCAGTTGGTTTCCCTTGGCATGGTGTGCTGTCAAGAATTACTAGCCGGTCTTTCGAAGTCAGATTTTGTGAGTCAATTTTCCGGTCGTTTGGACCGGCGTCATTCTTAAAATCTTTTCCGAAGAGGATGTGTTTGATATTACTGGGTAATGATGTATCAACGTTCGTCCTAGGAGCAATCGTCCTATGTTGTAACTTTTTTGCCGGCGGTGATCTGAGCAGCGATATTTCGCAGAGCGGGTTTAAAGTTGAGCGGGCTGAAGCCCTTCCCCTCTAGCCTACCAACTGCCACCTGTCCGAATAGTCAAAAGAACACGATGTGCGGGTGAGAAGGTGGACCTATGTTAGCCACCCCCCGCTGCAAGAGAGAAATTGTGACCGTGCAAGGTTCCCCCAGGTGCTCCGCTCGCAGCAAGGCGTGCGGTTTACCCCTGAGTAGATCCTGGTCACGCTTAGAAGGCCCTGGTAGGTCTGGGCCACAGCGGATTACAGTACTTCCTCCCAAGGGGGAGTTTTCCAAACACCAGCCAGAGCAACGGAATAGCTAGAGGAGTTCGTTATTGTTGAGTCGCTGACCATAAGCCGGCGAATGAACGATTGATCGATCGATCAATGTTTTCGATGAGCCGATCGATGAGATCCGATGGTAGGGATCAGCTTTTATATCCGCTCGGTCTTCCTAGTTTAACCGTTGTCCATCGCTGATTGGCTCGTTCGTGTTGCTATCCCTTTCTCTTTGGCGGTTGCTCCAACGTATTTTTCTTCCCTTTCAGGTTTCCGTTGGAAGAGTCGCTTCCATGTTGCGCTGATGTGCAAACCGTCGTCCCGGTTGAAATTGAATGGATGTTTTTCGATTTCAATAGCTTCGCGAATTCACCTCGGAAAATATCGATCTTTTTTCGCGAGCAATTGCGTTTCCTCGAGCGTGATTTTATGTCCCGGGCCGGAGGTGAAGTGTTCCGCTATGGCCGACTCCCTCCATTTCTTATTCATCATGGCCCGTTTATGTTCGGCTAAGCGGCAGCGAATGGATCGTCCTGTTTGTCCGACGTGTACGTGTCCACAGCTGCATGGAATCCTGTAGACTCCTTAAGATGTTAGCGGGTCGAGTGCATCTTTCGCAGACGGAAGTTCTTCTTTTACTTTTCTTAGCGTGTTAAAACGGACGACGATATTTTCTTTTCGTAGAACCCTGGCTATGCGTTCTGATGTCCCGGCGATGAAGGGAATTTCTGCGTAGGCTGTGGGCTTTGGTCGTTCCACCGAAGGTTTTTGTTTTGGTTTTTAGTTCCGCCGGATGAAGGGGCCGCCAACGCAGCAAAACCCGTAACCCTCCACCAGCATTCAGCAACGCTGCGAAAGCCTTCAAGTCAGATAGAATACTTATGAATTTAAACACAATTTCTTTAAATAAATAAAACATCCTAATCAAGTCGTATTCCCTCCTAAGGCCTGTCGACACATTTCATAAACCACATAGCTGATGCCAACTGCAGGGACCACTTTCATGAAGCTGGGCCTAATTCCTCGATAGAGACCAAAGAATCCCTCCCTTGCTATTATCTCACGTATTAATCTCGTCATGGTTTGGGCATGCTCTGGGCTTGTCAGTATATCTGAAAATACAAAAGAAAGTCAACATCATAACGTTGGAAAAGAGAAGAAGCGGAAAGCATATTATGTGACCAAACAAAAGATCACAGAGAATTAATTTGAACTCATGAATTATTATGACATATTTTTTGCAAGATTATTGACTTTGTAATATATTAACCCTTTCTGGCCTGAGTGATTTAAAAAATATCTCATACAAGATTGATGGCATTGCTGACATAGAAGCAATAAAATAATTACGTGTACTTTTTATAAATTTTTATTGGCACATACAGTTTAACTTATGTGAAAAAATGGGCCGATCATAGGTATACCAATGGCCAAAGGGAAAAAATCAGGGATGTCGATATCTGACCGGAAAGGGTTAATTCCCTTGGCGACAAAAAAATACTGGACAATTTAACATTCAAGGAAGCTACTTCAGTCGTGATAACTTCATTCAAAATTATAATTTTGTAAATGTGGTCTTTCATGATTTCATGAATATTCTCCATCACTCACCTTGAGCTTGGAGCCTTGTTCTCACCAGAGCAAGCGGATACGATACTATCAGCCCACATGTGCTACTAATCGTCCCACAGCATAAGGGAAGCAAAACCCCTGGATTTTCTGAACCATTTTGCCGGATATAATAATTCTTCAAGGTCTGAAATACAAGATGGGAAAACTTAATATAAATTAAGACTAATTTACTATTTTTAGATTCTAAATTTAAGTAACTAATGCAATCTGTCCAAGCACATTTTAAAAGTTAATGTAGGAATGAGAAAGTTTTTATAATTTGATATAGTTATTAAAGCATTTGGCATTTTTATAAATATGAAGTTGCAGTTTATTTATCAAGAGATCATAATAATACTGCATGATTAAAAGAAGCAATTTATATATTGAATATGAAGTAATTAATCAACTTTTAACTGTTAACTAAGCTCATTACCCAGAGACAACATTAAAAATTAGTCTAAAATATCTCAAGGTACAGAAAAACAATAGAAAAATTAAGAACTCATTTGCCACATTCACAAACATCCAAGATAAATAATTTGACTTACGAACCTCATAAACAGCCAGATCTATGCCAGCATATGGGATTATCCCAAGAAGGTTTGGAATGTATCCACGGTAAAAAGTTCTGAGTCCCTCCCTCAGATAAATTTTTTTTACTGCATCAATGATCCCATCATACTGGCCAGTTTTCCTGAGGGCCAGTCTAGTTTTTAGCACCTAGACAAAAAAATTAGCACAATTAATGAATGCACTTATAAATCCAACTTAAGATGTTTAAGCAAAGATTTTAATGAAACAACAATGAGGATACTTCTTCTCACCTCAAGTGGATATATAATGGTCTGGCTCACTCCACCAGCAATTGACCCAGCTACGAAACGCTCGTTGATGCTCAAATCCTCACCGCTGTTTTGATGGATCAACGTTTTTGTTTGCTCATAAGCCATGAACTTTATTGCAGTTTCGGGAACAATCTTTATAACATTCACTCCATTTCCTCGCCAGAGTCCTCTGATACCACCCTCTTTTACCATTTCGTGTAAACAAGACACAATTCCTCCTTTATTACCGTGTACCTGAAATAAATTCCAGAAAGATAAGTTTAAAGTGGTAAGTTCTTTTAACATCTACAGTTATGATTATCTGAACTTCTAATTAGTATTGGGAACAAATTTGGTAAAATGCAATTTTTTTCTTCATAAAATACTTTTGCGTCATATTTTTCCTCATGTATGTATGTATTTCATTTTTATACCGAATTGCGAGGGACTTTGACATTCAGGGTGTTTCGAATGCTTCAACACTGCAATGAGACAAGGGTGGAGAAGAAGGAAGAGTGAGAATTTGCTTAAACCGCTTTGTTCATAAAGATTACTCAATTTAGTAGCAGATTTTATTTCAGCCAGCTATTAATCATTCAGTTGTTAAGTCTTACATTTTATCTATCAAAATATTTTATTGAACAACGGTATAGGAGTTGTTTCCTTTCTTTATCTTTGCCATAGTCTCCACTCATTATTAATATATATTTTATTAATGTATTTGTTGTTTTAATTACAATAGTAATATTCAAAAATATATATCAAAAATACATTTATATGCCTATTTGATGATATTTCAACACATGATTTTTAATGATGCCAAATTACCCCGAGCTTTTATTATCAGCGCCAACTTTGATCAGAGAATTTCAGATATTTAAACTTTATTGCAATTAGAACAAGAAGTCCAAACCAGGACTAATGCAGGCTGGTTTCCCAAAGTTGACGTTCCGAATTTATTACTTATATTGACAAGAAAAGTGTTAGTGATTCCAAGGAATTCTCTGGAAATCAAATTAATAGAGCATTATCAGGTTTAAAATATTAATAGCAATGTCAAATTTTCTTTCTCACGTATTTTCCATATATTTCATTTGATAAATGTTACTGTTTATACACGGATATGTGTGAATCATCTGTTCATTGCTGAAGGGTAGTCAAGTGGAATAGAAAATAACAGATTTGTTCACTCATCTATGCTCAAGCCGAGTTAGGAAATAATCGTCTCCATGGCAACAAACCGATAAAATGCGATTTATAACGTAAAAACTCTGTTTTAGTAATAATTCAATAAATTACGAGAAATTATCAAAATTCGGAGTTAATATTTGGAATCTAAATTCCTTTCCCCTTAGAACAGTACAAACCTCACTCCGATATCACAATTTTAAGATATTTTAAAGTATTAAAGAAAACATCCCTGTACGATGGATTTGATACTTCAATCTTTGCCAAAAGAAATATAGCCTGGAGGTGGGCCCTGGCAGCACAAGCCTCATACCAACAAGTTTCATGAAAATCTGCCCATTGATGCAAAAGTTGTTAATAGGGGACACACACTGATAGGAACAATTTCATTAGGCTGTTTCCTTTAGAAACCAGCCCAATAGAAATGAGTTTTTCACAAAAAATACAATATCATCACATTTAATACAACATAAATACCACGAAATTCTTCTTGCTTTTTTAGGTTATTGGTATTTCGTTCCAGTTCAAGTATTTTTTCAAGTAATTACCATGCATGATTTAAATTAGAAGTTTGGTATTCAACAACTCAACGTCGCCTCCATTAAAATATATAGTCAGACCCCTATTTACCACCCCTCCCCATATAGTGCCACTACTGCTTACCGCCCATGAATCGTCGTGAACAAAACTTCCATCTTATGATTAAATAGAGCTAGCATATACCTCGATTTATCGCCACCGCCGCTTTAGCGTCAAAGGCAGTGATGGACAAACGGTGGCGCTAAATCGGGGTCTGACCGTAATTAAATGTCTTAGGATATCGGCGTGGACCTAAAGAAACCCTATCTATAATAGAGAGCTAATAAGCCTTTAGTGAAGCTCGCTGATGATATTTTCCGGCGTCGGTATATTTTCATGTCAAAATCACTTGCACTGGTTGATATGCAAATTGCAAGTCTATTAATCGCTATTAGGCCTCGGAGCGGAAAGTGCGATCGCGATGCGCACCAGTGAGGAAGCGAAATCTGCAGACGAGGAGAGACTTCCCTCTCGAAACGATCAAACCCCGTCACACTCCCTCAATCTCCGCCGGTACCACACGCCTAGTAAATGAGGCGAGAATCCGACCCTGGCCGCATCCCCTCCACCCATCTTATTGCCCATAAAGAAGAGGTCAAAGGTAGTCCACCACCTCGACATCCGAACATAACCAATCTTCCATCTCCATCGCTCCCCGACCGCTGAACTACGTTATCTCGAGCAAACCTCCTCGCGCGGACCAATGGGGACGTTACGGCGGCCGGGGATGGAACTGGCTTGGACCTTGCTCGGACGACGGGAAGAGCCTTTGCTTCAGCGATGTAAAGTTAGAGGGTGATGGAAGATTACGTTATGATAGACAAGACGGAGACGAAACGGGGAACATTAAAAGGCGCACACGAAATGGTCATGTCGAAACGAATGACTTCTCTCGGGAGATTTGATCCCGAGATTTATCATATTAATATTTTATCGTGCGTTTATCGGCAGCTCGGACACAGAACTATGCAACGGCAAAAAATGATGAGAAAGCGAGAGGACCGTTTCCATGCACCGACTCGGCATAGAGGGACAGACACGCTACCTATCAACCCTAAATGTTTGAAAACGACTGAAAAATGAATTATAATAATAATAAGCAAAAAAATCGTTGAAAAAAACTTCCTTGAATCTTGTTTTTTTTTTATAAAAACAGTTGCATAAATACTACATCCGTTAGGTACTGCAATTTCATTAATCGCACTGGACTCGGACACTATCTTGTAAATATTATTAATCAAAGAAGGTTTTCACTTCGTAGAACGACATAACCGAATGAAATGAAAGCCCATTACTTAAAATTACACTTCGATTTATAATCGCGACCGGTTTCACGTAACGGTAAGTAGACTGATGATGCGAAAATGGGTCGCGGATATAAATTGAAGTGTAATTTTAAATAATGGGTTTCATTTCATTCGTACCAAGCAAATGTGGGAGGTACAGCACACGTTTTGTTTTAAAATCAGCAGGTCGGAAAGCCATTGGTTTAAAAAATGAAGAATTCATTATATATCGACGCTACGCGCTAGTCACCACCAACTCTCATCCTATTTATTGCCGAAAAATAAATGAAAAATATTACTAATTATAAGAGCAATGAAAAATTACTCAGCCTACTACCTAAAAATAATCGCACTACAAACGTTGACGGAACAACAGTGTAAAAGGTGCTTTTTACCAAAACAATAAATATAACTGAAAACAACTGAGGAACTACTAAACTCATGATTAAGATATAAAAAACTAGCCAAATATGTTTTTGGAAACCGGTGGATTTACCTTGACTACAATTTTATTCCGGATATGAGGCGAGCTACATAATTCATTTTTGGAATTAAATTGCACACGGAGAAAACAACGGATTACTAAACTAAAGCTCCAGCTACACGCGTAAATTATCACGAATTTAACAATTTTTTTAGATTCGTATGTCACAAAGGCTCCATCGAATAACACGAAGTAGTCATTCGGTCGATTTCCCTTGAATTTTGAAGACCCATCTCACAATCACGTGATACGAGGATTATCGAAGTCAGCCCACATCTGCCAAAGATCATAAAGGAAGCACTAGGAGGAGGGGGACATGGACATGAGTCGGCAAACCATAAACCGAAGCAATCGGTGGAAATTAGAATGTCACGTGGAAGGGATTGCGGATCGGCAAGTCACCCAACGCACAGTGGGACCAAATCCGAAAAAGGGGACCCATGTATATGCATCTATTACAATACTGAAAGTAAGCGAGTAAATGCCGGAAATTTCTGAATTATTAATTTGAATAATACCTGTCGTATATAGAGCGAGTTTTCCATTCAGTCTCTATATATCATGCTAACATCTTCTAGGACACAACGACCAAAACGTTCGAGCTTCCGAATCCTCTTTATAACCGAGTTATACCGTGTGTAATTTTCTATAGTTCATTTATTTAAACTATTTCAGGAACGGCTTTTCCAGGACTTATATAATGGACAAAATATCGATAACAAAGACGATCACGTACAACCATTCTGTCGGCAGGATTCGAACCCGCGAGCATTGGGAGCCAGACACGCTAACCACCCCTCTACCAAAACCGGCAATTATATTTTTAACAGGACAAAAAGAGAACCCAGCTTATTATTTTTTGCGGTTAATTTTTTCATTATTACTACTTGCCATTTACTTGCTTTACTCATAGACTCGATTATGTACACGCAAACTCCCATTAATATTTTACGAAACGGGGAAAAATTATATACGCGGCAGTAAGGAAATGCGAAGGAAAATGAGGCAGATCCCGGTCTCACCGAGAGTGAAGTACAGAGGGAACGGAAGAAATAGTAACCGTTTCATATCCTTTCCACCTGCCTCCTTCCCTTCACCACTTCCATCATACGGCGACGTCGCTCCATAAAAAATGGCTCCGTCTGATTGATCGCCTCTTCACTTGACACCCTCTAACGCCACGCGGCCAAAACCCAACCCCGAATAATCGAAGCATAATGGAAGAAGGTTGGGTGGGGGTTTAATACCACGGCAGGTGATAGCGGGGTGGGATTGACCCCGACCAGTTTTTCTACGTCTAGACTTACTTGTTGGAACACTTTGAGTCGATCCAAAGGTGCGGTGCAGGTACGGGATACGCCTCCGGCGATGCCACCTGCTACCAGAGTTCGCCACCACATACCAGAATGCATTTCAGCCGATGTGAAATCATCTGGTACGGTCATATCCTCCCCGATGTCGAGATACTGAAGAGGAAGAGTGGAGCGGGTGAAACGACACTTCATAGTACTTCGACCGTTATTACACCCTCCGTACCATCTTAAACATTTAACTACTGCAGTGAAATTACGAACACGTATCTGCGGTGCGGTCTTCCAGACCGCCACTGTTTATTAATTTATTATGATTATTTCAATATCTACATCAACAATTTGGTTCTCCACGTTAAATAATGCCATGGGTTAAGTAATAAAAAAATTATGTTCACTTTGTTTGTAAAATATAAACTAGGCGGTAATTTTACACTATAATTTAGACGGTCTCTCGCAGACAGCATCTATATAGTTAAAGGTTAAAACCTTTTCGTCAAAAAATTACGAATATCGATGGAACGTTTTTAGACCATTCATGGATGAATAAAGCGGAATATATTCTTGAATGTGCCTAATTTATTTGCAGCGAGAAATAACGCTTGTCCAAAAAATTTCTATGTTCATCACATTCTAATACGTTAAAAATCAAATTCTACCATGGCTTTCCACAAATTAAACTCATAGATATATTTAACGAAATATTAATATCATCGAGCGCACGGTATCTGGTCAAAATATACATTTTTAAGCTATTCATTTAGGATAAAACACCCGGGACCGGCTATTTACAAGAACAAATTGGTCAAAGCATCTCAACAGCCTCATCTTCTCCGGGGGGAAACCAAAACGAAGTCATTTATTTTTTAAGGCTGGACACTGAATCGTCTTCCCCTGGCGTGACGTCACTTTCATTACTAATGCAAGAGAATTGGCGGCTGAATGAAGAGCACTCAGTTCGTTTTCTATTTACGAGAGTTAGCGGTAAACAGCACACGGCCCATCTACATCTACAAGTTACCCTGCAATTCACCTAGCGGACAAGATGGAGTTGGAAGAGTCTGGCAACTAGATGGGAACTCTGCGCCACAAAAAATCTGGCGACGATACAGCTTCAATCACTCACTTGCATGGGCTATTATTACCTACGAGGATTAGGGGGAAGTATAACTCAAAACAACTAAGTTCTGGAGCCTAGTAAAAAGTTTGGGGATATTATTTACACTATTATACCTAAGATACTCTCTTCTTTAACCTTACACATTCCAGCCGACATAATTTTTATATAGAGATCACAATAAAATTGGAAAACTTTGCGCCAAGATAGGTTTTATGGCAACATGGCATCCTGAATTTTTCCAGCCCTGATCATTGAGCTGACTTCGTTCTGTTTGCTAACGATCAAACGGGATAGCTACGCAAACTTATATAACTTAGAATAATAAATAACTGATTTTATCACACTTACCGGTAGGAATAGGTGTTTTCAAAATAACGATAAATGAGCTAAGTTACCCTATTAAGGCGATATGTAAGTACAAATACAGGGAGAGAAAGCCAACCAGCACAATACTGTCAAAATATATTACTATTAATATTATTTACGTTATGGTACGAAAGATACTATCTTCTTTAACCTTATTACACTTGCAACCGGCATAATATTTATACAGAGTTCACAATACATTGCAAAAAATAGCGCCAAGATGGATCTTATGGCGACATGTCATCTTGAATTTTTCCAGCCCTGATCATTAACCTGACTTCGCTATGTTTGCTAACGATCAAACGGGATAGCTACGCTAAATTAACTAACTTAGAATAATAAAGAACTGATTTTATCACGCTTTCCGAGCAGTTGGTCCCAATTATAGAACCCAATGATTGAACATTGCACTTAGAACACCCATTTATTTATATCATATTTCCATTTATTTATACGTGATTATCAACAGAAAGAAACTTACTTGTCCATCTGGAGGTTTTCGTCTGCAGTACGTAGCCAGAGTAGTTAACTGGCGCGCAAAATTCAATAAAATTCGCATCCTGAAAACACGAAACTCACGTAGACATTCAACTCGGCGTTGCTAAGGAATTTTAATGTACACGGTCGTCAAGGCGTGCAACAATGCACTTCCACAAATATAGCCGACGAAGTACATATGTATACCTATATCACCCCCCTTTATATTGCTAAAAATCTTGTCGCGAAAAGATTCTTTGTGGAACAGAGAATCAATCCTTAAATGATATTTTGAGTCAAGGGAAAATAACGTTTTACTTTCGGTCGCCAACCATCCGAGTTCAGAGATTCTCAGAGCTTCCATTCGTTCCTCTTTTTCACAAACGGGTTTCCTCATACGCACTTCACCTTTGGTCGGTTGTTTTTTAAAAACAATTTCTGCGCGATTTCAGAGAATTTTATGAATATTATCTATTGGGAAACTTTGGATGGGAGCCGAAATTGTTATGAATTCTAATCATTGCATTTGCACGCCTATCAGTCATTAAACCAATGAAACATTTGACAGGTTGATTTTTCTGTTGACAATATATTTTAAAAATCTGGAGCAACAAATTACACCAATAATCCTATAAATACGAGGGTATAAGGATTAAAAGAAAAATAGTGGGCGGGAGATAATTTTCTAAGGACAAGTCTGAAAGTGCGTCTTTTGGAGTTAGACGACGTTGCGTTTCAACGATTCCATTCTGCAATATCTTGCAGATTCTTCACATAAGTGGGAAATTTACACCATTTAGGGGCTTTTGATTTAATAAGAGAGAGAGAGAGAGAGAGAGAAGCAATGTTGGATGTGGCTAATTTGCGAAATTTTTCGTCAAGCAGTTTATCAATTAACTGGTTGGTATATCCATTCTTGTTGGATATATATTTAATGATCTCCAATTCTTTGTTAAAATCAGAGCTGGATATGGGAATGTTTACTGAACGGTGTAGCATGGCATGATAAACTGCAAGTTTGTGAGATAATGCGTGGGAGAAATCAGCAGGAATTACTTGATATGTATATGTTGGTTTTCTGTATATTTCAAAATGATGCTTATTATTATGAATTGTGATGCTTAGGTCAAAAACGTTTAATTTTTTGTGAATTGAGTTTAAAAATATAAGATAGGAATTTAATTGTCGATGGCTCACGGTCCAACAGCATAGAATAATATAATAATATTGATTCTAAATCATCCATAAAAATGTCTGACAGTAGGGGGGAGATAAAGGAGAGCCCATTGCTAAACCTTCTTTTTGCTGATAAAATTTTCGATGATGACTGGTAGAGCGTTGCACAGTAGCATTCAAGTCAACCGTAGTTGACATTCCGCATTTCCACATAATGAAAAACCAAAGCCAAGATGGCGCTTCTCATAGCGACATCAGTTGATCATTTAAAATTTGAAATTCATGTTTTTAATTACGAGAAATACGGTACCTGAATTATACAAAATAATTTCTATTGCAATATAATAAAACGCTAATTTTTCTTATTTGAAAATTAATTATAAAAAAATGAATATTTTCTAAAATCAGAAGTGACACCTATTTTAAGTGGAAGAAACTGTCGATATTTCGCATTTACAAACACTAATAAAGATAATCGTTATTGCGCTCTATATTCCAATTAAAACTTTCTTCTTGATTAATTGTATAATTTGTATGTATATTTTAAGATATTCTTTAGATATTTAGCGCTAGATGTAGCACGAATATGAAACTTCTTTCGTAAATGAGCAGATCGTACTTCAAAAGAGAGTTAATCTTGCATGGATTATTTAACAACTTCATAAAATGGAACCATTATTAACGTTAGTTAGAGGGACTACTCCTGAATCTTCGATAACTGCCAGCAATTGCTTGAATCAAGAATCATCGTCTATGTGATGGATCGCAAATTTATTTTTAGGAATGAACCATATTAATATGAGCTATTGCTATGATGTGCCGAAATAGCAATCTAAATCGTTTTCTTATCACAATCGTAATGAAATATTACATAACATCAGTTATTTATTTTTAAGGTCTGCTTTAGCTTCATAAAATCTTTGGGCATTTTCAAAACTGGAGGAACTTTGAGGTATAATGAACCGATTCCCTACATAGCGAGATTATTAAACTTCCGAACGAGGCTAATATTTACGTGAAGTCCATTTCATCCAAAATACGACGATCTGAATTAGAATTCCGTTTAACTCAGCTGAATATTCTCCAAATTTCATTATTAATCGATAATACTATACGTTTTAATTTAAAGCAAGGTTTAAAAATCTCACGCTCACCTGCCAAACGACAAATACTGTGGAATTTCCGTGTCGAAAGTCTATAGGAATGGGATATTTTCTATACGTACCGAAAACTGTGGGCTTAGTTGTCTATCGGAATACAACTATTGCCCAGTTTCATCATCCTGGCCAGTAATAAGGAGTTAAGTTTATGCATTCTTTTTCAGCTATGTGATTATTTTCCAACGAGCGACAAATAGAATAAACAAGAACATCGGGTGGGAGAAAAGGAATTTCGGAGGAAAAGGTAACAGGTGGGAGGGAAGGATTCGGCCACGGTGGGTCTGTTAAGGGCAGGTTACACGTGCCGCTAAGTCATACGTTATTGGGAAGCCCCCCTGGTCCAATTGGAATACTAAAAAATGAGTGCAGCATTGACGTCCAGCCGCGTTGTTCGGTGGGCATCGGACGCAAGCGAAAGCAGTTCAATGCGATAGGTGTCCTTTACGTTTGCATATTCAACTCGAGCCACAACTCGGAGAGATTCAGATACTCCCCCATTTTAAAAATTATGACTTAAAACTTTTTAATTGATAATCGCCATTTGTCGCAAATTCTCGTGGGATATGCATATTCGTAATCCGTTAAATGCACTCGTAAAGAACTAGCTTTCATCGGAAGTGATGCTAAATAGTGGCGAAAATACGGAAGAAACGTATGAACGTTCTATGATTTTACAAAGCGTCAGTTCTTTATTATATGATTGGGAGGGTACCTATGTGAATTTGTATGATTCCTGTAGGATCGTATGCAATATAATGATTAGCGCCCGGGGATAAAATGTCTATTACGATAATGCAATGGAAACCACTAAAACCCTGTAGGGCGATTAATAATCCAAGAAAGTGGGCGGGAGAAACTTCGACATATTGCAAGGTCGCAACTTCATGATAGCTAATGGTGACACTATGGGAATAATGTTAACGCCCACGCATATCGAAAGACACAACCACGATAATAAAATGCGTGTCATCACATCGAGTGCTGCTGAGGGCAGCGGAGATACAAGATCGGGCTCGTGTAATTTTTTGTTTGTTCAGGGAGGCCATTGTTAAAACCATAAATGAAATCCATTTAATACTTATTAAAATATTTGATACTAGGGAGTTGCGAATTTTCCATTCCATGCTCACTTAATGCTGACGAATCACACCTAATAATCGACATTCATTTGACCTAATGAAAATCTGTCGTTCATTTCTACCTCCACCCAATATCTTACATATAGCGTCACTATTTTCAATTAGTTAGAAGCGCACCCCTAAGTTATATTTTTCGAAGAATTATTGGGGATCATAATATGAAACTGAAATTAATTACCTTGCATGCCGAAATGCAGACGTCTCCAAGATGAGGAGGTAAGCACTCAGTCAGGCAGCGTTTAGGGCATTGAGGGGTGTTTTAGAAGGAAAGGAAAATAGAGGGAGAGGTAATGGTCAAATAATGCGTGCGTTCGTGCGAGTACGACAGCCGCAAACCTTCTAGGAAATTTCTGGTAAGAGAAGAATGTATTTTCTTGAAGTTTGAAGGTAAATATGTCCTATTGAGAGAACTTGGATATTAAACAAGTAGTTCTGGAAAGCCCTAATCCGCCTTCTTTCCATTCAATACAATTTTAATATATCACAAATAGGGGTTATAAATGTTTTTCCGTGGTACAGCAGTGCTTTTCGTCACCTCGCCCTACAAACGAAATTTCTTTGAAATCCGTTCTGCCAATACCTTCCAAATTCATAGTTACAGAAACATTCTAACCTTGATATCATGGTAGCCCTGTTTAATCGACCCGGTTGAAATACGACATTTTGTTTATTTATTATGTTATGCTATGTTTATATTAAAAGTATTAAATTTGGTTCAAATTGATGAGAATAGTTAAACACAAATACTTGTAAAAATAATATTTTATCCGTTGTATTGTGGCAGCCTTGCTTTCCATATCTACAGTAAACATCTTGAAATTGCTATTTTATATTGCACGCCTGCTTCATACAAACCTTTGTCAAAATCGGTTTACCTAATTCCTTCCAAATTCATAATTGCCGAAAAGATTAAGTTGGTGGAATACGTCCCTCCGATATCCAGGAAAAGTTGCGAAAAGTAGGTAGGTGTTTCGGATACAAAGCAGCCTTCTTCATTGGCGATTCATCTACCATCTATCATTACTTACTTCTCCATACCATTGAGTTGACTTGTCACATTCTCACGTTTTGCATCAATGTTACCACACGAAAATGAAAATTTTAACAATTAAAAATTAGTTTAAGACAATATCATTTACCAAACAATGAAAATGATCTTATTCACAAATCTCTCTCGCAGAATACCTAATTGTTTTATCGAAGGTCATTTTACACTTTTCTTTGAATAAATTGTTAAAAACACTGCCGTATGCGAGCAGAAGTATCTTAGGCAGTCATCGCAGATATTATTTTCAGTTTGTAATATTATTTATATGAAACGTGATGGTTTCTGAAGCAGGAAGGCCGAATGCCGTAGAGATGTAGGGCTGCACGCTAAAATTCAAAGAAAATGAATGACAGGTACAAAGAGACGTCGATTCCCATATTGTACGGAAAAGTAAATCATAATTTCACCGAGAATCAGGATGTTACTCGAGGTTAATGCCATAATTTGTCCGAGTTGCTGTCAAGATTATGTTTCCCGCGTCATGATGCCGTTACGCTAATTGTTCCTCCATCTCTCATCTATAATACCAGGGGATCCGCGGGATGTTTGGCCTCGCTCAAGCCGCCTTGGGCTGGTGGGGGGAATCACGTAGGTAGGTGTTTCGGATACAAAGCAGCATTCATCATTGGCGATTCATCTACCATCTATCACGTTCAATATTATTATCGTCTTCGTAGTTCTCCTACAGTGTGGATGTAAAATTTGATTGGAATGCAAAGCGCTGCCCTCGGAAGTAAAATATGAATGAAAGAAATGTAATTTCAAGAATCGCACGAAATACCGGACTAATGGCAAATGAACCTGAGCCTTGTCTCCTCGTTGAGACAAAAGTTATAGCAGGACAGACAAACGGATAATCAAGCAAACAGACCAAGTGCACAGGGATTCAACATAAGAGACCGCGCCAACGCAAATTGCGTGCCTCTGTGGTACATTTTAGGGAAATTTTTACTTGGCGTTATCTTCGTTGTTTGATGTTTTCTGTGTGTCCGCTAAATTTCGTTTTGATTGGATAAGACTTAAAAATTAGCTCAGGAACTATAAGTGTGGTGTTCTAGAAAAACTATTGGCAGTCGTCTCTTAAGTTATATGAACATGCACACGAAATTTTGCGAAAATAAAAAAATCGAGATAGCAGTTATAGTAGAACAGACAATGACGATTCATACGCTACAAGAATTTTATTTTAATTTTACAGGGTACTAACTAGAAACTGATGACAATATCAGAGATTCTGATTTTATTGTAAACGTTTACCTACTATGGGCTACATAAACGTTTTATTTTTCATGAATTAAACGCGTTCAAAAAGATTTGATTTACAAAATTTAACCCACCATAGATACATCTCTCCTGAAATCTGGTAGAACTTGTTCGGGAGCCCAGAATCTTTGTAATGATGTAATTTTCAGCTTTACTAATGTTTTTACCTTATATTAAGTTGAGATTTTGGTAGAATCTAATTCAATGAAACGATACTTAATGCATAAATCTCCTCTTTATACAGAACCATGTTGGTTACCAAATCTGACGGGCCAGTGTCGGGTGGCCTGATTTTTATTACAATTTAAACCAATCTAGAAACATTCACCATTGTTTTAGATTTCTTTTCAAAAGTAAATGAGGTTGGCGGAGAATTAAGCAAAATTGTAACGTTTGTGCTGTCAGTTTCAGTATCCAACGAAACCTGCGAACATGTATTCAATGTCATTAATGTTTTGTTGAGTAAAGGTCGAAACTAATTAAGTGTGCATCATGTCAAGGCGGAAATTTCAGTATACACCAATTTTAATTACTCACCTAAAGATTTCAATGCCTTTTTCTGTCAAAATCAGATCTTTTGGAGACTGCTAGAGTAGTTCAAAATACAAATTCAAATTAGATAAATGAAGCACGGCTTTTGAAGTAATGCTATTTTTACGAATTTGTTAAAACAAAATTAAGGTTAAACATTCATATATTTTGTAAATGATAAATAAACCAAATTTTATGGTCCTCATTAGCTTTTTTTAACCTACAGAATATCTCGCTATTAACTTCCGGAATCAACAATTTACAAGATGGCAACTGTAAATTTAACAATAAAATAAATATTAAATATCATTATATGTTTCCCAATAATTAAATAAAATAGTTTCATTGCTCACACCCGGTTTTTTGACCTAGATTAAATTCTCCCGGTTTCTCCCGAAATTTGCTATTCATTCGGTGGAAATCTCTCGGAATCAACTACTCATGAGGTGGGAACCCTAGTTTCCTGTTTCTACTAGCAAATTTTCAAGACGTCTCTTGTGTGAAGAGAAAATATTATCTGTAGTTGTAAGAATTTCAGAAATCAGGGACGTGAATTCCATAGGAGTAAAATGAGCTTCAACCGACTTGAATCAGCACATCTGAGAACATATCAAAAAATGAAATTTAATAACAGCGGAAGAATGAAATGCGAGATATAAAAGGAAATAAGTAGGAATGGACTCACCCAGGGTTGCCACCTTATGAGTAGTTGATTCCGGGAGATTTCCTTTTCATGAGTAGAAAATTCCGGGAGAATCCGGGAGTATTTTCTCTAGGTCGAAAAACAACTAAAGTGACCAATGAAACTTATTTCATTTAGTTATTAGTAAAATCAATAATGATTATTTAATCTCGTTTTATTTTTAAAGTAAGAGTTGTCAGGTTGAAAACGGCTGATTCCGGGCGATATCCATATGAATAGTTAACCGCGATATCGTTTGTAGTTTAAAAAACACCTAATGAGAACATAGAATAATTGTATTTTTTATTTAGAAAATATATTAATATATAACGTCAGTTTTGTTTTATTATATGAAATATAATAAATAAATCTTAAAAATAGCATTACTTCAGTAGTAATATTTCATTTGAATTTGTTATTCGAACAACATCGAGCAGTCTCCAAAAGATCTGGTTTTGATAGTAAAAGGGCATGGATATCTTTAAAAGAGTATTTAAAATTGGTTCATACGTGAATTTCAGTCTTGACATGGTCCACATTTAATTTGCTTCGAACTTCACAGCACAATTCGTTAATAGCATTGAACAACGGTCACAAGCTGCGGTGGATACTGAAGCTTAAAACACAAGCGTTACACTATTATTTAATACTCCGTCATCTCCATTTACTTTTGAAATGAAATCTAAAACAATATTGAATGTATAATAATTGGTTTAAATAAAAATAAAAATCAGACGAACCTTTATTGGCACGTTAGCGTGGTAACCAACATGCTCCTGTATAAAGAGCATATTTGTACATTATTTATCACTTCATTGGCATCAATGGATAGGATTCTATCAAAATCTCAAATTAGTACAAAGTAAATTCAATTTCGAAGATTTTGGGCAGCCGGAGAAGTTCTACTAGATTCCGGGAGAAATGTATCTAAGATTGGTTAATTCCGGGAGACTCCCAGAATTCCGGAAGAGGTGGAACCCCAGACTCAGCGCCTCAGTGCCACTCGGGACGAATGTGGCGCCAAGTGTTAGTTAAACCTTTCTCTCAGATAACTGTCCTAAATACTTTTTCAACGTTTAGGAGAAATTGGTTGAGCTACACGAACGAATCGATTTCGAATAAAGGAGTAAATTATGGAACTGTTTTAATATAATTAATTACGTGAGTCGGTCCAGTAGTGTGACGTTGCTCGCGATACAGCTTCTGGTTAGGTCTCACGCATGGCTTCGACTTTAGTGATCGGTATTTGTAAGTTTCATGTTCCGGCAGCCCGCGGACCACCTGAAAGACACTCGAGGCCCACCAGTGGTCCGCGGAGCACACTTTGAGAACCGCTGCGTTAAAGTAGCTGTATTCAAATATTACAAAGCCGAGGAACCTCAACGACGAGAACTATCTTCGCCCCTCATTCTGTACCATCACGTTACCGCATAAAAACAATAACAATACCTACTGGACATACAATTGCAATTGCAATTTTCTC
Source organism: Tanypteryx hageni (assembly GCA_028673005.1). Taxonomy (NCBI): domain Eukaryota; kingdom Metazoa; phylum Arthropoda; class Insecta; order Odonata; family Petaluridae; genus Tanypteryx; species Tanypteryx hageni. The sequence continues at coordinate 31,640,852 of CM054113.1, read as the reverse complement.
GTTCGGCGGCGTTTGTTGTTGTATGACAAAATTTGAAAAATGCCCAAGATGAAAGCACGTTAACCCGTAACCACAGGCATCGGTCTCTCAGACCACACGAAAAATTTCAATAGTCTATTTTATGGTCCATGGATCATTTAGGCCTTTGAGGTTTTGTTTAGCTTTGTATACTGGAGGAGGCTTTGTTTACTTCATGGTAGTTGCCGTCTAGCTTTGGACCTGTGCGTACTAGAGCGGGTTTAGTTTCGTTGCCGGTCTGAAAAACCGCTTGCCTGTGTCCACGTAATTTTTTTCGGGACAGTTCTTTCACACGGTTTCGGAAATTTCCTACGACATGTTGCAGTTATACCGTCCTGGACCGTCGCACGTTCCAAAATTTGAAAACCAAAACTGCCTTCCAATGTTTTATTTGTAGCAGCTCAATATATTTGAAATGTTCAGCACCCGCTTGAGGAGAGAGAGCGTGAGAGGGGGAGGGGAGGGCGTTGGAAAGGGAGTGGGATGGGAAGGGGGGACGGTAAGGGGGGGTTAAGGGGAGAGGGAGGGGAGTGGGAGGAGAGGGTGGGAGAGTGGAGGGAGAGGAAGAGGGAGAAGGGGAGAGAGCGGGGCAGAGGGGGAGAGAGATAGAGACAGAAAAAAAACAAATGTACTATATATTGAAAATAATTATGTGCGGTTAAGTATTTTATAGCGAAATTTATTTCTTTGTCTAACAATTTCTATTCACCCAAAACCATTTTTAGACTCCGTACCACTCAATCATGTTAATTTAATATTTATTGCTTAATTTTTAGTGCATATAACAGTTGGTGTCATTAATTTGACTTTTCAAGATATTTCTAAAGGCTAAAGACTACTTAAAAAAGTTGTCCAGTATTGGAAAGTACCAGAACTTGGGTGACATTCGTGGTACCGCAAACAGCAACCAAGTTTTGAGAAGAGGATAAGTGAACACGAATTATATTTTGAATGGCTGTCACCCATTTGCTACTTCACGAAACATCTCTTGGAAAACGCTCATAACAGTACTTTTTACCATATGTACTCTTACGAACCAATGAGCTATGCCGGCGGGAGATAATTCTCCTGGTAGGACCATCCAAGCCGGAAAGGTCTGAGGGGAAGAGTCAGACTAAGAAGCAGTCTTGGGGGTTTTACATCCCCCTGTGCAAGGGCAGCAGCTTGCACAGTACCTCTGTAGGTGGTGATCATGTGGATCTGAACAGCTACAGATGGGTAATCACTCTGTGAAACTGCGATGAGGAAAGCAAGGGGAAACTACCTCATTATATTTCCCATGATAGGTTGAAAAGCTGAAAATACCTCTATGGATCTTTCTGGGGTAAAATATTCCGGAGGTAAAATAGTCCCCCAATCGGATCTCCGGGTGGGGACTACCCTAGGGGATGCACAGAGGAAATGTAAGATTAATAAGAAAGCAAGTAGTGAGAAATTAAAAATAGGTACATGGAATGTTAGGACTATGAATTCAGGGGGTAAACTAGAGAACTTAAAAAGGGAAATGAGAAGGAATAATGTAGGTATAGTAGGTCTTAGTGAAGTCCTGTGGGAAGGAGAAGGTGAGATAAATTCAGACGAATTTAAGATTATTTACTCGGGAGGGGAGAAAAAGGAAAGGGGAGTGGGGATTATAATGAGAAAAGAGATAGCTGAAAGAATTAGTAAGGTAGTGACAGTTAATGACAGATTAATAGCCGTAAAACTCCAGATGGAGCTAGTGGATATGCTTATAATTCAAGTGTATATGCCAACAACTAATGCTGGCGATGACGAAGTAGATGAAATCTATGAACAGATTATGGAGATATTGGAGGATGAGGGAAAAGGAAGGATCACCACCATAGTAATGGGAGATTGGAACAGTGTAGTCGGAGAGGGACAGGAAGATAACATAGTGGGAAAATATGGACTAGGGAAGAGAAATGAAAGAGGGGATAAACTTGTGGAATTCTGCCATAGAAATAGATTAATTGTAACTAATACATGGTTTAAGCATCACCAGCGAAGACTTTACACATGGAGAAGCCCAGGAGACCAGAGACGATACCAGATAGATTACATACTAGTCAATGAAAGATTTAGAAATAGCATTAAAAATGTGAAAACACTACCAGGGGCAGATATCGATTCTGACCACAACCTTTTGGTAGCAAATATACAATGTAGACTGAAGAGCGTTAAGAGAAACATAAGAGTTAACAAGAAATGGAACTTAGAGGAACTCCTTAAAAACAAGGAGGCTATCATGACTGAGCTGGAGGAAAGGTTGGGAGAGAGAGCTGAAGAAAATAGGAAGAATGTAGATGAGGAGTGGAGATACATCCATAGCAACATTAAAGATGTAATGGAAAAGAAGGTAGGAAAGATAACGGGTGAAAGAAAAAAAAACCCTGGATCACAGCAGCCATGCTGCAAAAAATGGAAGAGCGGAGAAAGTGGAAGAACATAAACACTGAAGAAGGCCAAAGAAAGTACAAGGAGTTAAATAATGCTTTAAGAAGGGAAACAGATAAAGCAAGAGAACAGTGGATAAATGAGAAATGCGAGGAGATTGTCGAATGTGAAAGAATTTGTAGAACAGACCTCATGTATAGCAAAGCAAGGGAACTATTCAAGAAAAAAGCAAGAAAGATAGGACGTAAAGGAATCATGAACAAAAGTGGTAAAATAGTATCGGAGCCAGACAATGTAAAGAATGTCTGGAAAGAATACATAGAGGTTCTGTATGACAAAGAAGGAAAGCCAAGAAATATTGAATTAAATGAAGAAGAGGATGTGGAAGAAGATCAGCTAGGACCAAGTATTCTCGAGTCTGAAGTTAAAAGAGCAATTGATGACATGAAAAGAAGGAAGGCTGTTGGGAGTGATGATATACCCGTGGACGTTCTTAAGGTTTTGGGGTCTAAAGCAGTTAAGCAACTCACAAAATTTTTTAACCAAGTATATGATACTGGCATATGGCCTGAAGATTTTTTAGATGTTGTGATGGTACCACTGGAGAAAAAGAACAATGCAAAATGTTGTAAGGATTACAGAACTATTAGTTTAATTTCTCATACAGCTAAAGTTCTAACCAGAATAATAACCAAAAGAATTGAATGTAAAATAGAAAAGGAGCTGCAAGATAATCAGTTTGGTTTTAGAAGAGGAAGGGGGACTAGAGATGCTATAGGATGTATGAGGATGATGATAGAAAGAGCGCTAGAAGTCAATAAAGGTATGTATTTTTGTTTTGTAGATTGGGAGAAAGCTTTTGACCGAGTGAAATGGGATAAAATGCTGGGTATTTTAAACAAAATAGGAATAGATTGGAAAGATAAAAGACTGCTTAAAAACCTTTACTTTGATCAAAAGATTAGAGTCAGGGTTGAAGGAGAAGAAACAGAAAGTACTTCAATAGGGAGGGGAGTGAGGCAGGGTTGTCCTATTTCACCAGCGATATTTAATATTTATGCAGAAGCAATAACAGAAGAAGCGTTGATGGAAGAGAAAGGATTTAAGATAGGAGGTGAAAGTATTACCGCCATTAAATACGCAGATGATCAGGGCTTAATAGCAGAAGGCGAGAAAGAGCTTCAGAGGAAGACAGACAGACTAGTGGAGGTTGGCCAACAATATGGAATGAAGATCAATGCTGAAAAAACGAAAGTCATGGTGGTTTCAAAGGAACATAAAGAATTAAATATAATGGTAAATGGCCAAAAATTGGAACAGGTAAGTAGTTTCAAATATCTCGGCAGTATTTTAGCACAGGATGGAAGTAGTACACAGGACATCAGAAGTAGGATTGCAATGGCAAAAGCAGCATTTAACGAGAAGAAGGAGCTTCTCACAAGCAAGAAAATAAATTTAGAAACAAGGAAGAAATTAGCAAAATGCTACATATGGAGCATAGCTCTTTATGGTGCAGAGACGTGGACGGTAAGGAGAAAGGAGGAAAAATATTTAGAAAGTTTTGAGATGTGGGTATGGAGAAGAATGATGAAAGTGAAATGGACAGAGAGGAAGAGAAACGAAGAAGTATTAGAAATGGTGGGAGAAGAAAGGACGCTAATAAAAACAATCAGGAAAAGAAAAGCAAATTGGATAGGGCACATATTGAGAAGACAGTGTTTACAAAGGACGATCTTAGAAGGAAAAATTAGTGGAAGAAGAGGAAGAGGGAGAAAAAGAATAGGAATATTAGATAATATAAAGCAGGGATATAATACTTATAGAGGTATAAAAGAGGCTTCTAGGGAGAGAGAGAAATGGAGGCAGCGATTCAGTTAAAACCTGTCTTCGGACAGAAGCATGATGATGATGAACGACTTTTTATGCCAAAGGCAATAGATTTTTTTCTGGAACAATCAAAATTTATTCATTTTTTCCTCACTAGCGAGTTTGTATTAAAAAGAATTCTCCAATCCATTCCGAAAACACCATTGAAAGAATTCCTTTTGGTGACTTTATGGCGAGATATTTTCTATTTTCCTCCTCCTCTCTCCACCATACCTCTTTCCCATCTGTCTTTTTGTTTGATTTGTCATTCTTAACCGCCCCACTTCAGCCGTCCTCGGCTGAGGGGTGGTCAGCGTGTCTGGCTCCCAATGTTAAAGTCGCCCGAGTAAAATAGTAAAAGGTGCTTGCATACTCACCTTGAAAAAACATTAATTTTTTAGAGACACATTTCGTCATTGGAAATATATTTTTAATTCTAAAGATTTCACCCCTTTACCGATTTTCATTCTTTCCTTGTGTAACTATAATGTAGTAAACCAATCCCTAAATTTTGCAATTTCAAGAATATTATACTTTTTTCACAGTAGGATACTAAAACCACACATTTTTGCCGAATTTTAAAGTTGTACCCTATCTAGTAGAGAAATAATGTTTATCTATTTGTTTAAATTTTAAATAATTATAACGGCCGCATCAACATATTGATGGAGATTTTTATTTGGGTATGTGCACCAAGTTCAAAATAACTTTAAAATTTCCGCTTCAACACGACATTATTTTTTTTTCGCGATTCTCAAATATTAAAACAAATACTACACAACCCATATTCTACACATGAAAATTATCACCACCTGATGTTACTTGGTTGTCCTTTGTACCTTGATGTGGTAGAAGGGCTTGAGCATTTCAAGGGGCAACATTTTGTCGTTGTCAAAGAGAGGATAACAAGGTAGGAAATTTATCACCACATTTGAACAAATACAAAGTCTCAAAATTAAAACACAAATTTATTAGTGTAATATTGTAAACACTGGAAACTGTATTGGGTACTCAGTTTCAGCCAGAAGTTACAAGATAAAAATATTGATGATACATTGGTCATTGATTTACAACAATTATATGCAGGCAATTAACAATGTAATGCTTATTGTAAAAGAGCTTGTTGGAATGACTTGAAAGTAGATTTAAATGCAACCTTAAAAGGCATTGATGTATAATATTGTACAATTAAGACATGCCATTAAACAAGATTTTATCTTTTGTGTATAACAGCTTGTAACTTGTTTAATCTATGTGAAAAATCCTTCTTCGGGTTGACGTTTCTGTTTTATTAAGGTTAAAATTTAATTTTGTGAAATGCACAAAAGATATTTAGATGCTAAAGCATTGACAGTATATGGAATATAGTGGAGTACATTATAATTCTTAACTAAAATTACACTTAGTCAAGGAACATACAACAATCAATGCTAAGTTTTCTATCTGTTTTTTTTTTAGAATTTCACAATAATGAAAATTATGTGTGTTATTAAATACCCTCGACCATCCTATACTGCCAGAAGGCTCAAATAAATGTAACTGTTGCTTGACATCACAGCTTTTGGGAGTTCATTAACCACTTTCCTGGTATCATTTACCCACTTTTGGTTATTCATGAAGGGATAATTTATATATGCGGAGATATTAATTTAGTAAAAATAAATAAATGCACTAGTTAATGCATCAGAATATGCTGAAATCTTTTCAACACAACCTACTCATAAGTAGATGCATGTAGAAGGTGAATGTTTTTTATTAGATAGTTATAACAATGTCGACTATTGCTTGGCACAACATTCAAGATTCAGCCATCAGATAATTTGCGTAATACTTTCAAACTGTAAAAAATCAGCCTGAGCTCTTAGATAATACAAAAAAACTATATAGTATATAAAAAATAAATAGACAGGTATTATACAGAAGATTTTAAAATAAAGGCGATGTTTTTCACTAAAGAGCCTATCAAAATCACATCCACACAAAATAATTATGTTGTCAGCAAAGATGACCAAAAATGCTAAAACACTCAAAATTGCTTCAGTCATAATTAACAGACTTAAGCCTTTTTCTTGTATGAAGAAATTATACAAATGATTTTCTTTCTGTTTACCAACAGAATACTTATGAATGCTGGTGGAGGTTTTCGGGTTTCGCTGCGTTGGCGGCATTTCTGGCTCTAGACGTTTCGCAGACATTGCAGTCTGCATCTTGAGGAGACGAAGCGAGATCAGATGGTAGGGATCTGCTTTTATATCCACTCGGTCTTCCTAGTTTAACCGTTGTCCATCGCTGATTGGATCATTCGAGTTGCTATCCTTTTCTCTTTGGTGGTTACTCCAACGTATTTTCTTCCCTTTCACGTTTCCGTTGGAAGAGTCGCTTTCATGTTGCGCTGATGTGATCTTCTTTCGCGAGCAATTTCGTTTCCCCGAGCCTGTTTTTATGTACCGGGCCGCAGGTAAAGTGCTCCGCTATGGCCGACTCCGTCCAATTCTTGTTCATCATGGCCCGATTATGTTCGCCTAAGCGCCAGCGAATGGATCGTCCCGTTTGTCCTACATATACGTGTCCGCAGCTGCATGGAATCCTGTTGACTCCTTCAGATGTTAGCGGGTGGAGTGCATCTTTCGCAGACGGAAGTTCTTCTTTTATTTTTCTTAGCGTGTTTGAACGGACGACGATATTTTCTTTTTGTAGAACCCTGTCTATGCGTTCTGGTGTCCCGGCGATGAAGGGAATTTTTGCGTAGGCTGTGGGCTTTTGTCGTTCCACCGAAGGTTTTTGTTTCGGTTTTATGTTCCGCCGGATGAAGGGGTGACTGTAGCCATTATTCATAAGTGCCCTTCTTATATGCTCTTCTTCGTCTTTTAGCGACTCGGGATCGGAGACCGTGTTTGCTCGGTGCATCAGGGTCTTGATTATTGATGCCTTCTGCTGAGGATGGTGATGAGAGGCAGCATGCAGGTAACGGTCAGTGTGCGTTTTTTCCGAAATACGCTGTGTCCAAGGCTTCCGTCAGGTCTCTTCTTCACCATGACGTCGAGAAATGGTAGGGTGCCGTTCTCTTCGACTTCCATGGTGAACTGGATGGCTGGGTGGACTTGGTTGAGTTGACGGTGGAACTCATGAAGTTTATTTGTCCCATGGGGCCAAATGACTAATGTGTCATTCACGCAAAGACTAGTACCCCTACGGAAAGACCGGAAACTTAACAGAAATTTAACAGATTAAATGGACTTAAATGAAAAAATTGCATATAAGAAATCAAACATTACCATATATCACACATTACGAGAGTACAAAGTCATTATCAAATTAAATAACAGTGAGGTATTTTTACATAAATATTATACAATCAAGATATAAAAATGAATTATTGTAACAGAATTTTATAACGTTAATACCTTTTATGCATGAAACGTATTTAAAGGAAATTCACGTGGACGACGAAAAACGTCAAACTTTCACGTCATGAATGAATTTGTGGATCAAGCAAAAATCTATTTGTTAAGTGATTTCTTCGGCCCTGGAACACATTCTCTTTCTGTTGCACCTGTAAAAAGAACGAAAATGAATTTCTAAGAATGTCAATCATTGAACATGCTAAACCTAATGAAATTGATGCAGGAGGCAATGGGCATGCTTCAAATGTTGCAATAAATGTAAAATAAGGCAAATGCGCTTACGGCCCATAAAAAATGTTTCTATGATGATCACATTACCATTTGTAAAATTAAACACATTACATTGCACTAGGAAATGTCCACTTTATCTATAATTTATTCCAAGCACAGTTGTATTTGCTGACGTTTACGTGTTCACAGCAGTTACAGTTAGACCATTTAAGATCTATATGTATTCATCATATAATAAGGAAAACTTTTGGTATAGAGATTTCAATTTCTCGATTGAAAAATATATACATATTTCTAAATGTTTTGAAACAAAGAAGAATTATGTCTAGGATTATAAACAACTGCATAATGAGAAACAAGAAATATTCAAGTTAACAATTTGTGTAAATTCAAAATATTTCAAATTAAAACAATGAGACATCGCTATGGTACACTTATTTCATTCTATTAAAAGCACAATTCTATCCTCTGGCATCTCTGTTGCAGTTTAACTTATAAAACTCACTATAATCTACTGATAACCGCGAGAAGTTTTATACAGAAATTTCAGTTACTCAATCTAAAATTACTGCTTATTTTGTGAACTGACACGAACCATATTCACGGCCAGGGCAATGGACGACACAGCTAGGTGAAGTAATCGAGGCTTAACACCTGAAAATGAGAAATATTTCCTCTCAAAATGCTTCTCGTACACAAACAAAAGAGAGAAATTTCTTTCCTTCCTTCCTAGAAGATATATCCATTGGAGGTATCTGTTAAGAAAATATAAAAGCATTCTCACAAAACGAATTCACATAACTATTCGTAGAACTAGTTTGTTAATTTTTTTTTCAAAAATATATGATATTTTTAAGATTTACCTGTTGATTGGACATCAGAACAAAATCATTCCGTCACTTTTTCTTAAACAGTGATGAATGCATATCTACTATATATCTACTTGACAAAATCAGAGTAACTGACAACCTCTCAATAACCAATGGCCAAATTTTTTCAAGAAAAATGGCCGCTGTTCCGTTACGATACACAAGGAACGTGTGGCGCTGTGGTGATGCGGTAAAGAGAGAGAGAGAAATAGAGGGAGAAAATGAGAGAGAGAGCCGACTGCGACTGCAGCGCCTTTCGCGGACACCTTAGCATGGTGAACTACGTGTAAAAGATGGGAATCTATTCTCCCATAAGAGTTTCATACCCCTGCATCCACGTAACGCAGCCAGCATGAAGGTTGAGGACCACATGATACTAGCGCCTTAGACTCGAAATGCTCCATATATAGATTGGCTATGACGGGGGAGAGAGGACAGCACATATCTGCTCCCTCCTTCTGGTAGTAAAACTGTCCGTTCCACAGGAAGCAGTTGTTGGTGAGGCAGAATTCTGTTAACTACGGATAGTCTGCCGGCAGTCCATGATGTATAAGCTCCTTCAAGATTTCGATGGAGTCCTTTATAGGAACCTTAGTGAAGAGTGAGGTCACGTCAAAGCTTACAAGAATATCGTTCTCCGATACTTTCATGTCGTTTAGCCTTTCTATGAAATGTGCTGAATTCTTCACGTGCGATTCCGTTCCGCCTACGTACGTCTGTAAGCTGCGTGCGAAGTATTTTGACAGCCGATATGTTGGGGAGCCGATGGCGCTGACGATGGGTGTCAGAGTAACGTCGTTCTTGTGTATTTTTGGTAACCCAAACAGTTGTGGAGGCCTGGATGATGACGGCAGTAAATTCCGTTGGTCTTAAATAGGTATTGAGGATTTCTAAATCAACTCTCGGATTTTCCTTTTGGTTTTCATCGTCGGGTCGCCTTTTAGTGTGGAGTAAGTTGGATTGTCCAGCAGATTGCGGGTCTTCTCGTCGTAGTCCTCCTTGGAGATGATTACGGTGGCGTTTCCCTTATCAGACGATAAAATCACGACACTTCTTGTTTTTCAAATCTGTGATGGCCTGACTTTCGGCTGTTGAGATGTTGGAGGATGGTGGTCTTGTTTTACGAATAATATGCGCCACCTCTTGGCGCATTTCTTCTGCTTGTTTCGATTTCAGATTTCGGATAGCCGCTTCCACTCCCACGACAATTTCTTCCTTAGGTATTTTGTTGGGAGCGATAGCGAAGTTCAGACCTTTCGCTAAGACTGATTTTGCTGCATCGGAGAAATTGACGTCCGTTAGGATGTAAATCGTCTTGTCATGGCTCGGGGTCCTTTATGGGAACCTTAGTGAAGAGTGAGATCACGTCAAAGCTTACTAGAATATCGTTCTCCGATACTTTCATGTCGTTTAGCCTTTCTATAAAATGTGCTGAATTCTTCACGTGCGATTCCGTTCCGCCTACGTACGTCTGTAAGCTGCGTGCGAAGTATTTTGACAGCCGATATGTTGGGGAACCGATGGCGCTGACGATGTGTCACAGAGGAACGTCGTTCTTGTGTATTTTTGGTAACCCATACAGTCGTGTAGGCCTGGATGATGACGGCAGTAGGTTACTTTGGTTTTTATATGTATAGAGGGTTTCTTAATCAGCTCTATGTTTTTCCTTTCGGTTTTTATCGTAGTTTTGCCTTTGAGTGTGGAGTAAGTTGGATCGTCCAGCGGATTGCGGATCTTCTCGTCGTAATCCTCTTAGGAGATGATTAAGGTGGCGTTTCCCATATCTGCCGGTAAAATCAAGATGCTTTTGTTGTTTTTCAAAACTTTGATGGCCTGTCTTTTGGCTGTTGAGATGTTGGAGGATGGTGGTCTTGCTTTACGAATAATATGCGCCACCTCAGATTCAGAATTCAGAATTCAGATTTCGGATGGCCGCTTCCACTCCCAGACAATTTCTTCATTAGCTATTTTGTTGGGAGCAATAGCGATGTTCAGACATTTCGCTAAGACTGATTTTGCTGCATCGGAGAAATTGATGTCCGTTAGGTCGTAAATCATCTAGTCGTGGCTCGGCGTCGGATCTGGATGTTGATTCTTATGGAGATTTTAAAATTTCTTAACCTGCTTATCCTTGAAAGACCACTGGTTTTTGGTTGAGGTGGTGGTGATATGGTCACTTTGTTCTCAGTCTTCGTGAGACATAATGGAGGCGAGCTCTAGGTGGTGATGGTAGAGATTATGAGCGCATTGAAGAAGCGCGTAACTCGTGGAGCGTATGCGTTTACGCAGGAGTGCTTGGCCTGTTGAAAAAGGCGAGTGATGACTAAAGTTTGCACTTCTGTTTGTGGAGACGCTCGAATCTCCTTGAATTCCTCTGGATGTTCTCCCCGTAGAGGGATATCAATTTGAGTTGAAGGCTTTCGCAGCGTTGCTGAATGCTGGTGGAGGTTTTCGGGTTTCGCTGCGTTGGCGGCATTTCTGGCTCTCGACGTTTCGCAGTCATTGCAGTCTGCATCTTCAGGAGATGAAATGAGATCCCGTCAGCTGTATGAATTTGCCTCAGTGAGAGCTTTCCACTACTGTGCGGTTAAGCTTTCAGTGGTTGGGCTGGGAGGTAGTAGGATGCTAATGGGACAGTTCCACTCGCTGTATGTAGAATGGCGGCTGTGGCTTCCGATGTCTTTTCTGAGGAATCTTTACTTCATATGCTGAAATGTCCTCTCTAACAAGGATGGCTGTTCCTCCTCCTAGTCTGCCCTCCCTGTCTGTTCGAAAATCCTTGAATCCGGGTGCCGCCCATTTCCAAGATGGCTTAAGGTGTGTTTCGTGTATAAGAGCTACTGTGACGTTGTTTCCCTGGAGGAAAGCTAGCAGTTCAGGTGTTTTTGTTCGTATACCACCGGTGCAGTTCCAGGTGATAAGGACAATTCCGGAGAGCTGGGTGTTCTTATCCATGCATAGTCAGTCATTGACCGGACAGTTGGGCAAGCACTTGTCCAAGGGCCGCGATTTGTTTCTGCAGGACTGACGCTAGGGACTGCAGTGATGTAAGGAGGGAGGTTAGGGCCGAATCCGTTGTCGGGAGGAAAGGTGGATTATCTGTAGTTGGTTCAGGTTGAGGTGGTATCTGTCTGTGGCGAAGGGTGACGTTGGGTTCCTGTATCGTCTCGCCGTTTGTGGCTGCGGGATGCAGGAGTGGTGGGAAGTCCGAATTTTGGTGTGGATGTGCTGCGTTCTTTTTTTTGCTGCCCCAGGCGTTGCCTCTTGGAGCTGGTTCCGGTACATAGGCAGGGGGTGCCTGCTGGGGCTGAGAGGTTTCCAGCGATCCAAACCATTTCTTTGCCTCTCGTTGGATTACCGGGCAGGTCTTATAGAAGGCGGGGTGTGGGCCTCCACAGTTACAGCATGTGGCAGGACCATCCTCCTTTTTCTTCGGGAAGGTTTTCCCCTGGTGGGGGCCGGCACAGTTATAGCATCGAGGTTCCGCTGTGCAGAACGTTGATGAATGTCCGAAACGATTGCATTGGAAGCACATCTGTGGTTCTTCATGTCGGTATCGTAGAATGTGGACTCAAGAATTCCCGATGGAAGTCCATCGGAGGAAATCTTTTGGGTCCCATCCTTGGGCTGTGGCGAGGGTTGATACTACGAATGTCCCTAGGGGTGATTTGTAAGATCGGCGAATCTGACGAGTGCGTAAGACTGGAACCTTCATGTCCTCCAGAATTTCCTTGAGATAAGATTGTTCCATTATTGTATAAAGCCCTCTTATGGTAAAGGCAAGGGTTATTTCCTCTTTGGTTCCCCAGGTGGAGAACTGTGCTTGTTCTTCTCTTAACATAGTCTGCACACTTTTGTGGTCTTCTATATTGGTTAGCCGTAGCTTGGTATAGTGCCTACGTGATATCACTTGGAAAGAGTGGTCCTTTATGACACTCATGACGGCTGTTATAAATTGTCGGAAATCTGCCAATTCATATAATAGAATTGCTGGCGGCTTAGGTAGACTTGTCTGGGATGGCTCGGCGGGAGGGGAGCTGGAAGCAGGCCCCGGAGTGACGTCTGTATTAGCGTCTCTGAGGAGCGGGTCGTAGCGGTTGTTGGTTTCTACCGTTTAGCGTTGGACGGCAATAGTCTCGGCAGCGGTGAAGTATGGCTTAAATTTCGTCTTCCGCTTCTTCTTTGGCTGTTGAAAGGTGCCCGTGTCAATGGACTTTCTAGCTCGTGTATCAGCATCGAGTGTGTCTCCCTCTTGGATAGGGGCTAGTTGGGAGTTATCGTTGTTGTTTTGGCCCTTGAAAAGGCCTTCGTCAGTTGGTTTCCCTTGGCATGGTGTGCTGTCAAGAATTACTAGCCGGTCTTTCGAAGTCAGATTTTGTGAGTCAATTTTCCGGTCGTTTGGACCGGCGTCATTCTTAAAATCTTTTCCGAAGAGGATGTGTTTGATATTACTGGGTAATGATGTATCAACGTTTGTCCTAGGAGCAATCGTCCTATGTTGTAACTTTTTTGCCGGCGGTGATCTGAGCAGCGATATTTCGCAGAGCGGGTTTAAAGTTGAGGGGGCTGAAGCCCTTCCCCTCTAGCCTACCAACTGCCACCTGTCCGAATAGTCAAAAGAACACGATGTGCGGGTGAGAAGGTGGACCTATGTTAGCCACCCCCCGCTGCAAGAGAGAAATTGTGACCGTGCAAGGTTCCCCCAGGTGCTCCGCTCGCAGCAAGGCGTGCGGTTTACCCCTGAGTAGATCCTGGTCACGCTTAGAAGGCCCTGGTAGGTCTGGGCCACAGCGGATTACAGTACTTCCTCCCCAGGGGGAGTTTTACAAACACCAGCCAGAGCAACGGAATAGCTAGAGGAGTTCGTTATTGTTGAGTCGCTGACCATAAGCCGGCGAATGAACGATTGATCGATCGATCAATGTTTTCGATGAGCCGATCGATGAGATCCGATGGTAGGGATCAGCTTTTATATCCGCTCGGTCTTCCTAGTTTAACCGTTGTCCATCGCTGATTGGCTCGTTCGTGTTGCTATCCCTTTCTCTTTGGCGGTTGCTCCAACGTATTTTTATTCCCTTTCAGGTTTCCGTTGGAAGAGTCGCTTCCATGTTGCGCTGATGTGCAAACCGTCGTCCCGGTTGAAATTGAATGGATGTTTTTCGATTTCAATAGCTTCGCGAATTCACCTCGGAAAATATCGATCTTTTTTCGCGAGCAATTGCGTTTCCTCGAGCGTGATTTTATGTCCCGGGCCGGAGGTGAAGTGTTCCGCTATGGCCGACTCCCTCCATTTCTTATTCATCATGGCCCGTTTATGTTCGGCTAAGCGGCAGCGAATGGATCGTCCTGTTTGTCCGACGTGTACGTGTCCACAGCTGCATGGAATCCTGTAGACTTCTTAAGATGTTAGCGGGTCGAGTGCATCTTTCGCAGACGGAAGTTCTTCTTTTACTTTTCTTAGCGTGTTAAAACGGACGACGATATTTTCTTTTCGTAGAACCCTGGCTATGCGTTCTGATGTCCCGGCGATGAAGGAAATTTCTGCGTAGGCTGTGGGCTTTGGTCGTTCCACCGAAGGTTTTTGTTTCGGTTTTAAGTTCCGCCGGATGAAGGGGCCGCCAAAGCAGCACAACCCGTAACCCTCCACCAGCATTCAGCAACGCTGCGTAAGCCTTCAAGTCAGATAGAATACTTATGAATTTAAACACAATTTCTTTAAATAAATAAAACATCCTAATCAAGTCGTATTCCCTCCTAAGGCCTGTCGACACATTTCATAAACCACATAGCTGATGCCAACTGCAGGGACCACTTTCATGAAGCTGGGCCTAATTCCTCGATAGAGACCAAAGAATCCCTCCCTTGCTATTATCTCACGTATTAATCTCGTCATGGTTTGGGCATGCTCTGGGCTTGTCAGTATATCTGAAAATACAAAAGAAAGTCAACATCATAACGTTGGAAAAGAGAAGAAGCGGAAAGCATATTATGTGACCAAACAAAAGATCACAGAGAATTAATTTGAACTCATGAATTATTATGACATATTTTTTGCAAGATTATTGACTTTGTAATATATTAACCCTTTCTGGCCTGAGTGATTTAAAAAATATCTCATACAAGATTGATGGCATTGCTGACATAGAAGCAATAAAATAATTACGTGTACTTTTTATAAATTTTTATTGGCACATACAGTTTAACTTATGTGAAAAAATGGGCCGATCATAGGTATACCAATGGCCAAAGGGAAAAAATCAGGGATGTCGATATCTGACCGGAAAGGGTTAATTCCCTTGGCGACAAAAAAATACTGGACAATTTAACATTCAAGGAAGCTACTTCAGTCGTGATAACTTCATTCAAAATTAAAATTTTGTAAATGTGGTCTTTCATGATTTCATGAATATTCTCCATCACTCACCTTGAGCTTGGAGCCTTGTTCTCACCAGAGCAAGCGGATACGATACTATCAGCCCACATGTGCTACTAATCGTCCCACAGCATAAGGGAAGCAAAATCCCTGGATTTTCTGAACCATTTTGCCGGATATAATAATTCTTCAAGGTCTGAAATACAAGATGGGAAAACTTAATATAAATTAAGACTAATTTACTATTTTTAGATTCTAAATTTAAGTAACTAATGCAATCTGTCCAAGCACATTTTAAAAGTTAATGTAGGAATGAGAAAGTTTTTATAATTTGATATAGTTATTAAAGCATTTGGCATTTTTATAAATATGAAGTTGCAGTTTATTTATCAAGAGATCATAATAATACTGCATGATTAAAAGAAGCAATTTATATATTGAATATGAAGTAATTAATCAACTTTTAACTGTTAACTAAGCTCATTACCCAGAGACAACATTAAAAATTAGTCTAAAATATCTCAAGGTACAGAAAAACAATAGAAAAATTAAGAACTCATTTGCCACATTCACAAACATCCAAGATAAATAATTTGACTTACGAACCTCATAAACAGCCAGATCTATGCCAGCATATGGGATTATCCCAAGAAGGTTTGGAATGTATCCACGGTAAAAAGTTCTGAGTCCCTCCCTCCGATAAATTTTTTTTGCTGCATCAATGATCCCATCATACTGGCCAGTTTTCCTGAGGGCCAGTCTAGTTTTTAGCACCTAGACAAAAAAATTAGCACAATTAATGAATGCACTTAGAAATCCAACTTAAGATATTTAAGCAAAGATTTTAATGAAACAACAATGAGGATACTTCTTCTCACCTCAAGTGGATATATAATGGTCTGGCTCACTATACCAGCAATTGACCCAGCTACGAAACGCTCGTTGATGCTCAAATCCTCCCCGCTGTTTTGATGGATCAACGTTTTTGTTTGCTCATAAGCCATGAACTTTATTGCAGTTTCGGGAACAATCTTTATAACATTCACTCCATTTCCTCGCCAGAGTCCTCTGATACCACCCTCTTTTACCATTTCGTGTAAACAAGACACAATTCCTCCTTTATTACCGTGTACCTGAAATAAATTCCAGAAAGATAAGTTTAAAGTGGTAAGTTCTTTTAACATCTACAGTTATGATTATCTGAACTTCTAATTAGTATTGGGAACAAATTTGGTAAAATGCAATTTTTTTCTTCATAAAATACTTTTGCGTCATATTTTTCCTCATGTATGTATGTATTTCATTTTTATACCGAATTGCGAGGGACTTTGACATTCAGGGTGTTTCGAATGCTTCAACACTGCAATGAGACAAGGGTGGAGAAGAAGGAAGAGTGAGAATTTGCTTAAACCGCTTTGTTCATAAAGATTACTCAATTTAGTAGCAGATTTTATTTCAGCCAGCTATTAATCATTCAGTTGTTAAGTCTTACATTTTATCTATCAAAATATTTTATTGAACAACGGTATAGGAGTTGTTTCCTTTCTTTATCTTTGCCATAGTCTCCACTCATTATTAATATATATTTTATTAATGTATTTGTTGTTTTAATTACAATAGTAATATTCAAAAATATATATCAAAAATACATTTATATGCCTATTTGATGATATTTCAACACATGATTTTTAATGATGCCAAATTACCCCGAGCTTTTATTATCAGCGCCAACTTTGATCAGAGAATTTCAGATATTTAAACTTTATTGCAATTAGAACAAGAAGTCCAAACCAGGACTAATGCAGGCTGGTTTCCCAAAGTTGACGTTCCGAATTTATTACTTATATTGACAAGAAAAGTGTTAGTGATTCCAAGGAATTCTCTGGAAATCAAATTAATAGAGCATTATCAGGTTTAAAATATTAATAGCAATGTCAAATTTTCTTTCTCACGTATTTTCCATATATTTCATTTGATAAATGTTACTGTTTATACACGGATATGTGTGAATCATCTGTTCATTGCTGAAGGGTAGTCAAGTGGAATAGAAAATAACAGATTTGTTCACTCATCTATGCTCAAGCCGAGTTAGGAAATAATCGTCTCCATGGCAACAAACCGATAAAATGCGATTTATAACGTAAAAACTCTGTTTTAGTAATAATTCAATAAATTACGAGAAATTATCAAAATTCGGAGTTAATATTTGGAATCTAAATTCCTTTCCCCTTAGAACAGTACAAACCTCACTCCGATATCACAATTTTAAGATATTTTAAAGTATTAAAGAAAACATCCCTGTACGATGGATTTGATACTTCAATCTTTGCCAAAAGAAATATAGCCTGGAGGTGGGCCCTGGCAGCACAAGCCTCATACCAACAAGTTTCATGAAAATCTGCCCATTGTTGCAAAATTTGTTAATAGGGGACACACACTGATAGGAACAATTTCATTAGGCTGTTTCCTTTAGAAACCAGCCCAATAGAAATGAGTTTTTCACAAAAAATACAATATCATCACATTTAATACAACATAAATACCACGAATTTCTTCTTGCTTTTTTAGGTTATTGGTATTTCGTTCCAGTTCAAGTATTTTTTCAAGTAATTACCATGCATGATTTAAATTAGAAGTTTGGTATTCAACAACTCAACGTCGCCTCCATTAAAATATATAGTCAGACCCCTATTTACCACCCCTCCCTATATAGTGCCACTCCTGCTTACCGCCCATGAATCGTCGTGAACAAAACTTCCATCTTATGATTAAATAGAGCTAGCATATACCTCGATTTATCGCCACCGCCGCTTTAGCGTCAAAGGCAGTGATGGACAAACGGTGGCGCTAAATCGGGGTCTGACCGTAATTAAATGTCTTAGGATATCGGCGTGGACCTAAAGAAACCCTATCTATAATAGAGAGCTAATAAGCCTTTAGTGAAGCTCGCTGATGATATTTTCCGGCGTCGGTATATTTTCATGTCAAAATCACTTGCACTGGTTGATATGCAAATTGCAAGTCTATTAATCGCTATTAGGCCTCGGAGCGGAAAGTGCGATCGCGATGCGCACCAGTGAGGAAGCGAAATCTGCAGACGAGGAGAGACTTCCCTCTCGAAACGATCAAACCCCGTCACACTCCCTCAATCTCCGCCGGTACCACACGCCTAGTAAATGAGGCGAGAATCCGACCCTGGCCGCATCCCCTCCACCCATCTTATTGCCCATAAAGAAGAGGTCAAAGGTAGTCCACCACCTCGACATCCGAACATAACCAATCTTCCATCTCCATCGCTCCCCGACCGCTGAACTACGTTATCTCGAGCAAACCTCCTCGCACGGACCAATGGGGACGTTACGGCGGCCGGGGATGGACCTGGCTTGGACCTTGCTCGGACGACGAGAAGAGCCTTTGCTTCAGCGATGGAAAGTTACAGGGTGATGGAAGATTACGTTATGATAGACAAGACGGAGACGAAACGGGGAACATTAAAAGGCGCACACGAAATGGTCATGTCGAAACGAATGACTTCTCTCGGGAGATTTGATCCCGAGATTTATCATATTATAATTTTATCGTGCGTTTATCGGCAGCTCGGACACAGAACTATGCAACGGCAAAAAATGATGAGAAAGCGAGAGGACCGTTTCCATGCACCGACTCGGCATAGATGGACAGACACGCTACCTATCAACCCTAAATGTTTGAAAACGACTGAAAAATGAATTATAATAATAATAAGCAAAAAAATCGTTGAAAAAAACTTCCTTGAATCTTGTTTTTTTTTATAAAAAGAGTTGCATAAATACTACATCCGTTAGGTACTGCAATTTCATTAATCGCACTGGACTCGGACACTATCTTGTAAATATTATTAATCAAAGAATGTTTTCACTTCGTAGAACGACATTACACGAATGAAATGAAAGCCCATTACTTAAAATTACACTTCGATTTATAATCGCGACCGGTTTCACGTAACGGTAAGTAGACTGATGATGCGAAAATGGGTCGCGGATATAAATTGAAGTGTAATTTTAAATAATGGGTTTCATTTCATTCGTACCAAGCAAATGTGGGAGGTACAGCACACGTTTTGTTTTAAAATCAGCAGGTCGGAAAGCCATTGGTTTAAAAAATGAAGAATTCATTATATATCGACGCTACGCGCTAGTCACCACCAACTCTCATCCTATTTGTTGCCGAAAAATAAATGAAAAATATTACTAATTATAAGAGCAATGAAAAATTACTCAGCCTACTACCTAAAAATAATCGCACTACAAACGTTGACGGAACAACAGTGTAAAAGGTGCTTTTTACCAAAACAATAAATATAACTGAAAACAACTGAGGAACTACTAAACTCATGATTAAGATATAAAAAACTAGCCAAATATGAGTAGAGGAGGAATGTTCGTTCTGGCGCACGCCATTTTGAATCCGCCATCTTGTTTCCGGTCACGTGACTTCCGGCGGAAGTGACGTCATAAACAAAAGACGAACGAAATCACGTGACCGGAAGTGACGTCATTTTTTATTTATTTTTTATTTATTTTTTATGTCACGTGACCGGATGTGACGTATTTTTATATTTTTTTATTTTTTTTTTTATTTTTTTTATTTTTTATTTATTTATTTTTTTATTATTTTTTTTGCAACGTTGCCAAATCGAATTCGATATATCGAATAGGCGACGTTGCCGAGGTACAGTGTCGCCATCTGTTGGCGGGAAAATGAACTATGGTAATACCACTCGCAAAGTTTTAAAGTTTTCGCATTTAGTTTTTCATTTGTTTTACGGCGTACCAACGTAATTTATTTTTTCTACAGTGTCGCCATCTGTTTGCGGGGAAAGGTAATACCACTCGCAAAGTTTTAAAGTTTTCGCATTTAGTTTTTCATTTGTTTTACGGCGTACCAACGTAATTTATTTTTTCTACAGTGTCGCCATCTGTTTGCGGGGAAAGGTAATACCACTCGCAAAGTTTTAAAGTTTTCGCATTTAGTTTTTCATTTGTTTTACGGCGTACCAACGTAATTTATTTTTTCTACAGTGTCGCCATCTGTTGGCGGGGAAAATGAACTATGGTAATACCACTCGCAAAGTTTTAAAGTTTTCGCATTTAGTTTTTCATTTGTTTTACGGCGTACCAACGTAATTTATTTTTTCTACAGTGTCGCCATCTGTTGGTGAGGAAAATTAACTATAGAGTTGTCATCTGCCGATGGTATAAGTGGGGAGGAGATGTTTAAAATAAAAGAATTTTGAATAGGCTTTCAATAGTTTTTATTATAACATTTTAGTACACTCATAGCAGCGTTTTCTTATAGGAGGAGGTCCGTCAAATTGAATAGTTCCCTTATTATAATGTTCTAGACATAGTTGATATAATTTCCTTTGATACCATTCTTCCAAACGTTGCATTTGAGGAAATCTTGTAGTTATTTCATGTAAATCGCTTGGATGCTCTGTTTTAATGTATTTAAAAGGCACATATTGAAGGTCTTCATACGGCATTTTTTTCCAACCACGTTTCTCATAGGTTCGGATAGCATTTCCAACTTTATGTATGATTAGAAGTTCTTTAAACTTTATTCTATCTAAAAACAGAAAAAGAATTATAGATAAAAAGATATTAAACTTTATTGAAATCGAATGAAATTATGGAATTTACCTTGTTCTGAAAGATTGCCTTCTGAATTTTTTGAAAGATTGCTCTGTTCTGAAGGAAGCGTTTTTGTTACTGTTGGCAGCTCCATCGTTTGCTTTGTAATGAAATACTAAAAAGCTCGCTCAACTTAATAAATATGATTTCTAGATTTATGACGCATGCGCAATAGGGATATATATAGGTTTTAATAAAAAAGATATTTCTTTTTTTTCACATTTATTAATCAAAATATCACAACGGAATTTCCTTTTCTTTCGAGAAATAGCTGCTCGACATTGGGAGCATTATTATAATGGGCCATCTCCCCATCTGTAATCACCAGATAACGTTTTGGGAGGAAGATCTTTTTCTTCCCCCCATCTGCCATAACGATATTCGCCATGATTGCTGGCCCAAATCTAGTCGTCATCTTAGCAAACTCCTGAATCGGGTACGATGCTCCCTCCTCCAAGTCACTAATCTTCCCAAAACAGGTATCCTCTTTTAAGCTATTGATCTTCGCCTTTAATGACTGCATCTAGAAGATAAATTGAAAAAGAAGTAAATATAAGAAGGGTTGTTAAATAGGAAAATATTTTTAAAAAATCGTTTTTACCGGTATATCGAAGCGCTCAAACACGCTTGCATTATTTATATAAAAGTTATTTCTAAATGGCCCAATAGGTTGTTGACGCTCATTGGGCCACAACGGCATCTCCTCATAACATGTTAGATCCATTCTATAAAGTAAGTAAAAATGCTTTGGTAATGGCGATTTTTAAAACGTTTATTTAAAACGTTTAAAAAAAGAAAGAAATATAACTTACTGTTTGAGGCGGTGATGGCGACGGTGGTAGCGGTGATGGAGACGGTGGTAGCGGTGATGGAGACGGTGGTAGCGGTGATGGAGACGGTGATAGCGTTGTTGGTGACGGCGGTGAAAGAGGTGAAGAGAGTAGAAGGGAAAGTAATGAAGAAGAGAGTAAAGCTGGCTCAAAAGAATAAGGGCACTGTGCGTTTTCGGTCCAGCAGATTGAGCAGAGGCAGAGATACCTATTATGCTGGCAACAGGGGTGATAATAGCAGGCCATTTAAAAAATGCGGGTTATATAGTAGTTATATATAAGATAGAACTTCCGGTAAGCGTAGCAGGCGTTGTAACTTTCCATACGAATGCTTCGAGAAATTTCTTTTTGTGGCCTTTCATACGATTGCGGTTTAGATAATACTTCCGGCAAGTTTGCTTCACAGCGAGCGTTGCGCCCTTCCATTCGATTGCGGTTTTATTTAGATAATACTTCCGGCAAGTGCGCCTCACAGCGTGTCCTTCCATTTGATTGCGGTTTTTGATTTGAACGGAGCTTCGAGAAATTTTACAGTGGTCTTTCACACGATTGCGGTTTAGATAATACTTCCGGCAAATGCGCGCGTGTCCTTCCATTTGATTGCGGTTTTAGATTTGGGCAGAGCTTGCTTCGAGAAATTTTGCAGCGGCCTTTCATACGATTGCGGTTTAGATAATACTTCCGGCAAATGCGCTTCACAGCGAGTGTTGTGACCTTCCATCCGATTGCGGTTTTAGATAATTTGAGCAGCTCAGCTTCGAATAAATGAAATATTTTCCGCGCCGAAATTTTGTACCCAATCAAAAACTTTCGCGCTTTGTGTTATGAAAAGTATATAAGAGTAGAAATTTTTTTCGAAGTCAGTTTTTCTGTCAAAAAGATTGTTTTGCGGAAAATATATAAGACTTGAAATTTTTTTAAGCCAGTTTTTCTGTTAAAAGATGGAGAATCGTGTTTTGTGTAATACGTGTTTAGTATATTACGATCCTCAATATTTGGATGCACATGAGAGATCTAATGTTCATCGTCGTCATACCATTCCTCAATTTGGGGAAAGAGAACGGCCAGATCCCGAATTAGAAAATCTGTGCAATACATGTTTTACATATTACAATCCTAGATATTTGGCTGCTCACGAAAGATCTGAAGTACATCGCCGACACGTCATTCCCCAATTTGGGGAAAGAGAACGAGCGGAACAGCCAATAATCGAGATTGCCTCAGCAGTCAAAAATAGATTAAAAACCTATTGGGTAAGTGGAAATGAAGTGTATAAAGACTTACCATTATTTTTAGATTTTACTAAGGAAATTATTTACGCAAAAATCAGAGAACAATTAAATAACGCAGCTCTTAAAATTAATATTTTAGTGAAGGTAAAATTTGTAAAAGGGGATGAGGATGGAAGAAAAGAGGAGGATAGATGGTTCAAAACAAAAAATGTGAGAATTTTATTAAATGATAATATATATGATATTTTGAATGAGCTTTTTGGTAAATTAATGAAGGAAAAATCTGAACATCAAGCGAAAGAATCGGGGTGGTCTTTGAGCGAGATTGCTGGTCTGGAGTTAAGAATTAATAAGTACACTCCTTTAAGAGGGGCCACATTTATTGATCTTCCAGCAAAAATTAAGCTTACCCATTCCGTAATAAACGTGCAAAATTTTGATATGTACTGTTTTAAATATTCTATATGGGCAAAAAATATAATTAGAGACCCGCAGCGAGTCGCATCTTATGATAATGACGAATTTAGAAAAGGGTATAATTGGGATTGTATTACTTACCCAACGCAGCTTAATGAAATTTCAAAATTTGAAAAATGTAATAATATCTCTATAAATGTTTTTGGTTTAGACGAGAAAAATAATGTGTACCCCCTTAAAGTGGTGGATGAGGAACTTGAAGACCATCGCGATCTTTTGTTTTTATCCGAAGATGAAAAGAAGCATTTTTGTTACATTAAAAATTTTGAGAGATTAATTCATAATCAAATGACTAAACATCATAATAAAATTTTTGTTTGCAAAAGATGTTTTATTCATTACCATAGCAAAGAAAAACTTATAGAGCATAAACGTGATTGCAATATATATGCTCCTTCAAAAATTATTCTTCCTACCACAGATGAGGACAAATGGGTAAAATTTAAGAGTTTTTGGGCCGCCATGCATGTTCCATTTGTAGTATATGCCGATTTTGAATGTATTCTCTCGCAAATTCAAACCTGCACTCCTTTATCTAACCATTCCTATTCAAAATTACTTCAAAAACATGACGTAATGTCATTTTGCTTTTTTCTTGTTTCGACTAATGAAGTTTTTGAGCCCGTTCTGTATCGGGGGCGTGATGCAGCAGAAATTTTTGTAAAATATATAAAAGAAGTTGCAGAACTTGTTAGGGGGGTTTATAAAAACGTAATACCAATTTCTGCGACTCCAGATGAGGAAAATGCATTCAAATCGGCAACTATTTGCCATATTTGTGGAGGAGAATTGGGGAGCGATTGCGTAAGAGATCACGATCATATTACTGGCAAATTTAGAGGTGCTGCACATTCAAATTGTAATTTGAATTGCAAAATTCCAAATTTTCTACCTGTTTTTATTCATAATCTTTCAGGTTATGACTCCCATTTGATTGTTCCTCAATTGGGCTATGATGAAAAAGAAATATACTGCATCCCAAATTCTGAAGAAAAGTATATTTCTTTCTCAAAAAGCGTGGGTGACA
Source organism: Tanypteryx hageni (assembly GCA_028673005.1). Taxonomy (NCBI): domain Eukaryota; kingdom Metazoa; phylum Arthropoda; class Insecta; order Odonata; family Petaluridae; genus Tanypteryx; species Tanypteryx hageni. Next base: position 31,616,456 of record CM054113.1, on the reverse strand, counting down.
ATTTTTCGATTCGATATTTGGACACGTTTCGATTTATGGCTTCACCCCTTTCCAAATTAGTTGATAATCTTCCTTGTGATAAATTTCAACAAACAAGGAGAATTTTTGGTAATAAGCAAGATTTGGTCACGCGCAAGGGCGTTTTTCCATATGAATATGTAGATTGTTGGTCTAAATTAGACGACAAATGCTTACCACCAAAGGAAAAGTTTTATAGCCACCTAACACAAGACATTATTTCCGATGATGACTACAAATTTGCTCAGAAAATGTGGGTAGAATTTGAGTGTAAATCTTTGGGTGATTACTCCGACTTATACTTGAAAACTGACGTAATTCTTTTGGCTGACGTTTTTGAAAATTTTAGAGATGTTTGTATGGGGACATATAAATTAGACCCAGCATGGTATTTTACAGCACCAGGCCTTGCGTTTGATGCCATGCTTAAATACACGAGAATTACTATAGAATTAATGACTGATTATGATATGGTGTTAATGGTTGAGAAGGGCATTCGTGGAGGAATTAGCCAATGCACCAAGCGATATAGTGAAGCTAACAATAAATATATGGAGGGATTTAACCCTACTGATGAATCTCGCTATATTGCCTATTTAGACGCAAATAACCTATATGGATGGGCTATGTCAAATTACCTACCATATAAGGATTTTCGGTGGCTAAATGAAAACGAAATTCAAAATTTTGACGTAAACTCCATTGCTATTAACAGCAATAAAGGTTATATTTTGGAAGTAGATTTAGAATATCCAATTCATCTTCATGATGCTCACTCTGATCTCCCATTATGCCCAGAAAATAAAATTCCTTCAGGTGGTAAGCATAAGAAATTATTGACGACTCTTGACGATAAAAAGAATTACGTAATTCATTATGTAAATCTTAAACAGGCTCTTTCTTTCGGACTTATATTAAAGACAGTTCACCGCGTCATTGAATTTACTCAATCTCCATGGTTGAAATCATACATTGACTTAAATACGGAGTGTAGAAAAATTGCAGCAAATGATTTCGAAAAAGACTTTTATAAATTAATGAATAACGCGGTTTTTGGCAAAACAATGGAAAATGTTCGCAAGAGGATAAATTTGGAATTGGTTTCTAATGAAAAAAGGTTGGATAAACTAATTTCCAAATCTATTTTTCTTGATCGAACGATTTTTAACGAAAAATTAGTTGCTGTTCATTTACGAAAATCCTTTATTAAAATGAATAAACCTATTTATATAGGATTATCTGTTTTAGATTTAAGTAAAACGCTAATGTATGATTTTCACTATCGGAAAATAAAGCCTAAATTTAATGACCGGGTAAATCTTTGTTACACGGATACTGACAGCTTTATTTATGAAATAATGACTGATGATTTTTACAAAGATATGTTGACTGACTTGGATTTTTATGACACATCGAATTTTCCAAAGGACCATTTTTGTTTTTCCGATAAAAATAAGAAAGTAATAGGAAAAATGAAAGATGAATGTGATGGACGTATAATTACACATTTTATTGGATTAAGGAGTAAACTATACGCCTATCGTATAAAAGGAGAAAAGGAAAAGAAAAAAGCAAAAGGAATTACTAAAAATGTAATTGACAAAAATTTAACTTTTGATAATTATTTAAATTGTTTGAGGGATAATTCAATAGAATTTAGAAAAATGACGACTATTAAAAGTACAAAGCATGAATTACATACGGTAGAAATGAATAAAGTTACTTTAAGTGCTTTTGATGACAAACGGTATGTTTGTGAAGATGGAATAAACACTCTTGCCTGGGGGCACCAAAAAATACCAAATTTAAAAAGAACGTGGGATGAAGCTTTTGAAACTTGAAACTTGTCTTCCTTTTACGCAATCGTTTCTAATATATTTGTCTTGATCAAATGAAATTGGCGTAGTATTAAAAATGCAGCTGAGGTGAAAACATCGATAACGATAATGCTCGTTAAGGAATTTTTTTTGCTATTTTTCTTTATTAGTGCATCTTTTGCAACTGATATATTATGCGTGACTAATTATTTACATAAATATGGGTATTTAGGCACCCCCAATGATGATACTCAAATTTCGCAAGTAAATTTTACAACATTTAAAAATGCTCTTACGTTATTTCAAGAATATTATAATTTAAAAGGTAATGGAGAATTAAACACTGAGACGTTAAAATTGATAAATAGATCAAGATGCGGAGTTCCTGATGATATAGTTAGTTTTGCTACTCATAGGGATAAATGGCAAACTACGCATTTAAAATGGTATTATGCGTTAGCTAATGAAGAACTTTTAAACCTAACTAAAGCCGCGTTTGAAATGTGGCAACAAAATACAAATATTTTATTTCGATATAGCAATCAAAATCCAGATATAATTATTTCTAATAAACGGGGGTACCACAAATTTCAAAAAAAAATTGGTGAATACTGCCCTGCTATTTTAGATGGAAGGGGAGGAATGTTAGCTCATTCAGAATACCCAAATAAAGATAATACGCCTATTGAAATACATATTGATCAAGATGAATTATGGTATTTAAAGATAAATAATAAAACTACTGAAGAGGAAACTAATTTATTTACGGTTTTATTGCATGAAATAGGTCACGCATTAGGGATATCTCATTCAAATAATGAAGATGCTATTATGTATTCATATTATAATGGCAAATTAAATTTACATAAAGATGATATCTTAGCAGTACAAAGTTTATATGGCAAGCAACAGTTCTCAGACGATTCAGATAATATTCCACCTTCAGATGACAATGATGATGATTCTTCAGCAAATGATGATGATTCTTCGGCAAATGATGATGATGGTTTTACACCGAATTTGTGCACTTTAAATATTGATACCTTTTTAATAGTTAATCATGTTATGTATATATTTTATGAAAAATGGGTTTGGGTTATTGATATTGAAAACCCATTTGAAATCGTAAAACCGCAGCTTATTAAAGATTGGTTATCGTTTTTACCCCATGATTTTAAAAATATATCTGCAATTTATCAGAGACCTTCCGGTGAGGTAGTATTATTTATAGAAAATATGATATATATGATTAATTTTCCTAGCTTAAAACTTGTGCAAGGATATCCAATAAAATTTTCAAAGTTAGGATTGCCGCCAAATGCGGAAATACACGCCGTAATAAATACTAATTCCGGGCGTACATTTATACTTTATAATGATGCATATGTTATGGAATTAAATGAATGCACGTTCAGGCAAAAAGATTATAGTATAATTAGTAAAATATTTCCTGGGATACCCCCAAGAGTAAATTCCGCGTTTAGATATATAAACGGCATGCTATACTTTTTTAAGAATAAGATTTTTTATGAATTTAACGAATTTAAAAAATCAATTATTAGAGCAGGAGAAAAAAATCTTTCAATGTTTGGGGTAAATTGCTCACTAACAAGTTCTTCTTATTTAAAAATTTTAAGTGATTTAAAAGTTATCGTAGCACAATTTGATAAATTGCTATAAATATATTATATATTGTTTATTATTATTTAGTATTACAAATGACATTACAGTGGAAACATCCATTTACTTGTATTATTGCCGGTCCCACATGTTGCGGAAAGACGACATTTACGATAAAATTTTTAAAAAATTTATCCAAGTTAGTTAATAAGCAAATCGATCGAATAGTCTGGTGTTGTTATCCTGGAAGTGAGCCTAATTTGCGTGGTTTAGAAATACAAAATCAAGTACCATCATTTGATTCAGATAACCCTAATAATATACCTACTCTTTATGTAATTGATGATTTAATGCATGATGCCTACAATACAGAAATTAGTAAATTATTTACTATGGGGTCCCACCATTTTGATATATCAGTTATACTTATTACTCAAAATCTTTTCCCTAAAAGTAAAGAAGCACGTACCATCTCCTTAAATACAAAATATATGGTTAGTTTTCGAAATGTTCGTGACCGCCAGCAGTTTAGTTATATAGCAAGGCAGGTATATCCGGATAACCCAAGTGAAATAATGAGAATATATAAAGAAACAACATCCTCTCCTTATGGTTATTTGATGTTAGACTTTGATCAGGAAACTGACGAGCGCTGCCGATTTAGGACAAATATTTTTCCTGATGAGGTTACGATCGTTTATTCACCTAAACATTTGATTGAAAATGAAAAGGTTGAAATCTAACAAACATTTATTATACGCATTAAAGGAAGCATCGCCAAAAATACGAGTAGCAATATTAAAATCGGCTGACGATAATTTGATAAAAGCTTTGTGCGAATGTTGTTTGAATACCCTAAATGGTAATCATAAAATAAATTCCGCATTAAAAAATAAATTAAAAAAACATAGTAAAACATTACGATTGTTAAGTTGTAGAAAAGGCACATTAAAAAATAAACGCCGATTATTAATACAAAAGGGGGGTTTTCTTCCTATGCTTCTCGGATCAATATTAAGCGGAGTATTAGGAAGTTTAATTAAATGAGTTTTAAAAAAATGTTTCTAATTGACCCGGAACTTTATAAAAGAGAGCAAGACGAACAACAAATTTTAAAACTTGACGATGAAATGCGTATGATATTAAATAAAAAAGGGATGAATGATGATAGTAAATGGCATCTCTATCGACGTACCTTGGATAGATATTTAGATGCTGTTTCAAAAAAAAGAGCTCCAATATCCATAAACGTTTCGGAAATACCTAAATCGCCAAAAAGTGCTACCGCAAAACATCTTAAAACGCATTGGAGTGATTTAGGAGAAAAATGGAGCGATATGCAGGAAAGAATAAATCGCGCAGACGAATTAGCACAAAGAGTAGAAAAGGAGATGGAGTCGCCAGAGTCGCCAGTAATAAAGCGAAGAAAATCAAGCCGAAAACGAAAGCGAAAAATACCTTGGACTCCATACTCTCGGTAATTTTTTATAATCCTTCACACCCAGCAGGTTTTTCCACGGCTGATAAATTATGGAAAAGTATAGGTAAAACAGTATCAAAAAAAAGTGTGCAAAATTGGTTAAATTCGCAAGATGCATATACTTTACATCGCCCGCTACGAAAACGTTTTTGCAGAAATTTTTATGATGTTAGTTATATTGATGAGATTTGGCAATGCGACCTAAATGATATGAGGGGTTTAAAAAAATTTAACAACGGTTTTGGACACATTTTAACTGTAATTGATATTTTTTCAAAATTTGCCTGGGCAATTGCTTTAAAAAATAAAACAAGCGAAGAGATTATTAAAGCTTTTAATCTTATTATTAAAACCAGCAAAAGAAAGCCGCTAAAATTACAAAGTGATAAAGGAACAGAATTTAAAAACAAAAAATTTCAAAAATTTTTAGCTAGTAAAAAAATAAAATTTTATTACACCCATAATCCAGATGTTAAGGCGTCAGTTGTTGAAAGGTTTAATAGAACGCTTAAAAGTAAAATGTATAAATATTTTACCAAATTTAATACCTATAATTATATTAATATTTTATCAAAATTAATAATAGGATATAATAATTCGATACATTCTTCCACTGGCATGGCACCTTCGCAAGTAAATGCAGCTAATGCATTTGAAGTTGGAAAAAGATTATCTCAGAAACAAAACATTAACAATTGCTTACTATCGCAACCTAAATTTTCCGTTGGAGATTATGTAAGAATTAGTAAAGAAAGAATGGCTTTTACCAAAGGATATACTCCTAATTACACGACGGAAATATTTAAAATTCATTCTATAATTACAGCGGTAGGTATTCCTACTTATAAATTAAAAGATTTAAAGGGGGAATTAATTGAAGGTTCATTTTATGAATCAGAATTAGTAAGAGTAAATTTAACAGATGACACGCAATATCAAATTGATAAAATACTCAAACGTAAAGGAAAAGGTCGCAGTTTGAAATATTTTGTTAAATGGAAAGGATACCCCAATAATTTTAATTCTTGGATAAACGCATCTTTGGTAAAACGATTATAATGAACGAGTTAAATGAATTTTATATAACTCTTCTTAGCGATAGCTCGAGTATTTATTTTCCAGACAATACAATTTCTAATTTTCGAACTAAATTACCTCAAAGGCTATCTTTAAAAAAAGACAATTGGAAGGTAGGTTTAGCAGAAATATTTATTCCATCAATTGTGACAGTGGTAAAAAGAAATGATGAAAAAAGTATAAAAAAACAGATAGGAAATGATGAAAAAGACGAACCAAATAAAAAACAGATTGAAAGAGACAAGATAAAAGAGAGAATTATTTCGTCCTACATGTTAAAAAAGCAGGCTAAAAAAGACGGCCTAAAAGACGATTTGGAAGACGACGCAGAAGATGAGAGTATTAGATCGTCCTACTTGGCTCTAGGTAGAGAGATTCCTTCTATGATATTAAAAGCAGAAGAAGAATTAATAAAAAAAGAAGAAAGTGAAGTAAAAGAAAATAATGAAGAAGAAAAACATAATGAAATTTTTATTTACGCGGATATTATTGAGCCTCAATTTGTAGGTGATTCATTTGTTCGGTGTTTACGAATAGTAAATATAACTAATACAGGCCATCATTTTTTTAATCCGATTTATTATTATCCTATCGAGCAAAACGAAATTGAAAACATTGAAATAATATTTGCTAATAAACACGGGATTCAACCTTATTTAATGGGGGGAATAAATCCATCATATTTAGTTTTACACTTTATAAAGCGCTAACATTTTAAAAACGATTCAGTCGCTAAAAAAAGTTTCTCGAGACATGAAACAGGAAGTAATAAAAAATATCTCTAACCGCAATCGCTTGGAAGGCCGCGCGGAGGAAAAATGAATCGCTACGAAAAATATTATTTTAATCAAATTGGAGGAGATATAGGGCCTCTTTACCATGCTAGTTTTAAGAGTCAAAGAGGAAGAGGGTTAGGAAGTATTTTAAGTGGACTTTGGAGTTTTTTTAAACCTCTTTTCCGTAGTGGAGCCAAAACAATAGGAAGGGAGGCTGTAAGTGCTGGAATTGGTGCATTAAGCGATCTTGGAACAAAACCTGTTAAAGAAATATTACGCACCCGCTTAAATGAAGCCGGTTCAAACTTAAAAAGAAAAGCGGAGGAAAAAATTAAAAATATGAGCGGCTCTGGATTTCGCATTCGGCGCCGCAAAACAAAACGTGAAACGAAAGGAATTCGTAAAACAAAAGGAATTCGTAAATCAAAACGTAAAACAAAAGGAATTCGTAAAATAAAACAAATAAAAGGAAAAGGAAAAGTAGTAAAACGTTATTCGAAAAAGAGAAAGCTAAGCGTTAACAAGCAGCGGGATAGGGATATATTTTTGCAATAATGGCAAAGGCAATAATAGAGGTTATGCCCTCTTGTTTAGATCTTTTCCAACCTGAAAGTATACAATCAGCTATATTAGGTACTCGTATTGTTCCATATAAACCACTTTCGGTTTTAGATGGGGCAACAACATTGGAATTTTTAGTACATAGTTCTGGAGAAACGTATATTAATCTAAATGGAATTACTTTAAATCTCCAATTGCAATTATGTAAAGCAGATGGGGCATATTATACTGATGCAGACCCCTTCGTAGATCAGCCAGGCGTAGTTAATAATACATTACATTCAATTATTCGTCAATGTGTTGTTATACTTAATGGAACACAAATGACACAATCAGAGGATAATTATCATTATCGCGCTTATTTCGAAGCACTTTTAAATTATGGAAACGATGCTGCAAAAACGCACTTAGTATGCGATGGATGGGCATTGGATAGTGGTACCCCCAATATTATGGGGGAAGCAAATCCTGGATACATAATTAGAAAAACATGGTTTAAAAATAGCCAAATTGTGGAATTAGAAGGTAGACTTCACATAGATGTATTTAATCATGCGAAATATATATTACCCAATGTTGATATTGGTATTAAGCTTTCTTTAGCAAAACCTGATTTTTTTATTAAAGAAAAAGATGGCGGAACAAGCATTCTTAAAATTAAGGAAGCCACATTAAATGTACCGCATATTTCAGTTAATCGTTCTATTTTATTGGCTCATAATGCGACTTTATCAAAGGGCCCCGCAATATACTCTTATAAGCGAGTGGAACTTAAAACATTTACTGTAGCTGCTGGCACGCAGTCAATAAATTTAGATAATATTATTATTGGAAAAGTACCAATCACATTAGTTTTTGCTATGACTGATAATGACGCTTATATTGGTAAAAGAAATAAAAATCCATTTACATTTTATCATTATAGTCTGACTGATTTTTCATTATTCCTCAACGGTATGCAATATCCTTCTCAAGGCATATCTACTGATTTTATCAATAATAATCATTGTACTCAAGCATATCGTGCCTTATATGCAGCTTTAGGTTACCATCACGGTGACAGAGGAAATCAAATAACAAAAGACATGTTTTTGCATGGATTTTTCATTTTAGCTTTTGACATGAGCCCGGATCGTTCAAAACATGAGACATATATTAGCTTAATGGATTATGGTCATATTAGGCTTACTGGTAAATTTGCAAGACCACTCCCTAAAACGATAACATGCTTAGTGTATATGGAATTCGATTCCTCTTACGAAATTGATAAAGAAAGAAGGATCCATATTTTATAATGAACACTGATCAAATTAATACTCTCTTAACAAAAGATCTTCGGACAAAAAACTATTTTCGTGGAGTTTATCCTTCAGATAAATTACCAAAAAGCCCCAAATTTGGCCTTTATGTATTAAATTTAGATCCTTCTTATATGCCAGGAAGTCATTGGGTCGCAATACATATTATAAGCGAAATTATAGCAGAATATTTTGATTCATACGGATATCCTCCTTTTATTCCCTCAATATCTCAATTTTTAAAACCATTTATAGTTGTTCAAAATCAAATTAGGCTTCAAAATTATCACTCCGATCTTTGTGGAGAATTTTGCTGTCTTTATACACTTCATAAATCCATTGGTAAAACCCTTACCCAATTCCATAACCTTTTTTACCTTCACCGTCCTGATTTAAATGACTGTCGAGTCGTTCAACTTTTTAAGCAATATTTTAAAAGAATAAGAAGAGATCAACACTGCCATTCAAGATCTCAAAAGTGCTGTTCACGTATTAATGCATTATCACCCCCTTTATAAAGAAAGATCATAAAAGCAAAAACACACAGTTATCATGTCGCTGTCAACGTGTGAATATCTAACAGTGTCTGAACATCTGCAAAATAAGGAGGTGTTGGATTTGGAAAAGTGGGGACTCCTAAACCGCATATCAGAATTGGAGGAGGAGGTTTTGAAATTGGAGAAGAAGAAGGCATTGGTGAATAACTATATTCAACTTTTTAAGCAATATTTTAAAACAATAAGAAGAGAGCAACACTACCATTCAAAATCTCAAAAGTGCTGTTCACGTATTGATGCATTACCCCCTTTATAAGGAAAGATCATAAAAGCATAAACACTCAGTTATCATGTGGTTGTCAACGCGTGAATATCTATCGGTCGAACATCTGCTAAATAAGGAGGAGCTATCGTATTTGGAGAAGAAGGCTTTAAGATTGGTGAAGTCGAGACTCCTAAATCGCATATCGGAATTTGAGGAGGAGATTTTGAATTTAGAGAAGAAGAGAGCATTGGTGAATGACTATCTTTTATCTCCGTTGGGGAATAAGACGCAATTGAAAGAGGAGGAGGAGAGAATCCTAAACTGCATATCAGAATTGCAGGAGAAGATTTTGAAATTGGAGAAGAAGGTATAAGCAACACTTGAAGGAGGAGGCACTGTTAAGGAATATAAAACATATATTGCATAGATTTTCTAAATCGACGTGCTGGTGATCTTTAAATTGGAGGAGAATTCTATCTTCGTTGAGAAATAAGCGACAATTGGAGGACTACAATTTTGGAAACTTCCCCTCCAAAATGCCTAAGAACACGATCATCACCGGAGGGGTTAGCGGAAATTGCCTCCATTGCTGTAGGGGTAAGCGGAAATTGCCCCCCTTTATAAAAAGTCTACTATAAAAGCAAATCACTCAGTTATCATGTCGCTGCCTATGTGTCAACGTCAGGCTTTATCACCGCCGGATGGTAAACGACAATTGGAGGAGGAGGTGGACGATTTGGAAACTCCCCCACTATCGAGAGACAAGCGACAATTGGAGGAAGAGGACTGCAATTCAGAAACTACTCCGCCAAAACGCTTAAGAACTAGATCACCATCGAGGGACAAGCGACTATTGGAGGAGGACTACAACCCACCAAAACGCTTAAGAACTCAATCACCGTCAGGAGGAAAGCGGCAATTGGAGGAGGAGGACTACAATTTAGAAACACCCCCATCAAAACGCCTGAGAACTCGGCCATCATCGAGGTGTAAACGGCAATTGGAAAAGGAGGCGGACGATTTGGAAACTCCCCCACCAAAACGCCTGTTAAAGCATCGATTAAAGGAAAATGGTATGTTATGAAAATTTTTTTATCAAAAATTGTAATCACATTTGTCAAAAAAAAAAAATCTCTTAAATATTTGTTTTGATTTTTCAGATTTAAATGAATTTTTAAAAGAGCGCCCTTCTAAACGGATTCGCCCCACTCTGGTCACAAAAAAAGAAGAAATTGGAAAGAAATTTTTGCTCCCCCTACTTTGCAAAAAATCCCCCGTCGTAAATCAGAAAAAATTGATATATCACCTCCGCTTTTCTTACAAACAGCTTACCACTTAAATGATAATGGGACAAAGTGGATTTGTTGCGGGTGGGACCCAACTGGAGTGCAAGTGAAATTTATATCTCCAAACAAAGGAGCAATTAGTTTAACTGTTTCAGAGTGGCGTAATATTCTTGATAGGCCCGATGATATAACAGATTATTTTATTGCGGGAGTAAAACCTACATTTTTAAAATCTCCACTTTTAAGATTTAAAACTTATTTTGGAAATAGACACGTAACAATCAAAGGCAATTCCTCTATTGCCTTAAATGTTGAAGATTGGAAGCGATTGTTAATGTTCAATAAACCTTTAAATTATTCTATTGATCAACTCTTAAGAGAAGCTAGCAATATTTATACCTATTTTACATCGAATAGGTATTATACACCCCTACCTTTTGTGGATAGCAATATAGATTATAAAAGATTTGAGCTGGAAATCAAATCACTATCTGATTTGGAGGAATCTAAAAAAAATTGGAGGTAAAAAAACTAAGTATTAAATTTGAAGGATTCTATACCTAAAATGACTAAGTGCATCATTGATTTTCAAGCTTGTGTTCAAAATAATAATAAAAAACTTATAATTCGCGAATTATCCATTGTTTCCCTTGATAATGACCACCAGCAATCTTGGATTTTTAAGTGCCCAAATTGGTATTCACAAAATAAAGAAAATATTTGGCTAACATTCAATTTTCATGGCATTGAAAAAAATGACGGAGATATTGAATACGAACAATTAGAAGAAATTCTAAAAAAATATACCTCCAATTTTAATTATGTATTCGTAAAAGGTTTACAAAAATTAAGATTCCTTACTAGCATTTTAGACAAGGAAATATTTGACTTAGAAATATTTGGGTGCCCAACACTTAAAAAATTACCTCGAAATGATGTAGGGTGTTTATTACCTAATCACAAAATGCATTTTTACACATGTGCTTTAAGAAACTGCTATAAACTTAAACAGTGGTATCTACAAAACATTAATCATATAAATGTTAATCTTAAACATATGTGTTCGACTCTTGCAGAATGTGAAGGTTGTCAGAGTACATGCAAATGCTCAACTTCCCCAAAAAGCATATGGAATGCCGGCAGGTTACGATCTCTGCAGCATTGCAGAGTATATGATTCCACCACGAGAAAGGAAATTGTGTAATACGGGCTTAATCATGCAGATACCAAAAGGGACTTACGGCAGATTAGCCTCTAAATCCGGGCTAAGCGTGAAGCACGGATTGGAAGTGGGGGCTGGGGTCATTGACCCGGACTATAACGGGGAAATAAAAGTGCTTTTATATAATCATTCCAATTGTAATTTCATTGTTAAACAAAATATGAAAATTTGTCAAATCATATTTGAACAATATTTATCTATTGATAAATTTCAAGAAATAAGTTCTTGCGAATTAACTGAAACAGAAAGAGGAGTGAAGGGGTTTGGTTCAACAAAATAAACTTGTTCAACTTTTTTTTTATTTCTCCCCAAACTGACTCAAAGAAAACAAAATAGATGGCGACACTAGCCCCGACAACAGCGCCCATTTGATATTTCATTGAGCATTTTGTTTGTCATTTTTAATTCGGTCATCAGTCAACTATGATGAATTGCAGTAAGTGCAATGTGATTATCGGTTCTCACCCAAAGTGGGAGTGTGGTTCGTGTAAAACTGTAATGCACAAGATATGTTTTTTTCAAGAACTTATAGAACGTGATACACTAGAACATTTGAAGTGCGCCTGTGGAGCGAGTATCGGAATCAAGAAAGCTGAGGGGTGTGGACATTACAATTTTGAAGGAATGGACCTTTATGATGGGTGCCATAGAAAACTACTATGTGTCGGCGAATGCAACGTATACCCCTGCTGCACTACGAATTCTGAAGACATCAGAATTTGCTGTCTACGAGAAGAAAAAAAGAATTTATTTAACATCACTTCTGAAATAGTTTATCAATTTTATGATTGTGATGATTCTAAAGAATATGTTAGCAATTTTATAAAGATAATCAAAGATCAATTGGATTGTTTAGATTATAACAATTTTAATGAAAGTCTTATGAAAATAATAAATAACCAATCAAACTAAAATGCAAGCCTAATTTATTTCCCCGATTTTTAAACCTTTCCATATATATCTAAATGCGGAAACTTTAAAACTTTGCGAGTGGTATTACCATAGTTCATTTTCCCCGCCAACAGATGGCGACACTGTAGAAAAAATAAATTACGTTGGTACGCCGTAAAACAAATGAAAAACTAAATGCGAAAACTTTAAAACTTTGCGAGTGGTATTACCTTTCCCCGCAAACAGATGGCGACACTGTAGAAAAAATAAATTACGTTGGTACGCCGTAAAACAAATGAAAAACTAAATGCGAAAACTTTAAAACTTTGCGAGTGGTATTACCATAGTTCATTTTCCCGCCAACAGATGGCGACACTGTACCTCGGCAACGTCGCCTATTCGATATATCGAATTCGATTTGGCAACGTTGCAAAAAAAATAATAAAAAAATAAATAAATAAAAAATAAAAAAAAATAAAAAAAAAATAAAAAAATATAAAAATACGTCACATCCGGTCACGTGACATAAAAAATAAATAAAAAATAAATAAAAAATGACGTCACTTCCGGTCACGTGATTTCGTTCGTCTTTTGTTTATGACGTCACTTCCGCCGGAAGTCACGTGACCGGAAACAAGATGGCGGATTCAAAATGGCGTGCGCCAGAACGAACATTCCTCCTCTACTAATATGTTTTTGGAAACCGGTGGATTTACCTTGACCACAATTTTATTCCGGATATGAGGCGAGCTACATAATTCATTTTTGGAATTAAATTGCACACGGAGAAAACAACGGATTACTAAACTAAAGCTCCAGCTACACGCGTAAATTATCACGAATTTAACAATTTTTTTAGATTCGTATGTCACAAAGGCTCCATCGAATAACACGAAGTAGTCATTCGGTCGATTTCCCTTGAATTTTGAGGACCCATCTCACAATCACGTGATACGAGGATTATCGAAGTCAGCCCACATCTGCCAAAGATCATAAAGGAAGCACTAGGAGGAGGGGGACATGGACATGAGTCGGCAAACCATAAACCGAAGCAATCGGTGGAAATTAGAATGTCACGTGGAAGGGATTGCGGATCGGCAAGTCACCCAACGCACAGTGGGACCAAATCCGAAAAAGGGGACCCATGTATATGCATATATTACAATACTGAAAGTAAGCGAGTAAATGCCGGAAATTTCTGAATTATTAATTTGAATAATACCTGTCGTATATAGAGCGAGTTTTCCATTCAGTCTCTATATATCATGCTAACATCTTCTAGGACACAACGACCAAAACGTTCGAGCTTCCGAATCCTCTTTATAACCGAGTTATACCGTGTGTAATTTTCTATAGTTCATTTATTTAAACTATTTCTGGAACGGCTTTTCCAGGACTTATATAATGGAAAAAAATATCGATAACAAAGACGATCACGTACAACCATTCTGTCGGCAGGATTCGAACCCGCGAGCATTGGGAGCCAGACTCGCTAACCACCCCTCTACCAAAACCGGCAATAATATTTTTAACAGGACAAAAAGAGAACCCAGCTTATTATTTTTTGCGGTTAATTTTTTCTTTATTACTACTTGCCATTTACTTGCTTTACTCATAGACTCGACTATGTACACGCAAACTCCCATTAATATTTTACGAAACGGGGAAAAATTATATACGCGGCAGTAAGGAAATGCGAAGGAAAATGAGGCAGATCCCGGTCTTACCGAGAGTGAAGTACAGAGGGAACGGAAGAAATAGTAGCCGTTTCATATCCTTTCCACCTGCCTCCTTCCCTTCACCACTTCCATCATACGGCGACTTCGCTCCATAAAAAATGGCTCCGTCTGAGTGATCGCCTCTTCACTTGACACCCTCTAACGCCACGCGGCCAAAACCCAACCCCGAATAATCGAAGCATAATGGAAGAAGGTTGGGTGGGGGTTTAATACCACGGCAGGTGATAGCGGGGTGGGATTGACCCCGACCAGTTTTTCTACGTCTAGACTTACTTGTTGGAACACTTTGAGTCGATCCAAAGGTGCGGTGCAGGTACGGGATACGCCTCCGGCGATGCCACCTGCTACCAGAGTTCGCCACCACATACCAGAATGCATTTCAGCCGATGTGAAATCATCTGGTACGTTCATATCCTCCCCGATGTCGAGATACTGAAGAGGAAGAGTGGAGCGGGTGAAACGACACTTCATAGTACTTCGACCGTTATTACACCCTCCGTACCATCTTAAACATTTAACTACAGCAGTGAAATTACGAACACGTATCTGCGGTGCGGTCTTCCAGACTGCCACTGTTTATTAATTTATTATGATTATTTCAATATCTACATCTACAATTTGGTTCTCCACGTTAAATAATGCCATGGGTTAAGTAATAAAAAAATTATGTTCACTTTGTTTGTAAAATATAAACTAGGCGGTAATTTGACACTATAATTTAGGCGGTCTCTCGCAGACAGCATCTATATAGTTAAAGGTTAAAACCTTTTCGTCAAAAAATTACGAAAATCGATGGAACGTTTTTAGACCATTCATGGATGAATAAAGCGGAATATATTCTTGAATGTGCCTAATTTATTTGCAGCGAGAAATAACGCTTGTCCAAAAAATTTCTATATTCATCACATTCTAATACGTTAAAAATCAAATTCTACCATGGCTTTCCACAAATTAAACTCATAGATATATTTAACGAAATATTAATCACATCGAGCGCACGGTATCTGGTCAAAATATACATTTTTAAGCCATTCATTTAGGATAAAAACACCCGGGACCGGCTATTTACTAGAACAAATTGGTCAAAGCCTCTCAACTGCCTCATCTTCTCCGGGGGGAAACCAAAACGAAGTCATTTATTTTTTAAGGCTGGACACTGAATCGTCTTCCCCTGGCGTGACGTGACTTTCATTACTAAGGCAAGAGAATTGGCGGCTGAATGAAGAGCACTCAGTTCGTTTTCTATTTACGAGAGTTAGCGGTAAACAGCACACGGCCCATCTACATCTACAAGTTACCCTGCAATTCACCTAGCGGACAAGATGGAGTTGGAAGAGTCTGGCAACTAGATGGGAACTCTGCGCCACAAAAAATCTGGCGACGATACAGCTTCAATCACTCACTTGCATGGGCTATTATTACCTACGAGGATTAGGGGGAAGTATAACTCAAAACAACTAAGTTCTGGAGCCTAGTAAAAAGTTTGGGGATATTATTTACACTATTATACCTAAGATACTCTCTTCTTTAACCTTACACATGCCAGCCGACATAATTTTTATATAGAGATCACAATAAAATTGGAAAACTTTGCGCCAAGATAGGTTTTATGGCAACATGGCATCCTGAATTTTTCCAGCCCTGATCTTTGAGCTGACTTCGTTCTGTTTGCTAACGATCAAACGGGATAGCTACGCAAACTTATATAACTTAGAATAATAAATAACTGATTTTATCACACTTTCCGGTAGGAATAGGTGTTTTCAAAATAACGATAAGTGAGCTAAGTTACCCTTTTAAGGCGATATGTAAGTACAAAAACAGGGAGAGAAAGCCAACCAGCACAATACTGTCAAAATATATTACTATTAATATTATTTACGTTATGGTACGAAAGATACTATCTTCTTTAACCTTATTACACTTGCAACCGGCATAATATTTATACAGAGTTCACAATACATTGCAAAAAATAGCGCCAAGATGGATCTTATGGCGACATGTCATCTTGAATTTTTCCAGCCCTGATCATTAACCTGACTTCGCTATGTTTGCTAACGATCAAACGGGATAGCTACGCTAAATTAACTAACTTAGAATAATAAAGAACTGATTTTATCACGCTTTCCGAGCAGTTGGTCCCAATTATAGAACCCAATGATTGAACATTGCACTTAGAACACCCATTTATTTATATCATATTTCCATTTATTTATACGTGATTATCAACAGAAAGAAACTTACTTGTCCATCTGGAGGTTTTCGTCTGCAGTACGTAGCCAGAGTAGTTAACTGGCGCGCAAAATTCAATAAAATTCGCATCCTGAAAACACGAAACTCACGTAGACATTCAACTCGGCGTTGCTAAGGAATTTTAATGTACACGGTCGTCAAGGCGTGCAACAATGCACTTCCACAAATATAGCCGACGAAGTACATATGTATACCTATATCACCCCCCTTTATATTGCTAAAAATCTTGTCGCGAAAAGATTCTTTGTGGAACAGAGAATCAATCCTTAAATGATATTTTGAGTCAAGGGAAAATAACGTTTTACTTTCGGTCGCCAACCATCCGAGTTCAGAGATTCTCAGAGCTTCCATTCGTTCCTCTTTTTCACAAACGGGTTTCCTCATACGCACTTCACCTTTGGTCGGTTGTTTTTTAAAAACAATTTCTGCGCGATTTCAGAGAATTTTATGAATATTATCTATTGGGAAACTTTGGATGGGAGCCGAAATTGTTATGAATTCTAATCATTGCATTTGCACGCCTATCAGTCATTAAACCAATGAAACATTTGACAGGTTGATTTTTCTGTTGACAATATATTTTAAAAATCTGGAGCTACAAATTACACCAATAATCCTATAAATACGAGGGTATAAGGATTAAAAGAAAAATAGTGGGCGGGAGATAATTTTCTAAGGACAAGTCTGAAAGTGCGTCTTTTGGAGTTAGACGACGTTGCGTTTCAACGATTCCATTCCTCAATATCTTGCAGATTCTTCACATAAGTGGGTAATTTACACCATTTAGGGGCTTTTGATTTAATAAGAGAGAGAGAGAGAGAAGCAATGTTGGATGTGGCTAATTTGCGAAAATTTTCGTCAAGCAGTTTATCAATTAACTGGTTGGTATATCCATTCTTGTTGGATATATATTTAATGATCTCCAATTCTTTGTTAAAATCAGAGCTGGATATGGGAATGTTTACTGAACGGTGTAGCATGGCATGATAAACTGCAAGTTTGTGAGATAATACGTGGGAGAAATCAGCAGGAATTACTTGATATGTATATGTTTGTTTTCTGTATATTTCAAAATGATGCTTATTATTATGAATTGTGATGCTTAGGTCAAAAACGTTTAATTTTTTGTGAATTGAGTTTAAAAATATAAGATAGGAATTTAATTGTCGATGGCTCACGGTCCAACAGCATAGAATAATATAATAATATTGATTCTAAATCATCCATAAAAATGTCTGACAGTAGGGGGGAGATAAAGGAGAGCCCATTGCTAAACCTTCTTTTTGCTGATAAAATTTTCGATGATGACTGGTAGAGCGCTGCACAGTAGCATTCAAGTCAACCGTAGTTGACATTCCGCATTTCCACATAATGAAAAACCAAAGCCAAGATGGCGCTTCTCATAGCGACATCAGTTGATCATTTAAAATTTGAAATTCATTTTTTTAATTACGAGAAATACGGTACCTGAATTATACAAAATAATTTCTATTGCAATATAATAAAACGCTAATTTTTCTTATTTGAAAATTAATTATAAAAAAATGAATATTTTCTAAAATCAGAAGTGACACCTATTTTAAGTGGAAGAAACTGTCGATATTTCGCATTTACAAACACTAATAAAGATAATCGTTATTGCGCTCTATATTCCAATTAAAACTTTCTTCTTGATTAATTGTATAATTTGTATGTATATTTTAAGATATTCTTTAGATATTTAGCGCTAGATGTAGCACGAATATGAAACTTCTTTCGTAAATGAGCAGATCGTACTTCAAAAGAGGGTTAATCTTGCATGGATTATTTAACAACTTCATAAAATGGAACCATTATTAACGTTAGTTAGAGGGACTACTCCTGAATCTTCGATAACTGCCAGCAATTGCTTGAATCAAGAATCATCGTCTATGTGATGGATCGCAAATTTATTTTTAGGAATGAACCATATTAATATGAGCTATTGCTATGATGTGCCGAAATAGCAATCTAAATCGTTTTCTTATCACAATCGTAATGAAATATTACATAACATCAGTTATTTATTTTTAAGGTCTGCTTTAGCTTCATAAAATCTTTGGGCATTTTCAAAACTGGAGGAACTTTGAGGTATAATGAACCGATTCCCTACATAGCGAGATTATTAAACTTCCGAACGAGGCTAATATTTACGTGAAGTCCATTTCATCCAAAATACGACGATCTGAATTAGAATTCCGTTTAACTCAGCTGAATATTCTCCAAATTTCATTATTAATCGATAATACTATACGTTTTAATTTAAAGCAAGGTTTAAAAATCTCACGCTCACCTGCCAAACGACAAATACTGTGGAATTTCCGTGTCGAAAGTCTATAGGAATGGGATATTTTCTATACGTACCGAAAACTGTGGGCTTAGTTGTCTATCGGAATACAACTATTGCCCAGTTTCATCATCCTGGCCAGTAATAAGGAGTTAAGTTTATGCATTCTTTTTCAGCTATGTGATTATTTTCCGACGAGCGACAAATAGAATACACAAGATCATCGGGTGGGAGAAAAGGAATTTCGGAGGAAAAGGTAACAGGTGGGAGGGAAGGATTCGGCCACGGTGGGTCTGTTAAGGGCAGGTTACACGTGCCGCTAAGTCATACGTTATTGGGAAGCCCCCCTGGTCCAATTGGAATACTAAAAAATGAGTGCAGCATTGACGTCCAGCCGCGTTGTTCGGTGGGCATCGGACGCAAGCGAAAGCAGTTCAATGCGATAGGTGTCCTTTACGTTTGCATATTCAACTCGAGCCACAACTCGGAGAGATTCAGATACTCCCCCATTTTAAAAATTATGACTTAAAACTTTTTAATTGATAATCGCCATTTGTCGCAAATTCTCGTGGGATATGCATATTCGTAATCCGTTAAATGCACTCGTAAAGAACTAGCTTTCATCGGAAGTGATGCTAAATAGTGGCGAAAATACGGAAGAAACGTATGAACGTTCTATGATTTTACAAAGCGTCAGTTCTTTATTATATGATTGGGAGGGTACCTATGTGAATTTGTATGATTCCTGTAGGATCGTATGCAATATAATGATTAGCGCCCGGGGATAAAATGTCTATTACGATAATGCAATGGAAACCACTAAAACCCTGTAGGGCGATTAATAATCCAAGAAAGTGGGCGGGAGAAACTTCGACATATTGCAAGGTCGCAACTTCATGATAGCTAATGGTGACACTATGGGAATAATGTTAACGCCCAAGACACAACCACGATAATAAAATGCGTGTCATCACATCGAGTGCTGCTGAGGGCAGCGGAGATACAAGATCGGGCTCGTGTAATTTTTTGTTTGTTCAGGGAGGCCATTGTTAAAACCATAAACGAAATCCATTTTAATACTTATTAAAATATTTGATACTAGGGAGTTGCGAATTTTCCATTCCATGCTCACATAATGCTGACGAATCACACCTAATAATCGACATTCATTTGACCTAATGAAAATCTGTCGTTCATTTCTGCCTCCACCCAATATCTTACATATATAGCGTCACTATTTTCAATTAGTTAGAAGCGCACCCCTAAGTTATGTTTTTCGAAGAATTATTGGGGATCATAATATGAAACTGAAATTAATTACCTTGCATGCCGAAATGCAGACGTCTCCAAGATGAGGAGGTAAGCACTCAGTCAGGCAGCGTTTAGGGCATTGAGGGGTGTTTTAGAAGGAAAGGAAAATAGAGGGAGAGGTAATGGTCAAATAATGCGTGCGTTCGTGCGAGTACGACAGCCGCAAACCTTCTAGGAAATTTCTGGTAAGAGAAGAATGTATTTTCTTGAAGTTTGAAGGTAAATATGTCCTATTGAGAGAACTTGGATATTAAACAAGTAGTTCTGGAAAGCCCTAATCCGCCTTCTTTCCTTTCAATACAATTTTAATATATCACAAGTAGGGGTTATAAATGTTTTTCCGTGGTACAGCAGTGCTTTTCGTCACCTCGCCCTACAAACGAAATTTCTTTGAAATCCGTTCTGCCAATACCTTCCAAATTCATAGTTACAGAAACATTCTAACCTTGATATCATGGTAGCCCTGTTTAATCGACCCGGTTGAAATACGACATTTTGTTTATTTATTATGTTATGCTATGTTTATATTAAAAGTATTAAATTTGGTTCAAATTGATGAGAATAGTTAAACACAAATACTTGTAAAAATAATATTTTATCCGTTGTATTGTGGCAGCCTTGCTTTCCATATCTACAGTAAACATCTTGAAATTGCTATTTTATATTGCACGCCTGCTTCACACAAACCTTTGTCAAAATCGGTTTACCTAATTCCTTCCAAATTCATAATTGCCGAAAAGATTAAGTTGGTGGAATACGTCCCTCCGATATCCAGGAAAAGTTGCGAAAAGTAGCCATCTATCATTACTTACTTCTCCATACCATTGAGTTGACTTGTCACATTCTCACGTTTTGCATCAATGTTACCACACGAAAATGAAAATTTTAACAATTAAAAATTATTTTAAGACAATATCATTTACCAAACAATGAAAATGATCTTATTCACAAATCTCTCTCGCAGAATACCTAATTGTTTTATCGAAGGTCATTTTACACTTTTCTTTGAATAAATTGTTAAAAACACTGCCGTATGCGAGCAGAAGTATCTTAGGCAGTCATCGCAGATATTATTTTCAGTTTGTAATATTATTTATATGAAACGTGATGGTTTCTGAAGCAGGAAGGCCGAATGCCGTAGAGATGTAGGGCTGCACGCTAAAATTCAAAGAAAATGAATGACAGGTACAAAGAGACGTCGATTCCCATATTGTACGGAAAAGTAAATCATAATTTCACCGAGAATCAGGATGTTACTCGAGGTTAATGCCATAATTTGTCCGAGTTGCTGTCAAGATTATGTTTCCCGCGTCATGATGCCGTTACGCTAATTGTTCCTCCATCTCTCATCTATAATACCAGGGGATCCGCGGGATGTTTGGCCTCGCTCAAGCCGCCTTGGGCTGGTGGGGGGAATCACGTAGGTAGGTGTTTCGGATACAAAGCAGCATTCATCATTGGCGATTCATCTACCATCTATCACGTTCAATATTATTATCGTCTTCGTAGTTCTCCTACAGTGTGGATGTAAAATTTGATTGGAATTGAAAGCGCTGCCCTCGGAAGTAAAATATGAATGAAAGAAATGTAATTTCAAGAATCGCACGAAATACCGGACTAATGGCAAATGAACCTGAGCCTTGTCTCCTCGTTGAGACAAAAGTTATAGCAGGACAGACAAACGGATAATCAAGCAAACAGACCAAGTGCACAGGGATTCAACATAAGAGACCGCGCCAACGCAAATTGCGTGCCTCTGTGGTACATTTTAGGGAAATTTTTACTTGGCGTTATCTTCGTTGTTTGATGTTTTTTGTGTGTCCGCTAAATTTCGTTTTGATTGGATAAGACTTAAAAATTAGCTCAGGAACTATAAGTGTGGTGTTCTAGAAAAACTATTGGCAGTCGTCTCTTAAGTTATATGAACATGCACACGAAATTTTGCGAAAATAAAAAAATCGAGATAGCAGTTATAGTAGAACAGACAATGACGATTCATACGCTACAAGAATTTTATTTTAATTTTACAGGGTACTAACTAGAAACTGATGACAATATCAGAGATTCTGATTTTATTGTAAACGTTTACCTACTATGGGCTACATAAACGTTTTATTTTTCATGAATTAAACGCGTTCAAAAAGATTTGATTTACAAAATTTAACCCACCATAGATACATCTCTCCTGGAATCTGGTAGAACTTGTTCGGGAGCCCAGAATCTTTGTAATGATGTAATTTTCAGCTTTACTAATGTTTTTACCTTATATTAAGTTGAGATTTTGGTAGAATCTAATTCAATGAAACGATACTTAATGCATAAATCTCCTCTTTATACAGAACCATGTTGGTTACCAAATCTGACGGGCCAGTGTCGGGTGGCCTGATTTTTATTACAATTTAAACCAATCTAGAAACATTCACCATTGTTTTAGATTTCTTTTCAAAAGTAAATGAGGTTGGCGGAGAATTAAGCAAAATTGTAACGTTTGTGCTGTCAGTTTCAGTATCCAACGAAACCTGCGAACATGTATTCAATGTCATTAATGTTTTGTTGAGTAAAGGTCGAAACTAATTAAGTATGCATCATGTCAAGGCGGAAATTTCAGTATACACCAATTTTAATTACTCACCTAAAGATTTCAATGCCTTTTTCTGTCAAAATCAGATCTTTTGGAGACTGCTAGAGTAGTTCAAAATACAAATTCAAATTACATAAATGAAGCACGGCTTTTGAAGTAATGCTATTTTTACGAATTTGTTAAAACAAAATTAAGGTTAAACATTCATATATTTTGTAAATGATAAATAAACCAAAATTTATGGTCCTCATTAGCTTTTTTTAACCTACAGAATATCTCGCTATTAACTTCCGGAATCAACAATTTACAAGATGGCAACTGTAAATTTAACAATAAAATAAATATTAAATATCATTATATGTTTCCCAATAATTAAATAAAATAGTTTCATTGCTCACACCCGGTTTTTTGACCTAGATTAAATTCTCCCGGTTTCTCCCGAAATTTGCTATTCATTCGCTGGAAATCTCTCGGAATCAACTACTCATGAGGTGGGAACCCTAGTTTCCTGTTTCTACGAGCAAATGTTCAAGACGTCTCTTGTGTGAAGAGAAAATATTATCTGCAGTTGTAAGAATTTCAGAAATCAGGGACGTGAATTCCATAGGAGTAAAATGAGCTTCAACCGACTTGAATCAGCACATCTGAGAACATATCAAAAAATGAAATTTAATAACAGCGGAAGAATGAAATGCGAGATATAAAAGGAAATAAGTAGGAAGGGACTCACCCAGGGTTGCCACCTTATGAGTAGTTGATTCCGGGAGATTTCCTTTTCATGAGTAGAAAATTCCGGGAGAATCCGGGAGTATTTTCTCTAGGTCGAAAAACAACTAAAGTGACCAATGAAACTTATTTCATTTAGTTATTAGTAAAATCAATAATGATTATTTAATCTCGTTTTATTTTTAAAGTTAGAGTTGTCAGGTTGAAAACGGCTGATTCCGGGCGATATCCATATGAATAGTTAACCGCGATATCGTTTGTAGGTTAAAAAACACCTAATGAGAACATAGAATAATTGTATTTTTTATTTAGAAAATATATTAATATATAACGTCAGTTTTGTTTTATTATATGAAATATAATAAATAAATCTTAAAAATAGCATTACTTCAGTAGTAATATTTCATTTGAATTTGTTATTCGAACAACATCGAGCAGTCTCCAAAAGATCTGGTTTTGATAGTAAAAGGGCATGGATATCTTTAAAAGAGTATTTAAAATTGGTTCATACGTGAATTTCAGTCTTGACATGGTCCACATTTAATTTGCTTTGAACTTCACAGCACAATTCGTTAATAGCATTGAACAACGGTCACAAGCTGCGGTGGATACTGAAGCTTAAAACACAAGCGTTACACTATTATTTAATACTCCGTCATCTCCATTTACTTTTGAAATGAAATCTAAAACAATATTGAATTTATAATAATTGGTTTAAATAAAAATAAGACGAACCTTTATTGGCACGTTAGCGTGGTAACCAACATGCTCCTGTATAAAGAGCATATTTGTACATTATTTATCACTTCATTGGCTTCAATGGATAGGATTCTATCAAAATCTCAAATTAGTACTAAGTAAATTCAATTTCGAAGATTTTGGGCTGCCGGAGAAGTTCTACCAGATTCCGGGAGAAATGTATCTAAGATTGGTTAATTCCGGGAGACTCCCAGAATTCCGGAAGAGGTGGAACCCCAGACTCACAATCAGCGCCTCAGTGCCACTCGGGACGAATGTGTCGCCAAGTGTTAGTTAAACCTTTCTCTCAGATAACTGTCCTAAATACTTTTTCAACGTTTAGGAGAAATTGGTTGAGCTACACGAACGAATCGATTTCGAATAAAGGAGTAAATTATGGAACTGTTTTGATATAATTAATTACGTGAGTCGATCCAGTAGTGTGACGTTGCTCGCGATACAGCTTCTGGTTAGGTCTCACGCATGGCTTCGACTTTAGTGATCGGTATTTGTAAGTTTCATTTTCCGGCAGCCCGCGGACCACCTGAAAGACACTCGAGGCCCACTAGTGGTCCACGGAGCACACTTTGAGAACCGCTGCGTTAAAGTAGCTGTATTCAAATATTACAAAGCCGAGGACCCTCAACGACGAGAACTATCTTCGCCCCTCATTCTGTACCATCACGTTACCGCATAAAAACAATAACAATACCTACTGGACATACAATTGCAATTGCAATTTTCTCGTTCGGCGGCGTTTGTTGTTGTATGACAAAATTTGAAAAATGCCCAAGATGAAAGCACGTTAACTCGTAACCACAGGCATCGGTCTCTCAGACCACACGAAAAATTTCAATAGTCTATTTTATGGTCCATGGATCATTTAGGCCTTTGAGGTTTTGTTTAGCTTTGTATCCTGGAGGTGGCTTTGTTTACTTCACGGTAGTTGCCTTCTAGCTTTAGACCTGTGCGTACTAGAGCGGGTTTAGTTTCGTTGCCGGTCTGAAAAACCGCTTGCCTGTGTCCACGTAATTTTTTTCGGGACAGTTCTTTCACACGGTTTCGGAAATTTCCTACGACATGTTGCAGTTATACCGTCCTGGACCGTCGCACGTTCAAAAATTTGAAAACCAAAACTGCCTTCCAATGTTTTATTTGTAGCAGCTCAATATATTTGAAATGTTCAGCACCCGCTTGAGGAGAGAGAGCGTGAGAGGGGGAGGGGAGGGCGTTGGAAAGGGAGTGGGATGGGAAGGGTGGAACGTAAGGGGGGGTTAAGGGGAGAGGGAGGGGAGTGGGAGGAGAGGGTGGGAGAGTGGAGGGAGAGGAAGAGGGAGAAGGGGAGAGAGCGGGGCAGAGGGGGAGAGAGATAGAGACAGAAAAAAACCAAATGTACTATATATTGAAAATAATTATGTGCGGTTAAGTATTTTATAGCGAAATTTATTTCTTTGTCTAACAATTTCTATTCACCCAAAACCATTTTTACACTCCGTACCACTCAATCATGTTAATTTAATATTTATTGCTTAATTTTTAGTGCATATAAAAGTTGGTGTCATTAATTTGACTTTTCAAGATATTTCTAAAGGCTAAAGACTACTTAAAAAAGTTGTCCAGTATTGGAAAGTACCAGAACTTGGGTGACATTCGTGGTACCGCAAACAGCAACCAAGTTTTGAGAAGAGGATAAGTGAACGCGAATTATATTTTGAATGGCTGTCACCCATTTGCTACTTCACGAAACATCTCTTGGAAAACGCTCATAACAGTACTTTTTACCATATGTTAACGACTTTTTATGCCAAAGGCAATAGATTTTTTTCTGGAACAATCAAAATTTATTCAGTTTTTCCTCACTAGCGAGTTTGTATTAAAAAGAATTCTCCAATCCATTCCGAAAACACCATTGAAAGAATTCCTTTTGGTGACTTTATGGCGAGATATTTTCTATTTTTCTCCTCCTCTCTCCACCATACCTCTTTCCCATCTGTCTTTTTGTTTGATTTGTCATTCTTAACCGCCCCACTTCAGCCGTCCTCGGCTGAGGGGTGGTCAGCGTGTCTGCCCCCCAATGTTAAAGTCGCCCGAGTAAAATAGAAAAAGGTGCTTGCATACTCACCTTGAAAAAACATTAATTTTTTAGAGACACATTTCGTCATTGGAAATATATTTTTAATTCTAAAGATTTCACCCCTTAACCGATTTTCATTCTTTCCTTGTGTAACTATAATGTAGTAAACCAATCCCTAAATTTTGCAATTTCAAGAATATTATACTTTTTTCACAGTAGGATACTAAAACCACACATTTTTGCCAAATTTTAAAGTTGTACCCTATCTAGTAGAGAAATAATGTTTATCTATTTGTTTAAATTTTAAATAATTATAACGGCCGCATCAACATATTGATGGAGATTTTTATTTGGGTATGTGCACCAAGTTCAAAATAACTTTAAAATTTCCGCTTCAACACGACATTATTTTTTTTTCGCGATTCTCAAATATTAAAACAAATACTACACAACCCATATTCTACGCATGAAAATTATCACCACCTGATGTTACTTGGTTGTCCTTTGTACCTTGATATTGTAGAAGGGCTTGAGCATTTCAAGGGGCAACATTTTGTCGTTGTCAAAGAGAGGATAACAAGGTAGGAAATTTAACACCACATTTGAACAAATACAAAGTCTCAAAATTAAAACACAAATTTATTAGTGTAATATTGTAAACACTGGAAACTGTATTGGGTATTCAGTTTCAGCCAGAAGTTACAAGATAAAAATATTGATGTTACATTGGTCATTGATTCACAACAATTATATGCAGGCAATTAACAATGTAATGCTTATTGTAAAAGAGCTTGTTGGAATGACTTGAAAGTAGATTTAAATGCAACCTTAAAAGGCATTGATGTATAATATTGTACAATTAAGACATGCCATTAAACAAGATTTTATCTTTTGTGTATAACAGCTTGTAACTTGTTTAATCTATGTGAAAATCCTTCTTCGGGTTGACGTTTCTGTTTTATTAAGGTTAAAATTTAATTTTGTGAAATGCACAAAAGATATTTAGATGCTAAAGCATTGACAGTATATGGAATATAGTGGAGTACATTATAATTCCTAACTAAAATTACACTTAGTCAAGGAACACACAACAATCAATGCTAAGTGTTCTATCTGTTCTTTTTTTAGAATTTCACAATAATGAAAATTATGTGTGTTATTAAATACCCTCGACCATCCTATACTGCCAGAAGGCTCAAATAAATGTAACTGTTGCTTGACATCACAGCTTTTGGGAGTTCATTAACCACTTTCCTGGTATCATTTACCCACTTTTGGTTATTCATGAAGGGATAATTTATATATGCGGAGATATTAATTTAATAAAAATAAATAAATGCACTAGTTAATGCATCAGAATATGCTGAAATCTGTTCAACACAACCTACTTATATGTAGATGCATGTAGAAGGTGAATGTTTTTTATTAGATAGTTATAACAATGTCGACTATTGCTTGGCACAACATTCAAGATTCAGCCATCAGATAATTTGCGTAATACTTTCAAACTGTAAAAAATCAGCCTGAGCTCTTAGATAATACAAAAAAACTATATAGTATATAAAAAATAAATAGACAGGTATTATACAGAAGATTTTGAAATAAAGACGATGTTTTTCACTAAAGAGCCTATCAAAATCACATCCACACAAAATAATTATGTTGTCAGCAAAGATGACCAAAAATGCTAAAACACTCAAAATTGCTTCAGCCATAATTAACAGGCTAAAGCCTTTTTCTTGTATGAAGAAATTATACAAATGATTTTCTTTCTGTTTACCAACAGAATACTTATGAATGCTGGTGGAGGTTTTCGGGTTTCGCTGCGTTGGCGGCATTTCTGGCTCTAGACGTTTCGCAGACATTGCAGTCTGCACCTTGAGGAGACGAAGTGAGATCAGATGGTAGGGATCTGCTTTTATATCCACTCGGCCTTCCTAGTTTAACCGTTGTCCATCGCTGATTGGATCATTCGAGTTGCTATCCTTTTCTCTTTGGCGGTTACTCCAACGTATTTTTTTCCCTTTCACGTTTCCGTTGGAAGAGTCGCTTCCATGTTGCGCTGATGTGATCTTCTTTCGCGAGCAATTTCGTTTCCCCGAGCCTGTTTTTATGTACCGGGCCGCAGGTAAAGTGCTCCGCTATGGCCGACTCCGTCCAATTCTTGTTCATCATGGCCCGATTATGTTCGCCTAAGCGCCAGCGAATGGATCGTCCCGTTTGTCCTACATATACGTGTCCGCAGCTGCATGGAATCCTGTTGACTCCTTCAGATGTTAGCGGGTGGAGTGCATCTTTCGCAGACGGAAGTTCTTCTTTTATTTTTCTTAGCGTGTTTGAACGGACGACGATATTTACTTAACTTAACTGAAATTTAACAGATTAAATGGACTTAAATGAAAAAATTGCATATAAGAAATCAAACTTATTACCATATATTACACATTACGAGAGTACAAAGTCATTATCAAATTACATAACAGTGAGGTATTTTTACATAAATATTATACAATCAAGATATAAAAATGAATTATTGTAACAGAATTTTATAACGTTAATACCTTTTATGCATGAAACGTATTTAAAAGAAATTCACGTGGACGACTAAAAACGTCAAACTTTCACGTCATGAATAAATTTGTGGATCAAGCAAAAATCTATTTGTAAAGTGATTTCTTCGGCCCTGGAACACATTCTCTTTCTGTTGCACCTGTAAAAAGAACGAAAATGAATTTCTAAGAATGTCAATCATTGAACATGCTAAACCTAATGAAATTGATGCAGGAGGCAATGGGCATGCTTCAAATGTTGCAATAAATGTAAAATAAGGCAAATGCGCTTACGGCCCATAAACAATGTTTCTATGATGATCACATTACCATTTGTAAAATTAAACACATCACATTGCACTAGAAAATGTCCACTTTATCTATAATTTATTCCAAGCACAGTTGTATTTGCTGACGTTTACGTGTTCACAGCAGTTACAGTTAGACCATTTAAGATCTATATGTATTCATCATATAATAAGGAAAACATTTGGTATAGAGATTTCAATTTCTCGATTGAAAAATATATACATATTTCTAAATGTTTTGAAACAAAGAAGAATTATGTCTAGGATTATAAACAACTGCATAATGAGAAACAAGAAATATTCAAGTTAACAATTTGTGTAAATTCAAAATATTTCAAATTAAAACAATGAGACATCGCTATGGTACACTTATTTCATTCTATTAAAAGCACAATTCTATCCTCTGGCATCTCTGTTGCAGTTTAACTTATAAAACTCACTATAATCTACTGATAACCGCGAGAAGTTTTATACAGAAATTTCAGTTACTCAATCTAAAATTACTGCTTATTTTGTGAACTGACACGAACCATATTCACGGCCAGGGCAATGGACGACACAGCTAGGTGAAGTAATCGAGGCTTAACACCTGAAAATGAGAAATATTTCCTCTCAAAATGCTTCTCGTACACAAACAAAGGAGAGAAATTTCTTTCCATCCTTCCTAGAAGATATATGAATTGGAGGTATCTGTTAAGAAAATATAAAAGCATTCTCAAAAAACGAATTCACATAACTATTCGTAGAACTAGTTCGTTAATTTTTTTTCAAAAATATATGATATTTTTAAGATTTACCTGTTTATTGGACATCAGAACAAAATCATTCCGTCACTTTTTCTTAAACAGTGATGAATGCATATCTACTATATATCTACTTGACAAAATCAGAGTAACTGACAACCTCTCAATAACCAATGGCCAAATTTTTTCAAGAAAAATGGCCGCTGTTCCGTTACGATACACAAGGAACGTGTGGCGCTGTGGTGATGCGGTAGAGAGAGAGAGAGAAATAGAGGGAGAAAATGAGAGAGAGAGAGCCGACTGCGACTGCAGCGCCTTCCGCGGACACCTTAGCATGGTGAACTACGTGTAAAAGATGGGAATCTATTCTCCCATAAGAGTTTCATACCCCTGCATCCACGTAACGCAGCCAGCATGAAGGTTGAGGACCACATGATACTAGCGCCTTAGACTCGAAATGCTCCATATATATATTGGCTATGACGGGGGAGAGAGGACAGCACATATCTGCTCCCTCCTTCTGGTCGTAAAACTGTCCGTTCCACAGGAAGCAGTTGTTGGTGAGGCAGAATTCTGTTAACTACGGATAGTCTGCCGGCAGTCCATGATGTATAAGCTCCTTCAAGATTTCGATGGAGTACTTTATAGGAACCTTAGTGAAGAGTGAGGTCACGTCAAAGCTTACAAGAATATCGTTCTCCGATACTTTCATGTCGTTTAGCCTTTCTATGAAATGTGCTGAATTCTTCACGTGCGATTCCGTTCCGCCTACGTACGTCTGTAAGCTGCGTGAGAAGTATTTTGACAGCCGATATGTTGGGGAGCCGATGGCGCTGACGATGGGTGTCAGAGGAACGTCGTTCTTGTGTATTTTTGGTAACCCAAACAGTTGTGGAGGCCTGGATGATGACGGCAGTAAATTCCGTTGGTCTTAAATAAGTATTGAGGATTTCTAAATCAACTCTCGGATTTTCCTTTTGGTTTTCCTCGTCGGGTCGCCTTTTAGTGTGGAGTAAGTTGGATTGTCCAGCAGATTGCGGGTCTTCTCGTCGTAGTCCTCCTTGGAGATGATTACGGTGGCGTTTCCCTTATCAGACGATAAAATCACGACACTTCTTGTTTTTCAAATCTGTGATGGCCTGACTTTCGGCTGTTGAGATGTTGGAGGATGGTGGTCTTGTTTTACGAATAATATGCGCCACCTCTTGGCGCATTTCTTCTGCTTGTTTCGATTTCAGATTTCGGATGGCCGCTTCCACTCCCACGACAATTTCTTCCTTAGGTATTTTGTTGGGAGCGATAGCGAAGTTCAGACCTTTCGCTAAGACTGATTTTACTGCATCGGAGAAATTGACGTCCGTTAGGATGTAAATCGTCTTGTCATGGCTCGGGGTCCTTTATGGGAACCTTAGTGAAGAGTGAGATCACGTCAAAGCTTACTAGAATATCGTTCTCCGATACTTTCATGTCGTTTAGCCTTTCTATAAAATGTGCTGAATTCTTCACGTGCGATTCCGTTCCGCCTACGTACGTCTGTAAGCTGCGTGCGAAGTATTTTGACAGCCGATATGTTGGGGAACCGATGGCGCTGACGATGTGTCTCAGAGGAACGTCGTTCTTGTGTATTTTTGGTAACCCATACAGTCGTGTAGGCCTGGATGATGACGGCAGTAGGTTACTTTGGTTTTTATATGTATAGAGGGTTTCTTAATCAGCTCTATGTTTTTCCTTTCGGTTTTTATCGTAGTTTCGCCTTTGAGTGTGGAGTAAGTTGGATCGTCCAGCAGATTGCGGATCTTCTCGTCGTAATCCTCCGAGGAGATGATTAAGGTGGCGTTTCCCATATCTGCCGGTAAAATCAAGATGCTTTTGTTGTTTTTCAAAACTTTGATGGCCTGTCTTTTGGCTGTTGAGATGTTGGAGGATGGTGGTCTTGCTTTACGAATAATATGCGCCACCTCAGATTCAGAATTCAGAATTCCACTCCCAGACAATTTCTTCATTAGGTATTTTGTTGGGAGCAATAGCGATGTTCAGACATTTCGCTAAGACTGATTTTGCTGCATCGGAGAAATTGATGTCCGTTAGGTTGTAAATCATCTAGTCGTGGCTCGGCGTCGGATCTGGATGTTGATTCTTATGGAGATTTTAAAATTTCTTACTCTGCTTATCCTTGAAAGACCACTGGGTTTTGGTTGAGGTGGTGGTGATATGGTCACTTTGTTCTCAGTTTTCGTGAGACATAACGGAGGCGAGCTCTAGTTGGTGATGGTAGAGATTATGAGCGCAATGAAGAAGCGCTTAACTCGTGGAGCGTATGCGTTTACGCAGGAGTGCTTGGCCTGTTGAAAAAGGCGAGTGATGACTAAAGTTTGCACTTCTGTTTGTGGAGACGCTCGAATCTCCTTGAATTCCTCTGGATGTTCTCCCCGTAGAGGGATATCAATTTGAGTTGAAGACTTTCGCAGCGTTGCTGAATGCTGGTGGAGGTTTTCGGGTTTCGCTGCGTTGGCGGCATTTCTGGCTCTCGACGTTTCGCAGTCATTGCAGTCTGCATCTTCAGGAGATGAAATGAGATCCCGTCAGCTGTATGAATTTGCCTCAGTGAGAGCTTTCCACTACTGTGCGGTTAAGCTTTCAGTGGTTGGGCTGGGAGGTAGCAGGATGCTAATTGGACAGTTCCACTCGCTGTATGTAGAATGGCGGCTGTGGCTTCCGATGTCTTTTCTGAGGAATCTTTACTTCATATGCTGAAATGTCCTCTCTAACAAGGATGGCTGTTCCTCCTCCTAGTCTGCCCTCCCTGTCTGTTCGAAAAACCTTGAATCCGGGTGCCGCCCATTTCCAAGATGGCTTAAGGTGTGTTTCGTGTATAAGAGCTACTGTGACGTTGTTTCCCTGGAGGAAAGCTAGCTGTTCAGGTGTTTTTGTTCTTATACCACCGTTGCAGTTCCAGGTGATAAGGACAATTCCGGAGAGCTGGTTGTTCTTATCCATGCATAGTCAGTCATTGACCGGACAGTTGGGCAAGCACTTGTCCAAGGGCCGCGATTTGTTTCTGCAGGACTGACGCTAAGGACTGCAGTGATGTAAGGAGGGAGGTTAGGGCCGAATCCGTTGTCGGGAGGAAAGGTGGATTATCTGTAGTTGGTTCAGGTTGAGGTGGTATCTGTCTGTGGCGAAGGGTGACGTTGGGTTCCTGTATCGTCTCGCCGTTTGTGGCTGCGGGATGCAGGAGTGGTGGGAAGTCCGAATTTTGGTGTGGATGTGCTGCGTTCTTTTTTTTGCTGCCCCAGGCGTTGCCTCTTGGAGCTGGTTCCGGTACATAGGCAGGGGGTGCCTGCTGGGGCTGAGAGGTTTCCAGCGATCCAAACCATTTCTTTGCCTCTCGTTGGTATACCGGGCAGGTCTTATAGAAGGCGGGGTGTGGGCCTCCACAGTTACAGCATGTGGCAGGACCATCCTCCTTTTTCTTCGGGAAGGTTTTCCCCTGGTGGGGGCCGGCACAGTTATAGCATCGAGGTGCCGCTGTGCAGAACTTTGATGAATGTCCGAAACGATTGCATTGGAAGCACATCTGTGGTTCTTCATGTCGGTATCGTAGAATGTGGACTCAAGAATTCCCGATGGAAGTCCATCGGAGGAAATCTTTTGGGTCCCATCCTTGGGCTGTGGCGAGGGTTGATACTACGAATGTTCCTAGTGGTGATTTGTAAGATCGGCGAATCTGACGAGTGCGTAAGGCTGGAACCTTCATGTCCTCCAGAATTTCCTTGAGATAAGATTGTTCCATTATTGTATAAAGCCCTCTTATGGTAAAGGCAAGGGTTTTTTCCTCTTTAGTTCCCCAGGTGGAGAACTGTGCTTGTTGTTCTCTTAACATAGTCTGCACACTTTTGTGGTCTTCTATATTGGTTAGCTATAGCCTGGTATAGTGCCTACGTGATGTCACTTGGAAAGAGTGGTCCTTTATGACACTCATGACGGCTGTTCTAAATTGTCGGAAGTCTGCCAATTCGTATAATAGAATTGCTGGCGGCTTAGGTAGAATTGTCTGGGATGGCTAGGCGGGAGGGGAGCGGTTGTGGGTTTCTACCGTTTAGCGTTGGACGGCAATAGTCTCGGCAGCGGTGAAGTATGGCTTAAATTTCGTCTTCCGCTTCTTCTTTGGCTATTGAAAGGTGCCCGTGTCAATGGACTTTCTAGCTCGTGTATCAGCATCGAGTGTGTCTCCCTCTTGGATAGGGGCTAGTTGGGAGTTATCGTTGTTGTTTTGGCCCTTGAAAAGGCCTTCGTCAGTTGGTTTCCCTTGGCATGATGTGCTGTCAAGAATTACTAGCCGGTCTTTCGAAGTCAGATTTTGGGAGTCAATTTTCCAGTCGTTTGGACCGGCGTCATTCTTAAAATCTTTTCCGAAGAGGATGTGTTTGATATTACTGGGTAATGATGTATCAACGTTCGTCCTAGGAGGAATCGTCCTATGTTGTAACTTTTTTGCCGGCGGTGATCTGAGCAGCGATATTTCGCAGAGCGGGTTTAAAGTTGAGGGGGCTGAAGCCCTTTCCCTCTAGCCTACCTACTGCCACCTGTCCGAATAGTCAAAAGAACACGATGTGCGGGTGAGAAGGTGGACCTATGTTAGCCACCCCCCGCTGCAAGAGAGAAATTGTGACCGTGCAAGGTTCCCCCAGGTGCTCCGCTCGCAGCAAGGCGTGCGGTTTACCCCTGAGTAGATCCTGGTCACGCTTAGAAGGCCCTGGTAGGTCTGGGCCACAGCGGATTACAGTACTTCCTCCCCAGGGGGAGTTTTCCAAACACCAGCCAGAGCAACGGAATAGCTAGAGGAGTTCGTTATTGTTGAGTCGCTGACCATAAGCCGGCGAATGAACGATTGATCGATCGATCAATGTTTTCGATGAGCCGATCGATGAGATCCGATGGTAGGGATCAGCTTTTATATCCGCTCGGTCTTCCTAGTTTAACCGTTGTCCATCGCTGATTGGCTCGTTCGAGTTGCTATCCCTTTCTCTTTGGCGGTTGCTCCAACGTATTTTTATTCCCTTTCAGGTTTCCGTTGGAAGAGTCGCTTCCATGTTGCGCTGATGTGCAAACCGTCGTCCCGGTTGAAATTGAATGGATGTTTTTCGATTTCAATAGCTTCGCGAATTCACCTCGGAAAATATCGATCTTCTTTCGCGAGCAATTGCGTTTCCTCGAGCGTGATTTTATGTCCCGGGCCGGAGGTGAAGTGTTCTGCTATGGCCGACTCCCTCCATTTCTTATTCATCATGGCCCGTTTATGTTCGGCTAAGCGGCAGCGAATGGATCGTCTTGTTTGTCCGACGTGTACGTGTCCACAGCTGCATGGAATCCTGTAGACTCCTTCAGATGTTAGCGGGTCGAGTGCATCTTTCGCAGACGGAAGTTCTTCTTTTACTTTTCTTAGCGTGTTAAAACGGACGACGATATTTTCTTTTCGTAGAACCCTGGCTATGCGTTCTGATGTCCCGGCGATGAAGGGAATTTTTGCGTAGGCTGTGGGCTTTGGTCGTTCCACCGAAGGTTTTTGTTTCGGTTTTAAGTTCCGCCGGATGAAGGGGCCGCCAACGCAGCAAAACCCGTAACCCTCCACCAGCATTCAGCAACGCTGCGAAAGCCTTCAAGTCAGATAGAATACTTATGAATTTAAACACTATTTCTTTAAATAAATAAAACATCCTTATCAAGTCGTATTCCCTCCTAAGGCCTGTCGACACATTTCATACACCACATAGCTGATGCCAACTGCAGGGACCACTTTCATGAAGCTGGGCCTAATTCCTCGATAGAGACCAAAGAATCCCTCCCTTGCTATTATCTCACGTATTAATCTCGTCATGGTTTGGGCATGCTCTGGGCTTGTCAGTATATCTGAAAATACAAAAGAAAGTCAACATCATAACGTTGGAAAAGAGAAGAAGCGGAAAGCATATTATGTGACCAAACAAAAGATCACAGAGAATTAATTTGAACTCATGAATTATTATGACATATTTTTTGCAAGATTATTGACTTTGTAATATATTAACCCTATCTGGCCTGAGTGATTTAAAAAATATCTCATACAAGATTGTTGGCATTGCTGACATAGAAGCAATAAAATAATTACGTGTACTTTTTATAAATTTTTATTGGCACATACAGTTTAACTTATGTGAAAAAATGGGCCGATCATAGGTATACCAATGGCCAAAGGGAAAAAATCAGGGATGTCGATATCTGACCGGAAAGGGTTAATTCCCTTGGCGACAAAAAAATACTGGACAAATTAACATTCAAGGAAGCTACTTCAGTCGTGATAACTTCATTCAAAATTAAAATTTTGTAAATGTGGTCTTTCATGATTTCATGAATGTTCTCCATCACTCACCTTGAGCTTGGAGCCTTGTTCTCACCAGAGCAAGCGGATACGATACTATCAGCCCACATGTGCTACTAATCGTCCCACAGCATAAGGGAAGCAAAATCCCTGGATTTTCTGAACCATTTTGCCGGATATAATAATTCTTCAAGGTCTGAAATACAAGATGGGAAAACTTAATATAAATTAAGACTAATTTACTATTTTTAGATTCTAAATCTAAGTAACTAATGCAATCTGTCCAAGCACATTTTAAAAGTTAATGTAGGAATGAGAAAGTTTTTATAATTTGATATAGTTATTAAAGCATTTGGCATTTTTATAAATATGAAGTTGCAGTTTATTTATCAAGAGATCATAATAATACTGCATGATTAAAAGAAGCAATTTATATATTGAATATGAAGTAATTAATCAACTTTTAACTGTTAACTAAGCTCATTACCCAGAGACAACATTAAAAATTAGTCTAAAATATCTCAAGGTACAGAAAAACAATAGAAAAATTAAGAACTCATTTGCCACATTCACAAACATCCAAGATAAATAATTTGACTTACGAACCTCATAAACAGCCAGATCTATGCCAGCATATGGGATTATCCCAAGAAGGTTTGGAATGTATCCACGGTAAAAAGTTCTGAGTCCCTCCCTCAGATAAATTTTTTTTGCTGCATCAATGATCCCATCATACTGGCCAGTTTTCCTGAGGGCCAGTCTAGTTTTTAGCACCTAGACAAAAAAATTAGCACAATTAATGAATGCACTTAGAAATCCAACTTAAGATGTTTAAGCAAAGATTTTAATGAAACAACAATGAGGATACTTCTTCTCACCTCAAGTGGATATATAATGGTCTGGCTCACTCCACCAGCAATTGACCCAGCTACGAAACGATCGTTGATGCTCAAATCCTCACCGCTGTTTTTATGGATCAACGTTTTTGTTTGCTCATAAGCCACGAACTTTATTGCAGTTTCGGGAACAATCTTTATAACATTCACTCCATTTCCTCGCCAGAGTCCTCTGATACCACCCTCTTTTACCATTTCGTGTAAACAAGACACAATTCCTCCTTTATTACCGTGTACCTGAAATACATTCCAGAAAGATAAGTTTAAAGTGGTAAGTTCTTTTAACATCTACAGTTATGATTATCTGAACTTCTAATTAGTATTGGGAACAAATTTGGTAAAATGCAATTTTTTTCTTCATAAAATACTTTTGCGTCATATTTTTCCTCATGTATGTATGTATTTCATTTTTATACCGAATTGCGAGGGACTTTGACATTCAGGGTGTTTCAAATGCTTCAACACTGCAATGAGACAAGGGTGGAGAAGAAGGAAGCGTGAGAATTTGCTTAAACCGCTTTGTTCATAAAGATTACTCAATTTAGTAGCAGATTTTATTTCAGCCAGCTATTAATCATTCAGTTGTTAAGTTTTACATTTTATCTATCAAAATATTTTATTGAACAACGGTATAGGAGTTGTTTCCTTTCTTTATCTTTGCCATAGTCTCCACTCATTATTAATATATATTTTATTAATGTATTTGTTGTTTTAATTACAATAGTAATATTCAAAAATATATATCAAAAATACATTTATATGCCTATTTGATGATATTTCAACACATGATTTTTAATGATGCCAGATTACCCCGAGCTTTTATTATCAGCGCCAACTTTGATCAGAGAATTTCAGATATTTAAACTTTATTGCAATTAGAACAAGAAGTCCAAACCAGGACTAATGCAGGCTGGTTTCCCAAAGTTGACGTTCCGAATTTATTACTTATATTGACAAGAAAAGTGTTAGTGATTCCAAGGAATTCTCTGGAAATCAAATTAATAGAGCATTATCAGGTTTAAAATATTAATAGCAATGTCAAATTTTCTTTCTCACGTATTTTCCATATATTTCATTTGATAAATGTTACTGTTTATACACGGATATGTGTGAATCATCTGTTCATTGCTGAAGGGTAGTCAAGTGGAATAGAAAATAACAGATTTGTTCACTCATCTATGCTCAAGCCGAGTTAGGAAATAATCGTCTCCATGGCAACAAACCGATAAAATGCGATTTATAACGTAAAAACTCTGTTTTAGTAATAATTCAATAAATTACGAGAAATTATCAAAATTCGGAGTTAATATTTGGAATCTAAATTCCTTTCCCCTTAGAACAGTACAAACCTCACTCCGATATCACAATTTTAAGATATTTTAAAGTATTAAAGAAAACATCCCTGTACGATGGATTTGATACTTCAATCTTTGCCAAAAGAAATATAGCCTGGAGGTGGGCCCTGGCAGCACAAGCCTCATACCAACAAGTTTCATGAAAATCTGCCCATTGATGCAAAAGTTGTTAATAGGGGACACATACAGATAGGACCATTTCATTAGGCTGTTTCCTTTAGAAACCAGCCCAATAGAAATGAGTTTTTTACAAAAAATACAATATCATCACATTTAATACAACATAAATACCACGAAATTCTTCATGCTTTATTAGGTTATTGGTATTTCGTTCCAGTTCAAGTATTTTTTCAAGTAATTACCATGCATGATTTAAATTAGAAGTTTGGTATTCAACAACTCAACGTCGCCTCCATTGAAATATATAGTCAGACCCCTATTTACCACCACTCCCCATATAGTGCCACTCCTGCTTACCGCTCATGAATCGTCGTGAACAAAAGTTCCATCTTATGATTAAATAGAGCTAGCATATACCTCGATTTATCGCCACCGCCGCTTTAGCGTCAAAGGCAGTGATGGACAAACGGTGGCGCTAAATCGGGGTCTGACCGTAATTAAATGTCTTAGGATATCGGCGTGGACCTAAAAAAACCCTATCTATAATAGAGAGATCTAATAAGCCTTTAGTGAAGCTCGCTGATGATATTTTCCGGCGTCGGTATATTTTCATGTCAAAATCACTTGCACTGGTTGATATGCAAATTGCAAGTATATTAATCGTTATTAGGCCTCGGGGCTGAAAGTGCGATCGCGATGCGCACCAGTGAGGAAGCGAAATCTGCAGACGAGGAGAGACTTCCCTCTCGAAACGATCAAACCCCGTCACACTCCCTCAATCTCCGCCGGTACCACACGCCTAGTAAATGAGGCGAGAATCCGACCCTGGCCGCATCCCCTCCACCCATCTTATTGCCCATAAAGAAGAGGTCAAAGGTAGTCCACCACCTCGACATCCGAACATAACCAATCTTCCATCTCCATCGCTCCCCGACCGCTGAACTACGTTATCTCGAGCAAACCTCCTCGAGCGGACCAATGGGGACGTTACGGCGGCCGGGGATGGACCTGGCTTGGGCCTTGCTCGGACGACGAGAAGAGCCTTTGCTTCAGCGATGGAAAGTTAGAGGGTGATGGAAGATTACGTTATGATAGACAAGACGGAGACGAAACGGGGAACATTAAAAGGCGCACACGAAATGGTCATGTCGGAACGAATGACTTCTCTCGGGAGATTTGATCCCGAGATTTATCATATTAATATTTTATCGTGCGTTTATCGGTAGCTCGGACACAGAACTATGCAACGGCAAAAAATGATGAAAAAGCGAGAGGACGGTTTCCATGCACCGACTCGGCATAGAGGGACAGACACGCTACCTATCAACCCTAAATGTTTGAAAACGATTGAAAAATGAATAATAATAATAAGCGGCAAAAGATCGTTGAAAAAAAACTTCCTTGAATCTTGTTTTTTTTTATAAAAACAATTGCATATATACTACATCCGTTAGGTACTGCAATTACATTAATCGCACTGGACTCGGACACTATCTTGTAAATATTATTAATCAAAGAAGGTTTTCACTTCGTAGAACGACATTACACGAATCAAATGAAGCCCATTACTTAAAATTACACTTCGATTTATAATCGCGACCGGTTTCACGTAACGGTAAGTAGACTGATGATGCGAAAATGGGTCGCGGATATAAATTGAAGTGTAATTTTAAATAATGGGTTTCATTTCATTCGTACCAAGCAAATGTGGGAGGTACAGCACACGTTTTGTTTTAAAATCAGCAGGTCGGAAACCCATTGGTTTAAAAAATGAAGAATTCATTATATATCGACGCTACGCGCTAGTCACCACCAACTCTCATCCTATTTGTTGCCGAAAAATAAATGAAAAATATTACTAATTATAAGAGCAATGAAAAATTACTCAGCCTACTACCTAAAAATAATGGCACTACAAACGTTGACGGAACAACAGTGTAAAAGGTGCTTTTTACCAAAACAATAAATATAACTGAAAACAACTGAGGAACTACTAAACTCATGATTAAGATATAAAAAACTAGCCAAAAAAGTTTTTGGAAACCGGTGGATTTACCTTGACCACAATTTTATTCCGGATATGAGGCGAGCTACATAATTCATTTTTGGAATTAAATTGCACACGGAGAAAACAACGGATTACTAAACTAAAGCTCCAGCTACACGCGTAAATTATCACGAATTTAACAATTTTTTTAGATTCGTATGTCACAAAGGCTCCATCGAATAACACGAAGTAATCATTCGGTCGATTTCCCTTGAATTTTGAGGACCCATCTCACAATCACGTGATACGAGGATTATCGAAGTCAGCCCACATCTGCCAAAGATCATAAAGGAAGCACTAGGAGGGGGGGGACATGGACATGAGTCGGCAAACCATAAACCGAAGCAATCGGTGGAAATTAGAATGTCACGTGGAAGGGATTGCGGATCGGCAAGTCACCCAACGCACAGTGGGACCAAATCCGAAAAAGGGGACCCATGTATATGCATATATTACAATACTGAAAGTAAGCGAGTAAATGCCGGAAATTTCTAAATTATTAATTTGAATAATACCTGTCGTATATAGAGCGAGTTTTCCATTCAGTCTCTATATATCATGCTAACATCTTCTAGGACACAACGAACAAAACGTTCGAGCTTCCGAATCCTCTTTATAACCGAGTTATACCGTGTGTAATTTTCTATAGTTCATTTATTTAAACTATTTCAGGAACGGCTTTTCCAGGACTTATATAATGGACAAAATATCGATAACAAAGACGATCACGTACAACCATTCTGTCGGCAGGATTCGAACCCGCGAGCATTGGGAGCCAGACACGCTAACCACCCCTCTACCAAAACCGGCAATAATATTTTTAACAGGACAAAAAGAGAACCCAGCTTATTATTTTTTGCGGTTAATTTTTTCATTATTACTACTTGCCATTTACTTGCTTTACTCATAGACTCGACTATGTACACGCAAACTCCCATTAATATTTTACGAAACGGGGAAAAATTATATACGCGGCAGTAAGGAAATGCGAAGGAAAATGAGGCAGATCCCGGTCTTACCGAGAGTGAAGTACAGAGGGAACGGAAGAAATAGTAACCGTTTCATATCCTTTCCACCTGCCTCCTTCCCTTCACCACTTCCATCATACGGCGACGTCGCTCCATAAAAAATGGCTCCGTCTGATTGATCGCCTCTTCACTTGACACCCTCTAACGCCACGCGGCCAAAACCCAACCCCGAATAATCGAAGCATAATGGAAGAAGGTTGGGTGGGGGTTTAATACCACGGCAGGTGATAGCGGGGTGGGATTGACCCCGACCAGTTTTTCTACGTCTAGATTTACTTGTTGGAACACTTTGAGTCGATCCAAAGGTGCGGTGCAGGTACGGGATACGCCTCCGGCGATGCCACCTGCTACCAGAGTTCGCCACCACATACCAGAATGCATTTCAGCCGATGTGAAATCATCTGGTGCGTTCATATCCTCCCCGATGTCGAGATACTGAAGAGGAAGAGTGGAGCGGGTGAAACG
The DNA here is from genome assembly GCA_028673005.1 of Tanypteryx hageni. Taxonomy (NCBI): domain Eukaryota; kingdom Metazoa; phylum Arthropoda; class Insecta; order Odonata; family Petaluridae; genus Tanypteryx; species Tanypteryx hageni. The sequence goes on along the minus strand of CM054113.1, from coordinate 31,574,052 downwards.
ACACTTCATAGTACTTCGACCGTTATTACACCCTCCGTACCATCTTAAACATTTAACTACTGCAGTGAAATTACGAACACCTATCTGCGGTGCGGTCTTCCAGACCGCCACTGTTTATTAATTTATTATGATTATTTCAATATCTACATCTACAATTTGGTTCTCCACGTTAAATACTGCCATGGGTTAAGTGATAAAAAATTATATTCACTTTGTTTGTAAAATATAAACTAGGCGGTAATTTGACACTATAATTTAGGCGGTCTCTCGCAGACAGCATCTATATAGTTAATGGTTAAAACGTTTTCGTCAAAAAATTACGAAAATCGATGGAACGTTTTTAGACCATTCATGGATGAATAAAGCGGAATATATTCTTGAATGTGCCTAATTTAAATGCAGCGAGAAATAACGCCTGCCCAAAAAATTTCTATATTCTTCACATTCTAATACGTTAAAAATCAAATTCTACCATGGCTTTCCACAAATTAAATTCATACATATATTTAACGAAATATTAATATCATCGAGCGCACGGTATCTGGTCAAAATATACATTTTTAAGCCATTCATTTAGGATAAAAACACCCGGGACCGGCTATTTACAAGAACAAATTGGTCAAAGCCTCTCAACAGCCTCACCTTCTCCGGGGGGAAACCAAAACGAAGTCATTTATTTTTTAAGAGATCACAATAAAATTGAAAAACTTTGCGCCAAGATAGGTTTTATGGCAACATGGCATCCTGAATTTTTCCAGCCCTGATCATTGAGCTGACTTCGTTCTGCTTGCTAACGATCAAACGGGATAGCTACGCAAACTTATATAACTTAGAATAATAAATAACTGATTTTATCACACTTTCCGGTAGGAATAGGTGGTTTCAAAATTACGATAAGTGAGCTAAGTTACCCTATTAAGGCGATATGTAAGTACAAAAACAGGGAGAGAAAGCCAACCAGCACAATACTGTCAAAATATATTACTATTATTTTATTTACGTTATGGTACGAAAGATACTATCTTCTTCAACCTTATTACACTTGCAACCGGCATAATATTTATACAGAGTTCACAATACATTGCAAAAAATAGCGCCAAGATGGATCTTATGGCGACATGTCATCTTGAATTTTTCCAGCCCTGATCATTAACCTGACTTCGCTATGTTTGCTAACGATCAAACGGGATAGCTACGCTAAATTAACTAACTTAGAATAATAAAGAACTGATTTTATCACGCTTTCCGAGCAGTTGGTCCCAATTATAGAACCCAATGATTGAACATTGCACTTAGAACACCCATTTATTTATATCATATTTCCATTTATTTATACGTGATTATCAACAGAAAGAAACTTACTTGTCCATCTGGAGGTTTTCGTCTGCAGTACGTAGCCAGAGTAGTTAACTGGCGCGCAAAATTCAATAAAATTCGCATCCTGAAAACACGAAACTCACGTAGACATTCAACTCGGCGTTGCTAAGGAATTTTAATGTACACGGACGTCAAGGCGTGCAACAATGCACTTCCACCAATATAGCCGACGAAGTACATATGTATACCTATATCACCCCCCTTTATATTGCTAAAAATCTTGTCGCGAAAAGATTCTTTGTGGAACAGAGAATCAATCCTTAAATGATATTCTGAGTCAAGGGAAAATAACGTTTTACTTTCGGTCGCCAACCATCCGAGTTCAGAGATTCTCAGAGCTTCCATTCGGTCCTCTTTTTCACAAACGGGTTTCCTCATACGCACTTCACCTTTGGTCGGTTGTTTTTTAAAAACAATTTCTGCGCGATTTCAGAGATTTTTATGAATATTATCTATTGGGAAACTTTGAATGGGAGCCGAAATTGTTATGAATTCTAATCATTGCATTTGCACGCCTATCAGTCATTAAACCAATGAAACATTTGACAGGTTGATTTTTCTGTTGACAATATATTTTAAAAATCTGGAGCAACAAATTACACCAATAATCCTATAAATACGAGGGTATAAGGATTAAAAGAAAAATAGTGGGCGGGAGATAATTTTCTAAGGACAAGTCTGAAAGTGCGTCTTTTGGAGTTAGACGACGTTGCGTTTCAACGATTCCATTCTGCAATATCTTGCAGATTCTTCACATAAGTGGGAAATTTACACCATTTAGGGGCTTTTGATTTAATAAGAGAGAGAGAGAGAGAGAGAGAGAGAGAGAGAGAGAGAGAGAAGCAATGTTGAATGTGGCTAATTTGCGAAATTTTTCGTCAAGCAGTTTATCAATTAACTGGTTGGTATATCCATTCTTGTTGGATATATATTTAATGATCTCCAATTCTTTGTTAAAATCAGAGCTGGATATGGGAATGTTTACTGAACGGTGTAGCATGGCATGATAAACTGCAAGTTTGTGAGATAATACGTGGGAGAAATCAGCAGGAATTACTTGATATGTATATGTTTGTTTTCTGTATATTTCAAAATGATGCTTATTATTATGAATTGTGATGCTTAGGTCAAAAACGTTTAATTTTTTGTGAATTGATTTTAAAAATATAAGATAGGAATTTAATTGTCGATGGCTCACGGTCCAACAGCATAGAATAATATAATAATATTGATTCTAAATCATCCATAAAAATGTCTGACAGTAGGGGGGAGATAAAGGAGAGCCCATTGCTAAACCTTCTTTTTGCTGATAAAATTTTCGATGATGACTGGTAGAGCGTTGCACAGTAGCATTCAAGTCAACCGTAGTTGACATTCCGCATTTCCACATAATGAAAAACCAAAGCCAAGATGGCGCTTCTCATAGCGACATCAGTTGATCATTTAAAATTTGAAATTCATTTTTTTAATTACGAGAAATACGGTACCTGAATTATACAAAATAATTTCTATTGCAATATAATAAAACGCTAATTTTTCTTATTTGAAAATTAATTATAAAAAAATGAATATTTTCTAAATTCAGAAGTGACACCTATTTTACGTGGAAGAAACTGTCGATATTTCGTATTTACAAACATTAATAAAGATAATCGTTATTGCGCTCTATATTCCAATTAAAACTTTATTCTTGATTAATTGTATAATTTGTATGTATATTTTAAGATATTCTTTAGATATTTAGCGCTAGATGTATCACGAATATGAAACTTCTTTCGTAAATGAGCAGATCGTACTTCAAAAGAGTGTTAATCTTGCATGGATTATTTAACAACTTCATAAAATGGAACCATTATTAACGTTAGTAAGAGGGACTACTCCTGAATCTTCGATAACTGCCAGCAATTACTTGAATCAAGAATCATCGTCTATGTTATGGATCGCAAATTTATTTTTAGGAATGAACCATATTAATATGAGCTATTGCTATGATGTGCCGAAATAGCAATCTAAATCGCTTTCTTATCACAATCGTAATGAAATATTACATAACATCAGTTATTTATTTTTAAGGTCTGCTTTAGCTACATAAAATCTTTGGGCATTTTCAAAACTGGAGGAACTTTGAGGTATAATGAACCGATTCCCTACATAGCGAGATTATTAAACTTCCGAACGAGGCTAATATTTACGTGAAGTCCATTTCATCCAAAATACGACGATCTGAATTAGAATTCCGTTTAACTCAGCTGAATATTCTCCAAATTTCATTATTAATCGATAATGCTATACGTTTTAATTTAAAGCAAGGTTTAAAAATCTCACGTTCACCTGCCAAACGACAAATACTGTGGAATTTCCGTGTCGAAAGTCTATAGGAATGGGATATTTTCTATACGTACCGAAAACTGTGGGCTTAGTTGTCTATCGGAATACAACTATTGCCCAGTTTCATCATCCTGGCCAGTAATAAGGAGTTAAGTTTATGCATTCTTTTTCAGCTATGTGATTATTTTCCAACGAGCGACAAATAGAATAAACACGAACATCTGGTGGGAGAAAAGGAATTTCGGAGGAAAAGGTAACAGGTGGGAGGGAAGGATTCGGCCATGGTGGGTCAGTTAAGGGCAGGTTACACGTGCCGCTAAGTCATACGTTATTGGGAAGCCCACCTGGTCCAATTGGAATACGAAAAAATGAGTGCAGCATTGACGTCCAGCCGCGTTGTTCGGTGGGCATCGACCGCAAGCGAATGCAGTTCAATGCGATAGGTGTCCTTTACGTTTGCATATTCAACTCGAGCCACAACTCGGAGAGATTCAGATACTCCCCCATTTTAAAAATTATTACTAAAAACTTTTTAAGTGATAATCGCCATTTGTCGCAAATTCTCGTGGGATATGCATATTCGTAATCCGTTAAATGCACTCGTAAAGAACTAGCTTTCATCGGAAGTGATGCTAAATAGTGGCGAAATACGGAAGAAGCGTATTAACGTTCTTTGATTTTACAAAGCGTCAGTTCTTTATTAAAGGATTGGGAGGGTACCTATGTGAATTTGTATGATTCCTGTAGGATCGTATGCAATATAATGATTAGCGCCCGGGGATAAAATGTCTATTACGATAATGCAATGGAAACCCCTAAAACCCTGTAGGGCGATTAATAATCCAAGAAAGTGGGCGGAAGAAACTCCGACATATTGCAAGGTCGCAACTTCATGATAGCTAAAGGTGACACTATGGGAATAATGTTAACGCCCACGCATATCGAAAGACACAACCACGATAATAAAATGCGTGTCAACACATCGAGAGCTGCTGAGGGCAGAGGAGATACACGATCGGGCTCGTGTATTTTTTTGTATGTTCTGGGAGGCCATTGTTAAAACCATAAATGAAATCCATTTAATACTTATTAAAATATTTGATACTAGGGAGTTGCGAATTTTCCATTCCATGCTCACATAATGCTGACGAATCACACCTAATAATCGACATTCATTTGACCTAATGAAAATCTGTCGTTCATTTCTACCTCCACCCAATATCTTACATATAGCGTCACTATTTTCAATTAGTTAGAAGCGCACCCCTAAGTTATATTTTTCGAAGAATTATTGGGGATCATAATATGAAACTGAAATTAATTAACTTGCATGCCGAAATGCAGACGTCTCCAAGATGAGGAGGTAAGCACTCAGTCAGGCAGCGTTTAGGGCATTGAGGGGTGTTTTAGAAGGAAAGGAAAATAGAGGGAGAGGTAATGGTCAAATAATGCGTGCGTTCGTGCGAGTACGACAGCCGCAAACCTTCTAGGAAATTTCTGGTAAGAGAAGAATGTATTTTCTTGAAGTTTGAAGGTAAATATGTCCTATTGAGAGAACTTGGATATTAAATAAGTAGTTCTGGAAAGCCCTAATCCGCCTTCTTTCCTTTCAATACAATTTTAATATATCACAAGTAGGGGTTATAAATGTTTTTCCGTGGTACAGCAGTGCTTTTCGTCACCTCGCCCTACAAACGAAAGATCTTTGAAATCCGTTCTGTCAATACCTTCCAAATTCATAGTTACAGAAACATTCTAACCTTGATATCATGGTAGCCCTATTTAATCGACCCTGTTGAAATACGACATTTTGTTTATTTATTATGTTATGCTATGTTTATATTAAAAGTATTAAATTTGGTTCAAATTGATGAGAATAGTTAAACACAAATACTTGTAAAAATAATATTTTATCCGTTGTATTGTGGCAGCCTTGCTTTCCATATCTACAGTAAACATCTTGAAATTGCTATTTTATATTGCACGCCTGCTTCATACAAACCTTTGTCAAAATCGGTTTACCTAATTTCTTCCAAATTCATAATTGCCGAAAAGATTAAGTTGGTGGACTACGTCCCTCCGATATCCAGGAAAAGTTGCGAAAAGTAGGTAGGTGTTTCGGATACAAAGCAGCCTTCGTCATTGGAGATTCATCTACCATCTATCATTACTTACTTCTCCATACCATTGAGTTGACTTGTCACATTCTCACGTTTTGCATCATTGTTACCACACGAAAATGAAAATTTTAACAATTAAAAATTATTTTAAGACAATATCATTTACCAAACAATGAAAATGATCTTATTCACAAATCTCTCTCGCAGAATACCTAATTGTTTTATCGAAGGTCATTTTACACTTTTCTTTGAATAAATTGTTAAAAACACTGCCGTATGCGAGCAGAAGTATCTTAGGCAGTCATCGCAGATATTATTTTCAGTTTGTAATATTATTTATATGTAACGTGATGGTTTCTGAAGCAGGAAGGCCGAATGCCGTAGAGATGTAGGGCTGCACGCTAAAATTCAAAGAAAATGAATGACAGGTACAAAGAGACGTCGATTCCCATATTGTACGGAAAAGTAAATCATAATTTCACCGAGAATCAGGATGTTACTCGAGGTTAATGCCATAATTTGTCCGAGTTGCTGTCAAGATTATGTTTCCCGCGTCATGATGCCGTTACGCTAATTGTTCCTCCATCTCTCATCTATAATACCAGGGGATCCGCGGGATGTTTGGCCTCGCTCAAGCCGCCTTGGGCTGGTGGGGGGAATCACGTAGGTAGGTGTTTCGGATACAAAGCAGCATTCATCATTGGCGATTCATCTACCATCTATCACGTTCAATATTATTATCGTCTTCGTAGTTCTCCTACAGTGTGGATGTAAAATTTGATTGGAATTGAAAGCGCTGCCCTCGGAAGTAAAATATGAATGAAAGAAATGTAATTTCAAGAATCGCACGAAATACCGGACTAATGGCAAATGAACCTGAGCCTTGTCTCCTCGTTGAGACAAAAGTTATAGCAGGACAGACAAACGGATAATCAGGCAAACAGACCAAGTGCACAGGGATTCAACATAAGAGACCGCGCCAACGCAAATTGCGTGCCTCTGGGGTACATTTTAGGGAAATTTTTACCTGGCGTTATCTTCGTTGTTTGATGTTTTCTGTGTGTCCGCTAAATTTCGTTTTGATTGGATAAGACTTAAAAATTAGCTCAGGAACTATAAGTGTGGTGTTCTAGAAAAACTATTGGCAGTCGTCTCTTAAGTTATATGAACATGCACACGAAATTTTGCGAAAATAAAAAAATCGAGATAGCAGTTATCGTAGAACAGACAATGACGATTCATATGCTACAAGAATTTTATTTTAATTTTACAGGGTACTAACTAGAAACTGATGACAATATCAGAGATTCTGATTTTATTGTAAACGTTTACCTACTATGGGCTACATAAACGTTTTATTTTTCATGAATTAAACGCGTTCAAAAAGATTTGATTTACAAAATTTAACCCACCATAGATACATCTCTCCTGGAATCTGGTAGAACTTGTTCGGGAACCCAGAATCTTTGTAATGATGTAATTTTCTGCTTTACTAATGTTTTTACCTTATATTAAGTTGAGATTTTGGTAGAATCTAATTCAATGAAACGATACTTAATGCATAAATCTCCTCTTTATACAGAACCATGTTGGTTACCAAATCTGACGGGCCAGTGTCGGGTCGCCTGATTTTTATTACAATTTAAACCAATCTAGAAACATTCACCATTGTTTTAGATTTCTTTTCAAAAGTAAATGAGGTTGGCGGAGAATTAAGCAAAATTGTAACGTTTGTGCTGTCAGTTTCAGTATCCAACGAAACCTGCGAACATGTATTCAATGTCATTAATGTTTTGTTGAGTAAAGGTCGAAACTAATTAAGTGCGCATCATGTCAAGGCGGAAATTTCAGTATACGCCAATTTTAATTACTCACCTAAAGATTTCAATGCCTTTTTCTGTCAAAATCAGATCTTTTGGAGACTGCTAGAGTAGTACAAAATACAAATTCAAATTACATAAATGAAGCACGGCTTTTGAAGTAATGCTATTTTTACGAATTTGTTAAAACAAAATTAAGGTTAAACATTCATATATTTTGTAAATGATAAATAAACCAAATTTTATGGTCCTCATTAGCTTTTTTTAACCTACAGAATATCTCGCTATTAACTTCCGGAATCAACAATTTACAAGATGGCAACTGTAAATTTAACAATAAAATAAATATTAAATATCATTATATGTTTCCCAATAATTAAATAAAATAGTTTCATTGCTCACACCCGGTTTTTTGACCTAGATTAAATTCTCCCGGTTTCTCCCGAAATTTGCTATTCATTCGGTGGAAATCTCTCGGAATCAACTACTCATGAGGTGGGAACCCTAGTTTCCTGTTTCTACGAGCAAATGTTCAAGACGTCTCTTGTGTGAAGAGAAAATATTATCTGCAGTTGTAAGAATTTCAGAAATCAGGGACGTGAATTCCATAGGAGTAAAATGAGCTTCAACCGACTTGAATCAGCACATCTGAGAACATATCAAAAAATGAAATTTAATAACAGCGGAAGAATGAAATGCGAGATATAAAAGGAAATAAGTAGGAAGGGACTCACCCAGGGTTGCCACCTTATGAGTAGTTGATTCCGTGAGATTTCCTTTTCATGAGTAGAAAATTCCGGGAGAATCCGGGAGTATTTTCTCTAGGTCGAAAAACAACTAAAGTGACCAATGAAACTTATTTCATTTAGTTATTAGTAAAATCAATAATGATTATTTAATCTCGTTTTATTTTTAAAGTTAGAGTTGTCAGGTTGAAAACGGCTGATTCCGGGCGATATCCATATGAATAGTTAACCGCGATATCGTTTGTAGGTTAAAAAACACCTAATGAGAACATAGAATAATTGTATTCTACCAGATCCCGGGAGAAAAGTATCTAAGATTGGTTAATTCCGGGAGACTCCCAGAATTCCGGAAGAGGTGGAACCCCAGACTCAGCGCCTCAGTGCCACTCGGGACGAATGTGGCGCCAAGTGTTAGTTAAACCTTTCTCTCAGATAACTGTCCTAAATACTTTTTCAACGTTTAGGAGAAATTGGTTGAGCTACACGAACGAATCGATTTCGAATAAAGGAGTAAATTATGGAACTGTTTTAATATAATTAATTACGTGAGTCGGTCCAGTAGTGTGACGTTGCTCGCGATACAGCTTCTGGTTAGGTCTCACGCATGGCTTCGACTTTAGTGATCGGTATTTGTAAGTTTCATTTTCCGGCATCCCGCGGACCACCTGAAAGACACTCGAGGCCCACCAGTGGTCCGCGGAGCACACTTTGAGAACCGCTGCGTTAAAGTAGCTGTATTCAAATATTACAAAGCCGAGGACCCTCAACGACGAGAACTATCTTCGCCCCTCATTCTGTACCATCACTTTACCGCATAATAACAATAACAATACCTACTGGACATACAATTGCAATTGCAATTTTCTCGTTCGGCGGCGTTTGTTGTTGTATGACAAAATTTGAAAAATGCCCAAGATGAAAGCACGTTAACCCGTAACCACAGGCATCGGTCTCTCAGACCACACGAAAAATTTCAATAGTCTATTTTATGGTCCATGGATCATTTAGGCCTTTGAGGTTTTGTTTAGCTTTGTATCCTGGAGGTGGCTTTGTTTACTTCACGGTAGTTGCCGTCTAGCTTTGGACCTGTGCGTACTAGAGCGGGTTTAGTTTCGTTGCCGGTCTGAAAAACCGCTTGCCTGTGTCCACGTAATTTTTTTCGGGACAGTTCTTTCACACGGTTTCGGAAATTTCCTACGACATGTTGCAGTTATACCGTCCTGGACCGTCGCACGTTCCAAAATTTGAAAACCAAAACTGCCTTCCAATGTTTTATTTGTAGCAGCTCAATATATTTGAAATTTTCAGCACCCGCTTGAGGAGAGAGAGCGTGAGAGGGGGAGGGGAGGGCGTTGGAAAGGGAGTGGGATGGGAAGGGGGGACGGTAAGGGGGGGTTAAGGGGAGAGGGAGGGGAGTGGGAGGAGAGGGTGGGAGAGTGGAGGGAGAGGAAGAGGGAGAAGGGGAGAGAGCGGGGTAGAGGGGGAGAGAGATAGAGACAGAAAAAAACCAAATGTACTATATATTGAAAATAATTATGTGCCGTTAAGTATTTTATAGCGAAATTTATTTCTTTGTCTAACAATTTCTATTGACCCAAAACCATTTTTACACTCCGTACCACTCAATCATGTTAATTTAATATTTATTGCTTAATTTTTAATGCATATAAAAGTTGGTGTCATTAATTTGACTTTTCAAGATATTTCTAAAGGCTAAAGACTACTTAAAAAAGTTGTCCAGTATTGGATAGTACCAGAACTTGGGTGACATTCGTGGTACCGCAAACAGCAACCAAGTTTTGAGAAGAGGATAAGTGAACACGAATTATATTTTGAATGGCTGTCACCCATTTGCTACTTCACGAAACATCTCTTGGAAAACGCTCATAACAGTACTTTTTACCATATGTTAACGACTTTTTATGCCAAAGGCAATAGATTTTTTTCTGGAACAATCAAAATTTATTCATTTTTTCCTCACTAGCGAGTTTGTATTAAAAAGAATTCTCCAATCCATTCCGAAAACACCATTGAAAGAATTCCTTTTGGTGACTTTATGGCGAGATATTTTCTATTTTCCTCCTCCTCTCTCCACCATACCTCTTTCCCATCTGTCTTTTTGTTTGATTTGTCATTCTTAACCGCCCCACTTCAGCCGTCCTCGGCTGAGGGGTGGTCAGCGTGTCTGCCCCCCAACGTTAAAGTCGCCCGAGTAAAATAGTAAAAGGTGCTTGCATACTCACCTTGAAAAAACATTAATTTTTTAGAGACACATTTCGTCATTGGAAATATATTTTTAATTCTAAAGGTTTCACCCCTTTACCGATTTTCATTCTTTCCTTGTGTAACTATAATGTAGTAAACCAATCCCTAAATTTTGCAATTTCAAGAATATTATACTTTTTTCACAGTAGGATACTAAAACCACACATTTTTGCCAAATTTTAAAGTTGTACCCTATCTAGTAGAGAAATAATGTTTATCTATTTGTTTAAATTTTAAATAATTATAACGGCCGCATCAACATATTGATGGAGATTTTTATTTGGGTATGTGCACCAAGTTCAAAATAACTAATAACTAATTTCCGCTTCAACACGACATTATTTTTTTTTCGCGATTCTCAAATATTAAAACAAATACTACACAACCCATATTCTACACATGAAAATTATCACCACCTGATGTTACTTGGTTGTCCTTTGTACCTTGATGTGGTAGAAGGGCTTGAGCATTTCAAGGGGCAACATTTTGTCGTTGTCAAAGAGAGGATAACAAGGTAGGAAATTTAACACCACATTTGAACAAATACAAAGTCTCAAAATTAAAACACAAATTTATTAGTGTAATATTGTAAACACTGGAAACTGTATTGGGTACTCAGTTTCAGCCAGAAGTTACAAGATAAAAATATTGATGATACATTGGTCATTGATTCACAACAATTATATGCAGGCAATTAACAATGTAATGCTTATTGTAAAAGAGCTTGTTGGAATGACTTGAAAGTAGATTTAAATGCAACCTTAAAAGGCATTGATGTATAATATTGTACAATTAAGACATGCCATTAAACAAGATTTTATCTTTTGTGTATAACAGCTTGTAACTTGTTTAATCTATGTGAAAATCCTTCTTCGGGTTGACGTTTCTGTTTTATTAAGGTTAAAATTTAATTTTGTGAAATGCACAAAAGATATTTAGATGCTAAAGCATTGACAGTATATGGAATATAGTGGAGTACATTATAATTCTTAACTAAAATTACACTTAGTCAAGGAACACACAACAATCAATGCTAATTGTTCTATCTGTTCTTTTTTTAGAATTTCACAATAATGAAAATTATGTGTGTTATTAAATACCCTCGACCATCCTATACTGCCAGAAGGCTCAAATAAATGTAACTGTTGCTTGACATCACAGCTTTTGGGAGTTCATTAACCACTTTCCTGGTATCATTTACCCACTTTTGGTTATTCATGAAGGGATAATTTATATATGCGGAGATATTAATTTAATAAAAATAAATAAATGCACTAGTTAATGCATCAGAATATGCTGAAATCTTTTCAACACAACCTACCCATAAGTAGATGCATGTAGAAGGTGAATGTTTTTTATTAGATAGTTATAACAATGTCGACTATTGCTTGGCACAACATTCAAGATTCAGCCATCAGATAATTTGCGTAATACTTTCAAACTGTAAAAAATCAGCCTGAGCTCTTAGATAATACAAAAAAACTATATAGTATATAAAAAATAAATAGACAGGTATTATACAGAAGATTTTGAAATAAAGACGATGTTTTTCACTAAAGAGCCTATCAAAATCACATCCACACAAAATAATTATGTTGTCAGCAAAGATGACCAAAAATGCTAAAACACTCAAAATTGCTTCAGCCATAATTAACAGGCTAAAGCCTTTTTCTTGTATGAAGAAATTATACAAATGATTTTCTTTCTGTTTACCAACAGAATACTTATGAATGCTGGTGGAGGTTTTCGGGTTTCGCTGCGTTGGCGGCATTTCTGGCTCTAGACGTTTCGCAGACATTGCAGTCTGCATCTTGAGGAGACGAAGTGAGATCAGATGGTAGGGATCTGCTTTTATATCCACTCGGCCTTCCTAGTTTAACCGTTGTCCATCGCTGATTGGATCATTCGAGTTGCTATCCTTTTCTCTTTGGCGGTTACTCCAACGTATTTTCTTCCCTTTCACGTTTCCGTTGGAAGAGTCGCTTCCATGTTGCGCTGATGTGATCTTCTTTCGCGAGCAATTTCGTCTCCCCGAGCCTGTTTTTATGTACCGGGCAGCAGGTAAAGTGCTCCGCTATGGCCGACTCCGTCCAATTCTTGTTCATCATGGCCCGATTATGTTCGCCTAAGCGCCAGCGAATGGATCGTCCCGTTTGTCCTACATATACGTGTCCGCAGCTGCATGGAATCCTGTTGACTCCTTCAGATGTTAGCGGGTGGAGTGCATCTTTCGCAGACGGAAGTTCTTCTTTTATTTTTCTTAGCGTGTTTGAACGGACGACGATATTTTCTTTTTGTAGAACCCTGTCTATGCGTTCTGGTGTCCCGGCGATGAAGGGAATTTTTGCGTAGGCTGTGGGCTTTTGTCGTTCCACCGAAGGTTTTTGTTTCGGTTTTATGTTCCGCCGGATGAAGGGGTGACTGTAGCCATTATTCATAAGTGCCCTTCTTATATGCTCTTTTTCGTCTTTTAGAGACTCGGGATCGGAGACCGTGTTTGCTCGGTGCATCAGGGTCTTGATTATTGATGCCTTCTGCTGAGGATGGTGATGAGAGGCAGCATGCAGGTAACGGTCAGTGTGCGTTTTTTCCGAAATACGCTGTGTCCAAGGCTTCCGTCAGGTCTCTTCTTCACCATGACGTCGAGAAATGGTAGGGTGCCGTTCTCTTCGACTTCCATGGTGAACTGGATAGCTGGGTGGACTTGGTTGAGTTTTGCGGAACTCATGAAGTTTATTTGTCCCATGGGGCCAAATGACTAATGTGTCATTCACGCAAAGACTAGTACCCCTACGGAAAGACCGGAAACTTAACAGAAATTTAACAGATTAAATGGACTTAAATGAAAAAATTGCATATAAGAAATCAAACTTATTACCATATATCACACATTACGAGAGTACAAAGTCATTATCAAATTACATAACAGTGAGGTATTTTTACATAAATATTATACAATCAAGATATAAAAATGAATTATTGTAACAGAATTTTATAACGTTAATACCTTTTATGCATGAAACGTATTTAAAGGAAATTCACGTGGACGACGAAAAACGTCAAACTTTCACGTCATGAATGAATTTGTGGATCAAGCAAAAATCTATTTGTAAAGTGATTTCTTCGGCCCTGGAACACATTCTCTTTCTGTTGCACCTGTAAAAAGAACGAAAATGAATTTCTAAGAATGTCAATCATTGAACATGCTAAACCTAATGAAATTGATGCAGGAGGCAATGGGCATGCTTCAAATGTTGCAATAAATGTAAAATAAGGCAAATGCGCTTACGGCCCATAAACAATGTTTCTATGATGATCACATTACCATTTGTAAAATTAAACACATCACATTGCACTAGAAAATGTCCACTTTATCTATAATTTATTCCAAGCACAGTTGTATTTGCTGACGTTTACGTGTTCACAGCAGATACAGTTAGACCATTTAAGATCTATATGTATTCATCATATAATAAGGAAAACTTTTGGTATAGAGATTTCAATTTCTCGTTCGAAAAATATATACATATTTCTAAATGTTTTGAAACAAAGAAGAATTATGTCTAGGATTATAAACAACTGCATAATGAGAAACAAGAAATATTCAAGTTAACAATTTGTGTAAATTCAAAATATTTCAAATTAAAACAATGAGACATCGCTATGGTACACTTATTTCATTCTATTAAAAGCACAATTCTATCCTCTGGCATCTCTGTTGCAGTTTAACTTATAAAACTCACTATAATCTACTGATAACCGCGAGAAGTTTTATACAGAAATTTCAGTTACTCAATCTAAAATTACTGCTTATTTTGTGAACTGACACGAACCATATTCACGGCCAGGGCAATGGACGACACAGCTAGGTGAAGTAATCGAGGCTTAACACCTGAAAATGAGAAATATTTCCTCTCAAAATGCTTCTCGTACAAAAACAAAAGAGAGAAATTTCTTTCCTTCCTTTTTAGAAGATATATCCATTGGAGGTATCTGTTAAGAAAATATAAATGCATTCTCACAAAACGAATTCACATAAATATTCGTAGAACTAGTTCGTTAATTTTTTTTAAAAAATATATGATATTTTTAAGATTTACCTGTTGATTGGACATCAGAACAAAATCATTCCGTCACTTTTTCTTAAACAGTGATGAATGCATATCTACTATATATCTACTTGACAAAATCAGAGTAACTGACAACCTCTCAATAACCAATGGCCAAATTTTTTCAAGAAAAATGGCCGCTGTTCCGTTACGATACACAAGGAACGTGTGGCGCTGTGGTGATGCGGTAGAGAGAGAGAGAGAAATAGAGGGAGGAAATGAGAGAGAGAGCCGACTGCGACTGCAGCGCCTTTCGCGGACACCTTAGCATGGTGAACTACGTGTAAAAGCTGGGAATCTATTCTCCCATAAGAGTTTCATACCCCTGCATCCACGTAACGCAGCCAGCATGAAGGTTGAGGACCACATGATACTAGCGCCTTAGACTCGAAATGCTCCATATATATATTGGCTATGACGGGGGAGAGAGGACAGCACATATCTGCTCCCTCCTTCTGGTCGTAAAACTGTCCGTTCCACAGGAAGCAGTTGTTGGTGAGGCAGAATTCTGTTAACTACGGATAGTCTGCCGGCAGTCCATGATGTATAAGCTCCTTCAAGATTTCGATGGAGTCCTTTATAGGAACCTTAGTGAAGAGTGAGGTCACGTCAAAGCTTACAAGAATATCGTTCTTCGATACTTTCATGTCGTTTAGCCTTTCTATGAAATGTGCTGAATTCTTCACGTGCGATTCCGTTCCGCCTACGTACGTCTGTAAGCTGCGTGCGAAGTATTTTGACAGCCGATATGTTGGGGAGCCGATGGCGCTGACGATGGGTGTCAGAGGAACGTCGTTCTTGTGTATTTTTGGTAACCCAAACAGTTGTGGAGGCCTGGATGATGACGGCAGTAAATTCCGTTTGTCTTAAATAGGTATTGAGGATTTCTAAATCAACTCGGCGGATTTTCCTTTTGGTTTTCCTCGTCGGGTCGCCTTTTAGTGAGGAGTAAGTTGGATTGTCCAGCAGATTGCGGGTCTTCTCGTCGTAGTCCTCCTTGGAGATGATTACGGTGGCGTTTCCCTTATCAGACGATAAAATCACGACACTTCTTGTTTTTCAAATCTGTGATGGCCTGACTTTCGGCTGTTGAGATGTTGGAGGATGGTGGTCTTGTTTTACGAATAATATGCGCCACCTCTTGGCGCATTTCTTCTGCTTGTTTCGATTTCAGATTTCGGATGGCCGCTTCCACTCCCACGACAATTTCTTCCTTAGGTATTTTGTTGGGAGCGATAGCGAAGTTCAGACCTTTCGCTAAGACTGATTTTGCTGCATCGGAGAAATTGACGTCCGTTAGGATGTAAATCGTCTTGTCATGGCTCGGGGTCCTTTATGGGAACCTTAGTGAAGAGTGAGATCACGTCAAAGCTTACTAGAATATCGTTCTCCGATACTTTCATGTCGTTAAGCCTTTCTATAAAATGTGCTGAATTCTTCACGTGCGATTCCGTTCCGCCTACGTACGTCTGTAGCTGCGTGCGAAATATTTTGACAGCCTATATGTTGGGGAACCGATGGCGTTGACGATTTGACTCAGGGGAACGTCGTTCTTGTGTATTTTTGGTAACCCATACAGTCGTGTAGGCCTGGATGATGACGGAAGTAGGTTACTTTGGTTTTTATATGTATAGAGGGTTTCTTAATCAGCTCTATGTTTTTACTTTCGGTTTTTATCGTAGTTTCGCCTTTGAGTTTGGAGTAAGTTGCATCGTCCAGCAGATTGCGGATCTTCTCGTCGTAATCCTCCGAGGAGATGATTAAGGTGGCGTTTCCCATATCTGCCGGTAAAATCAAGATGCTTTTGCTGTTTTTCAAAACTTTGATGGCCTGTCTTTTGGCTGTTGAGATGTTGGAGGATGGTGGTCTTGCTTTACGAATAATATGCGCCACCTCAGATTCAGAATTCAGAATTCAGATTTTGGATGGCCGCTTCCACTCCCAGACAATTTCTTCATTAGGTATTTTGTTGGGAGCAATAGCGATGTTCAGACATTTCGCTAAGACTGATTTTGCTGCATCGGAGAAATTGATGTCCGTTAGGTTGTAAATCATCTAGTCGTGGCTAGGCGTCGGATCTGGATGTTGATTCTTATGGAGATTTTAAAATTTCTTACTCTGCTTATCCTTGAAAGACCACTGGGTTTTGGTTGAGGTGGTGGTGATATGGTCACTTTGTTCTCAGTTTTCGTGAGACATAACGGAGGCGAGCTCTAGTTGGTGATGGTAGAGATTATGAGCGCAATGAAGAAGCGCGTAACTCGTGGAGCGTATGCGTTTACGCAGGAGTGCTTGGCCTGTTGAAAAAGGCGAGTGATGACTAAAGTTTGCACTTCTGTTTGTGGAGACGCTCGAATCTCCTTGAATTCCTCTGGATGTTCTCCCCGTAGAGGGATATCAATTTGAGTTGAAGGCTTTCGCAGCGTTGCTGAATGCTGGTGGAGGTTTTCGGGTTTCGCTGCGTTGGCGGCATTTCTGGCTCTCGACGTTTCGCAGTCATTGCAGTCTGCATCTTCAGGAGATGAAATGAGATCCCGTCAGCTGTATGAATTTGCCTCAGTAAGAGCTTTCCACTACTGTGCGGTTAAGCTTTCAGTGGTTGGGCTGGGAGGTAGCAGGATGCTAATTGGACAGGTCCACTCGCTGTATGTAGAATGGCGGCTGTGGCTTCCGATGTCTTTTCTGAGGAATCTTTACTTCATATGCTGAAATGTCCTCTCTAACAAGGATGGCTGTTCCTCCTCCTAGTCTGCCCTCCCTGTCTGTTCGAAAAACCTTGAATCCGGGTGCCGCCCATTTCCAAGATGGCTTAAGGTGTGTTTCGTGTATAAGAGCTACTGTGACGTTGTTTCCCTGGAGGAAAGCTAGCTGTTCAGGTGTTTTTGTTCTTATACCACCGTTGCAGTTCCAGGTGATAAGGACAATTCCGGAGAGCTGGGTGTTCTTATCCATGCATAGTCAGTATTTGACCGGACAGTTGGGCAAGCACTTGTCCAAGGGCCGCGATTTGTTTCTGCAGGACTGACGCTAGGGACTGCAGTGATGTAAGGAGGGAGGTTAGGGCCGAATCCGTTGTCGGGAGGAAAGGTGGATTATCTGTAGTTGGTTCTGGTTGAGGTGGTATCTGTCTGTGGCGAAGGGTGACGTAGGGTTCCTGTATCGTCTCGCCGTTTGTGGCTACGGGATGCAGGAGTGGTGGGAAGTCCGAATTTCGGTGTGGATGTGCTGCGTTCTTTTTTTTGCTGCCCCAGGCGTTGCCTCTTGGAGCTGGTTCCGGTACATAGGCAGGGGGTGCCTGCTGGGGCTGAGAGGTTTCCAGCGATCCAAACCATTTCCTTGCCTCTCGTTGGTATACCGGGCAGGTCTTATAGAAGGCGGGGTGTGGGCATCCACAGTTACAGCATGTGGCAGGACCATCCTCCTTTTTCTTCGGGAAGGTTTTCCCCTGGTGGGGGCCGGCACAGTTATAGCATCGAGGTTCCGCTGTGCAGAGCGTTGATGAATGTCCGAAACGATTGCATTGGAAGCACATCTGTGGTTCTTCATGTCGGTATCGTAGAATGTGGACTCAAGAATTCCCGATGGAAGTCCATCGGAGGAAATCTTTTGGGTCCCATCCTTGGGCTGTGGCGAGGGTTGATACTACGAATGTCCCTAGTGGTGATTTGTAAGCTCGGCGAATCTGACGAGTGCGTAAGACTGGAACCTTCATGTCCTCCAGAATTTCCTTGAGATAAGATTGTTCCATTATTGTATAAAGCCCTCTTATGGTAAAGGCAAGGGTTTTTTCCTCTTTGGTTCCCCAGGTGGAGAACTGTGCTTGTTCTTCTCTTAACATAGTCTGCACACTTTTGTGGTCTTCTATATAGGTTAGCTGTAGCCTGGTATAGTGCCTACGTGATGTCACTTGGAAAGAGTGGTCCTTTATGACACTCATGACGGCTGTTATAAATTGTCGGAAGTCTGCCAATTCATATAATAGAATTGCTGGCGGCTTAGGTAGACTTGTCTGGGATGGCTCGGCGGGAGGGGAGTTGGAAGCAGGCCCCGGAGTGACGTCTGTATTAGCGTCTCTGAGGAGCGGGTCGTAGCGGTTGTTGGTTTCTACCGTTTAGTGTTGGACGGCAATAGTCTCGGCAGCGGTGAAGTATGGCTTAAATTTCGTCTTCCGCTTCTTCTTTGGCTGTTGAAAGGTGCCCGTGTCAATGGACTTTCTAGCTCGTGTATCAGCATCGAGTGTGTATCCCTCTTGGATAGGGGCTAGTTGGGAGTTATCGTTGTTGTTTTGGCCCTTGAAAAGGCCTTCGTCAGTTGGTTTCCTTTGGCATGGTGTGCTGTCAAGAATTACTAGCCGGTCATTCGAAGTCAGATTTTGGGAGTCAATTTTCCGGTCGTTTGGACCGGCGTCATTCTTAAAATCTTTTCCGAAGAGGATGTGTTTGATATTACTGGGTAATGATGTATCAACGTTCGTCCTAGGAGGAATCGTCCTATGTTGTAACTTTTTTGCCGGCGGTGATCTGAGCAGCGATATTTCGCAGAGCGGGTTTAAAGTTGAGCGGGCTGAAGCCCTTCCCCTCTAGCCTACCAACTGCCACCTGTCCGAATAGTCAAAAGAACACGATGTGCGGGTGAGAAGGTGGACCTATGTTAGCCACCCCCCCGCTGCAAGAGAGAAATTGTGACCGTGCAAGGTTCCCCCAGGTGCTCCGCTCGCAGCAAGGCGTGCGGTTTACACCTGAGTAGATCCTGGTCACGCTTAGAAGGCCCTGGTAGGTCTGGGCCACAGCGGATTACAGTACTTCCTCCCCAGGGGGAGTTTTCCAAACACCAGCCAGAGCAACGGAATAGCTAGAGGAGTTCGTTATTGTTGAGTCGCTGACCATAAGCCGGCGAATGAACGATTGATCGATCGATCAATGTTTTCGATGAGCCGATCGATGAGATCCGATGGTAGGGATCAGGTTTTATATCCGCTCGGTCTTCCTAGTTTTACCGTTGTCCATCGCTGATTGGCTCGTTCGAGTTGCTATCCCTTTCTCTTTGGCGGTTGCTCCAACGTATTTTTATTCCCTTTCAGGTTTCCGTTGGAAGAGTCGCTTCCATGTTGCGCTGATGTGCAAACCGTCGTCCCGGTTGAAATTGAATGGATGTTTTTCGATTTCAATAGCTTCGCGAATTCACCTCGGAAAATATCGATCTTCTTTCGCGAGCAATTGCGTTTCCTCGAGCGTGATTTTATGTCCCGGGCCGGAGGTGAAGTGTTCCGCTATGGCCGACTCCCTCCATTTCTTATTCATCATGGCCCGTTTATGTTCGGCTAAGCGGCAGCGAATGGATCGTCCTGTTTGTCCGACGTGTACGTGTCCACAGCTGCATGGAATCCTGTAGACTCCTTCAGATGTTAGCGGGTCGAGTGCATCTTTCGCAGACTAAAGTTCTTCTTTTACTTTTCTTAGCGTGTTAAAACGGACGACGATATTTTCTTTTCGTAGAACCCTGGCTATGCGTTCTGATGTCCCGGCGATGAAGGGAATTTCTGCGTAGGCTGTGGGCTTTGGTCGTTCCACCGAAGGTTTTTGTTTCGGTTTTAAGTTCCGCCGGATGAAGGGGCCGCCAACGCAGCAAAACCCGTAACCCTCCACCAGCATTCAGCAACGCTGCGAAAGCCTTCAAGTCAGATAGAATACTTATGAATTTAAACACAATTTCTTTAAATAAATAAAACATCCTAATCAAGTCGTATTCCCTCCTAAGGCCTGTCGACACATTTCATAAACCACATAGCTGATGCCAACTGCAGGGACCACTTTCATGAAGCTGGGCCTAATTCCTCGATAGAAACCAAAGAATCCCTCCCTTGCTATTATCTCACGTATTAATCTCGTCATGGTTTGGGCATGCTCTGGGCTTGTTAGTATATCTGAAAATACAAAAGAAAGTCAACATCATATTGTTGGAAAAGAGAAGAAGCGGAAAGCATATTATGTGACCAAACAAAAGATCACAGAGAATTAATTTGAACTCATGAATTATTATGACATATTTTTTGCAAGATTATTGACTTTGTAATATATTAACCCTTTCTGGCCTGAGTGATTTAAAAAATATCTCATACAAGATTGATGGCATTGCTGACATAGAAGCAATAAAATAATTACGTGTACTTTTTATAAATTTTTATTGGCACATACAGTTTAACTTATGTGAAAAAATGGGCCGATCATAGGTATACCAATGGCCAAAGGGAAAAAATCAGGGATGTCGATATCTGACCGGAAAGGGTTAATTCCCTTGGCGACAAAAAAATACTGGACAAATTAACATTCAAGGAAGCTACTTCAGTCGTGATAACTTCATTCAAAATTAAAATTTTGTAAATGTGGTCTTTCATGATTTCATGAATGTTCTCCATCACTCACCTTGAGCTTGGAGCCTTGTTCTCACCAGAGCAAGCGGATACGATACTATCAGCCCACATGTGCTACTAATCGTCCCACAGCATAAGGGAAGCAAAATCCCTGGATTTTCTGAACCATTTTGCCGGATATAATAATTCTTCAAGGTCTGAAATACAAGATGGGAAAACTTAAGATAAATTAAGACTAATTTACTATTTTTAGATTCTAAATTTAAGTAACTAATGCAATCTGTCCAAGCACATTTTAAAAGTTAATGTAGGAATGAGAAAGTTTTTATAATTTGATATAGTTATTAAAGCATTTGGCATTTTTATAAATATGAAGTTGCAGTTTATTTATCAAGAGATCATAATAATACTGCATGATTAAAAGAAGCAATTTATATATTGAATATGAAGTAATTAATCAACTTTTAACTGTTAACTAAGCTCATTACCCAGAGACAACATTAAAAATTAGTCTAAAATATCTCAAGGTACAGAAAAACAATAGAAAAATTAAGAACTCATTTGCCACATTCACAAACATCCAAGATAAATAATTTTACTTACGAACCTCATAAACAGCCAGATCTATGCCAGCATATGGGATTATCCCAAGAAGGTTTGGAATGTATCCACGGTAAAAAGTTCTGAGTCCCTCCCTCAGATAAATTTTTTTTGCTGCATCAATGATCCCATCATACTGGCCAGTTTTCCTAAAGGGCCAGTCTAGTTTTTAGCACCTAGACAAAAAAATTAGCACAATTAATGAATGCACTTAGAAATCCAACTTAAGATGTTTAAGCAAAGATTTTAATGAAACAACAATGAGGATACTTCTTCTCACCTCAAGTGGATATATAATGGTCTGGCTCACTCCACCAGCAATTGACCCAGCTACGAAACGCTCGTTGATGCTCAAATCCTCACCGCTGTTTTGATGGATCAACGTTTTTGTTTGCTCATAAGCCATGAACTTTATTGCAGTTTCGGGAACAATCTTTATAACATTCACTCCATTTCCTCGCCAGAGTCCTCTGATACCACCCTCTTTTACCATTTCGTGTAAACAAGACACAATTCCTCCTTTATTACCGTGTACCTGAAATAAATTCCAGAAAGATAAGTTTAAAGTGGTAAGTTCTTTTAACATCTACAGTTATGATTATCTGAACTTCTAATTAGTATTGGGAACAAATTTGGTAAAATGCAATTTTTTTCTTCATAAAATACTTTTGCGTCATATTTTTCCTCATGTATGTATGTATTTCATTTTTATACCGAATTGCGAGGGACTTTGACATTCAGGGTGTTTCGAATGCTTCAACACTGCAATGAGACAAGGGTGGAGAAGAAGGAAGAGTGAGAATTTGCTTAAACCGCTTTGTTCATAAAGATTACTCAATTTAGTAGCAGATTTTATTTCAGCCAGCTATTAATCATTCAGTTGTTAAGTCTTACATTTTATCTATCAAAATATTTTATTGAACAACGGTATAGGAGTTGTTTCCTTTCTTTATCTTTGCCATAGTCTCCACTCATTATTAATATATATTTTATTAATGTATTTGTTGTTTTAAATACAATAGTAATATTCAAAAATATATATCAAAAATACATTTATATGCCTATTTGATGATATTTCAACACAAGATTTTTAATAATGCCAAATTACCCCGAGCTTTTATTATCAGCGCCAACTTTGATCAGAGAATTTCAGATATTTAAACTTTATTGCAATTAGAACAAGAAGTCCAAACCAGGACTAATGCAGGCTGGTTTCCCAAAGTTGACGTTCCGAATTTATTACTTATATTGACAAGAAAAGTGTTAGTGATTCCAAGGAATTCTCTGTAAATCAAATTAATAGAGCATTATCAGGTTTAAAATATTAATAGCAATGTCAAATTTTCTTTCTCACGTATTTTCCATATATTTCATTTGATAAATGTTACTGTTTATACACGGATATGTGTGAATCATCTGTTCATTGCTGAAGGGTAGTCAAGTGGAATAGAAAATAACAGATTTGTTCACTCATCTATGCTCAAGCCGAGTTAGGAAATAATCGTCTCCATGGCAACAAACCGATAAAATGCGATTTATAACGTAAAAACTCTGTTTTAGTAATAATTCAATAAATTACGAGAAATTATCAAAATTCGGAGTTAATATTTGGAATCTAAATTCCTTTCCCCTTAGAACAGTACAAACCTCACTCCGATATCACAATTTTAAGATATTTTAAAGTATTAAAGAAAACATCCCTGTACGATGGATTTGATACTTCAATCTTTGCCAAAAGAAATATAGCCTGGAGGTGGGCCCTGGCAGCACAAGCCTCATACCAACAAGTTTCATGAAAATCTGACTATTGATGCAAAAGTTGTTAATAGGGGACACACACAGATAGGAACAATTTCATTAGGCTGTTTCCTTTAGAAACCAGCCCAATAGAAATGAGTTTTTCACAAAAAATACAATATCATCACATTTAATACAACATAAATACCACGAAATTCTTCATGCTTTTTTAGGTTATTGGTATTTCGTTCCAGTTCAAGTATTTTTTCAAGTAATTACCATGCATGATTTAAATTAGAAGTTTGGTATTCAACAACTCAACGTCGCCTCCATTAAAATATATAGTCAGACTCCTATTTACCACCCCTCCCCATATAGTGCCACTCCTGCTTACCGCCCATGAATCGTCGTGAACAAAACTTCCATCTTATGATTAAATAGAGCTAGCATATACCTCGATTTATCGCCACCGCCGCTTTAGCGTCAAAGGCAGTGATGGACAAACGGTGGCGCTAAATCGGGGTCTGACCGTAATTAAATGTCTTAGGATATCGGCGTGGACCGAAAGAAACCCTATTTAGAATAGAGAGCTAATAAGCCTTTAGTGAAGCTCGCTGATGATATTTTCCGGCGTCGGTATATTTTCATGTCAAAATCACTTGCACTGGTTGATATGCAAATTGCAAGTTTATTAATCGCTATTAGGACTCGGAGCGGAAAGTGCGATCGCGATGCGCACCAATGAGGAAGCGAAATCTGCAGACGAGGAGAGACTTCCCTCTCGAAACGATCAAACCCCGTCACACTCCCTCAATCTCCGCCGGTACCACACGCCTAGTAAATGAGGCGAGAATCCGACCCTGGCCGCATCCCCTCCACCCATCTTATTACCCATAAAGAAGAGGTCAAAGGTAGTCCACCACCTCGACATCCGAACATAACCAATCTGCCATCTCCATCGCTCCCGGACCGCTAAACTACGTTATCTCGAGCAAACCTCCTCGCACGGACCAATGGGGACGTTACGGCGGCCGGGGATGGACTTGACTTGGACCTTGCTCGGACGACGAGAAGAGCCTTTGCTTCAGCGATGGAAAGTTAGAGGGTGATGGAAGATTACGTTATGATAGACAAGACGGAGACGAAACGGGGAACATTAAAAGGCGCACACGAAATGGTCATGTCGAAACGAATGACTTCTCTCGGGAGATTTGATCCCGAGATTTATCATATTAATATTTTATCGTGCTTTTATCGGCAGCTCGGACACAGAACTATGCAACGGCAAAAAATGATGAAAAAGCGAGAGGACCGTTTCCATGCACCGACTCGGCATAGAGGGAAAGACACGCTACATATCAACCCTAAATGTTTGAAAACGATTGAAAAATGAATAATAATAATAAGCAAAAAAGATCGTTGAAATAAACTTCATTTAATCTTGTTTTTTTTTTTTATAAAAACAGTTGCATAAATACTACATCCGTTAGGTACTGCAATTTCATTAATCGCACTGGACTCGGACACTATCTTGTAAATATTATTAATCAAAGAATGTTTTCACTTCGTAGAACGACATTACACGAATGAAATGAAACCCATTACTTAAAATTACACTTCGATTTATAATCGCGACCGGTTTCACGTAACGGTAAGTAGACTGATGATGCGAAAATGGGTCGCGGATATAAATTGAAGTGTAATTTTAAATAATGGGTTTCATTTCATTCGTACCAAGCAAATGTGGGAGGTACAGCACACGTTTTGTTTTAAAATCAGCAGGTCGGAAACCCATTGGTATAAAAAATGAAGAATTCATTATATATCGACGCTACGCGCTAGTCACCACCAACTCTCATCCTATTTATTGCCGAAAAATAAATGAAAAATATTACTAATTATAAGAGCAATGAAAAATTACTCAGCCTACTACCTAAAAATAATGGCACTACAAACGTTGACGGAACAACAGTGTAAAAGGTGCTTTTCACCAAAACAATAAATATAACTGAAAACAACTGAGGAACTACTAAACTCATGATTAAGATATAAAAAACTAGCCAAAAAAGTTTTTGGAAACCGGTGGATTTACCTTGACCACAATTTTATTCCGGATATGAGGCGAGATACATAATTCATTTTTGGAATTAAATTGCACACGGAGAAAACAACGGATTACTAAACTAAAGCTCCAGCTACACGCGTAAATGATCACGATTTTAACAATTTTTTTAGATTCGTATGTCACAAAGGCTCCATCGAATAACACGAAGTAGTCATTTGGTCGATTTCCCTTGAATTTTGAAGACCCATCTCACAATCACGTGATACGAGGATTATCGAAGTCAGCCCACATCTGCCAAAGATCATAAAGGAAGCACTAGGAGGAGGGGGACATGGACATGAGTCGGCAAACCATAAACCGAAGCAATCGGTGGAAATTAGAATGTCACGTGGAAGGGATTGCGGATCGGCAAGTCACCCAACGCACAGTGGGACCAAATCCGAAAAAGGGGACCCATGTATATGCATATATATTACAATACTGAAAGTAAGCGAGTAAATGCTGGAAATTTCTGAATTATTAATTTGAATAATACCTGTCGTATATAGAGCGAGTTTTCCATTCAGTCTCTATATATCATGCTAACATCTTCTAGGACACAACGACCATAACGTTCGAGCTTCCGAATCCTCTTTATAACCGAGTTATACCGTGTGTAATTTTCTATAGTTCATTTATTTAAACTATTTCAGGAACGGCTTTTCCAGGACTTATATAATGGAAAAAAATATCGATTACAAAGACGATCACGTACAACCATTCTGTCGGCAGGATTCGAACCCGCGAGCATTGGGAGCCAGACACGCTAACCACCCCTCTACCAAAACCGGCAATAATATTTTTAACAGGACAAAAAGAGAACCCAGCTTATTATTTTTTGCGGTTAATTTTTTCATTATTACTACTTGCCATTTACTTGCTTTACTCATAGACTCGACTATGTACACGCAAACTCCCATTAATATTTTACGAAACGGGGAAAAATTATATTCGCGGCAGTAAGGAAATGCGAAGGAAAATGAGACAGATCCCGGTCTTACCGAGAGTGAAGTACAGAGGGAACGGAAGAAATAGTAACCGTTTCATATCCTTTCCACCTGCCTCCTTCCCTTTACCACTTCCATCATACGGCGACGTCGCTCCATAAAAAATGGCTCCGTCTGAATGATCGCCTCTTCACTTGACACCCTCTAACGCCACGCGGCCAAAACCCAACCCCGAATAATCGAAGCATAATGGAAGAAGGTTGGTTGGGGGTTTAATACCACGGCAGGTGATAGCGGGGTGGGATTGACCCCGACCAGTTTTTCTACGTCTAGACTTACTTGTTGGAACACTTTGAGTCGATCCAAAGGTGCGGTGCAGGTACGGGATACGCCTCCGGCAATGCCACCTGCTAACAGAGTTCGCCACCACATACCAGAATGCATTTTAGCCGATGTGAAATCATCTGGTACGTTCATATCCTCCCCGATGTCGAGATACTGAAGAGGAAGAGTGGAGCGGGTGAAACGACACTTCATAGTACTTCGACCGTTATTACACCCTCCGTACCATCTTAAACATTTAACTACTGCAGTGAAATTACGAACACCTATCTGCGGTGCGGTCTTCCAGACCGCCACTGTTTATTAATTTATTATGATTATTTCAATATCTACATCTACAATTTGGTTCTCCACGTTAAATACTGCCATGGGTTAAGTAATAAAAAATTATATTCACTTTGTTTGTAAAATATAAACTAGGCGGTAATTTGACACTATAATTTAGGCGGTCTCTCGCAGACAGCATCTATATAGTTAATGGTTAAAACGTTTTCGTCAAAAAATTACGAAAATCGATGGAACGTTTTTAGACCATTCATGGATGAATAAAGCGGAATATATTCTTGAATGTGCCTAATTTAAATGCAGCGAGAAATAACGCCTGCCCAAAAAATTTCTATATTCATCACATTCTAATACGTTAAAAATCAAATTCTACCATGGATTTCCACAAATTAAATTCATACATATATTTAACGAAATATTAATATCATCGAGCGCACGGTATCTGGTCAAAATATACATTTTTAAGCCATTCATTTAGGATAAAAACACCCGGGACCGGCTATTTACAAGAACAAATTGGTCAAAGCCTCTCAACAGCCTCATCTTCTCCGGGGGGAAACCAAAACGAAGTCATTTATTTTTTAAGAGATCACAATAAAATTGAAAAACTTTGCGCCAAGATAGGTTTTATGGCAACATGGCATCCTGAATTTTTCCAGCCCTGATCATTGAGCTGACTTCGTTCTGCTTGCTAACGATCAAACGGGATAGCTACGCAAACTTATATAACTTAGAATAATAAATAACTGATTTTATCACACTTTCCGGTAGGAATAGGTGGTTTCAAAATTACGATAAGTGAGCTAAGTTACCCTATTAAGGCGATATGTAAGTACAAAAACAGGGAGAGAAAGCCAACCAGCACAATACTCTCAAAATATATTACTATTATTTTATTTACGTTATGGTACGAAAGATACTATCTTCTTCAACCTTATTACACTTGCAACCGGCATAATATTTATACAGAGTTCACAATACATTGCAAAAAATAGCGCCAAGATGGATCTTATGGCGACATGTCATCTTGAATTTTTCCAGCCCTGATCATTAACCTGACTTCGCTATGTTTGCTAACGATCAAACGGGATAGCTACGCTAAATTAACTAACTTAGAATAATAAAGAACTGATTTTATCACGCTTTCCGAGCAGTTGGTCCCAATTATAGAACCCAATGATTGAACATTGCACTTAGAACACCCATTTATTTATATCATATTTCCATTTATTTATACGTGATTATCAACAGAAAGAAACTTACTTGTCCATCTGGAGGTTTTCGTCTGCAGTACGTAGCCAGAGTAGTTAACTGGCGCGCAAAATTCAATAAAATTCGCATCCTGAAAACACGAAACTCACGTAGACATTCAACTCGGCGTTGCTAAGGAATTTTAATGTACACGGTCGTCAAGGCGTGCAACAATGCACTTCCACCAATATAGCCGACGAAGTACATATGTATACCTATATCACCCCCCTTTATATTGCTAAAAATCTTGTCGCGAAAAGATTCTTTGTGGAACAGAGAATCAATCCTTAAATGATATTCTGAGTCAAGGGAAAATAACGTTTTACTTTCGGTCGCCAACCATCCGAGTTCAGAGATTCTCAGAGCTTCCATTCGGTCCTCTTTTTCACAAACGGGTTTCCTCATACGCACTTCACCTTTGGTCGGTTGTTTTTTAAAAACAATTTCTGCGCGATTTCAGAGATTTTTATGAATATTATCTATTGGGAAACTTTGAATGGGAGCCGAAATTGTTATGAATTCTAATCATTGCATTTGCACGCCTATCAGTCATTAAACCAATGAAACATTTGACAGGTTAATTTTTCTGTTGACAATATATTTTAAAAATCTGGAGCAACAAATTACACCAATAATCCTATAAATACGAGGGTATAAGGATTAAAAGAAAAATAGTGGGCGGGAGATAATTTTCTAAGGACAAGTCTGAAAGTGCGTCTTTTGGAGTTAGACGACGTTGCGTTTCAACGATTCCATTCTGCAATATCTTGCAGATTCTTCACATAAGTGGGAAATTTACACCATTTAGGGGCTTTTGATTTAATAAGAGAGAGAGAGAGAGATAGAGAGAGAGAGAGAAGCAATGTTGAATGTGGCTAATTTGCGAAATTTTTCGTCAAGCAGTTTATCAATTAACTGGTTGGTGTATCCATTCTTGTTGGATATATATTTAATGATCTCCAAATCTTTGTTAAAATCAGAGCTGGATATGGGAATGTTTACTGAACGGTGTAGCATGGCATGATAAACTGCAAGTTTGTGAGATAATGGGTGGGAGAAATCAGCAGGAATTACTTGATATGTATATGTTTGTTTTCTGTATATTTCAAAATGATGCTTATTATTATGAATTGTGATGCTTAGGTCAAAAACGTTTAATTTTTTGTGAATTGATTTTAAAAATATAAGATAGGAATTTAATTGTCGATGGCTCACGGTCCAACAGCATAGAATAATATAATAATATTGATTCTAAATCATCCATAAAAATGTCTGACAGTAGGGGGGAGATAAAGGAGAGCCCATTGCTAAACCTTCTTTTTGCTGATAAAATTTTCGATGATGACTGGTAGAGCGCTGTACAGTAGCATTCAAGTCAACCGTAGTTGACATTCCGCATTTCCACATAATGAAAAACCAAAGCCAAGATGGCGCTTCTCATAGCGACATCAGTTGATCATTTAAAATTTGAAATTCATTTTTTTAATTACGAGAAATACGGTACCTGAATTATAAAAAATAATTTCTATTGCAATATAATAAAACGCTAATTTTTCTTATTTGAAAATTAATTATAAAAAAATGAATATTTTCTAAAATCAGAAGTGACACCTATTTTACGTGGAAGAAACTGTCGATATTTCGTATTTACAAACATTAATAAAGATAATCGTTATTGCGCTCTATATTCCAATTAAAACTTTATTCTTGATTAATTGTATAATTTGTATGTATATTTTAAGATATTCTTTAGATATTTAGCGCTAGATGTAGCACGAATATGAAACTTCTTTCGTAAATGATCAGATCGTACTTCAAAAGAGTGTTAATCTTGCATCTACATCTACATCTACATATTACCCTGCAAGTCACCTTGACGGTGGATGGCAGGGGGTGCCGCGTACCAAGTTCCTAACTAATTATTATTCACAGTTATCTATTGTGGTCACGTATTGTCCTAGGGAAAAAGGACTCCTTATACCTCTCCGTCCTACTATCTATTTCGCGAATCTTGTCGTCATTATCTCTCCGTCCGATATACGTTGGTTGTCGAATAATATCCTTCATTTCATTTACGAATATCTCCGACCTATATTTATCTAGAAGTTTAAGTCTCGCCTGTAATCTACGATCTTTCAACGATGGCCAACTCAACTCATCAATGAGTAACGTAACGCTCTGTTTTTTATCGTAATTCTTTTTCACGAATCTAGCTGCTCGCCGCTGTATTTTTTCTAAATCCTTTATGAGTCCCCTCTGATATGGATCCCAAACCGCTGCTGCGTATTCCATTTGAGGTCTAACCAACGATAAATAACAGGATTCTCTCACCTTTTCCGTGCTTTTCCAGACTATCCTACGCACAAAAGCCAACTTCTTATTTGCCGCACCTATCACTCGTCTTATGTGGGTGTCCCAAGACAGGTCACGATTCAAGGTTACCCCGAGGTATTTCACGGATTTCGAAACAGGAATGATCTCACCATCTATCGAGTAGGTAAACACGGACGATGGGCTTCTAGATTTCCAAAAGTTTAGAACGTTACTCTTTTTCTGATTGATTTCTAGCTGCCATTCCTTGCACCAAACAGATAACGCATCCAGATCATCCTGAAGCTGACGATGGTCGCTAGGACCACTAATTTCTCTATAGACTACGGTGTCATCCGCAAAAAGCCTGATATTACTTTTTACAACTGAGCTGATGTCGTTTATATAAAGCAAGAAAAGCATAGGTCCGATCACACTACCCTGCGGCACTCCAGAGACTACATCTGCCACACTCGAGGACTTACCATCGATGACTACTTTTTGTTTTCTATTCCTAAGGAAAGCGCGAACCCAGTTAATGACTTTAACATTAACGCCAAGATTTTCCAATTTTAATAAAAACTTACGGTGGGGAACCTTGTCAAAAGCTTTTCTAAAATCAAGGAACACTGCATCGACCTGCTTATTATTTTCGCCGCATGATAAAACATCATTCACAAACAGACCGAGTTGGGTGTCACAGGATCTACCTTTTCTGAAGCCATGTTGACAGCTGACTAAGAGCGATCTACTCTCAAGATAACGCATTGTGTTGCTAACAATAATGTGCTCCAAAATCTTACATGATAATGATGTTAGAGAAATCGGCCTATAATTTTCGGGGTTTTCTTTGTCACCTCCCTTATGAATGGGTGTGACGTGTGCTAGTTTCCAATCATCAGGAACCTCACAGAGGGTAAGAGATTTCTCGAAAACTATCCGAAGGAAGGGAGCTATATCTTCTGCTAGTTCTTTTAATACACGCGCGGGAATTCCTTCTGATCCAGGATTTTTGTTGGGCTTTATCGCACTCAGTTGCTTCGCTATTCCTACCTCAGAGATTTTAATATTATCCATCCGAGTACATCCATCGGGAATAAGATTATCTTTAAGTATATTTCCACCTGCCGTGAACGCCTTCGCGAAGTAAACGTTTAGTAGATTAGCTTTATCCTCCCCATCGTGAAGGATGTCTCCGGAATCACATCGCAGGGAGGGTATTGAAGGACCCACTCCCTTGACTTCTCTTACGTAGGACCAGAACGCTTTTGGATCCTCCTTCAATTTTGCATTTAATACCTCATTCCGGAAGGTGTTAAATGCGTTACGCATGGTTTTTCTCGCTAGTACGCGGGCACTGTTATACTCATGGACTATAGCTGCGCGATACTCATCGGAAGCGGTGGTAGGTATGTTTTTCAATTTTGCGTGGCTACGCCTCTGTCGTCTTAAGGCAATCCTGACTTCCTTATTAAACCAACGAGGTTCTTTCTTATCAGATTTTAACTTACTGGGGATAAATCTTTTCATACCTCTTCCTAGTATATCCTTAAATAATAACCATGATGGCTCCATACCTAATCGTTCTGTCTTTTCACGATAACTGACAAAGGTACTTTTGAGATGTAAGCTGAAACTTTTAAAGTCGGCCTTGGCGAAAGCGTATACATTCCGAAGAGGCTTAGGATGTCTTTTGAGCTTTAATTCGCACTCCGCATACACAGCTCGATGGTCGCTAAGTCCCTCCTCTGTGGATACCTTAGTTATCCTATGCGGGATGTTAGAAGCAAGCAAGTCGAGAACATTGCCCGAACGCGTGGCTTTTTGTACCATCTGGATTAAGGAATATTCATGAAACGTGTCAATTAAGGCTTCACACGATTCGCGTTCTTTACCTCCCGTAACGAAACATAGGTTTTCCCAATCGATTGACGGTAAGTTAAAATCGCCTCCAATTATCACGTAACCGTCGTTCATAATAGATCTAAGCTCGGCTAATTGCCTCTCTAAACTTAAAATATAATCAACTTTGGCTTTAGGTGGTCTGTAAAATGAGCATAAATATATCTTTTTCGAATTATCCTTACCTAGGCGGCACCACACGCTCTCGGTCGTTTCATCGATAATAGGGATCTGACAACTATCGTACTTTTCACTTATTGCCAAAAATACTCCGCCACCTATTCTATTGGCGCGGTCTTTTCTGTATACTCTATAGCTTTTCGGAAAAATTTCTTGGTTAGCGATATCTTCAGTGAGCCAACTTTCCGTACCTATAACTACATCCGCATGCAACGTGCGAATTACGTGTTCGAGTTCGGCAGACTTCCTACGAATGCTGCGGCAGTTTAAAACTATAATATTTAATTTCTCGTTATCGCCCGAAGCATTAACTGCTCTATTACGGCTTTCGCAGGTGGACTCTCTCGCTTTGCGACCGGAAACTGTATTACACTCGATGCCCCTATGAAATCTCCTAATACGCCTACACCCTACCCTACTCTCTAATCTAAAAAAGACCTACCATGGTCGAAGAT
Source organism: Tanypteryx hageni (assembly GCA_028673005.1). Taxonomy (NCBI): domain Eukaryota; kingdom Metazoa; phylum Arthropoda; class Insecta; order Odonata; family Petaluridae; genus Tanypteryx; species Tanypteryx hageni. The sequence goes on along the minus strand of CM054113.1, from coordinate 31,540,804 downwards.
CCTACACGCTACACTCTGTGAAGCCTCGGTCGTGTAATGAACTCCAGAGCCGTTTAGGGGTACCCTACACGATCCGGGAACCGGCCGGAGATCAACGAAGTCGACTCCCATGCCCACACAGAAATTCCATAGCCTTTGGTTTAGCCCCGCCACGCGGCTCCAAATCTCCGAACCACAGTCAATCCGCGGGACAATACTACAAATGGTGAGCCGCACATCAGAACCCGACTCCTCTCGGACACGAGTGACATGGATTATTTAACAACTTCATAAAATGGAACCATTATTAACGTTAGTAAGAGGGACTACTCCTGAATCTTCGATAACTGCCAGCAATTACTTGAATCAAGAATCATCGTCTATGTTATGGATCGCAAATTTATTTTTAGGAATGAACCATATTAATATGAGCTATTGCTATGATGTGCCGAAATAGCAATCTAAATAGTTTTCTTATCACAATCGTAATGAAATATTACATAACATCAGTTATTTATTTTTAAGGTCTGCTTTAGCTACATAAAATCTTTGGGCATTTTCAAAACTGGAGGAACTTTGAGGTATAATGAACCGATTCCCTACATAGCGAGATTATTAAACTTCCGAACGAGGCTAATATTTACGTGAAGTCCATTTCATCCAAAATACGACGATCTGAATTAGAATTCCGTTTAACTCAGCTGAATATTCTCCAAATTTCATTATTAATCGATAATGCTATACGTTTTAATTTAAAGCAAGGTTTAAAAATCTCACGTTCACCTGCCAAACGACAAATACTGTGGAATTTCCGTGTCGAAAGTCTATAGGAATGGGATATTTTCTATACGTACCGAAAACTGTGGGCTTAGTTGTCTATCGGAATACAACTATTGCCCAGTTTCATCATCCTGGCCAGTAATAAGGAGTTAAGTTTATGCATTCTTTTTCAGCTATGTGATTATTTTCCAACGAGCGACAAATAGAATAAACACGAACATCGGGTGGGAGAAAAGGAATTTCGGAGGAAATGGTAACAGGTGGGAGGGAAGGATTCGGCCATGGTGGGTCAGTTAAGGGCAGGTTACACGTGCCGCTAAGTCATACGTTATTGGGAAGCCCTCCTGGTCCAATTGGAATACGAAAAAATGAGTGCAGCATTGACGTCCAGCCGCGTTGTTCGGTGGGCATCGGACGCAAGCGAAAGCAGTTCAATGCGATAGGTGTCCTTTACGCTTGCATATTCAACTCGAGCCACAACTCGGAGAGATTCAGATACTCCCCCATTTTAAAAATTATTACTTAAAACTTTTTAAGTGATAATCGCCATTTGTCGCAAATTCTCGTGGGATATGCATATTCGTAATCCGTTAAATGCACTCGTAAAGAACTAGCTTTCATCGGAAGTGATGCTAAATAGTGGCGAAATACGGAAGAAGCGTATTAACGTTCTTTGATTTTACAAAGCGTCAGTTCTTTATTAAAGGATTGGGAGGGTACCTATGTGAATTTGTATGATTCCTGTAGGATCGTATGCAATATAATGATTAGCGCCCGGGGATAAAATGTCTATTACGATAATGCAATGGAAACCCCTAAAACCCTGTAGGGCGATTAATAATCCAAGAAAGTGGGCGGAAGAAACTCCGACATATTGCAAGGTCGCAACTTCATGATAGCTAAAGGTGACACTATGGGAATAATGTTAACGCCCACGCATATCGAAAGACACAACCACGATAATAAAATGCGTGTCAACACATCGAGAGCTGCTGAGGGCAGAGGAGATACACGATCGGGCTCGTGTATTTTTTTGTATGTTCTGGGAGGCCATTGTTAAAACCATAAATGAAATCCATTTAATACTTATTAAAATATTTGATACTAGGGAGTTGCGAATTTTCCATTCCATGCTCACATAATGCTGACGAATCACACCTAATAATCGACATTCATTTGACCTAATGAAAATCTGTCGTTCATTTCTACCTCCACCCAATATCTTACATATAGCGTCACTATTTTCAATTAGTTAGAAGCGCACCCCTAAGTTATATTTTTCGAAGAATTATTGGGGATCATAATATGAAACTAAAATTAATTAACTTGCATGCCGAAATGCAGACGTCTCCAAGATGAGGAGGTAAGCACTCAGTCAGGCAGCGTTTAGGGCATTGAGGGGTGTTTTAGAAGGAAAGGAAAATAGAGGGAGAGGTAATGGTCAAATAATGCGTGCGTTCGTGCGAGTACGACAGCCGCAAACCTTCTAGGAAATTTCTGGTAAGAGAAGAATGTATTTTCTTGAAGTTTGAAGGTAAATATGTCCTATTGAGAGAACTTGGATATTAAATAAGTAGTTCTGGAAAGCCCTAATCCGCCTTCTTTCCTTTCAATACAATTTTAATATATCACAAGTAGGGGTTATAAATGTTTTTCCGTGGTACAGCAGTGCTTTTCGTCACCTCGCCCTACAAACGAAAGATCTTTGAAATCCGTTCTGTCAATACCTTCCAAATTCATAGTTACAGAAACATTCTAACCTTGATATCATGGTAGCCCTATTTAATCGACCCTGTTGAAATACGACATTTTGTTTATTTATTATGTTATGCTATGTTTATATTAAAAGTATTAAATTTGGTTCAAATTGATGAGAATAGTTAAACACAAATACTTGTAAAAATAATATTTTATCCGTTGTATTGTGGCAGCCTTGCTTTCCATATCTACAGTAAACATCTTGAAATTGCTATTTTATATTGCACGCCTGCTTCATACAAACCTTTGTCAAAATCGGTTTACCTAATTTCTTCCAAATTCATAATTGCCGAAAAGATTAAGTTGGTGGACTACGTCCCTCCGATATCCAGGAAAAGTTGCGAAAAGTAGGTAGGTGTTTCGGATACAAAGCAGCCTTCGTCATTGGCGATTCATCTACCATCTATCATTACTTACTTCTCCATACCATTGAGTTGACTTGTCACATTCTCACGTTTTGCATCATTGTTACCACACGAAAATGAAAATTTTAACAATTAAAAATTATTTTAAGACAATATCATTTACCAAACAATGAAAATGATCTTATTCACAAATCTCTCTCGCAGAATACCTAATTGTTTTATCGAAGGTCATTTTACACTTTTCTTTGAATAAATTGTTAAAAACACTGCCGTATGCGAGCAGAAGTATCTTAGGCAGTCATCGCAGATATTATTTTCAGTTTGTAATATTATTTATATGTAACGTGATGGTTTCTGAAGCAGGAAGGCCGAATGCCGTAGAGATGTAGGGCTGCACGCTAAAATTCAAAGAAAATGAATGACAGGTACAAAGAGACGTCGATTCCCATATTGTACGGAAAAGTAAATCATAATTTCACCGAGAATCAGGATGTTACTCGAGGTTAATGCCATAATTTGTCCGAGTTGCTGTCAAGATTATGTTTCCCGCGTCATGATGCCGTTACGCTAATTGTTCCTCCATCTCTCATCTATAATACCAGGGGATCCGCGGGATGTTTGGCCTCGCTCAAGCCGCCTTGGGCTGGTGGGGGGAATCACGTAGGTAGGTGTTTCGGATACAAAGCAGCATTCATCATTGGCGATTCATCTACCATCTATCACGTTCAATATTATTATCGTCTTCGTAGTTCTCCTACAGTGTGGATGTAAAATTTGATTGGAATTGAAAGCGCTGCCCTCGGAAGTAAAATATGAATGAAAGAAATGTAATTTCAAGAATCGCACGAAATACCGGACTAATGGCAAATGAACCTGAGCCTTGTCTCCTCGTTGAGACAAAAGTTATAGCAGGACAGACAAACGGATAATCAGGCAAACAGACCAAGTGCACAGGGATTCAACATAAGAGACCGCGCCAACGCAAATTGCGTGCCTCTGGGGTACATTTTAGGGAAATTTTTACCTGGCGTTATCTTCGTTGTTTGATGTTTTCTGTGTGTCCGCTAAATTTCGTTTTGATTGGATAAGACTTAAAAATTAGCTCAGGAACTATAAGTGTGGTGTTCTAGAAAAACTATTGGCAGTCGTCTCTTAAGTTATATGAACATGCACACGAAATTTTGCGAAAATAAAAAAATCGAGATAGCAGTTATCGTAGAACAGACAATGACGATTCATATGCTACAAGAATTTTATTTTAATTTTACAGGGTACTAACTAGAAACTGATGACAATATCAGAGATTCTGATTTTATTGTAAACGTTTACCTACTATGGGCTACATAAACGTTTTATTTTTCATGAATTTAACGCGTTCAAAAAGATTTGATTTACAAAATTTAACCCACCATAGATACATCTCTCCTGGAATCTGGTAGAACTTGTTCGGGAGCCCAGAATCTTTGTAATGATGTCATTTTCTGCTTTACTAATGTTTTTACCTTATATTAAGTTGAGATTTTGGTAGAATCTAATTCAATGAAACGATACTTAATGCATAAATCTCCTCTTTATACAGAACCATGTTGGTTACCAAATCTGACGGGCCAGTGTCGGGTCGCCTGATTTTTATTACAATTTAAACCAATCTAGAAACATTCACCATTGTTTTAGATTTCTTTTCAAAAGTAAATGAGGTTGGCGGAGAATTAAGCAAAATTGTAACGTTTGTGCTGTCAGTTTCAGTATCCAACGAAACCTGCGAACATGTATTCAATGTCATTAATGTTTTGTTGAGTAAAGGTCGAAACTAATTAAGTGTGCATCATGTCAAGGCGGAAATTTCAGTATACACCAATTTTAATTACTCACCTAAAGATTTCAATGCCTTTTTCTGTCAAAATCAGATCTTTTGGAGACTGCTAGAGTAGTTCAAAATACAAATTCAAATTACATAAATGAAGCACGGCTTTTGAAGTAATGCTATTTTTACGAATTTGTTAAAACAAAATTAAGGTTAAACATTCATATATTTTGTAAATGATAAATAAACCAAATTTTATGGTCCTCATTAGCTTTTTTTAACCTACAGAATATCTCGCTATTAACTTCCGGAATCAACAATTTTCAAGATGGCAACTGTAAATTTAACAATAAAATAAATATTAAATATCATTATATGTTTCCCAATAATTAAATAAAATAGTTTCATTGCTCACACCCGGTTTTTTGACCTAGATTAAATTCTCCCGGTTTCTCCCGAAATTTGCTATTCATTCGGTGGAAATCTCTCGGAATCAACTACTCATGAGGTGGGAACCCTAGTTTCCTGTTTCTACGAGCAAATGTTCAAGACGTCTCTTGTGTGAAGAGAAAATATTATCTGCAGTTGTAAGAATTTCAGAAATCAGGGACGTGAATTCCATAGGAGTAAAATGAGCTTCAACCGACTTGAATCAGCACATCTGAGAACATATCAAAAAATGAAATTTAATAACAGCGGAAGAATGAAATGCGAGATATAAAAGGAAATAAGTAGGAAGGGACTCACCCAGGGCTGCCACCTTATGAGTAGTTGATTCCGGGAGATTTCCTTTTCATGAGTAGAAAATTCCGGGAGAATCCGGGAGTATTTTCTCTAGGTCGAAAAACAACTAAAGTGACCAATGAAACTTATTTCATTTAGTTATTAGTAAAATCAATAATGATTATTTAATCTCGTTTTATTTTTAAAGTTAGAGTTGTCAGGTTGAAAACGGCTGATTCCGGGCGATATCCATATGAATAGTTAACCGCGATATCGTTTGTAGGTTAAAAAACACCTAATGAGAACATAGAATAATTGTATTCTACCAGATCCCGGGAGAAAAGTATCTAAGATTGGTTAATTCCGGGAGACTCCCAGAATTCCGGAAGAGGTGGAACCCCAGACTCAGCGCCTCAGTGCCACTCGGGACGAATGTGGCGCCAAGTGTTAGTTAAACCTTTCTCTCAGATAACTGTCCTAAATACTTTTTCAACGTTTAGGAGAAATTGGTTGAGCTACACGAACGAATCGATTTCGAATAAAGGAGTAAATTATGGAACTGTTTTAATATAATTAATTACGTGAGTCGGTCCAGTAGTGTGACGTTGCTCGCGATACAGCTTCTGGTTAGGTCTCACGCATGGCTTCGACTTTAGTGATCGGTATTTGTAAGTTTCATTTTCCGGCATCCCGCGGACCACCTGAAAGACACTCGAGGCCCACCAGTGGTCCGCGGAGCACACTTTGAGAACCGCTGCGTTAAAGTAGCTGTATTCAAATATTACAAAGCCGAGGACCCTCAACGACGAGAACTATCTTCGCCCCTCATTCTGTACCATCACGTTACCGCATAAAAACAATAACAATACCTACTGGACATACAATTGCAATTGCAATTTTCTCGTTCGGCGGCGTTTGTTGTTGTATGACAAAATTTGAAAAATGCCCAAGATGAAAGCACGTTAACCCGTAACCACAGGCATCGGTCTCTCAGACCACACGAAAAATTTCAATAGTCTATTTTATGGTCCATGGATCATTTAGGCCTTTGAGGTTTTGTTTAGCTTTGTATCCTGGAGGTGGCTTTGTTTACTTCACGGTAGTTGCCGTCTAGCTTTGGACCTGTGCGTACTAGAGCGGGTTTAGTTTCGTTGCCGGTCTGAAAAACCGCTTGCCTGTGTCCACGTAATTTTTTTCGGGACAGTTCTTTCACACGGTTTCGGAAATTTCCTACGACATGTTGCAGTTATACCGTCCTGGACCGTCGCACGTTCAAAAATTTGAAAACCAAAACTGCCTTCCAATGTTTTATTTGTAGCAGCTCAATATATTTGAAATGTTCAGCACCAGCTTGAGGAGAGAGAGCGTGAGAGGGGGAGGGGAGGGCGTTGGAAAGGGAGTGGGATGGGAAGGGGGGACGGTAAGGGGGGGTTAAGGGGAGAGGGAGGGGAGTGGGAGGAGAGGGTGGGAGAGTGGAGGGAGAGGAAGAGCGAGAAGGGGAGAGAGCGGGGTAGAGGGGGAGAGAGATAGAGACAGAAAAAAACCAAATGTACTATATATTGAAAATAATTATGTGCGGTTAAGTATTTTATAGCGAAATTTATTTCTTTGTCTAACAATTTCTATTCACCCAAAACCATTTTTACACTCCGTACCACTCAATCATGTTAATTTAATATTTATTGCTTAATTTTTAGTGCATATAAAAGTTGGTGTCATTAATTTGACTTTTCAAGATATTTCTAAAGGCTAAAGACTACTTAAAAAAGTTGTCCAGTATTGGAAAGTACCAGAACTTGGGTGACATTCGTGGTACCGCAAACAGCAACCAAGTTTTGAGAAGAGGATAAGTGAACACGAATTATATTTTGAATGGCTGTCACCCATTTGCTACTTCACGAAACATCTCTTGGAAAACGCTCATAACAGTACTTTTTACCATATGTTAACGACTTTTTATGCCAAAGGCAATAGATTTTTTTCTGGAACAATCAAAATTTATTCATTTTTTCCTCACTAGCGAGTTTGTATTAAAAAGTATTCTCCAATCCATTCCGAAAACACCATTGAAAGAATTCCTTTTGGTGACTTTATGGCGAGATATTTTCTATTTTCCTCCTCCTCTCTCCACCATACCTCTTTCCCATCTGTCTTTTTGTTTGATTTGTCATTCTTAACCGCCCCACTTCAGCCGTCAGCGTGTCTGGCTCCCAATGTTAAAGTCGCCCGAGTAAAATAGTAAAAGGTGCTTGCATACTCACCTTGAAAAAACATTAATTTTTTAGAGACACATTTCGTCATTGGAAATATATTTTTAATTCTAAAGATTTCACCCCTTTACCGATTTTCATTCTTTCCTTGTGTAACTATAATGTAGTAAACCAATCCCTAAATTTTGCAATTTCAAGAATATTATACTTTTTTCACAGTAGGATACTAAAACCACACATTTTTGCCAAATTTTAAAGTTGTACCCTATCTAGTAGAGAAATAATGTTTATCTATTTGTTTAAATTTTAAATAATTATAACGGCCGCATCAACATATTGATGGAGATTTTTATTTGGGTATGTGCACCAAGTTCAAAATAACTAATAACTAATTTCCGCTTCAACACGACATTATTTTTTTTTCGCGATTCTCAAATATTAAAACAAATACTACACAACCCATATTCTACACATGAAAATTATCACCACCTGATGTTACTTGGTTGTCCTTTGTACCTTGATGTGGTAGAAGGGCTTGAGCATTTCAAGGGGCAACATTTTGTCGTTGTCAAAGAGAGGATAACAAGGTAGGAAATTTAACACCACATTTGAACAAATACAAAGTCTCAAAATTAAAACACAAATTTATTAGTGTAATATTGTAAACACTGGAAACTGTATTGGGTACTCAGTTTCAGCCAGAAGTTACAAGATAAAAATATTGATGATACATTGGTCATTGATTCACAACAATTATATGCAGGCAATTAACAATGTAATGCTTATTGTAAAAGAGCTTGTTGGAATGACTTGAAAGTAGATTTAAATGCAACCTTAAAAGGCATTGATGTATAATATTGTACAATTAAGACATGCCATTAAACAAGATTTTATCTTTTGTGTATAACAGCTTGTAACTTGTTTAATCTATGTGAAAATCCTTCTTCGGGTTGACGTTTCTGTTTTATTAAGGTTAAAATTTAATTTTGTGAAATGCACAAAAGATATTTAGATGCTAAAGCATTGACAGTATATGGAATATAGTGGAGTACATTATAATTCTTAACTAAAATTACACTTAGTCAAGGAACACACAACAATCAATGCTAAGTGTTCTATCTGTTCTTTTTTTAGAATTTCACAATAATGAAAATTATGTGTGTTATTAAATACCCTCGACCATCCTATACTGCCAGAAGGCTCAAATAAATGTAACTGTTGCTTGACATCACAGCTTTTGGGAGTTCATTAACCACTTTCCTGGTATCATTTACCCACTTTTGGTTATTCATGAAGGGATAATTTATATATGCGGAGATATTAATTTAATAAAAATAAATAAATGCACTAGTTAATGCATCAGAATATGCTGAAATCTTTTCAACACAACCTACCCATAAGTAGATGCATGTAGAAGGTGAATGTTTTTTATTAGATAGTTATAACAATGTCGACTATTGCTTGGCACAACATTCAAGATTCAGCCATCAGATAATTTGCGTAATACTTTCAAACTGTAAAAAATCAGCCTGAGCTCTTAGATAATACAAAAAAACTATATAGTATATAAAAAATAAATAGACAGGTATTATACAGAAGATTTTGAAATAAAGACGATGTTTTTCACTAAAGAGCCTATCAAAATCACATCCACACAAAATAATTATGTTGTCAGCAAAGATGACCAAAAATGCTAAAACACTCAAAATTGCTTCAGCCATAATTAACAGGCTAAAGCCTTTTTCTTGTATGAAGAAATTATACAAATGATTTTCTTTCTGTTTACCAACAGAATACTTATGAATGCTGGTGGAGGTTTTCGGGTTTCGCTGCGTTGGCGGCATTTCTGGCTCTAGACGTTTCGCAGACATTGCAGTCTGCATCTTGAGGAGACGAAGTGAGATCAGATGGTAGGGATCTGCTTTTATATCCACTCGGCCTTCCTAGTTTAACCGTTGTCCATCGCTGATTGGATCATTCGAGTTGCTATCCTTTTCTCTTTGGCGGTTACTCCAACGTATTTTCTTCCCTTTCACGTTTCCGTTGGAAGAGTCGCTTCCATGTTGCGCTGATGTGATCTTCTTTCGCGAGCAATTTCGTTTCCCCGAGCCTGTTTTTATGTACCGGGCAGCAGGTAAAGTGCTCCGCTATGGCCGACTCCGTCCAATTCTTGTTCATCATGGCCCGATTATGTTCGCCTAAGCGCCAGCGAATGGATCGTCCCGTTTGTCCTACATATACGTGTCCGCAGCTGCATGGAATCCTGTTGACTCCTTCAGATGTTAGCGGGTGGAGTGCATCTTTCGCAGACGGAAGTTCTTCTTTTATTTTTCTTAGCGTGTTTGAACGGACGACGATATTTTCTTTTTGTAGAACCCTGTCTATGCGTTCTGGTGTCCCGGCGATGAAGGGAATTTTTGCGTAGGCTGTGGGCTTTTGTCGTTCCACCGAAGGTTTTTGTTTCGGTTTTATGTTCCGCCGGATGAAGGGGTGACTGTAGCCATTATTCATAAGTGCCCTTCTTATATGCTCTTTTTCGTCTTTTAGAGACTCGGGATCGGAGACCGTGTTTGCTCGGTGCATCAGGGTCTTGATTATTGATGCCTTCTGCTGAGGATGGTGATGAGAGGCAGCATGCAGGTAACGGTCAGTGTGCGTTTTTTCCGAAATACGCTGTGTCCAAGGCTTCCGTCAGGTCTCTTCTTCACCATGACGTCGAGAAATGGTAGGGTGCCGTTCTCTTCGACTTCCATGGTGAACTGGATAGCTGGGTGGACTTGGTTGAGTTTTGCGGAACTCATGAAGTTTATTTGTCCCATGGGGCCAAATGACTAATGTGTCATTCACGCAAAGACTAGTACCCCTACGGAAAGACCGGAAACTTAACAGAAATTTAACAGATTAAATGGACTTAAATGAAAAAATTGCATATAAGAAATCAAACTTATTACCATATATCACACATTACGAGAGTACAAAGTCATTATCAAATTACATAACAGTGAGGTATTTTTACATAAATATTATACAATCAAGATATAAAAATGAATTATTGTAACAGAATTTTATAACGTTAATACCTTTTATGCATGAAACGTATTTAAAGGAAATTCACGTGGACGACGAAAAACGTCAAACTTTCACGTCATGAATGAATTTGTGGATCAAGCAAAAATCTATTTGTAAAGTGATTTCTTCGGCCCTGGAACACATTCTCTTTCTGTTGCACCTGTAAAAAGAACGAAAATGAATTTCTAAGAATGTCAATCATTGAACATGCTAAACCTAATGAAATTGATGCAGGAGGCAATGGGCATGCTTCAAATGTTGCAATAAATGTAAAATAAGGCAAATGCGCTTACGGCCCATAAACAATGTTTCTATGATGATCACATTACCATTTGTAAAATTAAACACATCACATTGCACTAGAAAATGTCCACTTTATCTATAATTTATTCCAAGCACAGTTGTATTTGCTGACGTTTACGTGTTCACAGCAGATACAGTTAGACCATTTAAGATCTATATGTATTCATCATATAATAAGGAAAACTTTTGGTATAGAGATTTCAATTTCTCGTTCGAAAAATATATACATATTTCTAAATGTTTTGAAACAAAGAAGAATTATGTCTAGGATTATAAACAACTGCATAATGAGAAACAAGAAATATTCAAGTTAACAATTTGTGTAAATTCAAAATATTTCAAATTAAAACAATGAGACATCGCTATGGTACACTTATTTCATTCTATTAAAAGCACAATTCTATCCTCTGGCATCTCTGTTGCAGTTTAACTTATAAAACTCACTATAATCTACTGATAACCGCGAGAAGTTTTATACAGAAATTTCAGTTACTCAATCTAAAATTACTGCTTATTTTGTGAACTGACACGAACCATATTCACGGCCAGGGCAATGGACGACACAGCTAGGTGAAGTAATCGAGGCTTAACACCTGAAAATGAGAAATATTTCCTCTCAAAATGCTTCTCGTACAAAAACAAAAGAGAGAAATTTCTTTCCTTCCTTTTTAGAAGATATATCCATTGGAGGTATCTGTTAAGAAAATATAAATGCATTCTCACAAAACGAATTCACATAAATATTCGTAGAACTAGTTCGTTAATTTTTTTTAAAAAATATATGATATTTTTAAGATTTACCTGTTGATTGGACATCAGAACAAAATCATTCCGTCACTTTTTCTTAAACAGTGATGAATGCATATCTACTATATATCTACTTGACAAAATCAGAGTAACTGACAACCTCTCAATAACCAATGGCCAAATTTTTTCAAGAAAAATGGCCGCTGTTCCGTTACGATACACAAGGAACGTGTGGCGCTGTGGTGATGCGGTAGAGAGAGAGAGAGAAATAGAGGGAGGAAATGAGAGAGAGAGCCGACTGCGACTGCAGCGCCTTTCGCGGACACCTTAGCATGGTGAACTACGTGTAAAAGCTGGGAATCTATTCTCCCATAAGAGTTTCATACCCCTGCATCCACGTAACGCAGCCAGCATGAAGGTTGAGGACCACATGATACTAGCGCCTTAGATTCGAAATGCTCCATATATAGATTGGCTATGACGGGGGAGAGAGGACAGCACATATCTGCTCCCTCCTTCTGGTCGTAAAACTGTCAGTTCCACAGGAAGCAGTTGTTGGTGAGGCAGAATTCTGTTAACTACGGATAGTCTGCCGGCTGTCCATGATGTATAAGCTCCTTCAAGATTTCGATGGAGTCCTTTATAGGAACCTTAGTGAAGAGTGAGGTCACGTCAAAGCTTACAAGAATATCGTTCTTCGATACTTTCATGTCGTTTAGCCTTTCTATGAAATGTGCTGAATTCTTCACGTGCGATTCCGTTCCGCCTACGTACGTCTGTAAGCTGCGTGCGAAGTATTTTGACAGCCGATATGTTGGGGAGCCGATGGCGCTGACGATGGGTGTCAGAGGAACGTCGTTCTTGTGTATTTTTGGTAACCCAAACAGTTGTGGAGGCCTGGATGATGACGGCAGTAAATTCCGTTTGTCTTAAATAGGTATTGAGGATTTCTAAATCAACTCGGCGGATTTTCCTTTTGGTTTTCCTCGTCGGGTCGCCTTTTAGTGAGGAGTAAGTTGGATTGTCCAGCAGATTGCGGGTCTTCTCGTCGTAGTCCTCCTTGGAGATGATTACGGTGGCGTTTCCCTTATCAGACGATAAAATCACGACACTTCTTGTTTTTCAAATCTGTGATGGCCTGACTTTCGGCTGTTGAGATGTTGGAGGATGGTGGTCTTGTTTTACGAATAATATGCGCCACCTCTTGGCGCATTTCTTCTGCTTGTTTCGATTTCAGATTTCGGATGGCCGCTTCCACTCCCACGACAATTTCTTCCTTAGGTATTTTGTTGGGAGCGATAGCGAAGTTCAGACCTTTCGCTAAGACTGATTTTGCTGCATCGGAGAAATTGACGTCCGTTAGGATGTAAATCGTCTTGTCATGGCTCGGGGTCCTTTATGGGAACCTTAGTGAAGAGTGAGATCACGTCAAAGCTTACTAGAATATCGTTCTCCGATACTTTCATGTCGTTAAGCCTTTCTATAAAATGTGCTGAATTCTTCACGTGCGATTCCGTTCCGCCTACGTACGTCTCTAAGCTGCGTGCGAAATATTTTGACAGCCTATATGTTGGGGAACCGATGGCGTTGACGATTTGACTCAGGGGAACGTCGTTCTTGTGTATTTTTGGTAACCCATACAGTCGTGTAGGCCTGGATGATGACGGCAGTAGGTTACTTTGGTTTTTATATGTATAGAGGGTTTCTTAATCAGCTCTATGTTTTTACTTTCGGTTTTTATCGTAGTTTCGCCTTTGAGTTTGGAGTAAGTTGCATCGTCCATACATACATACAAACCTTTGTCAAAATCGGTTTACCTAATTCCTTCCAAATTCATAATTGCTGAAAAGATTAAGTTGGTGGAATACGTCCCTCCGATATCCAGGAAAAGTTGCGAAAAGTAGGTAGGTGTTTCGGATACAAAGCAGCCTTCGTCATTGGCGATTCATCTACCATCTATCATTACTTACTTCTCCATACCATTGAGTTGACTTGTCACATTCTCACGTTTTGCATCAATGTTACCACACGAAAATGAAAATTTTAACAATTAAAAATTATTTTAAGACAATATCATTTACCAAACAATGAAAATGATCTTATTCACAAATCTCTCTCGCAGAATACCTAATTGTTTTATCGAAGGTCATTTTACACTTTTCTTTGAATAAATTGTTAAAAACACTGCCGTATGCAAGCAGAAGTATCTTAGGCAGTCATCGCAGATATTATTTTCAGTTTGTAATATTATTTATATGATACGTGATGGTTTCTGAAGCAGGAAGGCCGAATGCCGTAGAGATGTAGGGCTGCACGCTAAAATTCAAAGAAAATGAATGACAGGTACAAAGAGACGTCGATTCCCATATTGTACGGAAAAGTAAATCATAATTTCACCGAGAATCAGGATGTTACTCGAGGTTAATGCCATAATTTGTCCGAGTTGCTGTCAAGATTATGTTTCCCGCGTCATGATGCCGTTACGCTAATTGTTCCTCCATCTCTCATCTATAATACCAGGGGATCCGCGGGATGTTTGGCCTCGCTCAAGCCGCCTTGGGCTGGTGGGGGGAATCACGTAGGTAGGTGTTTCGGATACAAAGCAGCATTCATCATTGGCGATTCATCTACCATCTATCACTTTCAATATTATTATCGTCTTCGTAGTTATCCTACAGTGTGGATGTAAAATTTGATTGGAATTGAAAGCGCTGCCCTCGGAAGTAAAATATGAATGAAAGAAATGTAATGATAATCAGGCAAACAGACCAAGTGCACAGGGATTCAACATAAGAGACCGCGCCAACGCAAATTGCGTTCCTCTGGGGTACATTTTAGGGAAATTTTTACTTGGCGTTATCTTCGTTGTTTGATGTTTTCTGTGTGTCCGCTAAATTTCGTTTTGATTGGATAAGACTTAAAAATTAGCTCAGGAACTATAAGTGTGGTGTTCTAGAAAAACTATTGGCAGTCGTCTCTTAAGTTATATGAACATGCACACGAAATTTTGCGAAAATAAAAAAATCGAGATAGCAGTTATCGTAGAACAGGCAATGACGATTCATATGCTACAAGAATTTTATTTTAATTTTACAGAAACTGATGACAATATCGGAGATTCTGATTTTATTGTAAACGTTTACCTACTATGGGCTACATAAACGTTTTATTTTTCATGAATTAAAAGCGTTCAAAAAGATTTGATTTACAAAATTTAACCCACCATAGATACATCTCTCCTGGAATCTGGTAGAACTTGTTCGGGAGCCCAGAATCTTTGTAATGATGTAATTTTCAGCTTTACTAATGTTTTTACCTTATATTAAGTTGAGATTTTGGTAGAATCTAATTCAATGAAACGATACTTAATGCATAAATCTCCTCTTTATACAGAACCATGTTGGTTACCAAATCTGACGGGCCAGTGTCGGGTGGCCTGATTTTTATTACAATTTAAACCAATCTAGAAACATTCACCATTGTTTTAGATTTCTTTTCAAAAGTAAATGAGGTTGGCGGAGAATTAAGCAAAATTGTAACGTTTGTGCTGTCAGTTTCAGTATCCAACGAATCCTGCGAACATGTATTCAATGTCATTAATGTTTTGTTGAGTAAAGGTCGAAACTAAATAAGTGCGCATCATGTCAAGGCGGAAATTTCAGTATACACCAATTTTAATTACTCACCTAAAGATTTCAATGCCTTTTTCTGTCAAAATCAGATCTTTTGGAGACTGCTAGAGTAGTACAAAATACAAATTCAAATTACATAAATTAAGCACAGCTTTTGAAGTAATGCTATTTTTACGAATTTGTTAAAACAAAATTAAGGTTAAACATTCATATATTTTGTAAATGATAAATAAACCAAATTTTATGGTCCTCATTAGCTTTTTTTAACCTACAGAATATCTCGCTATTAACTTCCGGAATCAACAATTTACAAGATGGCAACTGTAAATTTAACAATAAAATAAATATTAAATATCATTATATGTTTCCCAATAATTAAATAAAATAGTTTCATTGCTCACACCCGGTTTTTTGACCTAGATTAAATTCTCCCGGTTTCTCCCGAAATTTGCTATTCATTCGGTGGAAATCTCTCGGAATCAACTACTCATGAGGTGGGAACCCTAGTTTCCTGTTTCTACGAGCAAATGTTCAAGACGTCTCTTGTGTGAAGAGAAAATATTATCTGTAGTTGTAAGAATTGCAGAAATCAGGGACGTGAATTCCATAGGAGTAAAATGAGCTTCAACCGACTTGAATCAGCACATCTGAGAACATATCAAAAAATGAAATTTAATAACAGCGGAAGAATGAAATGCGAGATATAAAAGGTAATAAGTAGGAAGGGACTCACCCAGGGTTGCCACCTTATGAGTAGTTGATTCCGGGAGATTTCCTTTTCATGAGTAGAAAATTCCGGGAGAATCCGGGAGTATTTTCTCTAGGTCGAAAAACAACTAAAGTGACCAATGAAACTTATTTCATTTAGTTATTAGTAAAATCAATAATGATTATTTAATCTCGTTTTATTTTTAAAGTTAGAGTTGTCAGGTTGAAAACGGCTGATTCCGGGCGATATCCATATGAATAGTTAACCGCGATATCGTTTGTAGGTTAAAAAACACCTAATGAGAACATAGAATAATTGTATTTTTTATTTAGAAAATATATTAATATATAACGTCAGTTTTGTTTTATTATATGAAATATAATAAATAAATCTTAAAAATAGCATTACTTCAGTAGTAATATTTCATTTGAATTTGTTATTCGAACAACATCGAGCAGTCTCCAAAAGATATGGTTTTGATAGTAAAAGGGCATGGATATCTTTAAAAGAGTATTTAAAATTGGTTCATACGTGAATTTCAGTCTTGACATGGTCCACATTTAATTTGCTTCGAACTTCACAGCACAATTCGTTAATAGCATTGAACAACGGTCACAAGCTGCGGTGGATACTGAAGCTTAAAACACAAGCGTTACACTATTATTTAATACTCCGTCATCTCCATTTACTTTTGAAATGAAATCTAAAACAATATTGAATGTATAATAATTGGTTTAAATAAAAATAAAAATCAGACGAACCTTTATTGGCACGTTAGCGTGGTAACCAACATCATTCATCATCATGCTTCTGTCCGAAGACAGGTTTTAACTGAATCGCTGCCTCCATTTCTCTCTCTCCCTAGAAGCCTCTTTTATACCTCTATAAGTATTATATCCCTGCTTTATATTATCTAATATTCCTATTCTTTTTCTCCCTCTTCCTCTTCTTCCACTAATTTTTCCTTCTAAGATCGTCCTTTGTAAACACTGTCTTCTCAATATGTGCCCTATCCAATTTGCTTTTCTTTTCCTGATTGTTTTTATTAGCGTCCTTTCTTCTCCCACCATTTCTAATACTTCTTCGTTTCTCTTCCTCTCTGTCCATTTCACTTTCATCATTCTTCTCCTTACCCACATCTCAAAACTTTCTAAATATTTTTCCTCCTTTCTCCTTACCGTCCACGTCTCTGCACCATAAAGAGCTATGCTCCATATGTAGCATTTTGCTAATTTCTTCCTTGTTTCTAAATTTATTTTCTTGCTTGTGAGAAGCTCCTTCTTCTTGTTAAATGCTGCTTTTGCCATTGCAATCCTACTTCTGATGTCCTGTGTACTACTTCCATCCTGTGCTAAAATACTGCCGAGATATTTGAAACTACTTACTTGTTCCAATTTTTGGCCATTTACCATTATATTTAATTCTTTATGTTCCTTTGAAACCAACATGACTTTTGTTTTTCTGTATTGATCTTCATTCCATATTGTTGGCCAACCTCCACTAGTCTGTCTGTCATCCTCTGAAGCTCTTTCTCGCCTTCTGCTATTAAGCCCTGATCATCTGCATATTTAATGGTGGTAATATTTTCACCTCCTATCTTAAATCCTTTCTCTTCCATCAACGCTTCTTCTGTTATTGTTTCTGCATAAATATTAAATATCGCTGGTGAAATAGGGCAACCCTGCCTCACTCCCCTCCCTATTGAAGTACTTTCTGTTTCTTCTCCTTCAACCCTAACTCTAATCTTTTGATCAATGTAAAGGTTTTTAAGCAGTCTTTTATCTTTCCAATCTATTCCTATTTTGTTTAAAATACCCAGCATTTTATCCCATTTCACTCGGTCAAAAGCTTTCTCCCAATCTACAAAACAAAAATACATACCTTTATTGACTTCTAGCGCTCTTTCTATCATCATCCTCATACATCCTATAGCATCTCTAGTCCCCCTTCCTCTTCTAAAACCAAACTGATTATCTTGCAGCTCCTTTTCTATTTTACATTCAATTCTTTTGGTTATTATTCTGGTTAGAACTTTAGCTGTATGAGAAATTAAACTAATAGTTCTGTAATCCTTACAACATTTTGCATTGTTCTTTTTCTCCAGTGTTACCATCACAACATCTAAAAAATCTTCAGGCCATATGCCAGTATCATATACTTGGTTAAAAAATTTTGTGAGTTGCTTAACTGCTTTAGACCCCAAAACCTTGAGAACGTCCACGGGTATATCATCACTCCCAACAGCCTTCCTTCTTTTCATGTCATCAATTGCTCTTTTAACTTCAGACTCGAGAATACTTGGTCCTAGCTGATCTTCTTCCACATCCTCTTCTTCATTTAATTCAATATTTCTTGGCTTTCCTTCTTTGTCATACAGAACCTCAATGTATTCTTTCCAGACATTCTTTACATTGTCTGGCTCCGAGACTATTTTACCACTTTTGTTCATGATTCCTTTACGTCCTATCTTTCTTGCTTTTTTCTTGAATAGTTCCCTTGCTTTGCTATACATGAGGTCTGTTCTACAAATTCTTTCACATTCGACAATCTCCTCGCATTTCTCATTTATCCACTGTTCTCTTGCTTTATCTGTTTCCCTTCTTAAAGCATTATTTAACTCCTTGTACTTTCTTTGGCCTTCTTCAGTGTTTATGTTCTTCCACTTTCTCCGCTCTTCCATTTTTTGCAGCATGGCTGCTGTGATCCAGGGTTTTTTGTTTCTTTCACCCGTAATCTTTCCTACCTTCTTTTCCATTACATCTTTAATGTTGCTATGGATGTATCTCCACTCCTCATCTACATTCTTCCTATTTTCTTCAGCTCTCTCCCCCAACCTTTCCTCCAGCTCAGTCATGATAGCCTCCTTGTTTTTAAGGAGTACCTTTAAGTTCCATTTCTTGTTAACTCTTATGTTTCTCCTAACGCTCTTCAGTCTACATTGTATATTTGCCACCAATAGGTTGTGGTCAGAATCGATATCTGCCCCTGGTATGGTTTTCACATTTTTAATGCTATTTCTAAATCTTTCATTGAATAGTATGTAATCTATCTGGTATCGTCTCTGGTCTCCTGGGCTTCTCCATGTGTAAAGTCTTCGCTGGTGATGCTTAAACCATGTATTAGTTACAATTAATCTATTTCTATAGCAGAATTCCACAAGTTTCTCCCCTCTTTCATTTCTCTTCCCTAGTCCATATTTTCCCACTATGTTATCTTCCTGTCCCTCTCCGACTACACTGTTCCAATCTCCCATTACTATGGTGGTGATCCTTACATTTCCCTCATCCTCCAATATCTCCATAATCTGTTCATAGATTTCATCTACTTCGTCGTCGCCAGCATTAGTTGTTGGCATATACACTTGAATTATAAGCATATCCACTGGCTCCATCTGGAGTTTTACGGCTATTAATCTGTCATTAACTGTCACTACCTTACTAATTCTTTCAGCTATCTCTTTTCTCATTATAATCCCCACTCCCCTTTCCTTTTTCTCCCCTCCCGAGTAAATAATCTTAAAGTCGTCTGAATTTATCTCGCCTTCTCCTTCCCACCGGACTTCACTAAGACCTACTATACTTACATTATTCCTTCTCATTTCCCTTTTTAGGTTCTCTAGTTTACCCCCTGAATTCATAGTCCTAACATTCCATGTGCCTATTTTTAATTTCTCACTACTTGCTTTCTTATTAATCTTACATTTCCTCTGTGCATCCCCTAGGGTAGTCCCCACCCGGAGATCCGATTGGGGGACTATTTTACCTCCGGATGGTAACCAACATGCTCCTGTATAAAGAGCATATTTGTACATTATTTATCACTTCATTGGCATCAATGGATAGGATTCTATCAAAATCTCAAATTAGTACTAAGTAAATTCAATTTCGAAGATTTTAGGCTGCCGGAAAAGTTCTACCAGATTCCGGGAGAAATGTATCTAAGATTGGTTAATTCCGGGAGACTCCCAGAATTCCGGAAGAGGTGGAACCCCAGACTCAGCGCCTCAGTGCCACTCGGGACGAATGTGGCGCCAAGTGTTAGTTAAACCTTTCTCTCAGATAACTGTCCTAAATACTTTTTCAACGTTTAGGAGAAATTGGTTGAGCAACACGAACGAATCGATTTCGAATAAAGGAGTGAATTATGGAACTGTTTTAATATAATTAATTACGTGAGTCGGTCCAGTAGTGTGACGTTGCTCGCGATACAGCTTCTGGTTAGGTCTCACGCATGGCTTCGACTTTAGTGATCGGTATTTGTAAGTTTCATTTTCCGGCAGCCCGCGGACCACCTGAAAGACACTCGAGGCCCACCAGTGGTCCGCGGAGCACACTTTGAGAACCGCTGCGTTAAAGTAGCTGTATTCAAATATTACAAAGCAGAGGACCCTCAACGACGAGAACTATCTTCGCCCCTCATTCTGTACCATCACGTTACCGCATAAAAACAATAACAATACCTACTGGACATACAATAGCAATTGCAATTTTCTCGTTCGGCGGCGTTTGTTGTTGTATGACAAAATTTGAAAAATGCCCAAGATGAAAGCACGTTAACCCGTAACCACAGGCATCGGTCTCTCAGACCACACGAAAAATTTCAATAGTCTATTTTATGGTCCATGGATCATTTAGGCCTTTGAGGTTTTGTTTAGCTTTGTATCCTGGAGGTGGCTTTGTTTACTTCACGGTAGTTGCCTTCTAGCTTTGGACCTGTGCGTACTAAAGCGGGTTTAGTTTCGTTGCCGGTCTGAAAAACCGCTTGCCTGTGTCCACGTAATTTTTTTCGGGACAGTTCTTTCACACGGTTTCGGAAATTTCCTACGACATGTTGCAGTTATACCGTCCTGGACCGTCGCACGTTCAAAAATTTGAAAACCAAAACTGCCTTCCAATGTTTTATTTGTAGCAGCTCAATATATTTGAAATGTTCAGCACCCGCTTGAGGAGAGAGAGCGTGAGAGGGGGAGGGGAGGGCGTTGGAAAGGGAGTGGGATGGGAAGGGGGGACGGTAAGGGGGGGTTAAGGGGAGAGGGAGGGGAGTGGGAGGAGAGGGTGGGAGAGTGGAGGGAGAGGAAGAGGGAGAAGGGGAGAGAGCGGGGTAGAGGGGGAGAGAGATAGAGACAGAAAAAATTTTCTATTTTCCTCCTCCTCTCTCCACCATACCTCTTTCCCATCTGTCTTTTTGTTTGATTTGTCATTCTTAACCGCCCCACTTCAGCCGTCCTCGGCTGAGGGGTGGTCAGCGTGTCTGGCTCCCAATGTTAAAGTCGCCCGAGTAAAATAGTAAAAGGTGCTTGCATACTCACCTTGAAAAAACATTAATTTTTTAGAGACACATTTCGTCATTGGAAATATATTTTTAATTCTAAAGATTTCACCCCTTAACCGATTTTCATTCTTTCCTTGTGTAACTATAATGTAGTAAACCAATCCCTAAATTTTGCAATTTCAAGAATATTATACTTTTTTCACAGTAGGATACTAAAACCACACATTTTTGCCAAATTTTAAAGTTGTACCCTATCTAGTAGAGAAGTAATGTTTATCTATTTGTTTAAATTTTAAATAATTATAACGGCCGCATCAACATATTGATGGAGATTTTTATTTGGGTATGTGCACCAAGTTCAAAATAACTTTAAAATTTCCGCTTCAACACGACATTATTTTTTTTTCGCGATTCTCAAATATTAAAACAAATACTACACAACCCATATTCTACACATGAAAATTATCACCACCTGATGTTACTTGGTTGTCCTTTGTACCTTGATGTGGTAGAAGGGCTTGAGCATTTCAAGGGGCAACATTTTGTACTTGTCAAAGAGAGGATAACAAGGTAGGAAATTTAACACCACATTTGAACAAATACAAAGTCTCAAAATTAAAACACAAATTTATTAGTGTAATATTGTAAACACTGGAAACTGTATTGGGTACTCAGTTTCAGCCAGAAGTTACAAGATAAAAATATTGATGATACATTGGTCATTGATTCACAACAATTATATGCAGGCAATTAACAATGTAATGCTTATTGTAAAAGAGCTTGTTGGAATGACTTGAAAGTAGATTTAAATGCAACCTTAAAAGGCATTGATGTATAATATTGTACAATTAAGACATGCCATTAAACAAGATTTTATCTTTTGTGTATAACAGCTTGTAACTTGTTTAATCTATGTGAAAATCCTTCTTCGGGTTGACGTTTCTGTTTTATTAAGGTTAAAATTTAATTTTGTGAAATGCACAAAAGATATTTAGATGCTAAAGCATTGACAGTATATGGAATATAGTGGAGTACATTATAATTCTTAACTAAAATTACACTTAGTCA
This sequence comes from Tanypteryx hageni, assembly GCA_028673005.1. Classification (NCBI taxonomy): domain Eukaryota; kingdom Metazoa; phylum Arthropoda; class Insecta; order Odonata; family Petaluridae; genus Tanypteryx; species Tanypteryx hageni. Next base: position 31,518,386 of record CM054113.1, on the reverse strand, counting down.
AGGAACACACAACAATCAATGCTAAGTGTTCTATCTGTTCTTTTTTTAGAATTTCACAATAATGAAAATTATGTGTGTTATTAAATACCCTCGACCATCCTATACTGCCAGAAGGCTCAAATAAATGTAACTGTTGCTTGACATCACAGCTTTTGGGAGTTCATTAACCACTTTCCTGGTATCATTTACCCACTTTTGGTTATTCATGAAGGGATAATTTATATATGCGGAGATATTAATTTAATAAAAATAAATAAATGCACTAGTTAATGCATCAGAATATGCTGAAATCTTTTCAACACAACCTACTCATAAGTAGATGCATGTAGAAGGTGAATGTTTTTTATTAGATAGTTATAACAATGTCGACTATTGCTTGGCACAACATTCAAGATTCAGCCATCAGATAATTTGCGTAATACTTTCAAACTGTAAAAAATCAGCCTGAGCTCTTAGATAATACAAAAAAACTATATAGTATATAAAAAATAAATAGACAGGTATTATACAGAAGATTTTGAAATAAAGACGATGTTTTTCACTAAAGAGCCTATCAAAATCACATCCACACAAAATAATTATGTTGTCAGCAAAGATGACCAAAAATGCTAAAACACTCAAAATTGCTTCAGTCATAATTAACTGGCTAAAGCCTTTTTCTTGTATGAAGAAATTATACAAATGATTTTCTTTCTGTTTACCAACAGAATACTTATGAATGCTGGTGGAGGTTTTCGGGTTTCGCTGCGTTGGCGGCATTTCTGGCTCTAGACGTTTCGCAGACATTGCAGTCTGCATCTTGAGGAGACGAAGCGAGATCAGATGGTAGGGATCTGCTTTTATATCCACTCAGTCTTCCTAGTTTAACCGTTGTCCATCGCTGATTGGATCATTCGAGTTGCTATCCTTTTCTCTTTGGTGGTTACTCCAACGTATTTTCTTCCCTTTCACGTTTCCGTTGGAAGAGTCGCTTCCATGTTGCGCTGATGTGATCTTCTTTCGCGAGCAATTTCGTTTCCCCGAGCCTGTTTTTATGTACCGGGCCGCAGGTAAAGTGCTCCGCTATGGCCGACTCCGTCCAATTCTTGTTCATCATGGCCCGATTATGTTCGCCTAAGCGCCAGCGAATGGATCGTCCCGTTTGTCCTACATATACGTGTCCGCAGCTGCATGGAATCCTGTTGACTCCTTCAGATGTTAGCGGGTGGAGTGCATCTTTCGCAGACGGAAGTTCTTCTTTTATTTTTCTTAGCGTGTTTGAACGGAGGACGATATTTTCTTTTTGTAGAACCCTGTCTATGCGTTCTGGTGTCCCGGCGATGAAGGGAATTTTTGCGTAGGCTGTGGGCTTTTGTCGTTCCACCGAAGGTTTTTGTTTCGGTTTTATGTTCCGCCGGATGAAGGGGTGACTGTAGCCATTATTCATAAGTGCCCTTCTTATATGCTCTTCTTCGTCTTTTAGCGACTCGGGATCGGAGACCGTGTTTGCTCGGTGCATCAGGGTCTTGATTATTGATGCCTTCTGCTGAGGATGGTGATGAGAGGCAGCATGCAGGTAACGGTCAGTGTGCGTTTTTCCGAAATACGCTCTGTCCAAGGCTTCCGTCAGGTCTCTTCTTCACCATGACGTCGAGAAATGGTAGGGTGCCGTTCTCTTCGACTTCCATGGTGAACTGGATGGCTGGGTGGACTTGGTTGAGTTGACGGTGGAACTCATGAAGTTTATTTGCCCCATGGGGCCAAATGACTAATGTGTCATTCACGCAAAGACTAGTACCCCTACGGAAAGACCGGAAACTTAACAGAAATTTAACAGATTAAATGGACTTAAATGAAAAAATTGCATATAAGAAATCAAACTTATTACCATATATCACACATTACGAGAGTACAAAGTCATTATCAAATTACATAACAGTGAGGTATTTTTACATAAATATTATACAATCAAGATATAAAAATGAATTATTGTAACAGAATTTTATAACGTTAATACCTTTTATGCATGAAACGTATTTAAAGGAAATTCACGTGGACGACGAAAAACGTCAAACTTTCACGTCATGAATGAATTTGTGGATCAAGCAAAAATCTATTTGTAAAGTGATTTATTCGGCCCTGGAACACATTCTCTTTCTGTTGCACCTGTAAAAAGAACGAAAATGAATTTCTAAGAATGTCAATCATTGAACATGCTAAACCTAATGAAATTGATGCAGGAGGCAATGGGCATGCTTCAAATGTTGCAATAAATGTAAAATAAGGCAAATGCGCTTACGGCCCATAAACAATGTTTCGATGATGATCACATTACCATTTGTAAAATTAAACACATCACATTGCACTAGAAAATGTCCACTTTATCTATAATTTATTCCAAGCACAGTTGTATTTGCTGACGTTTACGTGTTCACAGCAGTTACAGTTAGACCATTTAAGATCTATATGTATTCATCATATAATAAGGAAAACTTTTGGTATAGAGATTTCAATTTCTCGATCGATAAATATATACATATTTCTAAATGTTTTGAAACAAAGAAGAATTATGTCTAGGATTATAAACAACTGCATAATGAGAAACAAGAAATATTCAAGTTAACAATTTGTGTAAATTCAAAATATTTCAAATTAAAACAATGAGACATCGCTATGGTACACTTATTTCATTCTATTAAAAGCACAATTCTATCCTCTGGCATCTCTATTGCAGTTTAACTTATAAAACTCACTATAATCTACTGATAACCGCGAGAAGTTTTATACAGAAATTTCAGTTACTCAATCTAAAATTACTGCTTATTTTGTGAACTGACACGAACCATATTCACGGCCAGGGCAATGGACGACACAGCTAGGTGAAATAATCGAGGCTTAACACCTGAAAATGAGAAATATTTCCTCTCAAAATGCTTCTCGTACACAAACTAAAGAGAGAAATTTCTTTCCTTCCTTCCTAGAGTATATATCCATTGGAGGTATCTGTTAAGAAAATATAAAAGCATTCTCACAAAACGAATTCACATAACTATTCGTAGAACTAGTTCGTTAATTTTTTTTTCAAAAATATATGATATTTTTAAGATTTACCTGTTGATTGGACATCAGAACAAAATCATTCCGTCACTTTTTCTTAAACAGTGATGAATGCATATCTACTATATATCTACTTGACAAAATCAGAGTAACTGACAACCTCTCAATAACCAATGGCCAAATTTTTTCAAGAAAAATGGCCGCTGTTCCGTTACGATACACAAGGAACGTGTGGCGCTGTGGTGATGCGGTAGAGAGAGAGAGAAAAATAGAGGGAGAAAATGAGAGAGAGAGAGCCGACTGCGACTGCAGCGCCTTTCGCGGACACCTTAGCATGGTGAACTACGTGTAAAAGATGGGAATCTATTCTCCCATAAGAGTTTCATACCCCTGCATCCACGTAACGCAGCCAGCATGAAGGTTGAGGACCACATGATACTAGCGCCTTAGACTCGAAATGCTCCATATATAGATTGGCTATGACGGGGGAGAGAGGACAGCACATATCTGCTCCCTCCTTCTGGTCGTAAAACTGTCAGTTCCACAGGAAGCAGTTGTTGGTGAGGCAGAATTCTGTTAACTACGGATAGTCTGCCGGCAGTCCATGATGTATAAGCTCCTTCAAGATTTCGATGGAGTCCTTTATAGGAACCTTAGTGAAGAGTGAGGTCACGTCAAAGCTTACAAGAATATCGTTCTCCGATACTTTCATGTCGTTTAGCCTTTCTATGAAATGTGCTGAATTCTTCACGTGCGATTCCGTTCCGCCTACGTACGTCTGTAAGCTGCGTGCGAAGTATTTCGACAGCCGATATGCTAAGGAGCCGATGGCGCGGACGATGGGTGTCAGAGGACCGTCGTTCTTGTGTATTTTTGGTAACCCAAACAGTTGTGGAGGCCTGGATGATGACGGCAGTAAATTCCGTTGGTCTTAAATAGGTATTGAGAATTTCTAAATCAACTCTCGGATTTTCCTTTTGGTTTTCATCGTCGGGTCGCCTTTTAGTGTGGAGTAAGTTGGATTGTCCAGCAGATTGCGGGTCTTCTCGTCGTAGTCCTCCTTGGAGATGATTACGGTGGCGTTTCCCTTATCAGACGATAAAATCACTACACTTCTTGTTTTTCAAATCTGTGATGGCCTGACTTTCGGCTGTTGAGATGTTGGAGGATGTTGGTCTTGTTTTACGAATAATATGCGCCACCTCTTGGCGCATTTCTTCTGCTTGTTTTGATTTCAGATTTCGGATGGCCGCTTCCACTCCCACGACAATTTCTTCCTTAGGTATTTTCTTGGGAGCGATAGCGAAGTTCAGACCTTTCGCTAAGACTGATTTTGCTGCATCGGAGAAATTGACGTCCGTTAGGATGTAAATCGTCTTGTCATGGCTCGAGGTTCTTTATGGGAACCTTAGTGAAGAGTGAGATCACGTCAAAGCTTACTAGAATATCGTTCTCCGATACTTTCATGTCGTTTAGCCTTTCTATAAAATGTTCTGAATTCTTTACGTGTGATTCCGTTCCGCCTACGTACGTCTGTAAGCTGCGTGCGAAGTATTTTGACAGCCGATATGTTGGGGAACCGATGGCGCTAACGATGTGACTCAGGGGAACGTCGTTTTTGTGTATTTTTGGTAACCCATACAGTCGTGTAGGCCTGGATGATGACGGCAGTAGGTTACTTTGGTTTTTATATGTATTGAGGGTTTCTTAATCAGCTCTATGTTTTTCCTTTCGGTTTTTATCGTAGTTTCGCCTTTGAGTGTGGAGTAAGTTGGATCGTCCAGCAGATTGCGGATCTTCTCGTCGTAATCCTCCGAGGAGATGATTAAGGTGGCGTTTCCCATATCTGCCGGTAAAATCAAGATGCTTTTGTTGTTTTTCAAAATTTTGATGGCCTGTCTTTTGGCTGTTGAGATGTTGGAGGATGGTGGTCTTGCTTTACGAATAATATGCGCCACCTCAGATTCAGAATTCTGAATTCAGATTTCGGATGGCCGCTTCCACTCCCAGACAATTTCTTCATTAGGTATTTTGTTGGGAGCAATAGCGATGTTCAGACATTTCCCTAAGACTGATTTTGCTGCATCGGAGAAATTGATGTAAGATAGGTTGTAAATCATCTAGTCGTGGCTCGGCGTCGGATCTGGATGTTGATTCTTATGGAGATTTTAAAATTTCTTACTCTGCTTATCCTTGAAAGACCACTGGGTTTTGGTTGAGGTGGTGGTTATATGGTCACTTTGTTCTCAGTTTTCGTTGAGACATAACTGAGGCGAGCTCTAGGTGGTGATGGTAGAGATTATGAGCGCATTGAAGAAGCGAGTAACTCGTGAAGCGTATGCGTTTACGCAGGAGTGCTTGGCCTGTTGAAAAAGGAGAGTGATGACTAAAGTTTGCACTTCTGTTTGTGGAGACGCTCGAATCTCCTTGAATTCCCCTGGATGTTCTCCCCGTAGAGGGATATCAATTTGAGTTGAAGGCTTTCGCAGCGAGGCTGAATGCTGGTGGTGGTTTTCGGGTTTCGCTGCGTTGGCGGCATTTCTAGCTCTCGACGTTTCGCAGTCATTGCAGTCTGCATCTTCAGGAGATGAAATGAGATCCCGTCAGCTGTATGAATTTGCCTCAGTGAGAGCTTTCCACTACTGTGCGGTTAAGCTTTCAGTGGTTGGACTGGGAGGTAGCAGGATGCTAATTGGACAGGTCCACTTGCTGTAGATCCCGATGTCTTTTCTGAGGAATCTTTACTTCATATGCTGAAATGTCCTCTCTAACAAGGATGGCTGTTCCTCCTCCTAGTCTGCCCTCCCTGTCTGTTCGAAAGACCTTGAATCCGGGTGCCGCCCATTTCCAAGATGGCTTAAGGTGTGTTTCGTGTATAAGAGCTACTGTGACGTTGTTTCCCTGGAGGAAAGCTAGCAGTTCAGGTGTTTTTGTTCTTATACCACCGTTGCAGTTCCAGGTGATAAGGACAATTCCGGAGAGCTGGGTGTTCTTATCCATGCATAGTCAGTATTTGACCGGACAGTTGGGCAAGCACTTGTCCAAGGGCCGCGATTTGTTTCTGCAGGACTGACGCTAGGGACTGCAGTGATGTAAGGAGGGAGGTTAGGGCCGAATCCGTTGTCGGGAGGAAAGGTGGATTATCTGTAGTTGGTTCAGGTTGAGGTGGTATCTGTCTGTGGCGAAGGGTGACGTTGGGTTCCTGTATCGTCTCGCCGTTTGTGGCTGCGGGATGCAGGAGTGGTGGGAAGTCCGAATTTTGGTGTGGATGTGCTGCGTTCTTTTTTTTGCTGCCCCAGGCGTTGCCTCTTGGAGCTGGTTCCGGTACCTAGGCAGGGGGTGCCTGCTGGGGCTGAGAGGTTTCCAGCGATCCAAACCATTTCCTTGCCTCTCGTTGGAATACCGGGCAGGTCTTATAGAAGGCGGGGTGTGGGCCTCCACAGTTACAGCATGTGGCAGGACCATCCTCCTTTTTCTTTGGGAAGGTTTTCCCCTGGTGGGGGCCGGCACAGTTATAGCATCGAGGTGCCGCTGTGCAGAACGTTGATGAATGTCCGAAACGATTGCATTGGAAGCACATCTGTGGTTCTTCATGTCGGTATCGTAGAATGTGGACTCAAGAATTCCCGATGGAAGTCCATCGGAGGAAATCTTTTGGGTCCCATCCTTGGGCTGTGGCGAGGGTTGAAACTACGAATGTCCCTAGGGGTGATTTGTAAGCTCGGCGAATCTGACGAGTGCGTAAGACTGGAACCTTCATGTCCTCCAGAATTTCCTTGAGATAAGATTCTTCCATTATTGTATAAAGCCTTCTTATGGTAAAGGCAAGGGTTTTTTCCTCTTTGGTTCCCCAGGTGGAGAACTGTGCTTGTTCTTCTCTTAACATAGTCTGCACACTTTTGTGGTCTTCTATATTGGATAGCTGTAGCCTGGTATAGTGCCTACGTGATGTCACTTGGAAAGAGTGGTCCTTTATGACACTCATGACGGCTGTTATAAATTGCCGGAAGTCTGCCAATTCATATAATAGAATTGCTGGCGGCTTAGGTAGACTTGTCTGGGATGGCTCGGCGGGAGGGGAGCTGGAAGCAGGCCCCGGAGTGACGTCTGTATTAGCGTCTCTGAGGAGCGGGTCGTAGCGGTTGTTGGTTTCTACCGTTTAGCGTTGGACGGCAATAGTCTCGGCAGCGGTGAAGTATGGCTTAAATTTCGTCTTCCGCTTCTTCTTTGGCTGTTGAAAGGTGCCCGTGTCAATGGACTTTCTAGCTCGTGTATCAGCATCGAGTGTGTCTCCCTCTTGGATAGGGGCTAGTTGGGAGTTATCGTTGTTGTTTTGGCCCTTGAAAAGGCCTTCGTCAGTTGGTTTCCCTTGGCATGGTGTGCTGTCAAGAATTACTAGCCGGTCTTTCGAAGTCAGATTTTGGGAGTCAATTTTCCGGTCGTTTGGACCGGCGTCATTCTTAAAATCTTTTCCGAAGAGGATGCGTTTGATATTACTGGGTAATGATGTATCAACGTTCGTCCTAGGAGGAATCGTCCTATGTTGTAAATTTTTACCGGCGGTGATCTGAGCAGCGATATTTCGCAGAGCGGGTTTAAAGTTGAGGGGGCTGATGCCCTTCCCCTCTAGCCTACCAACTGCCACCTGTCCGAATAGTCAAAAGAACACGATGTGCGGGTGAGAAGGTGGACCTATGTTAGCCACCCCCCGCTGCAAGAGAGAAATTGTGACCGTGCAAGGTTCCCCCAGGTGCTCCGCTCGCGTGCGGTTTACCCCTGAGTAGATCCTGGTCACGCTTAGAAGGCCCTGGTAGGTCTGGGCCACAGCGGATTACAGTACTTCCTCCCCAGGGGGAGTTTTCCAAACACCAGCCAGAGCAACGGAATAGCTAGAGGAGTTCGTTATTGTTGAGTCGCTGACCATAAGCCGGCGAATGAACGATTGATCGATCGATCAATGTTTTCGATGAGCCGATCGATGAGATCCGATGGTAGGGATCAGCTTTTATATCCGCTCGGTCATCCTAGTTTAACCGTTGTCCATCGTTGATTGGCTCGTTCGAGTTGCTATCCTTTCTCTTTGGCGGTTGCTCCAACGTATTTTTCTTTCCTTTCAGGTTTCCGTTGGAAGAGTCGCTTCGATGTTGCGCTAAAGTGCAAACCGTCGTCCCGGTTGAAATTGAATGGATGTTTTTCGATTTCAATAGCTTCGCGAATTCACCTCGGAAACTATCGATCTTCTTTCTCGAGCAATTGCGTTTCCTCGAGCGTGATTTTATGTCCCGGGCTGGAGGTGAAGTGTTCCGCTATGGCCGACTCCCTCCATTCCTTATTCATCATGGCCCGTTTATGTTCGGCTAAGCGGCAGCGAATGGATCGCCCTGTTTGTCCGACGTGTACGTGTCCACAGCTGCATGGAATCCTGTTGATTCCTTCAGATGTTAGCGGGTCGAGTGCATCTTTCGCAGACGGAAGTTCTTCTTTTACTTTTCTTAGCGTGTTAAAACGGACGACGATATTTTCTTTTCGTAGAACCCTGGCTATGCGTTCTGATGTCCCGGCGATGAAGGGAATTTCTGCGTAGGCTGTGGGCTTTGGTCGTTCCACCGAAGGTTTTTGTTTCGGTTTTAAGTTCCGCCGGATGAAGGGGCCGCCAACGCAGCAAAACCCGTAACCCTCCACCAGCATTCAGCAACGCTGCGAAAGCCTTCAAGTCAGATAGAATACTTATGAATTTAAACACAATTTCTTTAAATAAATAAAACATCCTAATCAAGTCGTATTCCCTCCTAAGGCCTGTCGACACATTTCATAAACCACATAGCTGATGCCAACTGCAGGGACCACTTTCATGAAGCTGGGCCTAATTCCTCGATAGAGACCAAAGAATCCCTCCCTTGCTATTATCTCACGTATTAATCTCTTCATGGTTTGGGCATGCTCTGGGCTTGTCAGTATATCTGAAAATACAAAAGAAAGTCAACATCATAAGGTTGGAAAAGAGAAGAAGCGGAAAGCATATTATGTTACCAAACAAAAGATCACAGAGAATTAATTTGAACTCATGAATTATTATGACATATTTTTTGCAAGATTATTGACTTTGTAATATATTAACCCTTTCTGGCCTGAGTGATTTAAAAAATATCTCATACAAGATTGATGGCATTGCTGACATAGAAGCAATAAAATAATTACGTATACTTTTTATAAATTTTTATTGGCACATACAGTTTAACTTATGTAAAAAAATGGGCCGATCATAGGTATACCAATGGCCAAAGGGAAAAAATCAGGGATGTCGATATCTGACCGGATAGGGTTAATTCCCTTGGCGACAAAAAAATACTGGACAAATTAACATTCAAGGAAGCTACTTCAGTCGTGATAACTTCATTCAAAATTAAAATTTTGTAAATGTGGTCTTTCATGATTTCATGAATGTTCTCCATCACTCACCTTGAGCTTGGAGCCTTGTTCTCACCAGAGCAAGCGGATACGATACTATCAGCCCACATGTGCTACTAATCGTCCCACAGCATAAGGGAAGCAAAATCCCTGGATTTTCTGAACCATTTTGCCGGATATAATAATTCTTCAAGGTCTGAAATACAAGATGGGAAAACTTAATATAAATTAAGACTAATTTACTATTTTTAGATTCTTAATTTAAGTAACTAATGCAATCTGTCCAAGCACATTTTAAAAGTTAATGTAGGAATGAGAAAGTTTTTATAATTTGATATAGTTATTAAAGCATTTGGCATTTTTATAAATATGAAGTTGCAGTTTATTTATCAAGAGATCATAATAATACTGCATGATTAAAAGAAGCAATTTATATATTGAATATGAAGTAATTAATCAACTTATAACTGTTAATTAAGCTCATTACCCAGAGACAACATTAAAAATTAGTCTAAAATATCTCAAGGTACAGAAAAACAATAGAAAAATTAAGAACTCATTTGCCACATTCACAAACATCCAAGATAAATAATTTGACTTACGAACCTCATAAACAGCCAGATCTATGCCAGCATATGGGATTATCCCAAGAAGGTTTGGAATGTATCCACGGTAAAAAGTTCTGAGTCCCTCCCTCAGATAAATTTTTTTTGCTGCATCAATGATCCCATCATACTGGCCAGTTTTCCTGAGGGCCAGTCTAGTTTTTAGCACCTAGACAAAAAAATTAGCACAATTAATGAATGCACTTAGAAATCCAACTTAAGATGTTTAAGCAAAGATTTTAATGAAACAACAATGAGGATACTTCTTCTCACCTCAAGTGGATATATAATGGTCTGGCTCACTCCACCAGCAATTGACCCAGCTACGAAACGCTCGTTGATGCTCAAATCCTCACCGCTGTTTTGATGGATCAACGTTTTTGTTTGCTCATAAGCCATGAACTTTATTGCAGTTTCGGGAACAATCTTTATAACATTCACTCCATTTCCTCGCCAGAGTCCTCTGATACCACCCTCTTTTACCATTTCGTGTAAACAAGACACAATTCCTCCTTTATTACCGTGTACCTGAAATAAATTCCAGAAAGATAAGTTTAAAGTGGTAAGTTCTTTTAACATCTACAGTTATGATTATCTGAACTTCTAATTAGTATTGGGAACAAATTTGGTAAAATGCAATTTTTTTCTTCATAAAATACTTTTGCGTCATATTTTTCCTCATGTATGTATGTATTTCATTTTTATACCGAATTGCGAGGGACTTTGACATTCAGGGTGTTTCGAATGCTTCAACACTGCAATGAGACAAGGGTGGAGAAGAAGGAAGAGTGAGAATTTGTTTAAACCGCTTTGTTCATAAAGATTACTCAATTTAGTAGCAGATTTTATTTCAGCCAGCTATTAATCATTCAGTTGTTAAGTTTTACATTTTATCTATCAAAATATTTTATTAAACAACGGTAAAGGAGTTGTTTCCTTTCTTTATCTTTGCCATAGTCTCCACTCATTACTAATATATATTTTATTAATGTATTTTTTGTTTTAATTACAAAAGTAATATTCAAAAATATATATCAAAAATACATATATATGCCTATTTGATGATATTTCAACACATGATTTTTAATAATGCCAAATTACCCCGAGCTTTTATTATCAGCGCCAACTTTGATCAGAGAATTTCAGATATTTAAACTTTATTGCAATTAGAACAAGAAGTCCAAACCAGGACTAATGCAGGCTGGTTTCCCAAAGTTGACGTTCCGAATTTATTACTTATATTGACAAGAAAAGTGTTAGTGATTCCAAGGAATTCTCTGGAATTCAAATTAATAGAGCATTATCAGGTTTAAAATATAAATAGCAATGTCAGATTTTCTTTCTCACGTATTTGAGATGTGTGAATCATCTGTTCATTGCTGAAGGGTAGTCAAGTGGAATAGAAAATAACAGATTTGTTCACTCATCTATGCTCAAGCCGAGTTAGGATATAATCGTCTCCATGGCAACAAACCGATAAAATGCGATTTATAACGTAAAAACTCGGTTTTAGTAATAATTCAATAAATTATCAAAATTCGGAGTTAATATTTGGAATCTAAATTCCTTTCCCCTTAGAACAGTACAAACCTCACTCCGATATCACAATTTTAAGATATTTTAAAGTATTAAAGAAAACATCCCTGTAAGATGGATTTGATACTTCAATCTTTGCCAAAAGAAATATAGCCTGGAGGTGGGCCCTGGCAGCACAAGCCTCATACCAACCAGTTTCATGAAAATCTGCCCATTGATGCAAAAGTTGTTAATAGGGGACACACACAGATAGGACCATTTCATTAGGCTGTTTTCTTTAGAAACCAGCCCAATAGAAATGAGTATTTCACAAAAAATACAATATCATCACATTTAATACAACATAAATACCACGAAATTCTTCATGCTTTTTTAGGTTATTGGTATTTCGTTCCAGTTCAAGTATTTTTTCAAGTAATTACCATGCATGATTTAAATTAGAAGTTTGGTATTCAACAACTCAACGTCGCCTCCATTAAAATATATAGTCAGACCCCTATTTACCACCCCTCCCCATATAGTGCCATTCCTGCTTACCGCCCATGAATCGTCGTGAACAAAACTTCCATCTTATGATTAAATAGAGCTAGCATTTACCACGATTTATCGCCACCGCCGCTTTAGCGTCAAAGGCAGTGATGGACAAACGGTGGCGCTAAATCGGGGTCTGACCGTAATTAAATGTCTTAGGATATCGGCGTGGACCTAAAGAAACCCTATCTATAATAGAGAGATCTAATAAGCCTTTAGTGAAGCTCGCTGATTATATTTTCCGGCGTCGTTATATTTTCATGTCAAAATCACTTGCACTGGTTGATATGCAAATTGCAAGTCTATTAATCGCTATTAGGCCTCGGAGCGGAAAGTGCGATCGCGATGCGCACCAGTGAGGAAGCGAAATCTGCAGACGAGTAGAGACTTTCCTCTCGAAACGATCAAACCCCGTCACACTCCCTCAATCTCCGCCGGTACCACACGCCTAGTAAATGAGGCGAGAATCCGACCCTGGCCGCATCCCCTCCACCCATCTTATTGCCCATAAAGAAGAGGTCAAAGGTAGTCCACCACCTCGACATCCGAACATAACCAATCTTCCATCTCCATCGCTCCCCGACCGCTGAACTACGTTATCTCGAGCAAACCTCCTCGAGCGGACCAATGGGGACGTTACGGCGGCCGGGGATGGACCTGGCTTGGACCTTGCTCGGACGACGAGAAGAGCCTTTGCTTCAGCGATGGAAAGTTACAGGGTGATGGAAGATTACGTTATGATAGACAAGACGGAGACGAAACGGGGAACATTAAAAGGCGCACACGAAATGGTCATGTCGAAACGAATGACTTCTCTCGGGAGATTTGATCCCGAGATTTATCATATTAATATTTGATCGTGCGTTTATCGGCAGCTCGGACACGGAACTATGCAACGGCAAAAAATGATGAAAAAGCGAGAGGACCGTTTCCATGCACCGACTCGGCATAGAGGGACAGACACGCTACCTATCAACCCTAAATATTTGAAAACGATTGATAAATGAATAATAATAATAAGCAAAAAAGATCGTTGAAAAAAACTTCCTTGAATCTTGTTTTTTTTTTATAAAAACAGTTGCATATATACTACATCCGTTAGGTACTGCAATTTCATTAATCGCACTGGACTCGGACACTATCTTGTAAATATTATTAATCAAAGAATGTTTTCACTTCGTAGAACGACATTACACGAATGAAATGAAACCCATTACTTAAAATTACACTTCGATTTATAATCGCGACCGGTTTCACGTAATGGTAAGTAGACTGATGATGCGAAAATGGGTCGCGGATATAAATTGAAGTGTAATTTTAAATAATGGGTTTCATTTCATTCTTACCAAGCAAATGTGGGAGGTACAGCACACGTTTTGTTTTAAAATCAGCAGGTCGGAAACCCATTGGTTTAAATATGAAGAATTCATTATATATCGACGCTACGCGCTAGTCACTACCAACTCTCATCCTATTTATTGCCTAAAAATAAATGAAAAATATTACTAATTATAAGAGCAATGAAAAATTACTCAGCCTACTACTTAAAAATAATGGCACTACAAACGTTGACGGAACAACAGTGTAAAAGGTGCTTTTCACCAAAACAATAAATATAACTGAAAACAACTGAGGAACTACTAAACTCATGATTAAGATATAAAAATCTAGCCAAAAAAGTTTTTGGAAACCGGTGGATTTACCTTGACCACAATTTTATTCCGGATATGAGGCGAGCTACATAATTCATTTTTGGAATTAAATTGCACACGGAGAAAACAACGGATTACTAAACTAAAGCTCCAGCTACACGCGTAAATGATCACGAATTTAACAATTTTTTTAGATTCGTATGTCACAAAGGCTCCATCGAATAACACGAAGTAGTCATTCGGTCGATTTCCCTTGAATTTTGAAGACCCATCTCACAATCACGTGATACGAGGATTATCGAAGTCAGCCCACATCTGCCAAAGATCATAAAGGAAGCACTAGGAGGGGGGGGACATGGACATGAGTCGGCAAACCATAAACCGAAGCAATCGGTGGAAATTAGAATGTCACGTGGAAGGGATTGCGGATCGGCAAGTCACCCAACACACAGTGGGACCAAATCCGAAAAAGGGGATCCATGTATATGCATATATTACAATACTGAAAGTAAGCGAGTAAATGCCGGAAATTTCTGAATTATTAATTTGAATAATACCTGTCGTATATAGAGCGAGTTTTCCATTCAGTCTCTATATATCATGCTAAAATCTTCTAGGACACAACGACCAAAACGTTCGAGCTTCCGAATCCTCTTTATAACCGAGTTATACCGTGTGTAATTTTCTATAGTTCATTTATTTAAACTATTTCAGGAACGGCTTTTCCAGGACTTATATAATGGAAAAAAAATATCGATAACAAAGACGATCACGTACAACCATTCTGTCGGCAGGATTCGAACCCGCGAGCATTGGGAGCCAGACACGCTAACCACCCCTCTACCAAAACCGGCAATAATATTTTTAACAGGACAAAAAGTGAACCCAGCTTATTATTTTTTGCGTTTATTTTTTTCATTATTAATACTTGCCATTTACTTGCTTTTCTCATAGACTCGACTATGTACACGCAAACTCCCATTAGTATTTTACGAAACGGGGAAAAATTATATTCGCGGCAGTAAGGAAATGCGAAGGAAAATGAGGCAGATCCCGGTCTTACCGAGAGTGAAGTACAGAGGGAACGGAAGAAATAGTAACCGTTTCATATCCTTTCCACCTGCCTCCTTCCCTTCACCACTTCCATCATACGGCGACGTCGCTCCATAAAAAATGGCTCCGCCTGAATGATCGCCTCTTCACTTGACATCCTCTAACGCCACGCGGCCAAAACCCAACCTCGAATAATCGAAGCATAATGGAAGAAGGTTGGGTGGGGGTTTAATACCACGGCAGGTGATAGCGGGGTGGGATTGACCCCGACCAGTTTTTCTACGTCTAGACTTACTTGTTGGAACACTTTGAGTCGATCCAAAGGTGCGGTGCAGGTACGGGATACGCCTCCGGCGATGCCACCTGCTACCAGAGTTCGCCACCACATACCAGAATGCATTTCAGCCGATGTGAAATCATCTGGTAAGTTCATATCCTCCCCGATGTCGAGATACTGAAGAGGAAGAGTGGAGCGGGTGAAACGACACTTCATAGTACTTCGACCGTTATTACACCCTCCGTACCATCACTGTTTATAAATTTATTATGATTATTTCAATATCTACATCTACAATTTGGTTCTCCACGTTAAATAATGCCATGGGTTAAGTAATAAAAAAATTATATTCACTTTGTTTGTAAAATATAAACTAGGCGGTAATTTGACACTATAATTTTGGCGGTCTCTCGCTGACACGCATCTATATAGTTAAAGGTTAAAACGTTTTCGTCAAAAAATTACAAAAATCGATGGAACGTTTTTAGACCATTCATGGATGAATAAAGCGGAATATATTCTTGAATGTGCCTAATTTATATGCAGCGAGAAATAACGCTTGTCCAAAAAATTTCTTTATTCATCACATTCTAATACGTTAAAAATCAAATTCTACCATGGCTTTCCACAAATTAAATTCATAGATATATTTAACGAAATATTAATATCATCGAGCGCACGGTATCGGGTCAAAATATACATTTTTAACCCATTCATTTAGGGTAAATACACCCGGGACCGGCTATTTACAAGAACAAATTGGTCAAAGCCTCTCAACAGCCTCATCTTCTCCGGGGGGAAACCAAAACGAAGTCATTTATTTTTTAAGAGATCACAATAAAATTGAAAAACTTTGCGCCAAGATAGGTTTTATGGCAACATGGCATCCTGAATTTTTCCAGCCCTGATCATTGAGCTGACTTCGTTCTGTTTGCTAACGATCAAACGGGATAGCTACGCAAACTTATATAACTTAGAATAATAAATAACTGATTTTATCACACTTTCCGGTAGGAATAGGTGGTTTCAAAATTACGATAAGTGAGCTAAGTTACCCTATTAAGGCGATATGTAAGTACAAAAACAGGGAGAGAAAGCCAACCAGCACAATACTGTCAACATATATTACTATTAATATTATTAACGTTATGGTACGAAAGATACTATCTTCTTTAACCTTATTACACTTGCAACCGGCATAATATTTATACAGAGTTCACAATACATTGCAAAAAATAGCGCCAAGATGGATCTTATGGCGACATGTCATCTTGAATTTTTCCAGCCATGATCATTAACCTGACTTCGCTATGTTTGCTAACGATCAAACGGGATAGCTACGCTAAATTAACTAACTTAGAATAATAAAGAACTGATTTTATCACGCTTTCCGAGCAGTTGGTCCCAATTATAGAACCCAATGATTGAACATTGCACTTAGAACACCCATTTATTTATATCATATTTCCATTTATTTATACGTGATTATCAACAGAAAGAAACTTACTTGTCCATCTGGAGGTTTTCGTCTGCAGTACGTAGCCAGAGTAGTTAACTGGCGCGCAAAATTCAATAAAATTCGCATCCTGAAAACACGAAACTCACGTAGACATTCAACTCGGCGTTGCTAAGGAATTTTAATGTACACGGTCGTCAAGGCGTGCAACAATGCACTTCCACCAATATAGCCGACGAAGTACATATGTATACCTATATCACCCCCCTTTATATTGCTAAAAATCTTGTCGCGAAAAGATTCTTTGTGGAACAGAGAATCAATCCTTAAATGATATTTTGAGTCAAGGGAAAATAACGTTTTACTTTCGGTCGCCAACCATCCGAGTTCAGAGATTCTCAGAGCTTCCATTCGGTCCTCTTTTTCACAAACGGGTTTCCTCATACGCACTTCACCTTTGGTCGGTTGTTTTTTAAAAACAATTTCTGCGCGATTTCAGAGAATTTTATGAATATTATCTATTGGGAAACTTTGGATGGGAGCCGAAATTGTTATGAATTCTAATCATTGCATTTGCACGCGTATCAGTCATTAAACCAATGAAACATTTGACAGGTTGATTTTTCTGTTGACAATATATTTTAAAAATCTGGAGCAACAAATTACACCAATAATCCTATAAATACGAGGGTATAAGGATTAAAAGAAAAATAGTGGGCGGGAGATAATTTTCTAAGGACAAGTCTGAAAGTGCGTCTTTTGGAGTTAGAGGACGTTGCGTTTCAACGATTCCATTCTGCAATATCTTGCAGATTCTTCACAAAAGTGGGAAATTTACACCATTTAGGGGCTTTTGATTTAATAAGAGAGAGAGAGAGAGAGAGAGAGAGAGAGAGAGAGAGAGAGAGAGAGAGAGAGAGAGAGAAGCAATGTTGGATGTGGCTAATTTGCGAAATTTTTCGTCAAGCAGTTTATCAATTAACTGGTTGGTATATCCATTCTTGTTGGATATATATTTAATGATCTCCAATTCTTTGTTAAAATCAGAGCTGGATATGGGAATGTTTACTGAACGGTGTAGCATGGCATGATAAACTGCAAGTTTGTGAGATAATGGGTGGGAGAAATCAGCAGGAATTACTTGATATGTATATGTTGGTTTTCTGTATATTTCAAAATGATGCTTATTATTATGAATTGTGATCGACGTATCTGAACCAATAAAAGATATGTTTTATAGAATGGTTATTGGAATTAAATAATATTGATTCTAAATCATCCATAAAAATGTCTGACAGTAGGGGGGAGATAAAGGAGAGCCCATTGCTAAACTTTCTTTTTGCTGATAAAATTTTCGATGATGACTGGTAGAGCGCTGTACAGTAGCATTCAAGTCAACCGTAGTTGACATTCCGCATTTCCACATAATGAAAAACCAAAGCCAAGATGGCGCTTCTCATAGCGACATCAGTTGATCATTTAAAATTTGAAATTCATTTTTTTAATTACGAGAAATACGGTACCTGAATTATACAAAATAATTTCTATTGCAATATAATAAAACGCTAATTTTTCTTATTTGAATATTAATTATAAAAAAATGAATATTTTCTAAAATCAGAAGTGACACCTATTTTACGTGGAAGAAACTGTCGATATTTCGTATTTACAAACACTAATAAAGATAATCGTTATTGCGCTCTATATTCCAATTAAAACTTTCTTCTTTATTAATTGTATAATTTGTATGTATATTTTAAGATATTCTTTAGATATTTGGCGCTAGATGTAGCACGAATATGAAACTTCTTTCGTAAATGAGCAGATCGTACTTCAAAAGAGTGTTAATCTTGCATGGATTATTTAACAACTTCATAAAATGGAACCATTATTAACGTTAGTAAGAGGGACTACTCCTGAATCTTCGATAACTGCCAGCAATTACTTGAATCAAGAATCATCGTCTATGTTATGGATCGCAAATTTATTTTTAGGAATGAACCATATTAATATGAGCTATTGCTATGATGTGCCGAAATAGCAATCTAAATTGTTTTCTTATCACAATCGTAATGAAATATTACATAACATCAGTTATTTATTTTTAAGGTCTGCTTTAGCTTCGTAAAATCTTTGGGCATTTTCAAAACTGGAGGAACTTTGAGGTATAATGAACCGATTCCCTACATAGCGAGATTATTAAACTTCCGAACGAGGCTAATATTTACGTGAAGTCCATTTCATGCAAAATACGACGATCTGAATTAGAATTCCGTTTAACTCAGCTGAATATTCTCCAAATTTCATTATTAATCAATAATGCTATACGTTTTAATTTAAAGCAAGGTTTAAAAATCTCACGTTCACCTGCCAAACGACAAATACTGTGGAATTTCCGTGTCGAAAGTCTATAGGAATGGGATATTTTCTATACGTACCGAAAACTGTGGGCTTAGTTGTCTATCGGAATACAACTATTGCCCAGTTTCATCATCCTGGCCAGTAATAAGGAGTTAAGTTTATGCATTCTTTTTCAGCTATGTGATTATTTTCCAACGAGCGACAAATAGAATAAACAAGAACATCGGGTGGGAAAAAAGGAATTTCGGAGGAAAAAGTAACAGCTGGGAGGGAAGGATTCGGCCACGGTGGGTCAGTTAAGGGCAGGTTGCACGTGCCGCTAAGTCATACGTTATTGGGAAGCCCTCCTGGTCCAATTGGAATACGAAAAAATGAGTGCAGCATTGACGTCCAGCCGCGTTGTTTGGTGGGCATCGGACGCAAGCGAAAGCAGTTCAATGCGATAGGTGTCCTTTACGTTTGCATATTCAACTCGAGCCACAACTCGGAGAGACCCGGGGATAGAAAGTCTATTACGATAATGCAATGGAAACCCCTAAACCCTGTAGGGCGATTAATAATCCAAGAAAGTGGGCGGAAGAAACTCCGACATATTGCAAGGTCGCAACTTCATGATAGCTAAAGGTGACACTATGGGAATAATGTTAACGCCCACGCATATCGAAAGACAACCACGATAATAAAATGCGTGTCATCACATCGAGAGCTGCTGAGGGCAGAGGAGATACACGATCGGGCTCGTGTAATTTTTTGTTTGTTCTGGGAGGCTATTGTTAAAATCATAAACGAAATCCATTTTAATACTTATTAAAATATTTGATACTAGGGAGTTGCGAATTTTCCATTCCATGCTAAAATAATGCTGACGAATCACACCTAATAATCGACATCCATTTGACCTAATGAAAATCTGTCTTTCATTTCTACCTCAACCCAATATCTTACATATAGCGTCACTATTTTCAATTAGTTTGAAGCGCACCCCTAAGTTATATTTTTCGAAGAATTATTGGGGATCATAATATAAAGCTGAAATTAATTACCTTGCAAGCCGAAATGCAGACGTCTCCAAGATGAGGAGGTAAGCACTCAGTCAGGCAGCGTTTAGGGCATTGAGGGGTGTTTTAGAAGGAAAGGAAAATAGAGGGAGAGGTAATGGTCAAATAATGCGTGCGTTCGTGCGAGTACGACAGCCGCAAACCTTCTAGGAAATTTCTGGTAAGAGAAGAATGTATTTTCTTGAAGTTTGAAGGTAAATATGTCCTATTGAGAGAACTTGGATATTAAACAAGTAGTTCTGGAAAGCCCTAATCCGCCTTCTTTCCTTTCAATACAATTTTAATATATCACAAGTAGGGGTTATAAATGTTTTTCCGTGGTACAGCAGTGCTTTTCGTCACCTCCCCTACAAACGAAATTTCTTTGAAACCCGTTCTGCCAATACCTTCCAAATTCATAGTTACAGAAACATTCTAACCTTGATATCATGGTAGCCCTGTTTAATCGACCCGGTTGAAATACGACATTTTGTTTATTTAATATGTTATGCTATGTTTATGTTAAAAGTATTAAATTTGGTTCAAATTGATGAGAATAGTTAAACACAAATACTTGTAAAAATAATATTTTATCCGTTGTATTGTGGCAGCCTTGCTTTCCATATCTACAGTAAACATCTTGTAATTGCTATTTTATTTTGCACGCCTGCTTCATACAAACCTTTGTCAAAATCGGTTTACCTAATTCCTTCCAAATTCATAATTGCCGAAAAGATTAAGTTGGTGGAATACGTCCCTCCGATATCCAGGAAAAGTTGCGAAAAGTAGGTAGGTGTTTCGGATACAAAGCAGCCTTCGTCATTGGCGATTCATCAACCATCTATCATTACTTACTTCTCCATACCATTGAGTTGACTTGTCACATTCTCACGTTTTGCATCAATGTTACCACACGAAAATGAAAATTTTAACAATTAAAAATTATTTTAAGACAATATCATTTACCAAACAATGAAAATGATCTTATTCACAAATCTCTCTCGCAGAATACCTAATTGTTTTATCGAAGGTCATTTTACACTTTTCTTTGAATAAATTGTTAAAAACACTGCCGTATGCGAGCAGAAGTATCTTAGGCAGTCATCGCAGATATTATTTTCAGTTTGTAATATTATTTATATGAAACGTGATGGTTTCTGAAGCAGGAAGGCCGAATGCCGTAGAGATGTAGGGCTGCACGCTAAAATTCAAAGAAAATGAATGACAGGTACAAAGAGACGTCGATTCCCATATTGTACGGAAAAGTAAATCATAATTTCACCGAGAATCAGGATGTTACTCGAGGTTAATGCCATAATTTGTCCGAGTTGCTGTCAAGATTATGTTTCCCGCGTCATGATGCCGTTACGCTAATTGTTCCTCCATCTCTCATCTATAATACCAGGGGATCCGCGGGATGTTTGGCCTCGCTCAAGCCGCCTTGGGCTGGTGGGGGGAATCACGTAGGTAGGTGTTTCGGATACAAAGCACCATTCATCATTGGCGATTCATCTACCATCTATCACGTTCAATATTATTATCGTCTTCGTAGTTCTCCTACAGTGTGGATGTAAAATTTGATTGGAATTGAAAGCGCTGCCCTCGGAAGTAAAATATGAATGAAAGAAATGTAATTTCAAGAATCGCACGAAATACCGGACTAATGGCAAATGAACCTGAGCCTTGTCTCCTCGTTGAGACAAAAGTTATAGCAGGACAGACAAACGGATAATCAGGCAAACAGACCAAATGCACAGGGATTCAACAATTTTGCGAAAATAAAAAAATCGAGATAGCAGTTATCGTAGAACAGACAATGACGATTCATATGCTACAAGAATTTTATTTTAATTTTACAGGGTACTAACTAGAAACTGATGACAATATCAGAGATTCTGATTTTATTGTAAACGTTTACCTACTATGGGCTACATAAACGTTTTATTTTTCATGAATTAAACGCGTTCAAAAAGATTTGATTTACAAAATTTAACCCACCATAGATACATCTCTCCTGGAATCTGGTAGAACTTGTTCGGGAGCCCAGAATCTTTGTAATTATGTAATTTTCAGCTTTGCTAATGTTTTTACCTTATATTAAGTTGAGATTTTGGTAGAATCTAATTCAATGAAACGATACTTAATGCATAAATCTCCTCTTTATACAGAACCATGTTGGTTACCAAATCTGACGGGCCAGTGTCGGGTGGCCTGATTTTTATTACAATTTAAACCAATCTAGAAACATTCACCATTGTTTTAGATTTCTTTTCAAAAGTAAATGAGGTTGGCGGAGAATTAAGCAAAATTGTAACGTTTGTGCTGTCAGTTTCAGTATCCAACGAAACCTGCGAACATGTATTCAATGTCATTAATGTTTTGTTGAGTAAAGGTCGAAACTAATTAAGTGTGCATCATGTCAAGGCGGAAATTTCAGTATACACCAATTTTAATTACTCACCTAAAGATTTCAATGCCTTTTTCTGTCAAAATCAGATCTTTTGGAGACTGCTAGAGTAGTTCAAAATACAAATTCAAATTACATAAATGAAGCACGGCTTTTGAAGTAATGCTATTTTTACGAATTTGTTAAAACAAAATTAAGGTTAAACATTCATATATTTTGTAAATGATAAATAAACCAAATTTTATGGTCCTCATTAGCTTTTTTTAACCTACAGAATATCTCGCTATTAACTTCCGGAATCAACAATTTTCAAGATGGCAACTGTAAATTTAACAATAAAATAAATATTAAATATCATTATATGTTTCCCAATAATTAAATAAAATAGTTTCATTGCTCACACCCGGTTTTTTGACCTAGATTAAATTCTCCCGGTTTCTCCCGAAATTTGCTATTCATTCGGTGGAAATCTCTCGGAATCAACTACTCATGAGGTGGGAACCCTAGTTTCCTGTTTCTACGAGCAAATTTTCAAGACGTCTCTTGTGTGAAGAGAAAATATTATCTGTAGTCGTAAGAATTTCAGAAATCAGGGACGTGAATTCCATAGGAGTAAAATGAGCTTCAACCGACTTGAATCAGCACATCTGAGAACATATCAAAAAATGAAATTTAATAACAGCGTAAGAATGAAATGCGAGATATAAAAGGAAATAATTTGGAAGGGACTCACCCAGGGTTGCCACCTTATGAGTAGTTGATTCCGGGAGATTTCCTTTTCATGAGTAGAAAATTCCGGGAGAATCCGGGAGTATTTTTTTAGGTCGAAAAACAACTAAAGTGACCAATGAAACTTATTTCATTTAGTTATTAGTAAAATCAATAATGATTATTTAATCTCGTTTTATTTTTAAAGTTAGAGTTGTCAGGTTGAAAACGGCTGATTCCGGGCGATATCCATATGAATAGTTAACCGCGATATCGTTTGTAGGTTAAAAAACACCTAATGAGAACATAGAATAATTGTATTTTTTATTTAGAAAATATATTAATATATAACGTCAGTTTTGTTTTATTATATGAAATATAATAAATAAATCTTAAAAATAGCATTACTTCAGTAGTAATATTTCATTTGAATTTGTTATTCGAACAACATCGAGCAGTCTCCAAAAGATCTGGTTTTGATAGTAAAAGGGCATGGATATCTTTAAAAGAGTATTTAAAATTGATTCATACGTGAATTTCAGTCTTGACATGGTCCACATTTAATTTGCTTCGAACTTCACAGCACAATTCGTTAATAGCATTGAACAACGGTCACAAGCTGCGGTGGATACTGAAGCTTAAAACACAAGCGTTACACTATTATTTAATACTCCGTCATTTCCATTTACTTTTGAAATGAAATCTAAAACAATATTGAATGTATAATAATTGGTTTAAATAAAAATAAAAATCAGACGAACCTTTATTGGCACGTTAGCGTGGTAACCAACATGCTCCTGTATAAAGAGCATATTTGTACATTATTTATCACTTCATTGGCATCAATGGATAGGATTCTATCAAAATCTCAAATTAGTACTAAGTAAATACAATTTCGAAGATTTTGGGCTGCCGGAAAAGTTCTACCAGATTCCGGGAGAAATGTATCTAAGATAGGTTAATTCCGGGAGACTCCCAGAATTCCGGAAGAGGTGGAACCCCAGACTCACAATCAGCGCCTCAGTGCCACTCGGGACGAATGTGGCGCCAAGTGTTAGTTAAATCTTTCTCTCAGATAACTGTCCTAAATACTTTTTCAACGTTTAGGAGAAATTGGTTGAGCAACACGAACGAATCGATTTCGAATAAAGGAGTGAATTATGGAACTGTTTTAATATAATTAATTACGTGAGTCGGTCCAGTAGTGTGACGTTGCTCGCGATACAGCTTCTGGTTAGGTCTCACGCATGGCTTTGACTTTAGTGATCGGTATTTGTAAGTTTCATTTTCCGGCAGCCCGCTGACCACCTGAAAGACACTCGAGGCCCACCAGTGGTCCGCGGAGCACACTTTGAGAACCGCTGCGTTAAAGTAGCTGTATTCAAATATTACAAAGCCGAGGACCCTCAACGACGAGAACTATCTTCGCCCCTCATTCTGTACCATCACGTTACCGCATAAAAACAATAACAATACCTACTGGACATACAATTGCAATTGCAATTTTCTCGTTCGGCGGCGTTTGTTGTTGTATGACAAAATTTGAAAAATGCCCAAGATGAAAGCACGTTAACCCGTAACCACAGGCATCGGTCTCTCAGACCACACGAAAAATTTCAATAGTCTATTTTATGGTCCATGGATCATTTAGGCCTTTGAGGTTTTGTTTAGCTTTGTATCCTGGAGGTGGCTTTGTTTACTTCACGGTAGTTGCCTTCTAGCTTTGGACCTGTGCGTACTAAAGCGGGTTTAGTTTCGTTGCCGGTCTGAAAAACCGCTTGCCTGTGTCCACGTAATTTTTTTCGGGACAGTTCTTTCACACGGTTTCGGAAATTTCCTACGACATGTTGCAGTTATACCGTCCTGGACCGTCGCACGTTCAAAAATTTGAAAACCAAAACTGCCTTCCAATGTTTTATTTGTAGCAGCTCAATATATTTGAAATGTTCAGCACCCGCTTGAGGATAAATAGATAGATAGATAATCGTCTTTATTCGGGCGAAATTTAGACCATAAGGTCCATTCTTACATTTAACCCTTCGTCAATATAAAAAAAATATAAAAAAATGGTAAAGTAAGATATATATATATATATATATATATACAATATGCATAACATAAACAGTATATACCTAAATCATACAGAGTAAAAAAAAATATATATATATATATAAAATTGAAGACAGATTAGAGGAGAGGAGGAGAGAGGAGAGAGAGCGTGAGAGGGGGAGGGGAGGGCGTTGGAAAGGGAGTGGGATGGGAAGGGGGGACGGTAAGGGGGGGTTAAGGGGAGAGGGAGGGGAGTGGGAGGAGAGGGTGGGAGAGTGGAGGGAGAGGAAGAGGGAGAAGGGGAGAGAGCGGGGCAGAGGGGGAGAGAGATAGAGACAGAAAAAAACCAAATGTACTATATATTGAAAATAATTATGTGCGGTTAAGTATTTTATAGCGAAATTTATTTCTTTGTCTAACAATTTCTATTCACCCAAAACCATTTTTACACTCCGTACCACTCAATCATGTTAATTTAATATTTATTGCTTAATTTTTAGTGCATATAAAAGTTGGTGTCATTAATTTGACTTTTCAAGATATTTCTAAAGGCTAAAGACTACTTAAAAAAGTTGTCCAGTATTGGATAGTACCAGAACTTGGGTGACATTCGTGGTACCGCAAACAGCAACCAAGTTTTGAGAAGAGGATAAGTGAACACGAATTATATTTTGAATGGCTGTCACCCATTTGCTACTTCACGAAACATCTCTTGGAAAACGCTCATAACAGTACTTTTTACCATATGTTAACGACTTTTTATGCCAAAGGCAATAGATTTTTTTCTGGAACAATCAAAATTTATTCATTTTTTCCTCACTAGCGAGTTTGTATTAAAAAGAATTCTCCAATCCATTCCGAAAACACCATTGAAAGAATTCCTTTTGGTGACTTTATGGCGAGATATTTTCTATTTTCCTCCTCCTCTCTCCACCATACCTCTTTCCCATCTGTCTTTTTGTTTGATTTGTCATTCTTAACCGCCCCACTTCAGCCGTCCTCGGCTGAGGGGTGCTCAGCGTGTCTGGCTCCAAATGTTAAAGTCGCCCGAGTAAAATAGTAAAAGGTGCTTGCATACTCACCTTGAAAAAACATTAATTTTTTAGAGACACATTTCGTCATTGGAAATATATTTTTAATTCTAAAGATTTCACCCCTTTACCGATTTTCATTCTTTCCTTGTGTAACTATAATGTAGTAAACCAATCCCTAAATTTTGCAATTTCAAGAATATTATACTTTTTTCACAGTAGGATACTAAAACCACACATTTTTGCCAAATTTTAAAGTTGTACCCTATCTAGTAGAGAAGTAATGTTTATCTATTTGTTTAAATTTTAAATAATTATAACGGCCGCATCAACATATTGATGGAGATTTTTATTTGGGTATGTGCACCAAGTTCAAAATAACTTTAAAATTTCCGCTTCAACACGACATTATTTTTTTTTCGCGATTCTCAAATATTAAAACAAATACTACACAACCCATATTCTACACATGAAAATTATCACAACCTGATGTTACTTGGTTGTCCTTTGTACCTTGATGTGGTAGAAGGGCTTGAGCATTTCAAGGGGCAACATTTTGTCGTTGTCAAAGAGAGGATAACAAGGTAGGAAATTTAACACCACATTTAAACAAATACAAAGTCTCAAAATTAAAACACAAATTTATTAGTGTAATATTGTAAACACTGGAAACTTTATTGGGTACTCAGTTTCAGCCAGAAGTTACAAGATAAAAATATTGATGATATATTGGTCATTGATTCACAACAGTTATATGCAGGTAATTAACAATGTAATGCTTATTGTGAAAGAGCTTGTTGGAATGACTTGAAAGTAGGTTTAAATGCAACCTTAAAAGGCATTGATGTATAATATTGTACAATTAAGACATGCCATTAAACAAGATTTTATCTTTTGTGTATAACAGCTTGTAACTTGTTTAATCTATGTGAAAATCCTTCTTCGGGTTGACGTTTCTGTTTTATTAAGGTTAAAATTTAATTTTGTGAAATGCACAAAAGATATTTAGATGCTAAAGCATTGACAGTATATGGAATATAGTGGAGTACATTATAATTCTTAACTAAAATTACACTTAGTTAAGGAACACACAACAATCAATGCTAAGTGTTCTATCTGTTCTTTTTTTAGAATTTCACAATAATGAAAATTATGTGTGTTATTAAATACCCTCGACCATCCTATACTGCCAGAAGGCTCAAATAAATGTAACTGTTGCTTGACATCACAGCTTTTGGGAGTTCATTAACCACTTTCCTGGTATCATTTACCCACTTTTGGTTATTCATGAAGGGATAATTTATATATGCGGAGATATTAATTTAATAAAAATAAATAAATGCACTAGTTAATGCATCAGAATATGCTGAAATCTTTTCAACACAACCTACCCATAAGTAGATGCATGTAGAAGGTGAATGTTTTTTATTAGATAGTTATAACAATGTCGACTATTGCTTGGCACAACATTCAAGATTCAGCCATCAGATAATTTGCGTAATACTTTCAAACTGTAAAAAATCAGCCTGAGCTCTTAGATAATACAAAAAAACTATATAGTATATAAAAAATAAATAGACAGGTATTATACAGAAGATTTTAAAATAAAGGCGATGTTTTTCACTAAAGAGCCTATCAAAATCACATCCACACAAAATAATTATGTTGTCAGCAAAGATGACCAAAAATGCTAAAACACTCAAAATTGCTTCAGCCATAATTAACAGGCTAAAGCCTTTTTCTTGTATGAAGAAATTATACAAATGATTTTCTTTCTGTTTACCAACAGAATACTTATGAATGCTGGTGGAGGTTTTCGGGTTTCGCTGCGTTGGCGGCATTTCTGGCTCTAGACGTTTCGCAGACATTGCAGTCTGCATCTTGAGGAGACGAAGTGAGATCAGATGGTAGGGATCTGCTTTTATATCCACTCGGCCTTCCTAGTTTAACCGTTGTCCATCGCTGATTGGATCATTCGAGTTTCTATCCTTTTCTCTTTGGCGGTTACTCCAACGTATTTTCTTCCCTTTCACGTTTCCGTTGGAAGAGTCGCTTCCATGTTGCGCTGACGTGATCTTCTTTCGCGAGCAATTTCGTTTCCCCGAGCCTGTTTTTATGTACCGGGCCGCAGGTAAAGTGCTCCGCTATGGCCGACTCCGTCCAATTCTTGTTCATCATGGCCCGATTAAGTTCGCCTAAGCGCCAGCGAATGGATCGTCCCGTTTGTCCTACATATACGTGTCCGCAGCTGCATGGAATCCTGTTGACTCCTTCAGATATTAGCGGGTGGAGTGCATCTTTCGCAGCCGGAAGTTCTTCATTTATTTTTCTTAGCGTGTTTGAACGGACGACGATATTTTCTTTTTGTAGAACCCTGTCTATGCGTTCTGGTGTCCCGGCGATGAAGGGAATTTTTGCGTAGGCTGTGGGCTTTTGTCGTTCCACCGAAGGTTTTTGTTTCGGTTTTATGTTCCGCCGGATGAAGGGGTGACTGTAGCCATTATTCATAAGTGCCCTTCTTATATGCTCTGCTTCGTCTTTTAGCGACTCGGGATCGAAGACCGTGTTTGCTCGGTGCATCAGGGTCTTGATTATTGATGCCTTCTGCTGAGGATGGTGATGAGAGGCAGCATGCAGGTAACGGTCAGTGTGCGTTTTTTCCGAAATACGCTGTGTCCAAGGCTTCCGTCAGGTCTCTTCTTCACCATGACGTCGAGAAATGGTAGGGTGCCGTTCTCTTCGACTTCCATGGTGAACTGGATGGCTGGGTGGACTTGGTTGAGTTGACGGTGGAACTCATGAAGTTTATTTGTCCCATGGGGCCAAATGACTAATGTGTCATTCACGCAAAGACTAGTACCCCTACGGAAAGACCGGAAACTTAACAGAAATTTAACAGATTAAATGGACTTAAATGAAAAAATTGCATATAAGAAATCAAACTTATTACCATATATCACACATTACGAGAGTACAAAGTCATTATCAAATTACATAACAGTGAGGTATTTTTACATAAATATTATACAATCAAGATATAAAAATGAATTATTGTAACAGAATTTTATAACGTTAATACCTTTTATGCATGAAACGTATTTAAAGGAAATTCACGTGGACGACGAAAAACGTCAAACTTTCACGTCATGAATGAATTTGTGGATCAAACAAAAATCTATTTGTAAAGTGATTTCTTCGGCCCTGGAACACATTCTCTTTCTGTTGCACCTGTAAAAAGAACGAAAATGAATTTCTAAGAATGTCAATCATTGAACATGCTAAACCTAATGAAATTGATGCAGGAGGCAATGGGCATGCTTCAAATGTTGCAATAAATGTTAAATAATGCAAATGCGCTTACGGCCCATAAACAATGTTTCTATGATGATCACATTACTATTTGTAAAATTAAACACATCACATTACACTAGAAAATGTCAACTTTATCTATAATTTATTCCAAGCACAGTTGTATTTGCTGACGTTTACGTGTTCACAGCAGTTACAGTTAGACCATTTAAGATCTATATGTATTCATCATATAATAAGGAAAACTTTTGGTATAGAGATTTCAATTTCTCGATCGAAAAATATATACATATTTCTAAATGTTTTGAAACAAAGAAGAATTATGTCTAGGATTATAAACAACTGCATAATGAGAAACAAGAAATATTCAAGTTAACAATTTGTGTAAATTCAAAATATTTCAAATTAAAACAATGAGACATCGCTATGGTACACTTATTTCATTCTATTAAAAGCACAATTCTATCCTCTGGCATCTCTGTTGCAGTTTAACTTATAAAACTCACTATAATCTACTGATAACCGCGAGAAGTTTTATACAGAAATTTCAGTTACTCAATCTAAAATTACTGCTTATTTTGTGAACTGACACGAACCATAATCACGGCCAGGGCAATGGACGACACAGCTAGGTGAAGTAATCGAGGCTTAACACCTGAAAATGAGAAATATTTCCTCTCAAAATGCTTCTCGTACACAAACAAAAGAGAGAAATTTCTTTCCTTCCTTCCTAGAAGATATATCCATTGGAGGTATCTGTTAAGAAAATATAAAAGCATTCTCACAAAACGAATTCACATAACTATTCGTAGAACTAGTTCGTTAATTTTTTTTAAAAAATATATGATATTTTTAAGATTTACCTGTTGATTGGACATCAGAACAAAATCATTCCGTCACTTTTTCTTAAACAGTGATGAATGCATATCTACTATATATCTACTTGACAAAATCAGAGTAACTGACAACCTCTCAATAACCAATGGCCAAATTTTTTCAAGAAAAATTGCTGCTGTTCCGTTACGATACACAAGGAACGTGTGGCGCTGTGGTGATGCGGTAGAGAGAGAGAGAGAAATAGAGGGAGAAAATGAGAGAGAGAGAGCCGACTGCGACTGCAGCGCCTTTCGCGGACACCTTAGCATGGTGAACTACGTGTAAAAGCTGGGAATCTATTCTCCCATAAGAGTTTCATACCCCTGCATCCACGTAACGCAGCCAGCATGAAGGTTGAGGACCACATGATACTAGCGCCTTAGACTCGAAATGCTCCATATATAGATTGGCTATGACGGGGGAGAGAGGACAGCACATATCTGCTCCCTCCTTCTGGTCGTAAAACTGTCCGTTCCACAGGAAGCAGTTGTTGGTGAGGCAGAATTCTGTTAACTACGGATAGTCTGCCGGCAGTCCATGATGTATAAGCTCCTTCAAGATTTCGATGGAGTCCTTTATAGGAACCTTAGTGAAGAGTGAGGTCACGTCAAAGCTTACAAGAATATCGTTCTCCGATACTTTCATGTCGTTTAGCATTTCTATGAAATGTGCTGAATTCTTCACGTGCGATTCCGTTCCGCCTACGTACGTCTGTAAGCTGCGTGCGAAGTATTTTGACAGCCGATATGTTGGGGAGCCGATGGCGCTGACGAAGGGTGTCAGAGGAACGTCGTTCTTGTGTGTTTTTGGTAACCCAAACAGTTGTGGAGGACTGGATGATGACGGCAGTAAATTCCGTTGGTCTTAAATAGGTATTGATGATTTCTAAATCAACTCTCGGATTTTCCTTTTGGTTTTCATCGTCGGGTCGCCTTTTAGTGTGGAGTAAGTTGGATTGTCCAGCAGATTGCTGATCTTCTCGTCGTAGTCCTCCTTGGAGATGATTACGGTGGCGTTTCCCTTATCAGACGATAAAATCACGACACTTCTTGTTTTTCAAATCTGTGATGGTCTGACTTTCGGCTGTTGAGATGTTGGAGGATAGTGGTCTTGTTTTACGAATAATATGCGCCACCTCTTGGCGCATTTCTTCTGCTTGTTTCGATTTCAGATTTCGGATGGCCGCTTCCACTCCCACGACAATTTCTTCCTTAGGTATTTTGTTGGGAGCGATAGCGAAGTTCAGACCTTTCGCTAAGACTGATTTTGCTGCATCGGAAAAATTGACGTCCGTTAGGATGTAAATCATCTAGTCGTGGCTCGGCGTCGGATCTGGATGTTGATTCTTATGGAGATTTTAAAATATCTTAACCTGCTTATCCTTGAAAGACCACTGGGTTTTGGTTGAGGTGGTGGTGATATGGTCACTTTGTTCTCAGTGTTCTTGAGACATAACGGAGGCGAGCTCTAGGTGGTGATGGTAGAGATTATGAGCGCATTGAAGAAGCGCGTAACTCGTGGAGCGTATGCGTTTAGGCAAGAGTGCTTGGCCTGTTGAAAAAGGCGAGTGATGACTAAAGTTTGAACTTCTGTTTGTGGAGACGCTCGAATCTCCTTGAATTCCTCTGGATGTTCTCTCCGTAGAGGGATATCAATTTGAGTTGAAGGCTTTCGCAGCGTTGCTGAATGCTGGTGGAGGTTTTCGGGTTTCGCTGCGTTGGCGGCATTTCTGGCTCTCGACGTTTCGCAGTCATTGCAGTCTGCATCTTCAGGAGATGAAATGAGATCCCGTCAGCTGTATGAATTTGCCTCAGTGAGAGCTTTCCACTATTTTGCGGTTAAGCTTTCAGTGGTTGGGCTGGGAGGTAGCAGGATGCTAATTGGACAGGTCCACTCGCTGTATGTAGAATGGCGGCTGTGGCTTCCGGTGTCTTTTCTGAGGAATCTTTACTTCATATGCTGAAATGTCCTCTCTAACAATGATGGCTGTTCCTCCTCCTAGTCTGCCCTCCCTGTCTGTTCGAAAAACCTTGAATCCGGGTGCCGCCCATTTCCAAGATGTCTTAAGGTGTGTTTCGTGTATAAGAGCTACTGTGACGTTGTTTCCCTGGAGGAAAGCTAGCAGTTCAGGTGTTTTTGTTCTTATACCACCGTTGCAGTTCCAGGTGATAAGGACAATTCCGGAGAGCTGGGTGTTCTTATCCATGCATAGTCAGTATTTGACCGGACAGTTGGGCAAGCACTTGTCCAAGGGCCGCGATTTGTTTCTGCAGGACTGAAGTTAGGGACTGCAGTGATGTAAGGAGGGAGGTTAGGGCCAAATCCGTTGTCGGGAGGAAAGGTGGATTATCTGTAGTTGGTTCAGGTTGAGGTGGTATCTGTCTGTGGCGAAGGGTGACGTTGGGTTCCTGTATCGTCTCGCCGTTTGTGGCTGCGGGATGCAGGAGTGGTGGGAAGTCCGAATTTTGGTGTGGATGTGCTGCGTTCTTTTTTTTGTTGTCTCTTGGAGCTGGTTCCGGTACATAGGCAGGGGGTGCCTGCTGGGGCTGAGAGGTTTCCAGCGATCCAAACCATTTCCTTGCCTCTCGTTGGTATACCGGGCAGGTCTTATAGAAGGCGGGGTGTGGGCCTCCACAGTTACAGCATGTGGCAGGACCATCCTCCTTTTTCTTCGGGAAGGTTTTCCCCTGGTGGGGGCCGGCACAGTTATAGCATCGAGGTGCCGCTGTGCAGAACGTTGATGAATGTCCG
The DNA here is from genome assembly GCA_028673005.1 of Tanypteryx hageni. NCBI lineage: Eukaryota > Metazoa > Arthropoda > Insecta > Odonata > Petaluridae > Tanypteryx > Tanypteryx hageni. The sequence goes on along the minus strand of CM054113.1, from coordinate 31,485,303 downwards.
AAACGATTGCATTGAAAGCACATCTGTGGTTCTTCATGTCGGTATCGTAGAATGTGGACTCAAGAATTCCCGATGGAAGTTCATCGGAGGAAATCTTTTGGGTCCCGTCCTTGGGCTGTGGCGAGGGTTGATACTACGAATGTCCCTAGGGGTGATTTGTAAGCTCGGCGAATCTGACGAGTGCGTAAGACTGGAACCTTCATGTCCTCCAGAATTTCCTTGAGATAAGATTGTTCCATTATTGTATAAAGCCCTCTTATGGTAAAGGCAAGGGTTTTTTCCTCTTTGGTTCCCCAGGTGGAGAACTGTGCTTGTTCTTCTCTTAACATAGTCTGCACACTTTTGTGGTCTTCTATATTGGTTAGCTGTAGCCTGGTATATTGCCTACGTGATGTCACTTGGAAAGAGTGGTCCTTTATGACACTCATGACGGCTGTTATAAATTGTCGGAAGTCTGCCAATTCATATAATAGAATTGCTGGCGGCTTAGGTAGACTTGTCTGGGATGGCTCGGCGGGAGGGGAGCGGTTGTTGGTTTCTACCGTTTAGCGTTGGACGGCAATAGTCTCGGCAGCGGTGAAGTATGGCTTAAATTTCGTCTTCCGCTTCTTCTTTGGCTGTTGAAAGGTGCCCGTGTCAATGGACTTTCTAGCTCGTGTATCAGCATCGAGGGTGTCTCCCTCTTGGATAGGGGCTAGTTGGGAGTTATCGTTGTTGTTTTGGCCCTTGAAAAGGCCTTCGTCAGTTGGTTTCCCTTGGCATGGTGTGCTGTCAAGAATTACTAGCCGGTCTTTCGAAGTCAGATTTTGGGAGTCAATTTTCCGGTCGTTTGGACCGGCGTCATTCTTAAAATCTTTTCCGAAGAGGATGCGTTTGATATTACTGGGTAATGATGTATCAACGTTCGTCCTAGGAGGAATCGTCCTATGTTGTAAATTTTTACCGGCGGTGATCTGAGCAGCGATATTTCGCAGAGCGGGTTTAAAGTTGAGGGGGCTGATGCCCTTCCCCTCTAGCCTACCAACTGCCACCTGTCCGAATAGTCAAAAGAACACGATGTGCGGGTGAGAAGGTGGACCTATGTTAGCCACCCCCCGCTGCAAGAGAGAAATTGTGACCGTGCAAGGTTCCCCCAGGTGCTCCGCTCGCGTGCGGTTTACCCCTGAGTAGATCCTGGTCACGCTTAGAAGGCCCTGGTAGGTCTGGGCCACAGCGGATTACAGTACTTCCTCCCCAGGGGGAGTTTTCCAAACACCAGCCAGAGCAACGGAATAGCTAGAGGAGTTCGTTATTGTTGAGTCGCTGACCATAAGCCGGCGAATGAACGATTGATCGATCGATCAATGTTTTCGATGAGCCGATCGATGAGATCCGATGGTAGGGATCAGCTTTTATATCCGCTCAGTCTTCCTAGTTTAACCGTTGTCCATCGCTGATTGGCTCGTTCGAGTTGCTATCCCTTTCTCTTTGGCGGTTGCTCCAACGTATTTTTATACCCTTTCAGGTTTCCGTTGGAAGAGTCGCTTCCATGTTGCGCTGATGTGCAAACCGTCTTCCCGGTTGAAATTGAATGGATGTTTTTCGATTTCAATAGATCCGCGAATTCACCTCGGAAAATATCGATCTTCTTTCGCGAGCAATTGCGTTTCCTCGAGCGTGATTTTATGTCCCGGGCCGGAGGTGAAGTGTTCCGCTATGGCCGACTCCCTCCATTTCTTATTCATCATGGCCCGTTTATGTTCGGCTAAGCGGCAGCGAATGGATCGTCCTGTTTGTCCGACGTGTACGTGTCCACAGCTGCATGGAATCCTGTAGACTCCTTCAGATGTTAGCGGGTCGAGTGCATCTTTCGCAGACGGAAGTTCTTCTTTTACTTTTCTTAGCGTGTTAAAACGGACGACGATATTTTCTTTTCGTAGAACCCTGGCTATGCGTTCTGATGTCCCGGCGATGAAGGGAATTTCTGCGTAGGCTGTGGGCTTTGGTCGTTCCACCGAAGGTTTTTGTTTCGGTTTTAAGTTCCGCCGGATGAAGGGGCCGCCAACGCAGCAAAACCCGTAACCCTCCACCAGCATTCAGCAACGCTGCGAAAGCCTTCAAGTCAGATAGAATACTTATGAATTTAAACACAATTTCTTTAAATAAATAAAATATCCTAATCAAGTCGTATTCCCTCCTAAGGCCTGTCGACACATTTCATAAACCACATAGCTGATGCCAACTGCAGGGACCACTTTCATGAAGCTGGGCCTAATTCCTCGATAGAAACCAAAGAATCCCTCCCTTGCTATTATCTCACGTATTAATCTCGTCATGGTTTGGGCATGCTCTGGGCTTGTCAGTATATCTGAAAATACAAAAGAAAGTCAACATCATAAGGTTGGAAAAGAGAAGAAGCGGAAAGCATATTATGTGACCAAACAAAAGATCACAGAGAATTAATTTGAACTCATGAATTATTATGACATATTTTTTGCAAGATTATTGACTTTGTAATATATTAACCCTTTCTGGCCTGAGTGATTTAAAAAATATCTCATACAAGATTGATGGCATTGCTGACATAGAAGCAATAAAATAATTACGTGTACTTTTTATAAATTTTTATTGGCACATACAGTTTAAATTATGTGAAAAAATGGGCCGATCATAGGTATACCAATGGCCAAAGGGAAAAAATCAGGGATGTCGATATCTGACCGGATAGGGTTAATTCCCTTGGCGACAAAAAAATACTGGACAATTTAACATTCAAGGAAGCTACTTCAGTCGTGATAACTTCATTCAAAATTAAAATTTTGTAAATGTGGTCTTTCATGATTTCATGAATGTTCTCCATCACTCACCTTGAGCTTGGAGCCTTGTTCTCACCAGAGCAAGCGGATACGATACTATCAGCCCACATGTGCTACTAATCGTCCCACAGCATAAGGGAAGCAAAATCCCTGGATTTTCTGAACCATTTTGCCGGATATAATAATTCTTCAAGGTCTGAAATACAAGATGGGAAAACTTAATATAAATTAAGACTAATTTACTATTTTTAGATTCTTAATTTAAGTAACTAATGCAATCTGTCCAAGCACATTTTAAAAGTTAATGTAGGAATGAGAAAGTTTTTATAATTTGATATAGTTATTAAAGCATTTGGCATTTTTATAAATATGAAGTTGCAGTTTATTTATCAAGAGATCATAATAATACTGCATGATTCAAAGAAGCAATTTATATATTGAATATGAAGTAATTAATCAACTTTTAACTGTTAACTAAGCTCATTACACAGAGACAACATTAAAAATTAGTCTAAAATATCTCAAGGTACAGAAAAACAATAGAAAAATTAAGAACTATTTGCCACATTCACAAACATCCAAGATAAATAATTTGACTTACGAACCTCATAAACAGCCAGATCTATGCCAGCATATGGGATTATCCCAAGAAGGTTTGGAATGTATCCACGGTAAAAAGTTCTGAGTCCCTCCCTCAGATAAATTTTTTTTGCTGCATCAATGATCCCATCATACTGGCCAGTTTTCCTGAGGGCCAGTCTAGTTTTTAGCACCTAGACAAAAAAATTAGCACAATTAATGAATGCACTTAGAAATCCAACTTAAGATGTTTAAGCAAAGATTTTAATGAAACAACAATGAGGATACTTCTTCTCACCTCAAGTGGATATATAATGGTCTGGCTCACTCCACCAGCAATTGACCCAGCTACGAAACGCTCGTTGATGCTCAAATCCTCACCGCTGTTTTGATGGATCAACGTTTTTGTTTGCTCATAAGCCATGAACTTTATTGCAGTTTCGGGAACAATCTTTATAACATTCACTCCATTTCCTCGCCAGAGTCCTCTGATACCACCCTCTTTTACCATTTCGTGTAAACAAGACACAATTCCTCCTTTATTACCGTGTACCTGAAATAAATTCCAGAAAGATAAGTTTAAAGTGGTAAGTTCTTTTAACATCTACAGTTATGATTATCTGAACTTCTAATTAGTATTGGGAACAAATTTGGTAAAATGCAATTTTTTTCTTCATAAAATACATTTGCGTCATATTTTTCCTCATGTATGTATGTATTTCAATTTTATACCGAATTGCGAGGGACTTTGACATTCAGGGTGTTTCGAATGCTTCAACACTGCAATGAGACAAGGGTGGAGAAGAAGGAAGAGTGAGAATTTGTTTAAACCGCTTTGTTCATAAAGATTACTCAATTTAGTAGCAGATTTTATTTCAGCCAGCTATTAATCATTCAGTTGTTAAGTTTTACATTTTATCTATCAAAATATTTTATTGAACAACGGTATAGGAGTTGTTTCCTTTCTTTATCTTTGCCATAGTCTCCACTCATTACTAATATATATTTTATTAATGTATTTGTGGTTTTAAATACAATAGTAATATTCAAAAATATATATCAAAAATACATTTATATGCCTATTTGATGATATTTCAACACATGATTTTTAATAATGCCAAATTACCCCGAGCTTTTATTATCAGCGCCAACTTTGATCAGAGAATTTCAGATATTTAAACTTTATTGCAATTAGAACAAGAAGTCCAAACCAGGACTAATGCAGGCTGGTTTCCCAAAGTTGACGTTCCGAATTTATTACTTATATTGACAAGAAAAGTGTTAGTGATTCCAAGGAATTCTCTGGAAATCAAATTAATAGAGCACTATCAGGTTTAAAATATTAATAGCAATGTCAGATTTTCTTTCTCACGTATTTTCCATATATTTAATTTGATAAATGTTACTGTTTATACACGGATATGTGTGAATCATCTGTTCATTGCTGAAGGGTAGTCAAGTGGAATAGAAAATAACAGATTTGTTCACTCATCTATGCTCAAGCCGAGTTAGGATATAATCATCTCCATGGCAACAAACCGATAAAATGCGATTTATAACGTAAAAACTCTGTTTTAGTAATAATTCAATAAATTATCAAAATTCGGAGTTAATATTTGGAATCTAAATTCCTTTCCCCTTAGAACAGTACAAACCTCACTCCGATATCACAATTTTAAGATATTTTAAAGTATTAAAGAAAACATCCCTGTACGATGGATTTGATACTTCAATCTTTGCCAAAAGAAATATAGCCTGGAGGTGGGCCCTGGCAGCAAAAGCCTCATACCAGCAAGTTTCATGAAAATCTGCCCATTGATGCAAAAGTTGTTAATAGGGGACACACACAGATAGGACCATTTCATTAGGCTGTTTTCTTTAGAAACCAGCCCAATAGAAATGAGTTTTTCACAAAAAATACAATATCATCACATTTAATACAACATAAATACCACGAAATTCTTCATGCTTTTTTAGGTTATTGGTATTTCGTTCCAGTTCAAGTATTTTTTCAAGTAATTACCATGCATGATTTAAATTAGAAATTTGGTATTCAACAACTCAACGTCGCCTCCATTAAAATATATAGTCAGACCCCTATTTACCACCCCTCCCCATATAGTGCCACTCCTGCTTACCGCCCATGAATCGTCGTGAACAAAACTTCCATCTTATGATTAAATAGAGCTAGCATTTACCTCAATTTATCGCCACCGCCGCTTTAGCGTAAAAGGCAGTGATGGACAAACAGTGGCGCTAAATCGGGGTCTGACCGTAATTAAATGTCTTAGGATATCGGCGTGGACCTAAAGAAAACCTATCTATAATAGAGAGATCTAATAAGCCTTTAGTGAAGCTCGCTGATGATATTTTCCGGCGTCGGTATATTTTCATGTCAAAATCACTTGCACTGGTTGATATGCAAATTGCAAGTCTATCAATCGCTATTAGGCCTCGGAGCGGAAAGTGCGATCGCGATGCGCACCAGTGAGGAAGCGAAATCTGCAGACGAGGAGAGACTTCCCTCTCGAAACGATCAAACCCCGTCACACTCCCTCAATCTCCGCCGGTACCACACGCCTAGTAAATGAGGCGAGAATCCGACCCTGGCCGCATCCCCTCCACCCATCTTATTGCCCATAAAGAAGAGGTCAAAGGTAGTCCACCACCTCGACATCCGAACATAACCAATTTTCCATCTCCATCGCTCCCCGATCGCTGAACTACGTTATCTCGAGCAAACCTCCTCGAGCGGACCAATGGGGACGTTACGGCGGCCGGGGATGGACCTGGCTTGGACCTTGCTCGGACGACGAGAAGAGCCTTTGCTTCAGCGATGGAAAGTTACAGGGTGATGGAAGATTACGTTATGATAGACAAGACGGAGACGAAACGGGGAACATTAAAAGGCGCACACGAAATGGTCATGTCGAAACGAATGACTTCTCTCGGGAGATTTGATCCCGAGATTTATCATATTAATATTTTATCGATTGTTTATCGGCAGCTCGGACACGGAACTATGCAACGGCAAAAAATGATGAAAAAGCGAGAGGACCGTTTCCATGCACAGACTCGGCATAGAGGGACAGACACGCTACCTATCAACCCTAAATGTTTGAAAACGATTGAATAATTAATAATAATAATAAGCGGAAAAAGATCGTTGAAAAAAACTTCCTTGAATCTTGTTTTTTTTTTATAAAAACAGTTGCATAAATGCTACATCCGTTAGGTACTGCAATTACATTAATCGCACTGGACTCGGACACTATCTTGTAAATATTATTAATCAAAGAAGGTTTTCACTTCGTAGAACGACATTACACGAATGAAATGAAACCCATTACTTAAAATTACACTTCGATTTATAATCGCGACCGGTTTCACGTAACGGTAAGTAGACTGATGATGCGAAAATGGGTCGCGGATATAAATTGAAGTGTAATTTTAAATAATGGGTTTCATTTCATTCGTACCAAGCAAATGTGGGAGGTACAGCACACGTTTTGTTTTAAAATCAGCAGGTCGGAAACCCATTGGTTTAAAAAATGAAGAATTCATTATATATCGACGCTACGCGCTAGTCACCACCAACTCTCATCCTATTTATTGCCGAAAAATAAATGAAAAATATTACTAATTATAAGAGCAATGAAAAATTACTCAGCCTACTACCTAAAAATAATGGCACTACAAACGTTGACGGAACAACAGTGTAAAAGATGCTTTTTACCAAAACAATAATTATAACTGAAAACAACTGAGGAACTACTAAACTCATGATTAAGATATAAAAAACTAGCCAAATATGTTTTTGGAAACCGGTGGATTTACCGTACATAGCTACATAATTCATTTTTGGAATTAAATTGCACACGGAGAAAACAACGGATTACTAAACTAAAGCTCCAGCTACACGCGTAAATGATCACGAATTTAACAATTTTTTTAGATTCGTATGTCACAAAGGCTCCATCGAATAACACGAAGTAGTCATTCGGTCGATTTCCCTTGAATTTTGAAGACCCATCTCACAATCACGTGATACGAGAATTATCGAAGTCAGCCCACATCTGCCAAAGATCATAAAGGAAGCACTAGGAGGAGGGGGACATGGACATGAGTCGGCAAACCATAAACCGAAGCAATCGGTGGAAATTAGAATGTCACGTGGAAGGGATTGCGGATCGGCAAGTCACCCAACGCACAGTGGGACCAAATCCGAAAAAGGGGACCCATGTATATGCATATATTACAATACTGAAAGTAAGCGAGTAAATGCCGGAAATTTCTGAATTATTAATTTGAATAATACCTGTCGTATATAGAGCGAGTTTTCCATTCAGTCTCTATATATCATGCTAACAAAATATCGATAACAAAGACGATCACGTACAACCATTCTGTCGGCAGGATTCGAACCCGCGAGCATTGGGAGCCAGACACGCTAACCACCCCTCTACCAAAACCGGCAATAATATTTTTAACAGGACAAAAAGAGAACCCAGCTTATTATTTTTTGCGGTTAATTTTTTCATTATTACTACTTGCCATTTACTTGCTTTACTCATAGACTCGACTATGTACACGCAAACTCCCATTAATATTTTACGAAACGGGGAAAAATTATATTCGCGGCAGTAAGGAAATGCGAAGGAAAATGAGGCAGATCCCGGTCTTACCGAGAGTGAAGTACAGAGGGAACGGAAGAAATAGTAACCGTTTCATATCCTTTCCACCTGCCTCCTTCCCTTCACCACTTCCATCATACGGCGACGTCGCTCCATAAAAAATGGCTCCGTCTGAATGATCGCCTCTTCACTTGACACGCGGCCAAAACCCAACCCCGAATAATCGAAGCATAATGGAAGAAGGTTGGGTGGGGGTTTAATACCACGGCAGGTGATAGCGGGGTGGGATTGACCCCGACCAGTTTTTCTACGTCTAGACTTACTTGTTGGAACACTTTGAGTCGATCCAAAGGTGCGGTGCAGGTACGGGATACGCCTCCGGCGATGCCACCTGCTACCAGAGTTCGCCACCACATACCAGAATGCATTTCAGCCGATGTTAAATCATCTGGTGCGTTCATATCCTCCCCGATGTCGAGATACTGAAGAGGAAGAGTGGAGCGGGTGAAACGACACTTCATAGTACTTCGACCGTTATTACACCCTCCGTACCATCTTAAACATTTAACTACTGCAGTGAAATTACGAACACGTATCTGCGGTGCGGTCTTCAAGACCGCCACTGTTTATTAATTTATTATGATTATTTCAAAATCTACATCTACAATTTGGTTCTCCACGTTAAATAATGCCATGGGTTAAGTAATAAAAAAATTATGTTCACTTTCTTTGTAAAATATAAACTAGGCGGTAATTTGACACTATAATTTAGGCGGTCTCTCGCAGACAGCATCTATATAGTTAAAGGTTAAAACCTTTTCGTCAAAAAATTACGAAAATCGATGGAACGTTTTTAGACCATTCATGGATGAATAAAGCGGAATATATTCTTGAATGTGCCTAATTTATATGCAGCGAGAAATAACGCTTTTCCAAAAAATTTCTATATTCATCACATTCTAATAGTAATACGTTAAAAATCAAATTCTACCATGGCTTTCCACAAATTAAATTCATAGATATATTTAACGAAATATTAATATCATCGAGCGCACGGTATCTGGTCAAAATATACATTTTTAAGCCATTCATTTAGGATAAAAACACCCGGGACCGGCTATTTACAAGAACAAATTGGTCAAAGCCTCTCAACAGCCTCATCTTCTTCGGGGAGAAACCAAAACGAAGTCATTTATTTTTTAAGGCTGGACACTGAATCGTCTTCCCCTGGCGTGACGTGACTTTCATTACTAAGGCAAGAGAATTGGCGGCTGAATGAAGAGCACTCAGTTCGTTTTTTATTTACGAGAGTTAGCGGTAAACAGCACACGGCCTATCTACATCTACAAGTTACCCTGCAATTCACCTAGCGGACAATATAGAGTTGGAAGAGTCTGGCAACTAGATGGGAACTCTGCGCCACAAAAAATCTGGCGACGATACAGCTTCAATCACTCACTTGCATGGGCTATTATTACCTACGAGGATTAGGGGGAAGTATAACTCAAAACAACTAAGTTCTGGAGCCTAGTAAAAAGTTTGGGGATATTATTTACACTATTATACCTAAGATACTCTCTTCTTTAACCTTACACATGCCAGCCGACATAATTTTTATATAGAGATCACAATAAAATTGGAAAACTTTGCGCCAAGATAGTTTTTATGGCAACATGGCA